>OZ018332.1:104363356-105038356 GCA_963969495.1 Ceratothoa steindachneri
GGAACTTCGGGCCGGTTAGTATCACGTCGGGTTTCGTTGCACAGTGGTCAGTGATGTACGTGGGAAAGTCGAGGCCAGCGTGGACTACGATGTCTCTGTTCAGTATCATCGTCCGAAGGCATGACAGCGAGTTTTGAAGTACCCTCCAAAATTGACTGCCTTACAGTGCCCACAAGGCTGAAAAGGTTATGTAGTAACAAGTATTCGCCTGTGGGGGTTGGTATCTTGTAAAAACCACCAGGAGTTCCAGTATAGTTTGAATCTCGATGACCCTATAAGATTCGTCAGATAAGGGTATTTATTCGTTGTCAATTCCTCTTCTGACTGCAATAGCAGCAGCATCGAAGAATTCTTAACTGTGATTTGTGGTCATTAAGATGTATGTAAAGATATTCATCTTGTTTTGGGTCGTATTAATTCAGTGTTCCGAAATTAATAAAATGCCAAGGGTCACACTGTCGGAATATTACCCAAGTCTCGCGGTTTTACACCTAACACTTTTCATTGCTGCCTTTACCTAAGGTACGGTTTACGCAATAGAAGCTTTTATATTTCACCAGCAAAAATCGCTTTTTTTAAGAGGAAGAAACCGGCTTGCAGGACCTCCTCCCTTCTGGCCTCCGCCTACGATCGGGGAAGGAGAGAAGAGGATAAGGCCTGCGACTGACTTGCTTCTGGAGAAACTTCCACATTTCTGGCCCTCAGCTGAAGTGAACCGACAGATAAGTGCTTGGTAGGAAGACCAGAGCAAGGTTTAGTAGAGGGTTTATAGTTGAAGACGGAAAAATGAAAGAAAACAGAGATAAAATTAGTGAAGAGGCAAAATGAGTAACATCTGTACTAGTAGATGAAAAAGGAATACCCATGCACAGAAGATATGGGGTACCTGCTAATTTGTGTGGATTCCGAACCACCGCACTGGATTTATTTATCACTTATTCATCCCTTTTCACATACAGAATCCTTGAGATGGTCAGATGTAAAGTAATCTGGAGATCCGATTACTCTCTATGATTCTTCTTTCGACGTCAAACCGTATCATATCTATCTCATGCTTGAACAACAAACTAATCTCTGTCTTTGATTGATTTAAAGGATAATTTGAATTGTTTCCCCTGTGTTAAAAGGCGTTCAAACCGTTATTATTCTTGTGTTTTGGTAACTCGGATATGGGAGCGGGGTGACAATGGTAATTTTTATGCTCGCGCAGTGTCCACCATTCTGCTTCGCGTTCGTTCATTTGGTAGTTGTTGTTTCCGTTTAGGTTACGTAGTCATGTTCGGATTGAAGATAACATCTCATCATAGGTTCAGTTCGGTTAACATTATAGATTAGCAATTGTTTCAATTACTGTGTTGGTTCCAGCGAAAACCGAGGTTTCTTCTAAGAAAGGTAGTCTTTTCTATTAGTATTTTTTTCGTTACTTGCTGGTTATTTTTTTCACTGTAGTGTAACTTAATTGCGCCTTTTTGGTGCATTGAAAAACGGTGACTGAAAGTAGTAGTGGTCATACCAATGTAGCGGTTGTTAGGATGAGGCTTGTAGTCCTCATTGTAACATTAGAATTTGTACACCACATTAGTAGCCTTTAATTTGGATTGTTTAAGAGCAAGATTAGTTTTCATCAATAGGTTGATATGTAACCTTTAGGGTTTTGCAATATATTCCTAATGATAATTTTTTGTCAGTTTGGTGAATAATGTTGTTTTTGCGATATCTTTAGCATTCGTTCGTCTGTTTTGTAGCCGTCGTTGATCTGATTTTTGTTGTAGAGTGGTAATATGGTCGCTCGTCACCTGTTTATAGAGATGAGTTATAGGTTACCCGTTTATGGTGGATATGCCGATCGGTTACTTGCTTACGGAAGGTGGTCGCCACTTTTAGGTGACGAAAGGTTACCAGAGTGTGGGTGTCGGGCAAAGGCGGTTATGGTTTTACCGTTGAGTTTGGTCTGACTCTAAATGTTCTTAAAATGGATAATCTACTCGTAGGCTAAGTTCGAAAGGATAATCTACTCGTAGGCTGAGTTCCAAACTAACTTGGTTATCGCTTGGCAGAAGGAAGGTCTCGGAAGAAAATGGAGGTTTTGATAGGCTTTAATTTCGGCTTGGGACTACCTCAGTTCGGTGAAGCGAAATTGTCGAGTCTTTGGCTATCAGTGTTAAGTTTCGGTGTTTTCGTGTAAGTCTCCTTTCGCGTCAGATTGTTAGGGCTAGAGACAGATGGATCAAGGACGAGGAACGGAGACGTGACGCGAATAAACATAATGCTACCAATGTACAAGTCAGAAACGACAATCAAGAATTATAAATCATGACAGGAATGTTTTTGTCCGTCTAATTATACTAATGTCCATAAGTGGGCATGACTTCTCTTCTTATAATCTAAATGCGAGGCGGAGCCTATCTGGTCAAAGTGTTTTCGTTTGTTCTTTATTACGACTGCTCGGCGGAGTCAAATGGCGTGTGCGTGTTCAGTGTGAGCACGTGTGTATTAGTGTTGTATTTACATTTATCCGTCTTTGGGCTTTATCAAGCCGGCATTCATAGTAAGTTTGATTCCGCCGTTTCACAGGTTCACGGAAAGTCTGGCTAGTCAGATCAGATATCGCCCTTAGTTTGCCCAGCTGCCTTCGTTATCTGTTTTCCAGACCTTCCAGCTCACATCTGTTTTCTCATTGGTGTATCTTTGCACATCCGTGTGAGAACTCCAACGATTTCGCTTGCATCCTTAGAATACTAAATTTTAAGGATTTCGCCTACATCATTATGCATGATAAATTGCGATTTAACATTATTTACAAGTATTTTGCTTTGTTTGACATTAGTTCATTGTTACAACATGTTATATTATTCCAGTGTTCAATATGTGCACCCAAATTCAAGATTTCATATGGACAACTGTGTACTCATTTGTGAGGTTCCTCGTTGGGTCTACTCCACTTTGCGATTTGGGCCCACAGTACTAATTTTCTTTACCTTCTTTAACTTGAAAGGGAAGCCGCGTATTTTCTTTCGTATTCTGAGAAACGCTCGGTACCATAATGATTATCGTGCTGGACTTTAAGTAAAAAGGTCTTAGGTTTGAATTCGGCCAGAGAAAAAATTCGCTGATGGCCCCTAGCTACTAACCTGCAATAGGCTAGGATGGTTACTTCTGGCCCAGAACTTTTCATAATAAAACAAATCGTAATCAATTTCGACCGTTCCTGTTGGATCAGCGGATTTAAACTAAAGTTCAACCGCAGTGCGTCTCTAGACAAGTTTGATGTGGGCCAGATTGTGACTCAGTACCACACCACAGTGCTTATGTAGGCAGGAGTGATGTGAGTCGAAATGCAGTTGCTTACAATTTAAACCCAACCACGACATTAAAAACCTGAATTAAATACTTTTCAAATGCAATCAACAACTGCAAATACTATTTGAGGAGGCAAATATCACATAACTCTTCACTGAAGTTAATAAAATGAAATGAGACATAATTATATGTGTGAAACCCATTTTTTAAACAGGATCTCTCTTGGAGACTGCTTAAAAGGGCATATGCCACCTCACAAAGGCTAGCGTATAATTATAATATTTTAATGTTAAAAAAAAACAAGACAACGAAAGAAACAGGACAGGTTCATTAAATGGCGGTGCGAGAATTGGAATAAGACAGAAAACGACCTGAAGCTACCGCGACATTTGGGGGTAGATCCATAAAAACATTCGTGACACGATGGCCTGCAACTTTGAGTTCCATTAGCTTTCACTCGTCTATTTTCCTAGATAACCACAAGGGTTGACTTGAATTATCTGTCATGTAGTCATAGTAAGGACAAAACGCTGGTCTGGGGACCCAGCCTTGTGGAATTTTTGGCGCCATCACCAGCGCGCTCATTTCCTGCATTTCTCACATACTCAGTAACCAAACAGAAGATAATCTCGACATCTGCCCGGCTTGCAGCAACCACGTTATGCGAAGGTTATAACGCCCGAGATCACTCATATCACTTTTTGGGACGCTATACATCCTAATCGGCTTTCCGATTTATCTCCCATGCTGAGTGGTATATTGCAACCAGAACGGCCGTGATGACTACGCAGCCCCTGGTAGGGCTCAGCTGAATTCAGAGGGAATACTGCGTGGAAGCAGACCTGTTCTTCTGAATTCGAGTCACCGTGTACACACACCGATCTATAGTGAGAGGAAGTGTGTTCCATGAAGATAGAACGCAATACTTTTGGCGCAATAAAATCTTTAGGAGCAGAAAAGTAGTGACAAATAGTCAAAGGCGGTCCCTTCCAGGGTGGCGTTCTAGGCAGAATCGGAGGTTCCCCCGACTGGAGAGCTACACCGAGCTCAGGAAGGAGTTTCCTAGCCATACATTAAAAAGGTTTGGTAAATGAATAGCGTCTGTCGGAGGCATAGGGACCATCGAGATCTGCCGCGGATGTGATTAAATCCCTTGGCTAATGAGGGAGCGGCTGGGCAGGTGCGTACAGGCGCATAATGCACTGTTTACGGCGGAGAGCAAATGACATCCCCCAGTAGACAGAGACCGTAAGGTCTCCTAGGGTACTTACTTTCCTTGTTACCAGTATGGTGGATCGCATCTACATAGCGCAATTCACACTCAAGGTGCGGATGCGTAAAACTCGTATCTGTAGTTAAGCTTTGAGTGAGTAAAGGAACGATAAATATCAGTGCGATAGTCCTATCAGCACCCCAAGGGCTAAACGTCATGCAACGAAGAATCGACAATAGACCCTAGGGCTGCAAAAATAGGCTTCCCAAGTGAGGCGTCGCCAAAAACAAGACCAGGGAAACGGTGCGAGTCTATCATATTTAAGAGAAACCCATTTAAAATCAAGTCTTTATAGGGGTGAAGACGTCGTGACAAGTGCAGTAACTTATTGCTGGCAACGGAAAACCAAAATCTGTGGGATCCAGCAAAGCGAGAAGCACGATTCAACGCTTGTTAGAGTGACATTTCAGATTTGGTATCTGAGCCATCCTCAGTGCTCCTGGAGCAGTAGAATCTTCGCACTCCTTGGTTTGCAGTATCGGTGATGCCATGATGGCCGCGAGCAGAACGTATACTTAAATTATCTTCTGCTGGTTTCCTAAATATATAGGGATTGCAGGGAATAAACGTGCTGATGAGGGCGCCAAAGAGTCTGCGATAATAGGTGACCAGACCAGCGTTGCGTTCTTCCATACACGGAATACATGGCAAGAATAAGGTCAGCCCTTTATTTTTTCTGCCAAAGAAGCTGGGATAGGCCTAAGAGCACCTACAGTTGCATGCCATCGTGTCGCAAATGTTCTCGTGGACCTACCCGCCAATAACGCGTCGGCTTCAGGTCGACTACTGTCCTGTTTAAATTGGGCACACTAGCGAGACACATCGTCATTTGATGGAGCGCTCTCCTGCAATGCTCATTCTTGTTCAATTTCTCATTCTGGGGGAGATCTTCGCATACGTTACCTGTCCCAGTAATGGAACGAGCGGGGTCGCTGCCGCCTGTCCTTTGTGCTTAAGATTGGTTTGTGCACACAGACTTGTGAACTCATGGACTTTCTGGAGGAAACTGGCCTCCTGCATTTTATTTGACTGGTCCCATGCATCGATGCCAGGGAGGGGGTGCTTTCTCCGACACCGGAGCGTGTCTTCCTATTCTTTTTGTTTTGCCTTTTTTTATTACTTTTTGTCTGATTTTGCTTGGCTTTCCTTTGTTTTTTTAAAGTTTATTTTGTTTGATTTGTTTTTTGTGTTGTTCGGGTTTGTAAAATGCATAATATTAGGATAAAAATTAGTTATGATAACTTATTCCCATGGTGGCATTCGCCATTTGAGCGATATAAATAAAAAAAATTACATGACCGTCAGCACCACACAAGGGCACTTCCAAGTGGCCACCTCTCTAAAGGTGTAGGATATCGCGACAAAGGACTCATAGGCGAAATATTCCGTCGAGAACCTCACTGAGGCCGACATGCCGATCTCCATTGCGAAAAGGGGAAGTGGACATGCCGTCTCCTATCAGTGTTGCTCATCTCGAGTCTACGAATTGTCTTGGAAAAGCTTCTCTTACCCCTCTAAGGGGAGTTGATATGAAACACCTGCCCCCATCGGTGGCCTATGGATCGCGGCGGCACGTCTTTGCCACGTCATGGTCTTTAGAGGCTTCTGAGAAAGAAAAGGGAGACCCACCACTGGAAATGAGTCGCCCGGAAGCAACTTTATAAAAGAGGTTAAGGGGGAAACTCCATAACCTCTACAGAAGTGGAGCTGTCCGAGGACGGTTTCGAAGATGGCAGAGAAGAAATTCTTTTGCATCATTGAGATGGTTGTAAGGGAGCCCCTCCAACGGTCAAGGTGGTGCTTACATGGTTTACCTCATCCGCCCCAACATCAAGGTCTGGCGAGGATTTGAAAAAAGGGATATAGTCTGCAATTTAGTAAGTTTTGTAAGTTTATAAGCTTGCCAACAAATGAAACGATATAAATTTGTGACTATAAAAAATAGAAAAATGAGGGTAATGGGCTATAACTCGTGTCCAACTACGTCCGCCTATCGCATCTCGGGTTTCGGAGTTCATAGGTCTCAACCCTGGGTGCTTTAATGTGGTAGACCCAGAGACGGAACTCGAAAAGTTTAGTTGGCCTGGCAGCCAACAAAGCAGTAAAGCTCACCCGCTATAAGCAATATACATAGCCTTATGCACCCTGGGAATAGCCACAGGGTCCGCCCATTACTCGCAGGTAAGGAATTATCGGTTTAATAACGATCTTCCCATTAATTTCGCCCCGACGCCAAAGAACCCTCAAGCCTTGATCTCTTTAGACCTGCGGGCGTTAAAAAGCGTTATTTATAAATATTTCTAAGCCTCTCTTCTAACATGGGGTGAGTTAGCTGGTCAGGTCATTAAGCCTAGGAAAATGGGTGAAGAGATACTCGTAGAAAGAAAGAATGCTGAGATGGAGCGAGGAAGAAACACACCAACTTATCAAGGCCCCGTCAGAGAGTTCAAGTCAACACAGTGAGTGGGCTTCCCTAATTTGCACTGGTTCCGGGAGAGAGTAGTTCTTCTAGGTACAAATTGTGAGTAGATAAAAGCTTCAGGGGATAGTCGGAGAAAAAAATAAAGAAAGGTCGATAATTTTTATAATATGTAATGGTTTATGGGCCAAAAATGCGCAAAATGAATGATTGACCTTGACAATGCGTAGAATGGAATAGGATAAATTTCCCTTATCCGTTGCTTGGTGATTGTGCCGCATGGTGTTTTTTTTACTCAATTGATTATATTCGTCCCCTGCTATTATTATATATGATCTCTGTTATTAATATTTCTATTGATACTATGTTATTTTCTTGTGCTCTTATGCATTGGTCAAGTTTTTTCTACACCTTGCCTCCTTGAGACTTCCAAATGGAGATTCTCTCTTATAGTGTCCTCTTGAGCTTTCCTTGATAAATTATGCCTACATGACCTTCAATGGTACTCAACATGCGGCTTCCGGTCACTCAATCGACCCGCTATCGCTAAGGATCTATTTTGCCACTCTCCTATGTTTTTGTCTAAATATATATTTAGCTCTCCTTGTCATTGATTTTTTTCGTCTCGTGTTTATTAAAACCTCACAGGGTTAAGTTCGGAAGCTTAGCGAATAAAAATGTTATTAAGAAGTTGTGCCGCAAATTCCGTCATCTCCTGGGATACAATTTTTCCGTGATATATATATATATATATATATATATATATATATATATATATATATATATATATATATATATATATATATATATATATATACATATATATATATATATATATATATATATATATATATATATATATATATATATATATATATATATATACAGTAGAGGGAAATAAGTATTCGTGCCCCTAAAAAATTCAATTTTAATAGAGTTCCAACCCATCAAACTTCATGAAATTTACATAATAGATCTATATTAATGTAAAGATAAAAGTTATGTGTACAAAAGGCAAGAAACTGAATTTATATTAAGTAAAATTGAAAATAATAAAAACAGGGGTGAAAAACGTATTCGTACAGAACCATAAAGCTAACGAAATTAATTTTTAAAAGCACATGAGAGAAATACTTTTAGCTGTAACGGTGCAATAAAGCTTCTAGAGGATTCCAATAATATGTTCCGGGGTCAATAAAAGCTCAAGAAAGATTGAACTGCCATTCAGAAGTCAACGTTCCTGCAGTAAAGAGTTATCATGGGGAAGAATAAAGAACTCTCCAATGACCAGAAAAAGGTGACCCTGAAGCTCCATGCTGATTGGCTGAGCCCCCGGAAGATATCCGAGCAGCTGATAATACCTTTTAGCACCATGAGATCTGCCATTCTAAATTGGAAAAAGGTGGAAACCATCGACAACGTTGAACGTTCAGGTGCTCTACGGAAGATTTACTCCCAAGCTTCTTGTGTAATACTCAGGAAGGTTAGAGTTACCACTATGAGGACCCGTAAGGAAATTCAAGTTGGCCTACTTGTGGCAGGAGAGTCGATCACAAAGCAAACCATCAGTAATGAACTGAACCAGCATGATTTTAACTCTCGCAGGCCAAGAAAGATACCTCTGCTGCTGAAGAGAGACAGAGCTACAAGGTTGAAGTTTGCACGTGAGCCTTTGGAGAAACTTGCTGAGGTTTGGGATAATGTCCAGTGGTCAGACGAGATAAAACTAGAAGTGTTTGGCCGTGACTATGGCAGTCCTGTCTGGAGGAAAGACGGCAGTGCCTACGACACTAAGAACAACATCCCTACCACGAAGTTTGGTGGAGGTATCATCATGGTGTGGAGGTGTTTCTCATCTAAGAGTACCGGCAATATCCACATCATAGATGGGACCATGAATTCGGCAATCTGCAGACATTTTAGAAGAATATCTGTTCGTTTCTGTAGAGAAGCTCGGACTTGGAGAGGGATGGATCTTTCACCAAGATAATAATCCAGAGCATACTGCGAAGGCTACTCAGGAATGGTTTCGTAAAATCAATATAAACGTTCTAGAGGGGCTTGGTTAGTCCCCAGATTTAAACTCAATAAATAACTTATAACGAACAAGGAAGAGCAAGATTCATTTGAGGGGTTCGAAGAACATAAAAAATTGGAGGTAATTTGCAAAGAAGAATGGGTCGAAATAACAAAGGAATGTTGCAGCACACTAGTGAAGAATACAGGAAACGATTGATGGCGGTTAAAACCAACAAAGTTAACGCAACTAAGTATTAAATCAGCAAATATCGATTTGTACGAATACTTTTCTACCCCTGTTTTCATTAATTTCAATTTTACCGAATATCAATTCTGTTTCATTTCTTTTTGTGCAAAGAACTTTTAACTTTACATCAATATACATCTATTGTGTAAATTTCCTGAAGTTTGATGGGTTGGAAGTATATTAAAATTGAATTTAGAAGGTGTACGAATATTGATTTCACACCCACTGTATCTATCTATCTATATATATATATATATATATATATATATATATATATATATATATATATATATATTTGTGTGTGTGTATGTGTGAGTGTGTGTGGAAAACTCACAAAGTATCGCGTGAGTAAGCAATAAATGCAACAAAGCCCACACGAAAAATTAATACGAGGATTCCAAGTACTTTCGAACTTTATTTCGACTTCTTTATCAAGGAATAACAAAAGTATTGAAAATTATAATATTTATAAGGATGATACAGAGGAGAGGGAACGCCCATAAAAAAAGCAAAAAACCAATTAACAAAATGAATTAATATGAAACAGAAACCCTAGGACGAGCGGAGATAAATACAACTAAGATCATTAAATCAAGTAAATTCAAAAGACTAAGGGTTGACAAGAGGATTAAAATACCTACTAAGCAATTAGGGAGGGAGAGAACCTGAAGGAGAGATTAACCTTAGAGGTCAGGATTTAAAAACCAAGGTAGAATAAGTACAAACGTTCTAAAGACTTGACTCAAATGGAAATGAATACATAAACATCAACATAAGTCTACATATATACACAAAAAATAAAATTAAATAGTTTATTAAGATTATTATAAATATTGGGTCTCAAATTAAAAGTTTAGACAGTACATTGTGAATATAATTTAAAAAATAACAATCGAGTTTATATAAACCAGGACTTAAATTAAAATTTGGGAATTTAATAATAAAGGTTGATTCAATGATATTTCGTGAAATTGTATTGTTACTATGACAGATGATTTTAGTAGAATTCCAATCAATATTGTGATTAAGATATGACATATTAACACAAAATGAGCTGCTTTCTTCCCCGCGACGGACATTATATTTATGGTGATAAATTCATTTTTTTAAACATTTATTTGATTGGCCAAAGTAATATTAGAGCAATCGATACATTTTACGCAATATACATTACCAATAGGGGAAGGGGCGTTCTTAACTAATAGTTTAGATATAGTATTATTATAGTTAAATGCTGCAGAAATGCCTAGATATTTTAAAATATGAGGGAGAGAAACAAAGGATGGATTAAAAGGAAGTTCAAGAGTATTCTTGTTATTAAAAGGCAGGCGAGGTAAAAAACGATAAAAAGACATTTTAGAAAAAATTTTGATATCGACCATAAAATTTGATATCCTTTTCATTTATCGTTTTAAGTTCAGTAAAATTGATACTTCTTTTTCCTTAGATCTAGAAATATTTTTTGTTCACTTTTCAAAACTAAAAATTTGTATACATTAGGGACAAATATTTTAGTGAAGATGTATCAGTTTGTAGAGACATAATGTTCAAGCTGATTAACCGACAAAAAATACCAATTCAATAGCATATTTTTTGACGTAAAATACTTGTTCTGATGATTCTCTCCTCATATTCCAGTTATACACTGAATTATAAGAAATACATATTCTTCTTTTATACGAAAGCCTATGTATGTATTTCATTATGCAATTGAAAGATGAGGCGAGAAGCTCTGAAACCTGTCCTCTACATCAAATGAAATGTGCCCCGTATCTTTTTTTTTTAACTTTTTCTCAATTATTCAAATGCATTTAACTTAACAATTCTGATTAGATAACCATTCAGAAGATATTGTAACAAAATGACATGTTAAGAAGAGAAATTGATGAAATGGTGTTTACCTGTACACACATATGTGAAGAGGTTCACTACCTAAACGTGTGATCTGGTCTATTGGTAAATTCGACGTTCTGTGTTCTCATTTGCAGGTGCAATATTTCATCCCGAAATATACTGAAAAACAAATAAATATTATAAATAAAATATAAATTATAAAAAAATAGCGTTGTAATTAAATTTAGGTTTTACAAAGCGAACTTACAAAACATATTGCCCAATTATTAATAACTGAACGAATCTGTCAATTCACGTACCCTTTTGATACGTGCAATGAAGCAGCGGCAATTTTCCACCTAATATACAGACCAGGTGTTTTGCCTTACGACAGCCTTAACCATCTCCGTGCCAATATTGCATAAACAAAAACTTTAGACAAAATCTTTCTTCGAAAAAAAAACAACTGTCTAACTATCTCAAAAATGATAGGGGATAAGAAAGAAATTCTTCTAAAATATATACATTCTTGGATTTTTCATAAAGAAGATACATCTTTCTATTTCTAAGAAAAATTATTTATTTCATACATTTGTTTCATTAAAATGAAAAAAATTAATGATTTTTATCTTCATTTCGCTAGACTTTGTTATGAGAAAAGGCGGGTTCAGTTGAAGGGAAGATTCTCATTTGGACAAAGGAAATAGATATGAAATGATATCAATAAAGATTAAAAATGTGTGGAAAAAGCCTTATAAATATTACATTTCCCTTGTATATTGAAACCATTACTACATATCTCCTACCCATTGGCGAATCGTGAGATTTTTGCTTAAGCATGTAATTTTATCAAATACAGAGAAAATAGAAATATAACGTTCCACAAAAAATTTGCATAATCATCACTAACTCTATAATTTAAAAAGGGGATTTTTGTTAGTATTTGAATAATAACTTCATCTTAGTTTGGTTATGAATTATGTTTTTTATCAAAGTTATTTCTAATAAATATTTTATAATATCAAAAACAAAATGGTGAAGTTCAGAAATAAATATAAGTATCGAAACTTTGAGAATTTTTTAAAAGCTAAAGAATTACAAATGGTGAAGTTCAGAAAATTTGTTTTTATATATCTTCTTCTATAACTTTATATTTTAAAAACGTGACATTATGAAATAAAAATTTAACCATGGCTGCTTTTTTTTAGATTTTAAATTTTAATCTTAGAAGTGAAGCGCAAGCTTCCCCCGTAGGAGGGGGGGAAGTGGCGAAGCCATTGCCTGGTTGTTACATATAGAATTTAGTAAGTTAGAATAGCTTTCATAAACATTTTGACACGTTTTAGAAAAAATTATTTAATGCCATGTTTAGTAATCAAAGAAAAGGTAAAACATAATAAATTTATTAATAGTTCAAAAAATCTTTTAAATATTGGACAAACGTTACAAAATTCAAACTTACCTAAGGTAATGGCGAAACACTACTTATATAGAGATTCTGTTCGTCGTGTTTTCTTTCAAAATTCTTCAATTACTGTATTATAAAAATTTTCTCGATTCTCCATAAGTTTTTTGAGAACATTTTTAATAATTGAAATAATAGCTAGATTAAAAAGTCTGTCTTCACTTTAGAAATTTCGTAAGTAACTTTTAATTCTTTGAAGAGCAGAAAATAAGCGCTCAACAGTTGCTGTTGTTATTGGCATAGTTAGAATCAAGTTTGTTAACTTCTATTTTTTCTGTAGAATTTGTCCATTTCATTTTTAATTAGAAATTTAAGGAGATCGGTAACGTTCTTTTTCTCAAGAGATTTGTGCAAATATTAGACACAATTCGTAACGGAGACGAGGAAACTAAAAAATAGAACTGTAGCTTATTTACAGATATTCAAAAGCTTTTACTGAGAAGGTAACATCATAAAACTCAAACATTTTGCAATCTAAAAGCTTAATGAATTCTAAATTTTCTATTGAACTGAAATGCTCTTTGGTCTGAATGAATATTTTATTGAACATGTCATCATATAATTGACTGTATTTGTCTTTTGGGGAAAGATTCTGTTTTATTTGGCTAGATGGTTCACCACACCTTCCTGTTATCAAGTTCCACATATCTGAAAAATTTTCATTTGTGTAATTTTCGTTACAGTGTTTTCAACGGTCATTGATATATACACAATATCCATGGACTTTGTTTGCAGCACATGAAATAGAGATTCAGCCCAAGGAAAATTCACAGAAAATACTTCTAATTTAAAATTCAAATATAAAAATCTAATGTATCGATGCGTGCCAGCAAGCCACGCCCGCTGTTTTTTTGGGGGGAGAGGGGGTTGTCAAACTCTCTTGGATTTTCAAGAATATATTAAAAAAAATCCATTAAACCATCTTTATTTTCCTTAACTGTTGCAATTAGCCGAGAAGAATAATGCCATCTTGTAGGAACTAATTTAGGAAAACGCTTTCCAACAACCTTGTTAAGCATTGCTGTTCGCTTAGTTGAACTACTAAAAAATGATGATAAACTTCCTAATATTATTGAGAAAGAATATTGTAGCCTTGTACAAGTATAACTGGACCTCAGTGTCTACACTCCCTCGAAGACTTAATATGTCTCAGCCAATAGTCTACCGTCTGTGTGATTGCCAGATATCACTTGCGGCTGTATGCATTTTCGAAATGTATAATTTAAATGATAACAACTAAATTATACACATGTAAAAAATTGTTTTAGTTGACGCGTAAATATATATTTATAATTTTTTAACATGTTTTGAAACATTTTAACTCATGTATTTAGCTACAAAAATCTGACTAAGTTAGATAATATAGAAAGTGTAAAAATGTACGCAACAAACACCCTTTTGTCTTAAGCAATAAAAAACACTTTTCTGTACACAGACACAATCTTTGAAAGCTATGTGATCTTGGATGGATGGCTGGTGTACGCAACAAACAGTCTTATTTTCTAATAAATCAAGACCATTTTTCTGTATCCAGATAGAAACTTTAAAAGCTGAACTAATCTCTGCTGACTTCAAGCCAGGCTACGGCAAATTTTTCCTTTTAATCTCACGTAATTTTGTGAAAACTAGGCATGCAGTGCATGCCTTGCATTCATGGATGAATTGCCACTGCTCCTACCGATTTTTTACTTTCTATGCAAAGATATTTTCAAAAACTTTTTGCTCGAGAATTCCCCACTCGTTTTTCCATTAGAAAATAAATAATAAATAAATATAGTGTGTCCCCCCCTTCGAAAAACTATATACTCTTTATAGCATTATATTCTTACTTCCCAATTTAAAAAACAATTTATCGTTATAGAAATTTTCAATGCATTGTAAATAACAGTGGTCTGCGTCAAAAATGTACCTTAAGTTTTCTATAGTGTTTCTTAATAAAATTTATCTCCTAAATCCAAATCTGGCATCTGTTTTTCTCTATCACCTCCAGTTTTGGCGATACAAAGGGTGATAATAATTTTATAGTTTATACATGTCCTATATTACATCAAATTTCAATAACTTTTGCACTACTGTATTCGCAGTAAATTTTGTGTACATTTTAAGTAATTATGTTAATAAGTTTATATTTTTGCAGGTTAGAAATTTCTTAGCCTTATAATAATAAGAATAATAATAATAATAATAGTGGTTGAGTTGGAAATGAACAGAAAATGTAAGAATAGCTCCGACAGATTTTGCTATGTTTGCGGCAAAGTGACTTTTTCCGAGCAGCAATGTACAATCTCTCCTGTAATTAAATCTTTGTATCATGCATAATTTGGAGTAAGGGTAGGAGAGCAAAATAAAGGTTTTGCACTACATATCTGCTGCAAGGGATGCTATATAAGTTTAAGACGCTGGAGTCAGGGCGAACAGAAGTCTCTCTCTTTTGATATTTCCATGGTTTAGAGAGCGGGCAAGGACCACGCTACGGACTGCTATTTTTGCTTGACAAATCCTAAAGGTGAGCATTGTATCAAGTATTTAAGCTTTCTGTATTATAATGGCTCCTGAAAATGTCATTATTATGCATAGACTTAGCATAAAATTAAATACTAGCATAGTTCACTTCAGCATGAACATATCTTTTACTAAACATTTATGTACTATCTGCAACTCCAAATCAATTCCTTTATGTAGTATGCAATTATATTTTCCACAAGTATAGATAAAAAGAATAAACAGTGTGGCATATCCGGATGTTCCTTTTTCCAGCAACCTCCTGCCCCATGGTCCAGGAATTCATATACCTTCTCCCCCTGAACATATAGAGGTCCATGAAGAGATTAAAATGGAAGTTGATCAAGATTATGATACATCTGAGTCTTATCAGGTTTCCAAACATGGTATGGTCGCAAGACCATTCACTCAAGTTCAGTTAAATGACCTGACCAGGAATCTGGGGCTTTCAAAAGAGAATGCACCACTCTTTGGCTCTCGACTTCGTGAAAGTAATCTTCTTGCTAAATAAACAATATTTGGGGGGTACAGAAACAGAAAAAAAGAGTTTCGAAGCTATTTTTGGATACAATTTATTGGATACAATAAATTACTCTACCCACAATTGGAGGATATATGGTGACTTAAAGGTAAGATCATTTTACACTTGGCATTTCTAAGCTCTTTGATATTGAGATTTTCATTTTTAATTGTTAATACTTGTATACACCTTTGGTCAACTTACATTTTACAAGAATACAAATCTGGAAATCATGAGTCATATTTTAGTTATAATTTTTTGTTGAAGTGTGTCCTTATAGGTTAATGCATCCTTTTGGGTTAATGGGGAACTTATCTTAATTGAGAAGGTATACAACATAACTCACTAAACTTAAAATAAGATGTACATATATCCAATTAGTTCCAATACAAAGATTTAATGCATCCGCATACAGGATTTTTCAGTACATATTCATATTCTTATTGTTTTAAGAAATATTACTTTGAATTTGTTTTTAGAAATATTACACTTTGAATTTACATACTGTGCTAAATTTCTTTTCAGATAGTGTCTCTTATACTTGGGATGCAAACAGGTTACACGAAGCATCCATGTTTCCTATGTTTAAAAGACAGTCGTGCAGATAGTATGCACTATGAAAAGAAGGTTTGGCCTCCAAGAGAAGCATTTAGAATTGGATCAAGCAATGTGATAGCTGAACCTTTAGTGCCTCCTCACAAAATACTGCTTCCTCCACTGCATATATGTAAAGCTCGGCATAATGAAAAGTTATGACAAAATCCATAATAAAGAAGGCCAAGCTTTTAAATTTTTTCTTCAAAATTTCCCCAAATCAGTGCCGCTAAGCTCCATGCGGGAATTTTTGATGGACATCAGATCAGGAACCTGATGAGAGATCAGCAGTTTTAGGCATCAATGACGGACATAGAAAAATATGCATAAAAACCTTTTAAAGCTTTAGTTAACAATTTTCTAGGCAAGAAAAGAAGCCCAGAACATGTTGCCCCGGTCAATCAGCTCCTAACAAGTCTCAAAAGTTTGGGAGCTCGCATGTTTATAAAGATACACTTTTCACAGTCCCATCAGGATTATTTTCCTGACAACTGCGGGGATTACAGTGAAGAACAGGGGAAAAGATTCCACCAGGACATAAAAACAATGGAATCCAGGTACCAGGGTAAATGGGACCTAAACATGCTTGCTGACTACTGTTGGTCTTTGAAGCGTGATGCACCAGATGTGAGGCACAAACGAAAGTCGTCAAGGGCGTCTTTTCTTGGAAATTAGAATTATTTATTTTATTATGTTGCATTCTTTAATTTTTTGTTTTATTAAAAGGATTATATTTTATATACGTTCATTCCTTTTTCTATGATATAATAATAATAATGCATTATTAGATAGAGAAAGGTTTTTAAATTTTTTTTTCAGGAAAAAATGAGGTAGTCTCAATGAAAATGGTGTATGCTGTACTGAGAAAATATGACCTAATTGGACAAAAATACATTCATTTTTGTCCTCAGGAGGTTTGATTCATTAAGAAACCACAAAGAAATCCTGAGGAACCTCAAAATCGTTTCCAAACGGAAGCCTGTGTAATTATTAATCTAACCTATCAAAATGTTATATCGAATTGTTTGTATATAAAATTAAATTACGCCAAACACTCAAAATATCCTATTGGACGTCTGGGAATTATTCAAACCATTCAGAAGTCCCGCAGGAAAAATATTTTAAGCAAACAAATTGCTAGAACATGGTAACCCCATAATTGGAAGAACACCTGGCAACCTCACGCCGCTCGAAGCCTATTTAGTAGCAATGAGAACAGATGCGAATCAGGCTACCACGCGTATTTATCTCCACAAGCGCCGCACCTAGGATCATCGATCCTAATAAAGTGGTTTATGCACCACTCCCTCATTCAAACACAAGATGCCTTTTTCTAGCCTGCAAGGTAGAGACAAGCTCCGGTCGCATCCTAGTGGCCACACACTACAGACCACCACGCCTACAATTGAACATAGAAGTATCACTCCGGGCTCTATCAAACCACAACTTTCCTATCCTCATTGCGGGAACCTCAACGCCTTTCACCCAACACGCCTTTCTAACACTACGAATGATGCAGGAAGGTACCTGGCCGGTGCCCAGCCGCGCTATCGCTGCGAGGACATCAGCCTGGCTTTCCCCACATTCTTCGATACTCGTGGAGGTACCACGTCTTCGGACGTGGTCTTCCGCAACGACCACGCTACACGCTTCTACACGCAAATCTGACCTGATCCGTAGGTACTCTCACACCACATACCGATATGCCTTATCATATCCACATCTCCCATACTCATACCCACACCACCTCTCTTCGACTACAAAAACACGAACTGGGAAGAGTTCAAGAGACACATAACAGATAACACGCCACAAAACCTCGACCTGGATCACACCAATCCAGACATGTTAGACGACCAATGGTGCTCAATTTTAAACACTATAACCACATCACGCGACCTACACACACCATATAAAACCTCACATGCATAAAACATTTCAAATATTCCATACACACTCAGAGACTCATCACACAGTACAACAAGCACTACACTAGAAGCCCATGACAACACAACATTAATCACCTACCTAACCGCATCTTACTGTGCGTGCCGCTAGAGAGGAACCAGCAGTGGCGAGAGGTTATCCGCATCGCGCAAGACACCCGAAGCTCTAACCCCTCTTCTTCTTTTGCACGTAAAAAGGTTGCTAGGCACCGATCTGCCCAAACCCATCACCATCCAAGTAAACAAACAAACACTCACAGACACCAACGTCATCCTCGACGCATTTAGGTCCCACTGGGACACAGTACATACACACAACCCACCAAACCTACACGCGTGAGAGCACTTCCCACAAGTCCTGGAGTGGTGTCCGGCCCACGCTCACGAGCTAAGGCCCACCTTCTTGATACGAATAGAGCGGCTCGACTACACATCTACACTGACCACTCCCATCACCCTCGAGGAAACAAAACACTACATTAAAACAACACTAAAACGTACACCCGGCCCCTCCGAGCTACCCTTTCACACTAATACACAACCTCCCCGTAAAAATATACCCCATACTTACACACCTATTCAACGCCTCACGAGCCTCAGGCCATTTCCCCAAAATATACAAAGTCTCTCACAACATAATTCTACACAAAACGAACAAAGACCCAAAACACCCACAAGACTCCAGGCATATTGTTCTATTAGAGCACCTAGGTAAAATACTCGAACGCATGATCAACTGCCGCCTACGGAACTACCTAGAAGAGAGGGACTGGTTCTCCCCCAACCAATACTGGTTCAGGAGGGGCCAGTCCACTCAGGCAGCTGTGGCCATCGTTCATGATAGAATACAGAAAAAAACGCCAGGTACATCAAAAGACACTCTCCATCAGTAAGGACGTGGAGAAGGCATTTGATAAAGTGTGGCGTGAGAGACTCCGTTGGAAACTCGCCAACAATACGGAGTTACCTCTCTGCACCAGAAGGCTTCTCTTGCACTACCTAACCGAACGGAGATGCCACAGAAAATACAACAATACCCTCTCACATCCCTTCACACCACGCCCAGGCGTTACTCAAGGAAGCATACTGGCACCCACACTATACATCATGTACACAAACGACACTCCACGCCCACCCTAAAACTGCTGTCACACATACACAGTGACTTACGCCGATGACGAAACCATTCTCGTCAGTGGCCGTGGACCAGACGAGATCGCGCTCCACGCACGAATAATACTAGACTCTAAGACAGAATACGAAGATAAGTGGCTGATTGCCACGAATCCTCAGAAGACACAGATGACACTCTTCAGCGCAAGAGATCACTTCACATAAAACCTACAAACCTTTTCACACACACCAGACATGAGCCATCTAAACCCAACAAGGCTCGATTACACACAACATACAAAAATCCTTGGGGTAACTTTTGACAAGTATCTTAGGTTCAATATACACCAGAAGATAACACAAGAAAGAGCCTCATGCACAAACACAACGCTGCACATGTTCTACCCTGCGGGCAAAATCTTCATTTACACCTATACAAAACACTCTCGCGTACGCCCCACTGTCACTTGTAGCCACGAGCGACACGTGGCAGCAGAAGGCTCAGCGCATTCAGAACTCTGCTCTGAAGCGCGCTTGCCGCTCTCCCTTGTACACGAGAATGTCCACACTACACGACAACAACAAATTGGCACCCCTCAACCCATACGCTCACACCAGACTCACAAAACAACTCAGGAAACTCGTCAGAGACCCCTTATACACCGAACTATATGTAAGACGATATGCGATGGCACCGCGATACCCCGCGTCCCATGATCACCCGCAACCCATACCGTTCTTCGCATAAACTAAAAGCATCATAAATAACGTGTTTCCAACTAAGCAGACACGCTCTCCTTCCTGACCGCCCTCTAACCTTTGTCCAGTCACGAACACCTCGAGACCCACCCAACTACGCCACGCATCGGTGTCTAGCCACCGACCTATCAACTCTTCCTATCCCCTCTCAAGTTATTTCCGCACACTTTTCCTCTACGACTGCCTGTTCGCCTGTCTACACAGTGATCCCTATCTGTCATTTCTATACACCATTGATTGATTGATTGATGCGAATTATATCGTGTTTTCATCGCTTTGGCACTCGGTGAACATTCGTTCGTGCCAGCATTCACCCTAAACCTCCAAGCTCTCCATTCACGTGAGCTGCAGCAACTTGAGTTGAACACTCAAGAAGAATTCTTACCTGATCGTCTAAATTTAGAGAGTACATAATTGGGGTGTGTTTGTGTAACCAACCGCTCGATATATTTCATTGGTAATAGATATAACAATATATTGTTGTTTTTTTACATTATAAAATATTCGATGTTATAGAGGGTATAAATAGGTTTTGGGTGGATACCATAATTAAAATAATAAAGTGACCTTCAATCTAAACTCAATCAACTCCTTTAAAATCGAAATTGATTAATTAGCAACAAGGACTAGAATTAATTGGGCAGTGAAAACACCGTTTCCCATTTAAACAGAGCTTAGTCACATAGGGCGTGGAAGGTGGGGAAGCTAGAGGTCAAAATGGGTAAAAGATACATAGCCGTAAGCAGGAAAAACTGCAGGTGTTAGAGCCAAGAGGACACACCAGCCCCCATATAGATAAGCAAAATAAAAATAAGGGGAGTAGCAGTATAAGGAAAAAGAGGTGGTAAAAATACCGATATGTTTAGCCCCTCCCAACCGGAGACAAGAGAGAAAGTTAAACAAACCCTACTCTCTCCTAACCCCTTCCAAGAATGAATGAACAAAAGCTGGTTGGCGCCCAGTCTGCATTATTCGCCGCCGGCAAGGGAAATAGAGGCGAGAATCTTGCATCTAAGGTTGAGATAAAAGTGAAAATGTAAATATATAGAAGGAATAAAGCCCAGATAGTTTTAATCTAGTTTAAGACTGTTGGGGGGGGGGGGGCACTGGCGTCATCAGGTTATGCCGCTGCTCCGGATGCCATGTGTAGGAGTCACCTCAGAACACCCAATTACTGGTCCAATTCGAGTAGACTTACGGCGAGCGTCATATGCTGTAGATCCGCGACTCAGATCTCCCTTTGAAGTGAAATTCTTGCCTCACTAAAGAAAGGCTCCATAAGGAGAAAAAATTAACAATAATCGTCGGTTTGGCGAAGTCGCGCGGCATTTAGGGATTAGAGCAGCTCAATGGTGGGTAAAGATTTAGCCTATATTAGTTTTGCAACTTTTTTTTAAAGTGAAAAGGTGTGGAGGTAGAGTTTCCATGAATTGTCATGTCACACATCACTCTTAATTTCGATCATGGTGGCAGTTTAATATACGAGAGGCAGCCAATAAGTTTTGCAATTTGGATATAAGGAAACGAGATATGAGGAAAAGTGCTTTAGTATTTTTTCAATATAACTACCCTCGACTTCAATGCACTTGCGCCACTTGTCCCTGAGGCTTTGAATTCCCGACAACCAGAAATCTCCCGACTGCTGTTCAATCTACTCCTGGACGGCGAGCTGGACATCTTCATCATCCCCAAACCGGCATCCACGACGTGCAACCTTGAGCTGGTGGAATAAAAAGTAGTCGATGGGGGCTAGATCTGGACTGTAGGGGGATGGTTGAGCTCCTCGAATCCACACTCGCGCAGGGCAGCTTGTGCAACTTTGGCCTTGTGGACTTTGAAGACGTTGAAGTCGATCATGGGGCGTGAGGTTTCTAGGGATCCAATAGGCAGAGACCTTGGTCATGGCCAAATTGTCTTGGATGATGTTCATAACACTTCCATGTGATATTCCAAGTTCTCGCTCGATTTCTTCGACCTTCACCCGTCGATTTTCGAGGCTCCTCCTCTCCACACCGTCCACATTGGCCTCGTTATTCACGTCTGACGGGCGTCCTGGGCGGAGTTCATCTTCAAGGGACTCACAACCATGGCAGAACTCCCTATTTCAGAGAGCAATGGTTGCATAGGAAGGTTCGGTGTCGTTGTACACTGCAACCATGCGTTCATGGATCTATTTTACATTCTTGCCTTCCTTGGTCAAAAATTTGATCACTGCGCGGTGCTCAACCTTCTCCATTGTTGAAAAAGTTGTGACTGACGATCTGTGATCAGCTACTGCTTCTTAAATAGACGAGACAGCAGCGTGCGGATGCATGTCCTGACTTGTCATAACTTGTCTTAACACCCCTACAAACAGCCATCCCCCTTCCTCTGTTTTGCCCTACCGATTCGCAAAACTTATTGATCGCCTCTCGTATCATTGTCGTAGAATGATTCTGACATATAAATCACTTCTACCCAGTCTTCATGGACGCTCAAGGTCAAACTGGTGACCTTGATTCAACTCTGGTAACGACAGAGATCGGGAATCTAAGTGTGAGGGGGACGAGTGCGAAGGATTTAAATTCAAAAGAGTGAGTGCAGTTGGCTGATATTAAACTAGTGAAGTCTGCGGCTATGTTTCTTATAAAAAAGTAGGAACAAACTATACTTTAATATTTACACAGTTTTATACAATGAATAGATTAAATAAAATAATGGCAATAGATACTGGATGTATACAAGAATCGAATTAACAGATCAATTCAGTGCGAGCTCTACGGGGGAGTTTCGAGAGGCGATACGAGCCTCTGTACATACACCAAGAGGGATGACTGTTAGGGTAGCCACAGATGATTCGTCTCAGCCGGGCTTGGGTTCGGGGCCTTAAGAGATGAAACAGGGGATCGGATGGTCATTCGAGGGACTTTAACCACGGGTAGTTTAACCTCTAGTAGTAAAACTAACTGGAGGGAGTATTCATGCCAAATGAAACGTACCAAAACTAAGGATGGGCCAATTGATTGGGACTCAGAGTCTTCTGTATAATTCTAGCCTTTGCCTCGTCTAGAAAAGGGAGCGCGATCGAGAATGACGTGTTTCTTTGTAAAAGGCAGGCATATACTGTCGATGCCCGATTGGGACCAACAATATATAGGAACCAGCCGGAACTGTAACTGGCTCCACCAAGGAGGTGGAGCGTTGAGGAATATCTACACGAACCAACACGGCGCTTGAGGGATGGGAAGTACTTTCGGGGGTGTTTATTGATAACATCCCGTGAGACGACAGAAACGTGCGTTTGAGATTCCAATCCCTCGCTTATCGCAGAAAGCAGTTCGATTTTCTGACTGTTCTGATTGTCCTCGCTCACGTGGACTGACCTGGTGCCTGACCTCGTGGTTTCAACGGGCCACAATGCAACAAGGATCTTCTATTCTCGACAACCCCTCCATTCCCAAGATGTTACTTTAAAAAAGTGGCATATGACAACCGCTGGATGGGTATTAAAAGTCTCAAATTTTCCCGACCTCTTCGGAGGGAGGGCAATTCAGGGATACCTGACCTTGAACGGGTCGCACTCTGGTGGCTCGGAAATATTTATGTACAAAGACTATCCAGGAACACAAGGAACAAATAAACGCGACGAGAACACAAGGGCTATAAGAACTAACATTAGTTCAAACTGGGGCCGATCATCTAAAATCGATAACGACCTAGAGCTACACCAAACAAAAAATAAAGATAAAAAACACAATACAAAAAGATACAAAAGGGAAATATAAAATACAGGGAGTTAATTGATTTGAACGATACAAAAGTTTACCGGATCGTTCTTGATTTGTGAACAGAGAGACTTATTGTGCAAATATATACATTTTGAACAAGAGGAACAACAATTAAACATAATAGATACAAGCATAAAATTTATCCTAGATTAGTTTGGGTAGGCTCTAAGGGGTTCCTACTCAAGCTTACCTGCAACACAATTCTCGGATCCTTTTATATAATTGATTTTAAATCGATACTCCTGGAGGTGTAAACTCCGGCGCATAAGGCGACTATTGTTGCTCTTTACATTTAACAAATATACGAGGGGGCTTGTGATCCGTTTCTACAAGGAACTCTTTACCTAAAAAAAACATTCCAAACTTCTGTATGGACCATATAATGGCCAAAGCCTCCTTTTCAATGACGTCAGAATTTTTCTCGCGCGGGATAAGCTTACGGCTTGTGTAGACAACGGGGTAACTATTGCTATACTGTAGTAAAACGCATCCTAACCCTTCATTACTAGCATCTGTTCTGATACCAAACGTCTTCTTAATGTTGGGGAGCCGGAGAAAAGAAGCGAAAGATAATTTTCCCCTTAGCTATTCGTAGTGGGAGAGAGCATGTGGGGACCAGAAAAGGTGTTCCCAGGACTTCTTTTTTAGCAAGTCACAGAAAGGGGCCGAGAGAGAAGCGGCGGTAGAAATAAGCAAACCCCCATGAAGGATCTCAGCTGCTTCTTATTGGACGGATGGGGCATTTCCACAATGGCGCGGATTTTGTCCTCCTGGGGTGCCAAACGGTTCTTCCCAATGTGAAAGTAAAGGTAGTCAATCGTACCATAAGCAAAATGACACTTGCTCGGGCAGATTGTGAGTCTGTTCTCGCGCAGGCGACGCAGCAGGGCCTGAAGGGCGATCACGTGATGTCCCACTCGCGAGTTGCAACGGAAGTGTTATTGAAATAAAAAGTCACGTTTGCCAACCCGTCTAATATTTTTGGCATCATGCGATTGTAATTACTACAGGCCGTCACCAAGCCGAACGGGAGACGGAGAACTGCAATAAGCCATTGTCTATGGAGAAAGCCGTGTATCTCTTTACACTTTCTTTAAGAGGAATTTGATAATAAGCCTTACATAGGTCCAATTCGGTATTGTAATTGGCCTCTTCAAAGAGATGAGGTTTTGGTCGATCAAGGGGATAGGCTCAGCATTGAACAAGGTCACCGAATTAAGTTTCCGCAAATCGACGCACAGCCTATATGACCTGTCTGACTTCTTTACCAACACAGTGGGAGAACAGTAATGAGATTGGGAGAGTTCTATTATCTATAACATTAACAATTTAGTAACTTCTGCGTTGAAGACCTCTCTTAAATGGATGGACAAAGGATACAGCTTAGAACGAATAGGCTCCGGGGTAGTTAAAATAATATCATGCTCAAACTGAGCGGTACAGCCGGGAATCTCGGAAATCACGTCTCCAAAGTGACTCAGTAACTGCTGCAGCTGACTCTTCGATTCGGAGGGCAGCTGGGTGTTAACGTCTATGTCAGATGACTGGGAATCGGTAACGCTGGGCACGGTAGGCAAGGGGTACTCCTTGTTCTGTTCAATGCAAGCCAATTGCACCACATTTAGCGGATCTAGAGGGTGAATGGGGACAGTCCGGTCGATTGCCACACGGGCGAATGGTTCAGGCGTGATGGGTCCCTTCTGCATCAGAGTGGGTCTAACACGTCCTTTTGTGGTTTTCCTTTGACAGATATTACACGGACGGAAATAATTACGGATGTCATCTGCCGCACCGGGCCAATATAAATATTTAAAAACTCTCTGAGCCGTTTTAGTATGGTTGAAATGGCTATCATGAGTTGTCTTTAATATGAGGGGGACCTGCGAACGGGTGATGCATAATGCACGGGCCTCGGAACTATTGCTTTTCAAGCAGGCGCGATACAGGAGGTTGTTCTTTACCACGCAAGAAATGACTTTATTTCCGCGGATGGACTCCTGGATCTTATTATGAGCTCTGGTCCAGAGGGGGCGGAGTGAATCGCAGTCCTTTTTTCCTTTAGCAAATTCATTATTCAGGATGCCGCTAAACTCGGAGTCGCAGAGGGATTCAAGGGGAGCGGGTGCCTTTGTTTCCTTTCTCGCCTGAGAGCGTGTGATGATGGGTTGAACCACAGGGGTGAAAGTAACCGTGAGCACTGTCCGATCAGAAAAACGCAGAACTTTACTGGGGCCGCTACTACTTCAGCCCAGCCAGTATAATACAGGCATTCAATAAAGCATTTCACGATGGGAAATTCACTTGCACGCCCAAGGTAGTCATGTACTACCGCAAACTTATCATGGTTCGAAGCAATCGGTGGGAGCAGCTCGTCCGACACCACAATACATGTACACCCTGTATCCCGAACAAAAGTGGAGACCCGGCAGCCGTTTACTATTCCAGTCTCAAACTTCAAGCTTCCTGGGAAGCTCTTCTCGAACAGGAAGTTCACCTGATGACCGGCGGCAGGAGGAGCAGAGGGAGAGGGAGGCGGTTCAACTTGCGACGGTGGTGGCGCGGGGTAAGCACAAATTTGGTGCACTTGATTGAGAGAACTAGGACAGAATTGGGAGCTCTGAGGGCAGGTGGTCCTAAAATGTCTTTCAATACTGCAGAGGAAACACACGATGGGCCGCCTGGGGAAGTATCACGAAGGGAGATTCACTGAGAATGGCTTGACGTCACGGGGTTCCGAGGAAGAAAAATTTCTGGGCTTGGAGAGGCCAGTTATTTTTTGTTTGCCCCCTTTACCTTTTGGGGCTGATGGATCAGACTTTCTTTCTTCCTTAGGGTAGCAATTGTGACTCGCGGCGAATGTATCGGCCTCTTCGATACATTCCTTAAAGGTGGAACTCCTCCGGTCCTTCACAAAAGATCGAATCTCCGAAGAAAGCGAAGCATAAGCTGTTCATTCAGAAGGAAGTCGAATAACGCTTCATGCTCGTGGGGAACTTTCGAGGAACCGAGCCAGAAGTTGAAAAGTCTCTGAAGCGTATACCTAAACTGTCTAAAAGTTTGGTTGGGCTCTATATGGGCGTGACGAAATTTAACGCGGTAAAAATCGGGTGTTATGTTATACGTGGCTGACAATTCCGATTTCAGCGTCGAATAGTCGATCGTTGCCTTCGGCGGAAAGGATATGAAAATATTTCGGAGCTTAGAACATAACAACGGCAGGAGTTTAGCGACACCATCCGCTTCAATGTCCCAGTTGTTTAGCTCGAAGACCTTTTCAAAATGTGTCAAATAAGACCCGAAATCTTTTTCTTCCTTGTTTACAGGGAGCTTTACTGACACAGTTTGTGGGACGTCCATCCACGAGTTGATGGAGATCATTTCGGTCCTCGCTCTATTTATTTCCAGTTTATGTTGTCGGATGCGTTCTCTTTCCTCTCGTTCTTCTCTTTCTTTTCTTTCCGCTCTCTCTCTCTCTCTCTCGTTCTTCTGTCTCTTCTTTCCGCTCTCTCTCTCTCTCGTTCTTCTGTCTCTTTTTTCCGCTCTCTCTCTCTCTCGTTCTTCTATTTCTCTCTCTCGTTCTTCTCTTTTTTTCTCGTTCTTCTATGTCTCTTCTTCTTGTATATAGGACAGAAAGTCCTTTCCAGATAAACCAAGACATTCACCTTGTAATTTAAATTGGTCGAATGAAGACATGATGTCGCGAATTCAAACTAAACTCCTTTTTTAAATAAATACGTAACGGGATTGTCGACTCAAATTGATTTGGTATACAAACGGCGTGCCTAAATATTTCCGTCTGAGCACTCGGAAATACACGAATTAACGCGAGAGCCTTTAACTTTACTCACAATACCGAGAACAAAACTAGACTAAGCCTTTCTTTGGTATAAAGAGTAAAATTCCGCTAGGAGGGGGGGGGATAGGAATATATAGGGAAGCATGGTCTCCAAACCTATACACGGTATGTATAAAAGCGGGTACAAGAAACAAATGGGAAATATAATTCGCAAGAATATTTCTGCTAACCTTCTCAATAGTCAAGCCTTCAGCCTCAAAACCATTAAAAGACCTTAAAAGGAACCTTTTAAAGACCACACACCTGAAACCAGTTAATATATATATATATATATATATATATATATATATATATATATATTATGTCGTAGAATGATCCCGACATAAACGTAACTTATACCCAATCCGTGGACGCTCAAAGTCAAATGGGTGACCTTGACTAAATTCTGGTCATGACAGAGATGGGGAACCAAAGGGGGGGGGGAAGAGTGCGAAGGATTTAAATTCAAAAGAGTGAGTGCAGTTGGCCGATATTAAACTAATGAATACTGTGGCTATGTGGCTTATGAAAAGTAGAAACAAAATATACTTTAATATTTACACAGTTTTAAACAATAAATATATTAAATAAAATAATGGCACAAGATACTTGATGAATACAAGAATCGAATTAACAGAGTTATTGAGTGCGAGCTCTACGATGGAGGATGTCTTGAGGCAATAAGAGCATCTGTACATATACCCACCACGAAAATGACTGTCAGGGTAGCCACAGATGATTCGTCTCACCCGGGCTTGGGTTCGGGGCCTTAAGAGATGAAACGGGGGATCGGATGGTTATTCGAGGGACTTTAACCACGGGGAGTTTAACCTCTAGTAGTAACACTAACTGGAGGGAGTCTTCTTGCCAAACGAAATGTACCAAAACTAAGGATGGGCCAATTGAGTAGACTCAGATCCTTCTGTATAATTCTAGCCTTTAGCTCGTCTAAAAAAAGGAGCGCGATCAAGAATAACGTGTTTCGTTGTAAAAGCCAGGCATATACTGTCGATGCCCGATTGGGGTCAACAATATATAGGGACCAGCTAGATCCATTACTGCCTCCGATAAAGGGGGGGGAATCTATTTACGAACCAACACGGCGATTGAGGAATGGGAAGTTCTCCAGCGGGGCTTTCGTGATAACACCCCGGGAGACGACAGAACCACGCGTTTGAGATTCCAATCCCCCGCCTATCGCGGAATGCAGTCCGATATTCTGACGGTTCTCACGGTCCTCGCTCACGTGGACTGACCTCGTGCCTGACCTCATGGTTTTAACGCTGCACATGGCCGCAAGGATCCTCTATTCTCGACAGTCGGTTTCGTCTGTTTCTTCGTTTTCGTCCATCTTTGCTCCTTTGTCTAGCATATCTTTTATCTGAAGAGTTCTCCCGCCGTTACTCCGTATACGAGAGCCGATGTGGTGGTGTCGGGGGAAACCACTTCTTCCTTACTCCATTCTTCTCTAATAGAAGAAAGAGCGTGTCTGAGAAGATCCCTAGTTGAACAATGTTTTATACGTGAGCGAACATAATACATGCTAGAATGTCCAACCCCGTTCCTTCATTAACATCGATGTTAATATTAGGCTCTTGTGTTTCCTCACTTTCTTTTACGCTGGCGTATGTCTGATTAATCTTTATTTCCTTTTCTTTTTTTGCTCTTGTTCTTTCTTGTTTATAATTTATTTTCTCTTTGGACAGTTAACCGCCATTGTCCTATGTTGACTTTTGCAGTTAACGCATCTCTTTGAAGTCTTTGTGCATTCCCTAAATATGTGATTGTTACCTCCGCATTCTGAGTATACTTTTTTGTCCTTATTTTGGCAGTTTTTCTCACCTACTCCTCAATGGCATAGCATCGGAAGCAGGTTTGTATGTTTACAAATTACTCCTTTCCCCTATTTTCAGGGGGCTTTCCCATTTCGAAGGCTAGGCTCCCGTTGTTGGTTGCCTTTTTTCCATCTCCGCCGTGGCGCAAATAACTTTGAAGACGTGCGTGTGGTGTCCAAATTTAATGATTTTTGTGTTCTTTAGATGTTCGTTCTCCTTTTCCATCTCCTCTTTCAGCTCCTCTTTTTGTTTGGGATCCCACATAGACGTCTACCTTTCGACAGACGAAGGAGCGGTTTGCCAGGAGTTGTAGTGGCAGTTTTGGGGCTAGTCTGATCTTCCTTAGAGCCTTTAGTCCATCGGGCGCTACCAGGCGTTCTATCTCATTCTATTTGTGACATAGGGCTACGTAGCCATTGGGGACCTCTATTAATAAAGTAAAGGCAATCTTCAATTCAGTATGAAGAGTCCTTATTAGTACTCCTCTTTCGTGTTTTTGTGCTCCGGTTTTGATTCTCAATGGGAGTCTTCGTTACTCCATATTGATTTACATGTTGATGTTGTGTTTTGGTCCCTCCCTCTTCCTTTTGGAACCGCCTCCATTAGTTTGGCGGTCAAGGATGAGATGATGATGGATGAAATGATGGACCCGGGTTGGCTTCTTTGGAGGGGTGAAGTTTGACGGACTTTTTGTTGATTAGCGTGGAATAAGAACATAAAGACATAAGAAAAGAAGGAGACTGATAAAGACCATTTATGGCCTACACTTGGCAGCTCCTGTTCCAGTCAACACACAAAAGATTTCTTACCAGAGAAAAGTCATCAACATTGTCACCCTTTACAAGAGTTTGTCAGATCTAATCTACAATATACATAAAATGCATCCAGAGGATTATGTCCATTCATGCAACCGCAAAATATAATCTCCCCACTCCTTAGAAAAATATATACATATGTACATAAAAAAGTCAGTCCCATCTAGCAGCTTCATCCATATATTTATCTAATCTATTCTTAAAACTACCCAGAGAGGAGACTTCTATCACATGTCTAGTGAGCCTATTCCATTCATCTACCACACGATTTGTAAACCAATTCCTCCTAATCTCCTTCCTAAACCTATACTTATCAAGCTTAAACCCATTACTACGTGTCCTCTCATGTTCACTAAGTATAAGAACCTTACCCAGATCCCCTTTATTATATCCTTTTACCCATTTGAAGACTTCAATCAATTCCCCTCTGACTCTTCTCCTTTCCAATGTATGTAGATTTAGTTTTCTGAGCCTTTCACCATAAGGTAAGTTCCTTAGCCTACCAATCATCTTTGTCATCCTTCTCTATACAGACTCAAGCAAATCAATATCCTTCCTATAATATGGTGGCCAAAATTGTACTGCATAGTCTAGATGAGGCCTAACTAGCGCCAGATACAGTTTTAGAATGACTTCAGCACTCATATTGCTTACACTCCTCCTCATGAATCACAATATCCTATTAGCTTTATTCTTAGCATTTAGGCATTGCTTTCTAGGACGAAGGTCTGAACTTACCAAAATACCCAAGTCCCTCTCACAATCGGTTCTCCCTAAAATTCTCCCATTTAATTTATAACTATTCAATGGATTATTTCTACCTATACTAAGTACACTACATTTGTCTATGTTAAACTTCATTTGCCATTTCTCGGCACAATTGGACAGAATGGTCAATTCCTCCTGCATTACAACAGCATCAGAATCAGCCCTAATGGCCCTACCTAGCTTAGTATCATCAGCAAATTTACTCAGGTCACTACTTATACCTATGTCAAGATCATTAATATAAATTAAGAATAGCAAGGGACCCAAAACAGATCCTTGCGGAACTCCACTGCTAACCGCCCCCCACTCAGATTTAACTCCATCTATACTAACTCTTTGCTGTATGTCACCAAGCCATGACTGAATCCACCTAAATATACTGCCATCAATCCCGTGTGCTTTAACTTTGCTCAGAAGCCATAAGTGTGGCACTCGATCAAAAGCCTTACTAAAGTCCAAGTATAGAATATCATAGTTTTCATCATTATCTGCTGCTTCATACACCTTACTATAAAAATACAGCAAATTAATCAGACAGGATTTACCCTTACTAAAGCCATGCTGTGATTCTTTTATCAACTTATGCTTATCCAAGTGATCTCTAATATTCCTTGCTATAATGGATTCCATCATTTTTCCTACCTCTGATGTCAAACTTACTGGTCTGTAATTAGACATATTTGTTTTATTCCATTTCTTAAATATAGGTATCACATTGGCTTTCTTCCATGCCACTGGCACAATGCCACTCTCCAATGATTTTCTAAAGATACATGCTAGGGACTCACTTAACACATCCTTACATTCTTTCAAAATTCTAGGAAAGACCTTATCAGGACCGGGTGCTTTACTACTTTTGATTTTATCAATTTCCTTTGTCACTATCTCCTTTGTGATCAAGATATCCTTTATTTCTCCTCATCGATTGATTTAAAACCGCGGTTGCACCCAACATACGCTAAGATGGTTGTATGTCCCTCAGCGATTCTGGTGGCCCCTCGCAAGCGGAGTTATTAAGCTCCCCTGCTAAGGATGCAACCCGGCCCATTGTCCGGGGGCTCCTCTAATACGGGTATCTGGCAGCGGGCTATTTCTCAGAATGGCCTCCTCTCGTGCTCCTAATTATGCAATCGCAAGTGCTCTGCATAGTTGAGACGAGGTTGAAATGACAGTGCCTACTAGTCAATGCATCGTGCCAAAGTTGAGGGTGGGCGGTAGGGAATTAGGCAGGCATCAAAATTATTTATTCTCTCTTTTTTTAGTACCTCCTGAATGGGAGGATTTTGGGTGTGGTAGAGAAAAAGTGTAGGAGACAATATATAAATTTATAATGAAAAATGAGAATGAAGATGGGAGTGAGGTTGGGATGTTTTTCTATCTTGAAATCTTCTTGTTACGAGTGTGAAATTTTCTTCCAGATTTACAGATGTAGTTCTTCGTGACTTCTTTCGTATTTAAACTTCCAGCCTCGGCTGCGAAAATTCTCTTCGAAGGAAAGGGTGGAGATGCTTTCGGTGATTGCTTTACCAAGCGTGAGTGATTCAGCGATAAGGCGAATCAAGCGGTTCATTCATAGGGACCAGCTGGAACCGTACCTGCCTCCACCAAGGGGGAAAGGGCGTGGGGGAATATCACCATGAACTAACACGGCGATTGAGGGATGAGAGGTACTCCCGCGGGGCTTTCTTGATAACACCCCGGGAGACGACAGAAGCGCGCGTTTGAAATTCCAATCCCTTGCTTATCGCAGAAAGCAGTTCGATATTCTGACTGTTCTCACGGTCCTCGCTCACGTGGCCTGACCTCGTGCCTGACCTCGTGGTTTCAACGGGCAACATGGCAGCAAGGAGCCTCTATTCTCGACAATTATTATTTGATGAGTGATGGAAAATTTGTGGTATATTTAGTTAAAAATAAAACTGAAAGAACATTTACCAATAAAATAAATTAAACTTATAGCAGCTCAATGGCAGACAAAGAGTTAATCGATATTAGTTTTGCCATTTTGTGGAAATGGAAATGTGTGAAGGTACTCACTCTTGATTTCGATCAGAGTGGCAGTTTAATATATTATTATTTGATGAGAGATTGAGAGTTTGTTGTATATTTAGTTATAAATAAACTAGAAAGAACATTTGATGATAAAATAAATTAAACTTAGTGAAATCTTTTATGGTATTGCGATATTTCACGCAGCACTCTCGAAACATTTTGAAACTGTTTTGTCTCAAAAAAGGAATGCTAAATTTCCCTCAATTTTTCCAGGTTACTTAACTTTTTATTTTTATTTAATCTTTAATCATCATTATTACAAAATATTTGTATTAACATTCGGCTTTTTTTATTTTATACCTATAATTAATTTTCCAGCCTAAGGTGTTATGAAAAATATTATTTCTTACCCGGCATCGCAGCACAACAAAGCCTAGCGGAAACTATTCGAAGATTTAAAGAACACACAAATTATTATATCATAGTTAACATACCTTTGAAAGAAGAAAGAATTGTGGAAATTAACCATCTATAAATAATTTCAATTGACCAACTACTACCCATGCTTGCATAATGTGGCGAGATACAAATTGAAGAAGCTGGTTTAAAGATATGCGTTTGATTTGAGCAGTCGAATTCAGAGGTTTGATTCCCGGAAAAATGACTAGCAAATTACATGAGCCCTGGCTCACTTTTTATAGATATGAACTATATTAATGGGTTACCAATAAATTACTGGTAAATATACTTCATATAAGCTGCGAGAGGAGGAATCGGCTGGATTTCTCCGCCCACATCACCAGATAACTTTTGCGTAGCTTTCCTGCCACGCCCTCGGAGCAATATTCATATCAACAACTGTACCCTACGCCCCATTTCACCAGCCCCAACTTCAGCATTTTCTATATGGTCTTCTTCCTTTTCAAAATCCTTCTGGCTGAGATGTCTTAGTTGGCTTTTGCATTACTTAAATTAATATGAAGTTGTCAAGAAATTGATGTCCTTTTAAATATTACGTGTAAAAGAAGTTTTGAGAATAATGTGAACCTTTCAAAATGAAAATTTAAACTATTTTAAGGAAATATGGGCAATATACAGATTAATTTTAAAGTTTAAATCAGGGCTTTTAAACGCGGGGTGGTGGCCCCTACGCTCAGTGAAGCGTCGGTAATTTCATGGGGAGGGGTGGTGGGAGATCCCTCTGGAAAAAACCCGGAATCTCTATAATTGTATTTTTTATTGGGTTCGCGAGAGCATTGGCGAAAATTGAGAAGTTTATGAATGTCATTTTGATGGAAAAGGGGCGGTGAGGAAAGGACCAATTCCTAGAGGAGAAATAGCAGTAAAAATGTTAAGAGCCACTGGTTTTAATGGTTAAAAACTTTTATCATAGAGGACAGGAAGCCAAATTGGTTCATCTTCATGGCAATGCAAGTATAGTTTAATTAACGTAGGATGGAAAATTCGCCTTCCTCCTCCATATTCTTTCATCACTTATTTCTAACACTGCAACAGTTAGGCTTTGGGTAAGAAATGGAAATAAAAAGAGTAATTACTCTTATTTTGTTAATTAAATTTGATATTCAATAATGATTTATTTTCCACTTTAAGAAAACGACGATAATTTCCTGAAAACCAAATAAATAAATAATTAACGCGTGCTGTGAGTTACTCGATCATATGAAACTCATCACAGCATAATTTTGGTTGCTATTAACGTGGTAAAGGAAAAATAATATGTTTGGGTTTTTACTACATAGTTCCTAAGTTTTATTGGTTGAGATGATTTAAATACACCATTCACATGTTCCTCGGACATCTTATAAGACAATTCAAATTATATCCGATCATGTCATGAATAAAGAATCCTAATTATGCATGTCAAATAAACCGACCTAAGTGTAAAAAAAATCGAAATGATAAAAGTTAAAAATGCAAATTTCATTTTATTGATAACACAACAAGTTGGTTTAGAGAGGTCAAATTTTAGCGAATGAATTTTATTCCCCAAACCATTCCTTTAGGTTAGGTTAGGTTAGGTATCCTAAACCAACCTAACTAAACGTAACCAAAATTTCAACTTGTTCACTTGTTTTTATTCCCTTTTTCTTAATTCTAGCCAGCCAGACCTAACAAGTATCAAATGCCCCAAATGAACAAGATTTGGCACAAAATAAAATTTAGCTTCTTACGTAGGTTATGCCATTCCTACTGACTTCTTATTGAAATTTTCCTGCATTTTCTATCCATTGACCATTTCTCTCCTTAGAATTTAAATAAATTTAAAATATATTGATTGAAATAGTCGACGAGTTGGTTCATTTTGAGGGACGCCTCCGGCTATCTCCAACTTACTCCTCTTCTGTGTATAAGAGAGTTTTCATTGCCAATCAAACAACGCCAGGTTCTGAGCAGAACTAAACCCGAATAGAAGGCAGACTTAATTCAACCAAGCACCTGCAACAAAGTTAACTTTAACACATTAATTACACATTGAATTATATATGGTACAGCGATGGTTTAATTAATTGGATCTTTGGGGTTTGTTGGACGGTTTTTGTTTATAAATTGTCACTGATGCAGTTTTACACGCTGATTTCAAAAATAGAATTGATTTTGGGGAAAAATTGGAGGTTAAAAAGATATGGTTGGATAGGGTTAGATTAATTTAAGATATTATCGCATATATAAAATGTGTTTTTGGAGATTTGTCATAATGGATGATTTTGGAATCAGTGTGGAATCTGAAAAGTGTCTGGTCTCAAACCTAACCTAACTTAACCTAATCTGATATAACCTAACCTAATTTAATATAACCTAACCTGACTTAACCTAACCTATCCTAACCTAACCTAACCTAACCTAACCTAACTTCTACATTGTTCAATCACAAAATCGTAAGACATTAGAGGAATATATTAAAGCTTCCATTCAATCTGGAACCACAATAATAAGCGACATGTGGAAGTCGTACTCGTACAACCATATAACAGATATTCCGGGGTTCAATTTTAAACACAAAAGCGTCAATCACAGTGTCGAGTTCGTTCGTTCTGGCGGAGAACACACAACCAGCAAATCGAGCGCACATGGAATTTGCTGAAACACTCAAACAAACGTCGTCGTGGGACTCGCCCCCGCTTGATGTTGGATTCGTATTTGGGTGAATGTTTGTAAAGTAGGAAGTACGAAAATACGAACATATTCGGGAAGATATTGCAGTTTCTTTCGAAGTTTAAACGCTAATTTTATTTCTATATATGTTTAATATTAAATAAATATGTTAAAATTATATATGTTTACTTCAAATAGTCTAAACTAGCTTGTTCATTTAAAATAACTTAACGAAAACCAACCCAGCTCAACCATAACTTTTTAACCGTTCCATTTCTCAAAATAAATAAATATAATTCTTGAAAACAGAGTCTAAAACTCCATCATTGGCAAATTCGTAAAACAAATAGGACACCGTCCGACAAACAAAAAGGTCAAAATAATTTACACCCGGTGTTGTGAGATATCGCACTTTATGGTTAAAAGAGCCAGGTGGAAGTTTCAAACATCAGGTGAACATGAAGTTTATTGCTCTCCCTTTCTCATTAATCTCAGTCAAAGATTTAATGAAAATTGCTTAATCAAAATTAGAACTGCCAAAATGTATCCGAATAATTCAGTTGGAACATCATTTTTGATTACTTAAATGAAAAAATTTGAAGACCAAAGTGCTTCGTCCAAAATACTTTTGAAAAGAGGCTAATTAAAAAAGTGGTGAGGTTAGAGAAAGAGAATTATATAAAGTTGCACAACCCAAGTGAGCTATTCATGATAGTAGGCAACACCCCCCAAATTCAATTATTTCGAGTAAGAAAGAAAACTTTTACCAAGAATGACTTTACAGAGAGTAGCTTACACGATAGAATTAAGTAACTTTCAAAAGAATTGCCACGCACTTCTTGTTTCCAGCGCTATACTTAGTCTCGTCTTATGGGTTATAAATATATATTTCCACACCCACAGGGAGAAACCAGGGAGAACACATATCCCTTCCTTCTCTGTGGGTAAAGAAAGAATTGTTGACACAATTCTTTGACACCAATCAACTATTTATTTTCATTGAATAAATCCATGTTTCGCCATAACATACAGAAAGTCTGGACTTCTGGAAAACAAAATTCTGTTCGAAATTTATGACTTATAGAATAGAAAACCATTGGAAAAAACACTTGGTCATAGAAAGAATTTAATGAAACATAACAAATGACATTAACAAATTCAAGCTAAAACTTTACTTAACACAAATAGGATACTGACATATTTTTGCTTTAATTCCCATTTAAATAATTGCATACACTAGGATTTTAGAGAAAAGAAAATAGTCGCAATAGGTTTTGTAATCGTAGTTTTCGAAGCTTCCAACCAATCAGGAAAGATATTAACATAGCACCGCCCACAACCGCCTAAATTTCATTTATATTGTAAATGAGAAATTTGAAATTCTAAGCCAAACCTATGAATTAATTACCCCCCCCCCCAAAAAAAAACTCGGGTAATTTGAGGGGAGAAAATAGATTGTCACCAAGCAAATGCCAGTAACTAAAAGAAGAACTATAGGAATCATACAACTCTACAAAAAGTGCTCGGTCCATTATAGAATTTTTATTGTGATCTAGCCAATATGAGTACTTAAAACTAAAATGCGAAAAAAATTGATGATTTTAAACTCATCTTCTTTAAGAAACTGTTGAAGTTAGGGTGAGTGGAAATGTATAGTGTATAAAGCTAGTTGTCCAAAGAGGGCTCTAACTCGGGTGCTCATTAGTGGTTGAGTGCACAACTTTCCATAGATCAACAAGTTCATATTTATAGTAAATCCCTCTTGCAGTGTCGAGGCCGGTAGGGAACGCATTCCTGTCTTTCTATGTCTTTCTCTGGATGATTCCTCAATCTTAACATGACTCCTCCATCCTGGACTTGAAGACTCATAGAATGTTTTGACTTACAAAGAGAAAGCTGGAATTTTAAATATGATCACTCTCAATTTAATCAAATAAAGATAACTACTCCTTAAATAAGACGATATGAAGATAAGTACTCCTTAAATGTGTCAAGGGGGAAAACTAAGAAGGTTAGGTTGTTTGGACTGTTTATATTTTACCTAACCTAACCTAACACAATAGATAAAAACGCTTCCATTTGGAAGTGCGCATCTTTGCTAGTGGTCGGTATTATTTTCTTTCTTGATAAAATAAAAAGGATCCCTCGTAAAGAGGATGAGTTTCAAAATTAAATAAATAAAGATATACTTCGTGGTTTAACACTCCACTACCAGGGTGGGAGCAGGGGGCCCGGGCCCCCTCCATGACCAGGGAGAAATTCCACACAGTGTCCCTGGCTCGCATCGCTTTTCGAGTCGGCACTTCGTGCCTTGGATTCACGGCGGACACACGGCGCGCGCGCGCTCGTGCGCTTGACTCGCTGACCAGTCGGATCGCGCATCCTGACTAACACATTTGGCCCTTTCGCTCTTTGTCAGCTGGCCTTAGCTGGGAATGTGATCACTGGCATCTTTCACTTTCGGAACTAATACCAGCATCCTCTCTCTCTCTCTCTCCTCGCAACTACACCAGCATCATCTCCGCGTCATCCTCTCTCTGAAACACAGCAGTGCAAAGTAAGTGATATTTTTTTATTATATCTTTTTACGGACAATGGGTGATGTGAGCGGCTGGGCTTTTCCATGTGATGCATTAGTTCCTGCTCATTCACAGGGAGTGTACCATGAAGCGGGCCGTTGATATGAAGATCACCTCGTTCTTCTATATCAAAGTAGCCAACACGAGTGGTGATTGCGAGCGTGATGCCAATAAGCTTGAGCAACAGCCAAGCACTTCGACATCGAGAGTCTTTAGATCCGACAGCGAAGCTTAATCTCAACATGAGAAGTAGAATTACAAGGAAATCACTTCTCTTTTTGTTTTGTATGGCACACTAACACTCCCCGCAGCTTCAGTGGACGTTGCCGACTTCATTGGGAACAAGGCGGCCACAGACTCCTAGAAAGTGGCCTTAATCAACCAGACTGTCTCGTCTGTCGAATCGCGACCCTTCATTGAAGAAGCTGGTCATAAGAGGCGATTCCACCCAATCTGGTGCATCACATACCCCTGGCTCAAGTACTCGTTGCTGAATGAAGTTGGATACTGCGTTGCATGTGTTCTTTTTGGCAGAAATACGGGTAGAGTTGGAGACCATAGGCTGGGCACCTTGGTGTTAAAACCGATGTGCAGGTACAAAAAGGCCAGCCAACTCCTCAGCAGTCACAATAAGCACGGATATCACGCGACAGCTATGACGAAAATGGAGGGGTTTGTCGACACTTTGTGAAACCCGACGGGGGCTGTTGACACCATGCTACAGGCGAAGAAGAAGCAGCAAATAGAGTGCAACCGGTGCCTGTTGGTTCCGATTATTGAGAGTATCCTCTTCTGCGGAAGAAATAGGCTGCTTCTCTGTGGGCATCGATATGACGGTCCGTTGGACCTATCTCTATTCCGAGAAAAACGGGAGAAGGAGTCTTCAGAGCGCTTCTACATTATCGAGTCCAAGAAGGAGATGCCGACGTCAACCGCCTCCTCACCAGATTGACCAGCTGAGCCAACTCCACCTCATTAGCAAAACCATTCAAGACGAGCTGATCGATATCACAGGTGGGTTACACTGCAACTTCCGTACAAAAAATAGGTCTCTTATTCCAAAAGTAGAATTCATGTTATTTTGACATTATGAGCAGGTGTCACCATAATCATATTTCGCTTTACAGCTCGATTAGTGCTGGAAGAGGTCTTAGCCGGTGTGTCAGGGGTATTTGCAGTGCTAATGGGCGAAACTACGGACATCTCAGGGAAAGAGCAAACCACCATTATCCTTCGAAGGATGACTTTCTCACTTTCTTCCATGCTGAAAGCCCTCACCAGTGAAGGCCTGGCTCAACTGCTCATTCACACCGTATATGGCTTCTTGGTTTGGACACGTCAAACTGCCAGGGTCTCGGCTTCGACGGAGCGAGTGACATGATTGGGAAGTTCAGAGGTTGTGCCGCTATCATCATGCAACAATACTCCCTCGCTAAACCGATCCATTGCTTTAATCACCGACTAAACCTGATGCTGGTCAAGGCCTGCGATATAAAAGAAGTGAAACTCACTCTTCAGACTTTCAACGAAGTCCATAACTTCTTTTACTCCAGCAACATGCGGACTCTCCGGTTCTCAAAAATCGTGAAGCTTTCCTCAGCTAGGTGGGGGAAGTTGGTGCCCTTGTGTCTCACCAGATGGGTTGAGCGGCATGATGTAGTCCTCATGTTCATTAAGTTTCTGCCTCACATCACGGTCTTCATGAAAGAGAAAATGAAGCTGGATGCTAATGCTGGCATCATATTCGTGTGGAAGTTCCGAGGAGCACTTCCACACTGTATTTGCAAAAGCCAAAGATCTCCTGATTGAAGTGGACTCAGCTCACGATGACGTCCCTGCTCACCGAGTCTGTAAACGGCAGACACAATGCGCTAATATACCGACCAAGACTGCTGGGGAGTACTATCGCGCTCGGTCTATATTCCGTTCGTTAACCAAGTGATCCCCGAGCTGAAGGGAAGATTTAAGAAAGATAGCGTGCCAGTTTCTCTCCGATTGAAGGAGCTTCTCAAGGGATTAGGAGCAGGCGTGGTTGCCGTCCTTAATGCCGAAATGTTCTACGAGAGGGATGTTGAGTTACTGGTGCTTGTGCAGGCGGAGGCACAGCGGTGGGCAAATTCTGCTCCGATCTTTGAGACTGTCAAGAATGCGAAAGAATATGCCAAGGCCCGTATGTTCCCGAACATTGCTAAGCTCTTGATCATCTTAGTGTATCTGCCTTGAAACGGTTAAAGACGTACATAAGGAGCACCAGTGGCCAGGATTGCTTCAACGGCCTCGCTCTACTCGCCATTCACAATGACATTCAAGTTTGGAATGATCAAGTGATTGACAAGTTTGCGGAGAAAAAACACCGTCCCCTCTTCGCTTAGGCAAATGAACGGGAACATTGGGCATGAGATAACGATTTTTAGAGAGCCTACTCCTAGAAAATAAAATACCTTTTCTATTAGTGCCTTGTTACTTAAGTGACTTTCAAGTAGCTTACATCATTATAGTCTACACTACTCGTACATGTGCATATTCATCATTTATGCCTATAACTTATTCGTATGTATTCAGCACTGATTAGTTGTACGATCATACATGTAATACTTGTAAAAATATCTACCATAATAAGCAGCTTTAACAAATTTCAACTCTTAAAAATCCTGGCATCCCCCTCCCTCCCCAGCCTTCGCTTTTTCTGGATCCGCCACTGTCCACTACAGAATCAACATCAGTCCTTTTTATCTCAAAATGGAACAAAGACACAAGAAAAATAGTTTGAAGATTGTAGATAAATTCTTATTTTAGATTTGACCTTACAATAGAGTCCAAAATATGTATATGAGTATAGTACAACAAGTTATTTAAAAATGGATCACAAAACGTGCATATGAGCATAATACAACGAGGTGTTTAAAATAGAGTCCAAAACGTGCATATGATTATAATGAAAAAGGTATTTCAAATAGAGCACAAAACGTGCATATGAACATAATACAATGATGTTTTTAAAATAGAGCACAAAACGTGCATATGTACATAATACAAAGAGGTGTTCAAAATAGAGCACAAACGTGCATATGAGCATAATACAACGAGGTGTTTAAAATAAAGTACAAGAGGTATGTCAGAGAGAGAAAGTTACCCCCACCCTCTAGAACCCAACTCCTACCCATGGCGCCTGAGAAAGATACACCTGCATGGCCAGACAACCCTAAGGGAGCATTGAGACTTTGCTCGGTCTGCTGACCCGGGTTGGGTTCTCTTTATCTTCCCCTCTTATTGTCTTACCGACGCCAGACCCATGGCGCAAAGGCCCTTTGCTCAAAGCTGTGAGACTGCCGAGACTATCCATCCCGCCTCTTGGCGCGCCAAGTCTAATGAGATCTCCGTCTTCCTTTGGGTGGCCCCCATCGACCCACTTCCGCCTAGGCAGTATAAATACTTCGAGAAAAGCTTTAAGAAATCAGTACAATACAGCCCCGACTTGATTAGCAGCCACATACAGTCTCGTACACCCTGCTTTGCCTCCCAATGGGTCCAGCTTCGAACGCGACGTGTCATCTCTACCCTACCTTGCTCGTATCTAAGGCCAGAATTCCCGCCGAAGACGATAGACACGGACAGGCATCTATCACTCGGTTATCGACTTCGTTCAACGATTCGAGTACTCCCTCGCTCATTTCTCAGCGAGGATAAAGAAGAAGGAATCTTGCAAGTTCAACTTTGAAGCACTTCGTTTACTCGCGCTATTCCAGCCTCCAGTCAATTAGGCTTTACGTGAGTCCTCCCGATAATTGCACTCATTTAACCCTCGAACTAGGATCTGTATCCAGATTCTCTGGCGTGCTCTTTGCACGGTCACCCTACGACAAGGTGCATATGAGCATAATACAACGATGTGTTTAAAATAGAGTACAAGATGTGCATGTGAGAGTAATACAAAGAGGATTTGAAATAGAGAAAAATCTTGCACATAAGGAAAATACAACGTGGAGTTTATAATAGAGTACAAAACGTATATGTGAGCATAATACAAAGAGCTGTTTAATATAGAGAACAAAAAATGCATATGAGCATAATACAAAAAGTGTTTAAAATAGAGCCCAAAACGTGCATATCAGCAAAATACAGAGAGGTTTTTAAAATAAAGCACAAAACGTGCATATAAGCAAAATACAAGGTGATGATTAGAATAGAGCACAAAACGTGCATATGAACAGAATACAACGAGGCGTTTAGAATAGAGCACAAAACGTGCATATAAGCAAAATACAAAGAGGTATTTAAAATATAATTAAAAAAATTGCATGTGTGCATAATACAACGAGGTGTTTATAATATAGTAAAAAATTGCATGGAAGCATAATACAACGGGATGTTTAAAATAGAGCACCTGACATGCATATGAGCATAATAAAACGAGGTATTTAGAATACAGCACAAAACGTGCATATCAGCAAAATACAAAGAGGTGTTTAAAATAGACAACAAAACGTGCATATGAACAAAATACAACGAGGTGTTTAAACTAGAGTAAAAGACGTGAATATGAGCATAATAAAACCAGGTGTTTAAAAAAGAGTACAAAACGTGCATATGAGCCTAATACAACGAGATGTTTAAAATAGAGCACAAAACGTGAATATGAGCAAAATACAAAGAGTTGTTTAAAATAGAGCAGATAACGTTAATTGAGCATAATACAACGAGGAATTTATAATAGAGCATAACACGTGAATATGAGCAAAATACAACAAGGTGTTTAAAATGTAGTACAAAAATTGCATATAAGCATAATACAGCGAGTTGTTTATAATAGAGTACAAAACGTGCATGTGAGCATAATAAAAATTGGAGTTTAAAATAGAGTAAGTAATGTGCATATGAGCATAATACAAAGAGGTATTACAAATAGAGCACAAAACGTGCATATGAACATAATACAATGAGGTGTTTAATATAGAGTACAATACGTGTATATGAGCTTTATATAAAGAAGTGTTCAGAATAGAGCATAAAACGTGCATATGATCAAAATACAACGAGATGTTTGAAATAGAGTACTTAAATTGCATATGAGCTTAATACAACGAAGTGTTTATAATAGAGTACAAAAAGTGCATGTGAGCATAATACAATGGGGTGTTTAAAATAGAATACAAAACTTGCATATGAGCATAATACAACGAGTTCTTTATAATATACATAGTACAAAACGTGCATGTGAGCATAATACAAGGTGGTGTTTAAAATAAATCACAAAACGTTCAAATGAGCACAATACAACGGGGTGTTTGAAATAGAGTACAAAACGTGCATGTGCGCATAATACAACCGGGTGTTTAAAATAGAGGACAAAACGTGTATATGAGCATAATACAACGGGGTGTTTACAATAGAGTACGTAACGTGCATATGTACATAATACAAAGAGGTGTTTAAAATAGAGTACAAAACGTGCATGTGGGCATAATACAAGGTGGTGATTAAAATAAATCACAAAACGTTCAAATGAGTACAATACAACAGGGTGTTTATAATAGACTACAAAATGTGCATGTGCGCATAATACAACCGGATGTTTAAAATAGAGCACAAAACGTGTATATGAGCATAATACAACGGGGTGTTTACAATAGAGTACGTAACGTGCATATGTACATAATACAAAGAGGTGTTTAGAATAGAGCAAAAAACGTGTATATGAGCATAAAACAACGAAGTGTCTAAAATAGAGTACAAAAGGTGCAATTAAGCACTATACAATGAGGTATTTGAAATAGAACAAAAAATGTGCATATGAACATAATACAACAAGGTGTTTAAATTAGAGCACAAAACGTGCATATGAGCATAACACGAGCCTGTGTTTCAATATTTTTTTTCAAAGGTTTTACAACTGATTTAGAATTATTTTTGCAATGATGAATTTAAGAATCTATTTATAATTTTCTGTGGCCATGTCTAGTTTCTAACGTATATTCCAAATTAGCGCTATCATTTAACCGTTTATTACTTCTGTTTTGTCACATTTAGTGATGAGTAACCATACATAACCTATTTTATTTATCTTTTGAGGTCTATATTTGCATTACAATGGATAGTACGTGTAAGGTTCATTCGAATAGGTTTTGTTACATCTGCCGACTTGTCGCTCTTCCAGACTGTCAAACAAAGATCACGATTTTGTGAAAAAGGGATATCATGATTACTTTGGAATGAAACTAGAGAATCAGGATAAGCCATTTGCTCCCCAGAGTTGCTGTAAAATATATGTGGAAATTTACGGGATTGGAGTAATAAGAAAAGGAAGCGTGAGCCATTTGGTGTCCCAATGGTGTGGAGGAAAGGCAAAGATCACGTCAGCGTCTGCTACTTCTGCATGACAAATTTGAAAGGCATCAAGCGCAAGAACAAGTACTATGTTGACTATCCTAATGTTGCTTCTGCTATAAAACCAGTCCTACATTGTCTCGATCTCCCTGTTACTGTGCTTGATTTTACCATGGGTTCTAGCTATGATTCCGATGCTAGTGTGACTACCGATACAGCTGAGTTTAATGCATACAAGCCAGAAATGAACGACCTACTGGTGCCATTTACGTAAACCGAACTCAACGACCTGACATGAGACCTCAACCTTTCCAAAAAATCTGCTCAGCTATTGGGTTTATGTCTTCGAGAGAAAGGTATGCTGGCACCAGGGATAACATTCTATTGGTATCGGTACCGCGAGAAAGAATTTAGAACATTTTTCATGTTTGATGGTCTACTGTAACAACATTGCTGATTTGCTTAACTTAATGGGCCTGGAGTAGGATGCTATGGAATGGAGAATTTTATTGACTCATCTAACAGAAGTCTCAAGGCAGTTGTTCTTAATAACGGCAATAAGTTTTGATCGATCCCTGTTGGAAAGTCAGCTTCAATTAAGAAGCCTGCAACAGCATGGACCATCTTTTGTCTGCTCTCAACTACCAGGAACACAAATAGCTGATCTGTGGAAATCTTAAAGTTGTACTCATCCTCGGCCTTCAAGGTAGGTACATAAAGTATCCATGCTTTATGTGTTTTGGGGATAGTCGGGGTGACGACCAGCATTATGTCAGACAAGACTGGCTATCAAGACAAGGATTAGAACCAGGTTCACACGACGTTCTGTCCCACCCTCTGGTTGAATAGAGCAAGATATCGCTCCCACCCCTGCACTTCAAACTAGATTTGATTAAGAACTTTATCAATGCAATGGCCATGGAAGGTAGAAGATTTGATTTCCTCCGTCAGAAGTTTCCACGAGTCAGCATGTAAAAACTGAAGATAGATATATTTAATGATCCTCAAATAAGGGAGCTCATCCATGGCACCAGTTTTGTTGAAGCACTGATGAGTTAATCGAGAATTTCAGCAAACTTAGTGAGCGAATCTCAGTGAAAATGCACTTCCTTATGTCCCACATAGACTATTTTCCCAAGAATTGTGTAGATTTTAGTTAAGAACAGGGTGAGCGGTTTCACCAAGATATCCGTGTGATGGAGGAACGCTCCCAAGGGCGTTTGGATGTCAACATCTGACTGACTACTGGTGCCTGCAAAGCGATTTTATGTCTGCTAGGAACAATCGGAAGTCCATAAAGAGAGCATTTATCCATGAGTAGCTTTTGTTTGTATGTTGTACTCTTCTTGGTATCAATTAGAACATTTTGTATGCCTTCTGTGTATAAATAAGTTCAAAATATACTATGGTGTGTACATTCGCCTACAAATAGATCGGAATATAGGAATTTTTGGCATGTGCTTATATCTAAAAAATTTAATCTGATTCGATCAAATGAGCATGATTTTAGAATTCAGCGCGAAAAAGTGGGGTAAAATCAGATATTATGTGATAGACCTTGAAAACAGCGCAGACCAGTGTAATACAAAGAAGTATTTAAAATAGAGTACAAAAACGTGTATATGAGCACAATATAAGGTGTTTAAAATAAATGCCGGTTATGTTTCATTCTATTAGATTAAAGTCATTGGAAAGACACTTCCATACTTTTATTATATCTTCTGCCATAACATTGTTTGACTACCCCCAATTTTAAGGTTCCGAAGGCAACGGGCATGCCTGACGAACCTTGTGGAATTCTTCCACTTCGTGTTTAGTGAGCACGATCGGGACAAGGCGGTGGATGTGGTGTACTTAGACGTTTAGAAAGCCTTTGATAAGGTACCACAACGCCGCCTTCTCCGTAAAGTGCGAGCGCTGGGCATAGACGGAAAAGTAGCCGGCTGGATCGAGAACTGGCTAAGTTGCAGACGGCAACGGGTGGTGGTGAATGGACAGGCTTTTGAGTGGGTGCCCGTTACTAGCGGGGTGCCTGAAGGTTCTGTCCTGGGACCACTACTATTCATCATCTACGTCAACGACATGGACGGTGACATGGTTGCCAAGATTTCCAAATTTGCCGACGATACCAAGCTTGGTATGAACGTTGCAAACGATAAAAATACTGCAAGCCTGCAGGAAGATATTCAGAAGATTGCGGAGTGGTCTTATACGTGGCAAATGCCTTTCAATGTAAGCAAATGCAAAGTAATGCATATCGGTCACAGAAACCCACAATCTAGGTATATCTTTAAGGGCACTGCTCTTGAATCCACCGACACTAAGAAGCACTTGGGTGTAACTATCACGAGTGACCTCAAGTTCTCGAAACAGTGTATTAAGGTGGAGAAGAAAGCCCAAAGGATGTTAGGCTACATAAAGCGCCAGTTTGGATACCGTAAGAGGAAGATAGTACTTTTTCTGTACAACTCCCTCGTTCAAGCGCACCTGGAGTATGCCTACAATTTTGGAGTCCTTCATTCCGAAAAGACATCGCGAAATTGAAACGCGTGCAAGCCATGGCAACCAAACTGATTCCCTCTATCAGACATAAAAGTTATCAAGATAGATTAAGGGAATTATATCTGTTCTCGCTGGAGACCCGGAGACTACGTGGTCAGCTTATCGAAGTATTCAAAATACATCGAGGCTTCGACAGACTGGACTACGGGGATATTTTCCAGCACAGCAGAGAAGAGAACAAGAAATCACCGCCTTAAACTTGAACTGAAGCGATACCACCGTGATCTGTGTGGGGAAATTCTTCACTTACAGTATCTGCGGTAGTTAGAACGCACTTCCGACGCAAGTTGTCAACAGTGAATCTGTTGACCAGTTCAAGTTAAGACTAGATAAAGTCTTGCGAAATCGCCGTTAAGATCCTCGCGAGTGATTTTCGAGGTTGCCAACGGACACCTTCGAAGATTGCGCCAAAAGTACCCTCCTTGTGTGGACCGTAAGGTCTTCTTTGGTACTTATTTTCCTTGTAGCTCCTTGTAGCTTTCTCATTCTGAGCGCATCAAATTTTCTTCTCTCTATACCACTGTCTATACCTTCCACACATTTTACCATCACTTTCGCAAAATTTTCTTGCAAAATGCCACAGATGGTTTTCTCCTTTTTAAACAAAATATATAATTTAACTTCACTTTACACCTCCTACAATCACGCACTACACACAATATGTCCTGTCTTAGGGAGAGGTGGACCCACCCAGGAAGCGTGGTTGCCTTCCTAGGTAGCCCCTCACCTCGCAAAGAGACTTAGGGAGCCGCCATGTGTGTCTTCCAAAGTAAACAAAAATTGCTAGATTTATATTAACAGTAAAATATATTTGTATCATTTCCGCCAAGAATGTGTGGGTGTGTGGGTTAGTCATTGTAGGAATGTAACGTCATTTTGCTAATTTACTCGCCCGTTGACATCTTAATTTAGAAAACGCAGTTTTAACAAATAGTTTATGCTATAAATGCCCAATCTTGAAGTAAAACTCTATTCGCAAAGCTTTTTCGAGTAAAAAACAAAAAACAAATCACTAAATAGCCCCATAAAAATAATTTAATCTACTATGGCAACCAGACAGACACGTTTGGGATTTGGGGCGGGATAATTTTCACCGAGAAAAGGTGCTGGTATATTTGTGTTCAGGGCACTGAAGAAAGTACAAATCTCGTTAGAATCGACTTAATATGAGATAATGAAATAAAAACACATAAGCTTCAAAGTTACTATTATCGTAGGGCAAACATGTACAACTTTAAATAAAAACTTCCAAAACTTTTAAAATCTTCTAAAAGGTTTTCTTTTTTTGTAATTGTAATGAAGGATTTTGTCATAGTCCATACACCCTAACACGAAATGGTAAAGATGATCTATATGTGTTTCAGGTCATCCTCACACCATTATGATTATGAGTGCTTAGATAAGACAGACTATAATGGCTGAATTTTGGTTATAAGTAGACTTTGAATAGTCTAGATAATGATTCTTTTAACCAACCACACCCGATTAACCTCTACTTAACTTAATTAGCATAATAAATATATATAAATGCTTAAAATAAAATATTTTCCCCAAGCTATTTCGTTTTCAAATGTTCCTTAAATTTATCCAAACAAATGAAGCATTCAAATTTATCCTAGAAGAGTGACGACCTGGCGGGGTCTTTTTCGCAGGCTAGCCACCAATTTGATCTTACCTCTTAACGATTTTATAATGGGAGCGAAGGGCGTCCTTACTGTGTGAGACCCTACCCGTGCCTAATTAGAATTTTACCACCCCCGTGGCCCCCTTTTCCCATCACCTCTCACCTCTCCGTTTTTTCTGCGTTGTTTACTATAGAGCGTAAGTCCAAAGTGGAAGTCGCTACGCTGAAAGACACTTTGGTAACCACCTGAATGATTCTGCCATCACCAGATGTATTTTCCCCAAAACGCCTACTAGTAAAAGGTGTTTATGTACCTCCATGTTACCCTTTTGGTCTTCATGGCTGATAATGATGATTTAAAATATAACTTCTCTAAAAAAATGGCTCTCCACCCAGCTTTTCTATGGACTTTAAAATGTTCCGGTTCATTCAGACACGTCTGGTGACTGAACTGTGGCCTGCATGCTCTCAGAGAAAGTGACTTGTTCCTGTTTGAAGGATGAGAGTTTGCTGAAAAACTATTCTCCACTTAGCCCAAATCTCAAAGTCCTCATTGGATAAACTACTTTTCCACCCTCCTTCCATCTCACAAATGATGAGGTTATAAGCATATCTTTTCCATAGAAGAGCTGCGATACCCCCTTTTTTCATGTTGATAACTGCTTATATCACTGATGGAATTCCATATTGCCTTCTATATAACCTCCATATATCGTGGCTTCTATTCCTCCTAGATCCCATAACCAGATCAGATTTGAGAAGTTTCCACCAGTCTGGAGTAAGGCAGTCGTAGTGCCTGACCTTAATGTAGACACCGATTCCTCAGACGTTTCATTCTACTATCCCGTAGCCATGCCTTGCTGTTCATGCCACACGATGGAAAGGATGGTGGTCTCGTGCACCTCCGTTTGTGTCGAAACCCATTCTATGCTCCCTGGCTGTTTGCGTAGCTTTCGCAATTCAGCAGAGTTTTAGATCCCCTTCTCTCCTTTAGTCACACGGTGTTCGGCAATCATTCTCGTCCCTTACTTTCACGGCGTTTATATTTTTTGACATTAGCAATACCTAAAACATTTCCCTCGTTACCCTATTAACTATGTGCGTTCCTTTGGAGCTCATCTTTTCCTGCCCGCCTTCATTCCGTGTTTTTTTTATCCAGGTTCTTCCAAGTCCCAAAAGATTTCTACTGCAGTGTTGTTTTCCATAAGGATTGAGGATCTTCAAGGCTTGAACCAGCCCCCCCCTCTCCTTTTCTTTTGTTTAAACCCGATCATCGCCTCGCTTCTTCGTTCCTTTAGCAGCATTCATTACGCTGAAGAACTGATTATCTACTACTGACGTAGATCTCTTCGGCAGTAGCCAGACAGGTCCAACTTACCACCAATGCAATCGATGAATTGGGTAAATATCAACGAAGCTTTTTCTCTCCCATTCATTCTTTCTCCTTCCTCTTTTGCCATCGTGGCTACCAACACATGTGCGTTCAATTCATATTGATATGTAGGCGCCTAATACCGGCAAAGAAATTAATGGATATCAAGGAAATCAGTTGGCTTCGTCATATTCTAAGATCAGAAATCAGCACAGATGGTTATTTTGAAACTTGGAGGTAGAATTGCGAATCTGCAATTTTGGTATACTTTTTTGTTAGCAATGAAGGATCAAAACTGCTATTATGATCACCTTTTTATAAAACCTAAAGCAATATTAATGGAGAAAAGCCAGGCAAACTATATAGAGGACGGCTCTTTACCACTATAACGCACCAATTCATTTTATAAAGCTTAGTAGGCATATTTAGCAGAAATAGGGATGATGCATATTTTCATATCCACCCAATAGCTATGACCTTTCCTTATTGAGTTTCCTTTTCATTCTCCCAAATGAAAGAAAACCTCAAAAAAGCCCAATTTCAGTCACAAGCTCAGGCAAAATCAGCAGTTTGATGTGGTGCGATTCTCAGCGCTCAATCTTCTTTCGAGAAAGGTGAGATAAAGGAAAACATCGCCTACAGAAGTACAGTGACGTAGTCAGAGAATATGTTGAAAAATAAAACTTCTTTTTGTATTGGGTTGAGAAATAAGTTCTTGCGGTTTTATCAAATTTATTCATTATCATTAACAATTTTAGAAAAACTTAATTTTTAATTGATAACAATATGCAATTTAATCAATAATGTATTCTCCGTTGTTATGTACCACTTCTTCCCAACGTTCAACTAGTTTTTCGATGCCTCTGCAATAAAAATCTCTGGATTTTGACTCGAAGAATTCGTTTAACCAGATTCTTAATTCCACATCAGTATTAAACGAAACGCCGCGCAAATTGTTGGAGAGTGATCAGAACAGATGGAAATCCAATGGAACCAAGTCTGGCGAATATGGAAGATGCGGCAGAATTTCCCAATTAAGCGTTTGGATGGTGTCCTTTGTCATATTGGCAATGTGAGGACGAGCATTGTCGTGTTTCAGAAGGACTCCATAACGTCGATGAGGTCGCTTTGCACGAATAGCTTCGGCGAGTCGATACATTTGTTGAACGTAGAGTTCTGCATTGACAATCTGATTGTTCGCAAGGAGCTGATAAAGAATGATGCCTTCACAATCACACCATACACATATCATCGTCTTTCGTGGATGAAATCCTTGCTTTAATCGCGGAAGTGTTTTTTCATTGAGGCTAAGCCATGGTTTTCGATGGTTCATGTTAACATAAACACACCACCTTTCGTCGCCAGGGATGATGCGATGAAGAAATCTGTCCTTATATCCACGAGTAGCCTTGCGACGAGCAAGCAAACCTGTTGCTTTCGCTCAAAGCGTGCGGAACCCATGCATCGAGTTTTTGAACTTTACCCATCGAATGAAGGTGATCCAGTACCGTTTTCTGATCACACGCCAATTGTCGATTGACGATGATTTTCATGAAGTAGTTCGTTCAATCGATCCTAATCCAACTTAATGGGGCGACCAGAACGTTCTTCGTCATTAAGATTGAAATGACCGTTTTTGAAACGTGAAAACAACCATTGAGCTGTCCTTTCTGATAAAGCCTTTTCTCTGTACACAGTACAAATATCGCGACGAGCTTTGGCTGCGTTTGCATTGTTCCCGTCTCGATTGAAATTGAATAACAACAAGTGTCGGAAATACGCCTTTCTTTCAACTTGACAATCCCTTTTGAGGGTACAGAACAAAAATTAAATTAACACAACTTTTAAATAAACCGCTATGACTTATCACTTAACTTTAAGACGTAGCCTAAGCAAAAGCCTAATTATCTACGCTGTTAAGAGTCGTAGCCTAACCTTTTCAAATTTTGTTCTCATTATTTATTATTGTTTCTTAATATGTGCGCAAATCACGTCAACCAAACTTAAATCAACACAACCTTAAAAAAAATGCAAGAACTTATTCCTCACCCTAATATAATAAAATTTTAGTTTATTTTGGCAGAGAAATTTCTGAAATACCTGGAATAGTAGGTGTAGCCAGCTGGCTATGGCTAGTTGTCCTAGACTATTTACTTGGAATTTAACTAAATTATGATTTTTATTTCGCAGTGGTTCACCTACTTTAATATTTTCCACAAAATTGCCGTCTGTGGTAAGAATTAATCTAACGCTTTGACAGAGCGCAAATTCTTGACCCATTTGAAAACTAAAATTATCAAATTTTGTAGTCAGTTGCCGTCTTTATCTGATGTTTTCGTTTTGAAGCCGATATTTAGAAAGTTAAAGTAACCGCGCACTACAGAAGCGTTATTTTCTGAATAATATTGAAGAAACTTAGGAAGCCTACCTCATCGATTTTAATTCTCTGCAAACAAAGGTATTAAAGATTTGAAGGTTATTTGCTTCAAAATTAGCCACTATCACTTCGCTCGTGATAACAAATCTAAATCAATCATTGATGTCTCTATTCGTATTTCACGTAATGCGCCATCACCCCTCCCGATCAATCCTCTCTACAGGATTATTTTTCAAGGACTTTTATACTGTAGCTGAGATATATAATATTTTGTCTCCTCCTGGTCCTAAAAACCATAAAGTATAGTTTTGAACCCTACAGTCTAACTTTATATCCTATCTAAAATTAAGGACATCACAAAGTGCCTCAAAGAATATAAAAAGAGAGGTTTAAAAGGTATAAACACAATACCATGAAATAGTCGTCGCAAGTTGCATGAGATAAGGCATCTAGCTCGCAGCTAGGAGATGCCAGCTGGCTTCAAATTTTCTTTCTAGGCAAATTTGTGATTGTTTTATAGTACATACAGCCATTCCTTTCTGCCAGGCTGGGAGCTGCAACCTTTAGAGACCAACTCACCCGCGGGTGTGGCTTTGCCGAAAATTACCTCTCCACATATCACATAACATAAGAACATTCGAAAAAAGGGGATCTGCAAAAGGCTATACAATAGCCTATACTAAATACTGGACAGCTCCTGTGATGTGACAGCCAATTATAAATTATAGTCTATACTCTTAGATAAGATTAGGTATAATAGTCGGATGTGGGAGACAGTTCGCCATTTTCTTTTCCTTAATTTTTTTATTCAGAATTTAAGAAAGTTTATAACGACGCTCAGTATAAATTCATTCCAGAAGATAAGAGTGGATCCGCTAAAGCATCGGGGCTGATGGTTGAGCTGCACTTAACACTGAACTTCATAAGCAATGTAATATACTCTGGTGAGCCTCTTTGCTACTTCCAGAAGGATCTCATCGAAAAGCTGGATTTAAAGGTCGAAATAGTTGTGAGTTGTTGTTTTTTGTTTTGTTTTTAATTTTAACGCACATATATAGCAGCCACACAAGTTGTGAGAGAGGAAGATGGGTCGCAAGATATATTCGGACACTTCATTATGTCTGACATGTTGCCTGGTACATGTTTCGTGTGAAGGCGCCTGTGCCATTACCGAGTAAGTAATGGAATAACCCAACAAGGTTGGGTCATCACCCGTTCTAATTCACTGCATCCTGAGTCTATCTCGTGCTCTATAATATGAATTGTGGTTAAAGGATTAGCAGAATTTATTGTCATCTTTTGCGCTGACAGATACTTCCATGCCCCTAGCTTTATGAGCCAAGAGCGAGGGGCCATCCGGATTAATTTAAGTCTGTAACTGGGCCAAGTACCACGTCAAAAAAATTAGTTCGGATCCAGCCTGGTATAGTTTGAATTTGATCTAGGAATCTTTTTGGCTTTATTTTGCAAATCCGTATAACAATGATTTCTTTTACGAAGTAAAAGTGAATTATTTGGTATATGGAAAGGAAGGAGGAACGCCGTTGTGTAGGAAAATTGTGATTTTCTTTATATATTTTTTGTAGATAGATGATTTTCCGTTAATTCGCAATTGTTTCCATTTCTAAATGTTTGCAACCAGGAGTATGGATTGTTTAAATGCCTTCTATAGGAACTAATTAGTCTAGATAGCGAGTATAGATAATATCCAGGTGCCTAACTCGTGGACAAAAAATAGGGTGGTCAACCTATAGCGTGGCCTGTTACTTTATAAGTAGTCTATACCAACGAGGGCAATACAGAACAAACCCAAGAGGATAGGGTAGGTAATGTATACGGGCTATAGGTTTTGACGTGGTTAAAGAGTTATAAATCCGCAAGGAGTGGGTAGCGATTAAATGGTTGAGAAGAGATAAGATTAAAAAAAAAATAAGAGAAATTCAGGCGCAGGCGTCGTCGCCGGCGAGTTAGGTTAACATAAGAGGAGTAAGAAGAACCTGTTTACGTTCTCGACCTAAAACGACCTCGAACGCTTCTTTAGGGCCTTTTATCGGAAGATGAGAATTTAAAAATGGCATAGGGATTGCTGGGAAAAACTGGTAGCTTACTGCTTGGAAAGGAAAGGGGTGCAAGCATATATCAATCTGCCAAATGAGTACGCCAGGAATTATGATGCCATAGAGAGGCACTGCTGATCCAATATCAAGACATCACAGAGAGCTATCGACAGATGTTTAGATTTGGCGAAAAGCGAGAAAAGGTGACTTGTGTAGAATTCCTTTTGGGCTTGGAAAGTAGCTCAGATCGCTGGTTGCAAGGCGTCTCAGCGATTAGCGCTGCCGACATAAGGTTTTCTTGTTCGAGTCGTTCAAAATGAAGTTACCTTGAGTTTGTGTAATTACCTGGAAAAAAATGATGGTGTGGAGCCTAAGTTGGGCACTGAATTTAAATATAATAATTTTAGGAGTGATCACGGTAAGGCAAAAATAGCGAATGTAGTGAAAGTTAAATTTTACAAGGGTGAAGATAAATAGAAGGAGATCTTGGTGAAACAGAATAACGGTTCGGAAATACGAACAACAGGCTGGGAAAAAGCCTTATGATGGTATTGAGGGAGGTGGGGCATTGCGTTAGCACATGTCAGCTGCTGGTCATAGAGGAGGTCAAGAAGAGAAAATGAAGGAGTGGAAGGAATTTGTTAGATAATTCCAACTAGAATAAAAGTAGCCAGTTTGTATTTTTATCACAGGGATGATCGATCGGGAGTAAAGAGGGCTGCAAAAGCAACCGAGACTCTATAGGTGTTTCGTTGTGTCTGATTGAAGGAAGACCAGAGGGAAGTGCCAGTGGAAGAGTACACGGGAAGTAAAGGGTCGATGGTGAAAATTAGAGATGGTCTGAATATCCGCATCCGCATGATTTTTCATATCCGCATCCGCAATTTTAAATGCGGATGTCAGACAGATATTTTAAATAATGAATATAATATTACTATATTAATAATTTAGTATAAACGTTATGCATCAACGCATTTCATAGAAAATTAGAAATAAATTAATTGAAATTGATTCTGCGTTAAGTAAATAACTGACGTAGAGTTGCATAATGCGTGTGGTAAGGCTGAGAACTGGCATGTGTTACGTACGCGTCATGTTTGTTCTTTGTACGTCACTGATGTGTAAACACGGCAGGAAGGAACATGTAACGTGATGCTGCTGCTAGGCCAGATGTTTAATGTATTAGCAAGCAGCTACAGTCATGTGTGTGCGTACGTACGCGTGGTGTTTATGTGTCATGGCAGAAATGAATCGAATGACTGCCAGTAGCATTGCAGTGTTTGTCCTGTGAGTGCTTTTTCTTAACTGCTCGCGTTTTTCCATTTACCTTTTAGTGACGACTTGTGCTTCGAATTCAAGTGAATATTTTACAGTAGTATTTATTATTTACTATTGATAGTGAATTCGTAATACTATTGTATTGACAATTAGTTTTAATAATTTATATAATGGCTCCTCAAACAAGCTCAGTGTGGAAGTATTTTGAAGGTTGCAAAATGTAAACTCAAACTATTACCGTAAAGGTAGAGGAACAACAGCGTTACGCAACCACTTGAGAGTTAAACATCTTATAGAGTTCAAAGAATTAAAATAAAAAGAAGAATGTTCTGAAAACATAATAAAAAACCTGCGCAGTTACTTGCGCCGTCGACAAGTAAGGAAGTATATAAACAACAAACGCTATTGACCTGTTTTGAGAAAAATAGTGGATTTGCCCTTCATTCATGTTAAAAACCGTGGATTTAAACTTCTTATGGCAAAATCGTTTCCACGATATGAACTAAAAAAACGGGAAGTTTTATAGAGATAAGATATGTGAAGACATTTTTCCCTCAGTTAAAGATAAGATAGTGTCAATTATCGATACTTGACTGAATCATCTAAACAGTCTTCCATCATAGACGCATGGTCTGACAACACATCCGGAGTGTCTCTTTTATCTCTCACGTGTCATGCTGTTGACGACCATTTTCAGAGACAGCACTTTGTACTGTGTGCAGACCCTCTGACGGAGCGTCATACTTATGAGTACTTAAGTGCAATGTTTCTTAAAATGCTGGACAAATAGAATATTGCGCCTGAGAGGGTGTACTGTGTGATGCGAGATGCAGGTGCTAATATAAGAAAAGCCTTGTTTCTGTCAAAAGTAGGTAATCTTGATTGCTTTGCATATCAACTGTAACTGGCTCGTAATAGTTGTGTTTTTCAATACATGGTCCACTTTGTATCTAGCCGGAAGCCAACATCCTCCCAGAACCTAGGACACTGGAAGCCACTAGAACAAAAAGTTAATTAAGCATTGTCGTAGAATGACTCCCGACGATACTATATATAACACTATTCGTTGAGGGAACTTCCTTAATTATCTCTAGAGTGCGTTTTACTGTCTTGGCGGCCGATATTATGTATCTTCAAAAATGCTTAAGAAGTGGAACTGGGCTCAAGGATAATAATATTGCTATCATTAATAAAATAGAGTTTTATTAATAATAACTATAAACAATACACAAAAACGGAAAATATTGACAAACAGAATGGAAAGGGTCGTGGAGACTCGGGCTAATCCAAGGATTTAAGGGATCAAAAAAGGTAAAACAAATATGGAGTTAAAGAGATGGGATGGTTCGATAAACCATTTAAAGCACAGGATAGAATTGACAAATAAGGGATCAATACTCAAAAGGTGACGCTTGGCTTACGTAACTTCGTTAGGGTGCAGTCGAAGGTACTTGAAGGAATATTCGGTCCGCTGGCGAGTTCCAGCAGAAGGAGGGGGGGGATGAAAGGATCCTGACGTGGCGTCTTGGGAAGGAGAACCGTTCTCGACGAACGGCTTGACGAACAATGGCTGTTCTAGGTTGTTCTCTTCTGAACAAAGGGGGGATGAGAACCGTCTCTTGTCTACGGGCTCAAGAACAATGGCTGTTCTAATGTTGTTCTCCTTTGAACAACAGGGGGGGTGAGAACCGTTTCTTGGCGAAAGGCTCAAAACGAACAATGGCTGTTCTAATGTTGTTCTCCCTTGAACAACAGCGGGGGATGAGAACCGTTTCTTGGCGAAGGGCTCAAAACGAACAATGGCTGTTCTAATGTTGTTCTCCTTGAACAACAGGGGGGGGAATGAGAACCGTTTCTTGGCGAAGGGCTCAAAACGAACAATGGCTGTTCTAATGCTGTTCTCCTTGAACAGCAGGGGGGAATGCCTTGGGGACTTGACGTCACTAAAGGCTCGAGCCTTTGGCACTCAAGGAATATTGTCCTCCTGGACAAGTGATGGTGAATCTCGAGGCCGTGGTCCCTTGGCGCACAAAGGGAGAGAGGGTCGTGGTGATGTTTCGCGACGAAAATCTGGATCTCCAATCTGATCTTAGTGGTAAAGTTTCCATATAAATAGCCAGGACATCTCCTTGGCGTGGGGGAAAATGGAGTGAAAGCTTGGAGGGAACGCACAGCTGGGCCGGAGAAAAATGCCTTATCTGTTCATAAGCCTAACTCGATCTGGCGAGGTCGGCGTATGGGGGCGAACGGGGGGACGATAACCTCCTTGTTTAAACATTGACGTCCGGCAGCTGTTGATAAGACTCCAAGCCTCGAATCGAAGATGCACGTGGGCCTCCTCGAGGTTTTAACTAATATGGGATAGGAGTTGAATTTAACACAGATTCAACTCGTTCTATCACACCCCTCCATTCCAGGGGAAGTTGTCACTTCGAAAAAAAAAGAGAGAAGGGACAACGATAGAGCTCCGTTGTAGGGAACTCGTTTTCTTGTACCAACCGTATCTTCCTGCACCTAACTAGTATTACCTCAGTACATGATTATTTTGATCTTTAGATTACAGGGGAAAATAACCTTTAATACAACTTAATAAAAAAAAAAGGCATGGAACAATGAAATGTTATAAACTTAGTACATACGGGACAAAATAATTTATACGTAAATTAATAAGAACAAATATATATACATCAAAAAAAAATTAGACATTGAGCGTTACAAAATTCAGACATATACATTAATTAACTATATTACAAAAGAATCTTAAATTAAGTCGTACAAGACGGTATATACCTACATGGAGATACTAATCCTATGAATACAATTGTTCTACGCTATTCGGTAACGCATTCCTACTGAGTGCGTCAGCGACCTGGTTATCGGAACCTTTGATATAATTTATTTTAAATTGATACTCTTGCAAGAGTAAACTCCAGCGCATGATGCGGCCGTTTGAGTGTCTCAAATTCCTAATATAGGCTAACGGACGGTGGTCGGTTCCTATTCGAAATTCTTTACATATCAAGTACAGCTTGAATTTGTCTATGACCCAGATAATTGATAGAGCTATCTTTTCTCTAGTGGCATATCTCTTTCCGCGTGGTAATAATAGATGGCTAGCATATGCAACTGGATGACTCGTTCTGTCATCCTCGTATTGAAGGGGTACACCTCCAATGCCCTCGTTGATCACGTCGGTCTTAACCCCAAAGGATTTTTCCGGGTTGGGCAACTTAAAAATGGGGGCAGAAATGAACTTACTTTTGAGCTGATTAAAATGGGAAACAGCGACATCATTCCAACGTAAACGATCGGAGAAATTCTTTTCCTGAAGGGGGCATAGGGGGGCCAAAATTGCAGCGAAATTCGGAACAAATCGCTGATAGGGAGAAGCTGATCCTAGGATCGATCTTAATGGCTTCTTTGTAATCGGGAGGGGCATGTCGGCGATTGCCTTAATCTTGTTCTCTTGGGGACCTAACTGGCTTGGTCCTATTTTGAAACCCGAATATTTAATGGGTTCGTGAGCAAAATAGTATTTGCTGGGGCCAATGGTGAGGCCATTTTCACGCAGTTGCTCGAAAAGAGCTAATAGGGCGGGTAAATGGTGATTCCATTTAATTAGTTCTTGTATCTGACTCTTCTGACGTGGTGTCAGCTGCGCGTCACTATCCAGGTCAGAGGGTTCCAAAGACTCGCCTGGTAGGGAAGGAGGAGGGTAATCGGCATCAGGTTGGATGCACACTGTCTGGATTACATTAAGGGACTCCGCGGGACAATCCTCTTCAAGCGCCGATGCTTCGTCCAGTTCTACGAAGGTATCTCCCTGGTCGCGTTGGGGGTTCTTTTTTTCTTGGGGTCCAAGGACAGTCTCCGTGTCCTTGTCTGGGGCCTTATCACCTAAGGGTTTTAGTGAATCACATTCCTCTTTTTCCGTCCTAAAGTCCTGGTTAGGGGTCTCCGAGAAATCGGACGGTATCGGGGTTCTGATGGGGACGGGCTCCTGGGCTTCTTTCTTATCTCGGCCTTGAGGAAGGGCGGCCTGAAACACAGGGTCGAAACTTACTTGGGGGCTCTTTCCTATAAGTACGGAACAGAATTTTATTGGTGCTTCAATGACTTCAGCCCAGCCATTATAATATTGACACTGCAGGTAACATCTAGCGACGGGGAATCTGTTCGCCCGCCCAAGGTAGTCACGTACCACCGCAAATTTTTCGTGGTTAGAGGCCACTGGGAGGAGTTCGTCGGACACGATGAAGCACGAACATCCTGTGTCCCTGACGAGAGTCGATACTCGACAGCTGTCCACGCTGCCCTCCTCATATTTCAAAGTTCCCGATGAACTTTTACCAAAAACAAAATTTACCTGGTGGCCTGACGGAGGGGGAGAAGTTTCTGCTTGGGTCTGCACCACCGAAGGAGCCGGGGTCGCATTAATCTGGTGAACTTGGTTGCCTGGTCCGCTTTTAAGCCTAGAATTTTGGGGGCAATTCCAGCTCATGTGGTTTTCTACTCCACAGGTGAAGCATATGGTTGGTCGCTTCGGGAAGAGAAATGGAGGAGAAGTCTTAACGGGAGGTTTGGAGTCCCGTTGTTGGTTTTGGGGAAAGAAGTTTTGGGGTTTTACGGGGCTCGGAAACTTTGTCAGCTTTCCTGGGAAGGGGCGCGAATCCGTCCTTCTTTCTTCTCGTTGGATTTCTTTTTCTCGTTCTTCTCGTTGTATTTTTCCTTCTCGTTCTTCTCGTTGGATTACTCTTCCCCGTTCCTCTCTTTCTCTTTCTTTTTCTACCTTTTTTCTTTGAACTTCTGCTTTAATCCGAGCTAATTCAATCTGAAGGTCAGCTAGTCTTATCCGTTCCTCTCTTTCTCTTTCTTCTCGTTGTATTTCTCTTCTTTGCTCCTCTTGTCGGATTACTCTTTCCCTTTCTCTTTCTTCCTCTTTTCTTTGCTCCTCTCGAATGTACTTAATTAGTTCTTTTCCGGAAAGTCCACAGGACTCTCCTTGCGCTTTAAAGATTTCGAACGGAGTCATCTTTGCACTTGGGGGCGCACTAGTCAACCAACTAAAATTCCTCGCAACAAGAATTATGCCTCTATAGAATTAGCCTACCTAAATATGGGCACTGACCTATTCGTACTTGGTTTCTCAATCTAAATAACAACTGACTAAAATCACGAAAAAACACAACAAATTATTATAACCGTTCCTTGAGCTACTCCAGCTTCTTAAGTTTAAAAAAAAAAGGGGATAGCAATCGTTAAAACAAAAGGGAACTACTATATTCTATTATTATAACGAATAACACTATGCTTTACTTGACTGAGACCAGTGTTTGCAAAGATATAGCGTTAAACCTTACACACCTGATACCAAATTAAATAGTATATATATATATATGTCGTAGAATGACTCCCGACGATACCATATATATACTATTCGTTGAGGGAACTTCCTTAATTATCTCTAGAGTGCGTTTTACTGTCTTGGCGGCCGATATTATGTATCTTCAAAAATGCTTAAGAAGTGGAACTGGGCTCAAGGATAATAATATTGCTATCATTAATAAAATAGAGTTTTATTAATAATAACTATAAACAATACACAAAAACGGAAAATATTGACAAACAGAATGGAAAGGGTCGTGGAGACTCGGGCTAATCCAAGGATTTAAGGGATCAAAAAAGGTAAAACAAATATGGAGTTAAAGAGATGGGATGGTTCGATAAACCATTTAAAGCACAGGATAGAATTGACAAATAAGGGATCAATACTCAAAAGGTGACGCTTGGCTTACGTAACTTCGTTAGGGTGCAGTCGAAGGTACTTGAAGGAATATTCGGTCCGCTGGCGAGTTCCAGCAGAAGGGGGGGGGGATGAAAGGATCCTGACGTGGCGTCTTGGGAAGGAGAACCGTTCTCGACGAACGGCTTGACGAACAATGGCTGTTCTAGGTTGTTCTCTTCTGAACAAAGGGGGGATGAGAACCGTCTCTTGTCTACGGGCTCAAGAACAATGGCTGTTCTAATGTTGTTCTCCTTTGAACAACAGGGGGGGTGAGAACCGTTTCTTGGCGAAAGGCTCAAAACGAACAATGGCTGTTCTAATGTTGTTCTCCCTTGAACAACAGCGGGGGATGAGAACCGTTTCTTGGCGAAGGGCTCAAAACGAACAATGGCTGTTCTAATGTTGTTCTCCTTGAACAACAGGGGGGGGAATGAGAACCGTTTCTTGGCGAAGGGCTCAAAACGAACAATGGCTGTTCTAATGCTGTTCTCCTTGAACAGCAGGGGGGAATGCCTTGGGGACTTGACGTCACTAAAGGCTCGAGCCTTTGGCACTCAAGGAATATTGTCCTCCTGGACAAGTGATGGTGAATCTCGAGGCCGTGGTCCCTTGGCGCACAAAGGGAGAGAGGGTCGTGGTGATGTTTCGCGACGAAAATCTGGATCTCCAATCTGATCTTAGTGGTAAAGTTTCCATATAAATAGCCAGGACATCTCCTTGGCGTGGGGGAAAATGGAGTGAAAGCTTGGAGGGAACGCACAGCTGGGCCGGAGAAAAATGCCTTATCTGTTCATAAGCCTAACTCGATCTGGCGAGGTCGGCGTATGGGGGCGAACGGGGGGACGATAACCTCCTTGTTTAAACATTGACGTCCGGCAGCTGTTGATAAGACTCCAAGCCTCGAATCGAAGATGCACGTGGGCCTCCTCGAGGTTTTAACTAATATGGGATAGGAGTTGAATTTAACACAGATTCAACTCGTTCTATCACAAGCATAAAGGTCACATTGTATCAACACTTAAAGGACCGGGACATGGACATGTAACGCATATGAGTTTTTCTGATCATACGCCATTCGAAGAAGGGTTCTGGCTCTGTTCCAACTGGGGTTACAACTCAAAAAAGCGTAAGTGATTTGCTGTCAAAATGAAGAGCCATTGCAACACATTTCAACCATTCAGCAGTTGCTCAAGAAGAATTGACAAAAATTCCAGAACGGCTAAATGTGCAGCAACGTACTGCTATTTAAGACGTTAAAAACGCTAGAACAGCGGCTTGCATATGTTTGAGCAAATGTCTGAAATAAAAGAAGCTGTCTGCTTGTATGCTGTCAGCAATAATAAAGTAAAGCTACTTTCTGCAACAGATGACGTCCTTTTAAATAACTGTGTTACCATCCTCAAGCTTCTTGATGAGGTAACCAAGAGCATCAGTGCGACTCATCATGCGTCTAAGAAATCATACCTCTTGTTGTCACACTGAAAGTGATGCTTAATAACAACAGCACAATGAGTGCCCTACTATCTTCTTCTGACAGCGATAATGAGAACCTTTGCCAAAAGGATGTTTTTAAAGAAACTACCTCTACGATTGATAAATATTAAAAACTTAAATGTATACACAGGTCAGAAGATCCACCCATTTGGTGGAGGAAAAACGCTGAGTCTTATCCATGCCTTGCTGTGCTTGCTAGGACGTACTTAGTATGGCCGTCAAGCAGCGGAGCCAGCGAGCACCTATTTAGTCGAGCTAGCTTCCTCTACTACGAGAAGAGATCCAGGTTAGCTCCTGAACGAGTTCAGAAACTTTTGTTTCTAAAACACAATTTGCCAATAATTGATTACAAATACTAATAACCTTTCCCACAAGGGTTGGGGAAAGAGGTTGGTGGGGTGCATTTGAGTTGTGTCCTCGTCCCGCATCCTGGTAACACAGATAATGAATTTAACTGTTTCTTTACGTTTAAACTAATTTTTTAATTTATTTTTATTGCATAGTTTCATTTATGAGCTTATTAGTTTACTAAACAATTTTATTCATTAGTTATATCCATGGAAAAATAATTCATTCTAACATAGGCAACTATTTTCACTTATTTTTATTCATTATCTGCGGCTAAAACTCATTTTTTTTAGCTAAATATATAAAAAATATAGAACATCCGCATCCGCGGATATTGAAAGTAAAAACTGTATCTGCATCCGCATCCGCAGATATAAAAAACCCACATCCGGACCACCTCTAGTGCAAATACAATTACTGATCCTAGATATTTAGCTGTTCTTCCCAATATTGACAGAAATAAATACAGCTTTCTGGTAAGCGTGGCAAATTAGAAGGAAAACAGTTGCCATGAATTCGAAAATACAAGTCATTTAGCCTCAGTGGATTTAGTTCCTACTGTCTCGATGGTTTCAAATCATATTTTGTAGCTTCCAGTTGCAACAGAGCCAGAACCCTTCTCCGAATGGCGTATGATCAGAAAAACTCATGTGAAACATGTCCATGTCCCGGTCCTCTAAGTGTTGATATAATGTGACCTTTATGCTAAATTAACTTTTTGTTCTAGTGGCTTCCAGTGTCCTAAGGTTCTGGGAGGATGTTGGCCTCCGGCTAGATACAAAGTGGACCATGTATTGAAAAACACAATATTAAGAGCCATACATGACCCATGCTTTATCCTCTCGGTTTTTTTAAAATCTTTGTATTTTATAACACAACTTGAGCAAGTAAAAAATAAAGGAGGGCATATTGAACCATTCCCCCAAATTTAAATTTAGTTTAAAATTTTGAACTTTTTAATGGTTGCAATTTAGAAAGTAAAAAACATGTTTTTTTACATTATTTATTTAAAGGCTAATTGACTCATTAAATGACTTTAATACGATTTCTACAAAGAATAGGTATTTCTAGATAAAGCATTCATCTTTTATTTTATTATTATTTCATGTCCCTATCTGCAATAGTTATTGAGATATTGCTTCTCAAATACGGTCCAATTCCTTTTTAGGAGAGGCGTTCCCTTTATATGTACATACACATTTTTTATTCAAGGTATATACAAATATGAACATAAACTTTTTCAAAAGTATGTACAAATATGTATACCGGTTCCTCTCAAAATACATTTTCCAGCATCAGCAGCATAGGAATTGACAGTAGCAGCTTGTAAATGAACAAATAAAACATCCAACTTATGTAAATTAAACCAAAGGAAACTCTACCTGTGCAGAAAAAAAATAGAACAATCTTTACAAAGACTTTTGTTTCTCGCTCATTTTCATGCCCAATTTAATGGTGACTCCATGAATATGCTCCGTCTTGTTCAACTATGTATAGCCATATATAAAGAAGATATGGAAAGCAGTAGCATAGCTTTGTATAGAAGGAGAAGAGTTCGATGGGATTTTATTTGGGTCTTCAAGTGAGTAAAAGGTTATAATAGGGGACACATGGGTAAAGTTCTTACTTTTAGTGAATAGGATAGGTCACGGAGCGATAGATTTAAGTTGGACAAGTTTGGGTTTAGGGAAGAGATTGATCGAAATTGGTTTACAAATTGAGTGAGAAATGAATGAAACACTCATTCGTAACTGACATGGCTATTTTCTTCTGACGATTTTTGCAGCGATCAACAAAGTCCTCTAACTGAACAGGATGACGCCTCTAACAAAATGTGAAAGAAGCGTCGTCCCTGGTGAGTTTTAAGAATAGACTGGATGGATTTATGGATGAGGATGCCAGATGAGACTGAACTTGTGGTGAGAAACAATGCTGCATTGTATTTGTTACTAATTTTCTATTTGCTTATGTTCTTATGTCGATCACAAGATTTTTGAGAAGTGCCAAGTGGTTGGAAAATAACAAATGTAGGCCTCATTTTTAAGAAGGGGAGTATTTAGGACCTGAATAACTGTAGACCAGGGAGCTTAACTTCTATAGTTTGTAAAATGCTTGAGAATGTACTTAAAAGAAGTATTTCTGGATATCTAGAGAGTAGTAGGTTAATCAAGGATGCCCCGCGTGGATTTTGAACAAGTAGATCATGTTTAACAAATTTACTGGAATTTGTTGTTTTTTAGTTTTTTCTGAGGACAAAACTTGTACATATTTTAATATTTATATTATTGTATATTGTAGTTACATGGTAGAGTTTTTGACTAGGCTTGAATGAAGATAACCTTTAAGTAATGGTAAAGATGTAGTTTATAAAGAGATGTTAAGAGTGAGGATTGACTCGAATGTCTTTTGATAAGCCCTTGTGGCTTTTGTCATTCATGATTTATGTTGTGTTATGTTAAACAATATGTAATATTCGTTGTAAATCCTTTTTTTGTCATTTACAACTTAAGTTTGGGCAGTAAAACTACTAAAGTCATATAATTTATAAGGAAAGCAGTAACCAACGTCCGCTGAAAATGTTAGTAATCCTTCATAGGAAACAAAACTTCTCTCCTATGCAAAACAAAAGTTCAATCCAGCGTAGTAGAGAATAATCCAGTCCATCTATGGAATCCAGGTTAAAAAACTTTGTTGTAAAGGAAATTGTACCGAAAAAGTGAATTAAGTAAAGAGGTAAATGAGCTGAACGGAACGAAGCCGATTTATCTTCGCCAAAAAATTAGAGAAAAATTGAATTTTGCATCAGGAAGGAAAGCATAAAGAAAGGAATTATTCTTGGGAGGAAGAGCGAAATTTCTTTTTCAGGAACAAATCGTTTGGGAGGAAACGATTGGAAAACACGATTAAATTTATCGAATTGCTTTCATAGATTTATGCTACTTCCTCAGACAATGAGCCAAAAATGCAAATTAGGAGCTCAATTTATATTCAAAACTCAAAAGATTTTTATTCTCCGGTCAAAATTTTCTTTTCTTCTTTTTCTGCAGAGAACAAATGACATCCGCACTCCACGCATTAGATTATTTAAGACATTAAAATTCAAGTGAAATTTGGTAATTGTACGGAAGCAGAGAAAAGGGAACGCGAATGAGAGGCGCGAGGCCACGAATCTCGGGTTTTAAATTCATCAAGACCAAAAACCTTTTGGCTTAGCCTATTGATTAAAATAGTCGATATGAGCAATTGCTCCTCCAAGATCGATGACATAAAGAAACTAAGTTAATGAAACTTTAGACTAAATAAAATGGTTTTTCTATTAAAAAAAGAAAGGAAATTAGTAAAACTAACAAGTTTTCGCTATGTTGAAAGTGAGGTGTGAGAAACAAAGGAAAATTTGTGCAAGCCATTGCCTTTTTCCAGTGTTGCCCGCCTCAATTGAGACATTTCCTCTCCATCGGTCGGGCACATTCCTTCCATAAATGCCCTCGTTTGCAGCATTCAGAGCAGCTTTGTTTCTTATATGTAGTTTCTTGTGTTGGGATACCCCATCTTCGATCAATTGAAGCACATCTGTATGTTGACGTGCCTCTTGTTTTGCATATTTTCAGGTGGAACCCTCATGCTAAACAAAAGCAAGCCGTTCTGGCAGATTTTGTTCACCATTTCTGTCTTGATGCACCCTATTTTGAAGACTTGCATGTGGTTGGTTTCCAAATTTTATAACCTCGTGGATCTCAACTCCTAACATAACATAACATAATTTCATGGATGACAAAAGCCACAAGGACCTATCAAAGGTCGTCTGCATCTGTCAAAACCCACCCACAAAATGCATCCATAGGATTGTGTCCGATCATGTATCTACAATATACAATTAAACCACACACAGGAATGTGTCAAAAACAAAAGGCATCATCACCGAGACTCGTCGAAATACAAATCAATCATAATAGACAATAATAAAAAACTGCATCCACAGGAATGAGTCCAGAATACCCTACCTCCCAAAGTTAACCCTCCCTCCCCATATAATTATCTATAATCATATATAATCTCAGGTGGCAAACTATTCAAGTAATCTACCACTCTATTGGTGAAAAAATATTTACTAACATCCAACCTGGACCTCTGTTTTTTACTTTTTATGTGGTGACCCCTAGTCCTATTACTACTACCTTCCAACTCAAATAACTTGCTAAAATCAAACTTATCCATCCCAGAACAGATTTAAAAAAGCTCAATCATATCTCCCCTCACACATCTTCTTTCAAATGAGAACATATTTAGTACCCTCAGTCTATCTTCATACTCAAGGTGATTCAGGGAAGGTATTATTTTTGTTGCCCTCCTTTGTACTGCCTCTAGCAGGTTAATTTCATGTCTAAAATGTGGTAACCATGCTTGTATACAGTACTCTAAATGTGGCTTAACATACGAGCTGTAAAGTTAAGGATAACTTCTGCACTTTTGTAGCTAACATTCCTGTTAATGTATCCTAGCACCCTATTTTCTCTATTTTTTGCCTCAATACACTGCTCTGAAAACATGAGTGACCTATCTACTACTATACCTAAGTCCTTCTCATCCTCAACTGAATTCAGCCAATGCCCATCCATTTCATAGCTAAATTCCCTACTTCAAAAGTGGCATAAAAATGCCTATCAACAATTTGAAAAATGGGTAGTTTTTGAGATCAGTATAGGAAAAGTGTAGGATGAGTGTATGGGAAGGGAGTTGTTCAAGGTAGTGGGCGATTTCAGATGAGGTGACATTTTTGCAAGGGTTAAACACTATCAGTATTGTAGTCCATCCATCAAACATCTCTACTTGAACTGCAAGGGTTTCCAAGACACCACCTTCAAATCTAGTTAATGTGAGGGGCTTGCAACGTATATTTTCCCTAACTATGAGGGCTAATCTTCCACCACTGTGTGGTTGTCTGTCTTTCCTAATGACAGCATATCCTCTAATCTGGAAATTCAGTTCTAGTTGTAGCCATGTCTTGCAAATCCCTATAACACTTGTCTGCATGATTTTTTTATTGACTCTATGACATCTTTTTCAAAATATATATGAAAAATGGTGATTTACTTTGTTTTTTATTCATCTCTATCACATCACTTGTTGAGTTATACGGAGACGTTACTTTTCTCTTTTTTGTATAGCATAAGTAAATATTTATATATATTATAATATATATATAATATATATGTTAACATTATATAATATTTCCATATATATATATATATATATATATATATATATATATATATATATGGAAAAATATCCAAGACAAATTGGTGCGGTTAAGGTAATGGCAAAATTAGACAACTGCTCTGCTTCAGCTCCAGCAGGTGATCCTATCCTCCTTGAACTGGAAGACAACACTTAGGGATGGGTCATCCCTAAGTGTTGTCTTCCAGTTCAAGGAGGATAGGATCACCTGCTGGACCTGAAGCAGAGCAGTTGTCTAATTTTGCCATTACCTTAACCGCACCATATATATATATATATATATATATATATATATATATATATATATATATATATATATATATATATTATCGATATATTTCTAATATTGCTAATATATTTTTCTTTATTTTTAGATTGTGAGTATGTCTAGAGGCTGTATAAATTCAGCAGACATATTTTGCTATGTCTGCGGTCAATTCACCACTTCAGATTCTCGGAGCAATATTACTCTTTTGTTGAAGCGTTGCTATTTAGCTTACTTTGGCTGCAGATTAGGGGACCAAGGCAAGCCATTTGCCCCACACAAAGCTTGCAAGAGTTGCATCAGTAAACTCCAAATGTGGTCGGTTGGAAAACTCAAATGTATGCCCTTTGGAGTACCAATGGCATGGCGAGAGCAGAAGAATCACCATGATGATTGCTACTTTTGTATGACTAAAGTAACTGGATTCAACAAGAAGACTAAAGATCGCATAATATGCCCAAATATTCCTTCAGCAATATGGCCTGTTCCACACTTAGATGATACACCTGTGCCTGTGCCACCTGAGATATGGGAAATTTCATCAGAGTCTGATACTAGTGATACTGATCAGATGGAAGTAGACTATGAACCACCAACAAATGACGATCCAAAACTCCTCAACCAAGCTGAGCTCAACGAGCTGGTGCGAGACTTTACCTTCCAAAAAAAAATGTACAGTAACTTGGCTCTAAACTGAAGTAACACAGGCTTCTAGCTTCTGAAACAACATTCGCTTGGTATCGTCATTGAGAAGCGGAATTCATTCAGTTCTTTAAGAAAGAGGATTTTTTAGTTTTCTATTCAAATATTTCTTGGCTTATCAAACACATGGGGATGCTGTACAAAGCAGATGAATAGAGGCTCTTCTAACAGAAGTTTAAAGGCTGTTCTTCCTACAATATTGTGTAAGCGTTTCTTGAAAATCTGTCATCTGCTCTTGACTCATTGACGTCACACATTTTACGCTCAGTTGTCTTGGTGACTTTGGCCTGGTTGTGTTTGCACACTCTTCCGTGTTTTTTTGACATATTTAGTTGTTTATTGTACTATTTTGAGTGCTTTGAGAAAATGAGGAAGAATAAACCCCTCAGTGATGTCATTATAAGTCATTAAAGCGCTGCACAAACAAAATATTGGTACCCAAGAGATTGCTGAGTGTGTTTGAGTTTGTAGACGTTCGGTTTAACAGTGGATCAAGAAATATAAACAAGTTGGTGCAGAGACCATTCTTACTCATGGAATAAAGACTAGTCGCCCTCGTAAAGTTACTGAGAGTACAGAATAATACATCGGCAGATTTAGAGAAACCTCAGGCTTTCATCTAAGCAAATTGAAGAGAATAATCAAGAATTATTGGTTAATGTGACTACACGAACTGTGTACAATGTCCTTGGTAAAGACTTAGGCTATCGGCGTTGGGTGGCAACATGAAAACCAATGCTTACAAAGTGGCACAAAACAAATCGCCTACAATTCGTTAAGAAATACTTGGAAACCTTTAATGATAGGGATTGGAAAGATGTTTTATGGACGGATGAAACATCATTTAATGTGAGGGCAGACACGCAAGGGCATGTGTACAGACCCAGGGGTTCTGACATTCTTAGTCCTCAATACGTGGATTTAACTGTGAAATTACCCCAGAATGTGGTAGTCTGGGGGTGTTTTAATTATCATGGCATTGGCAAACTGATTTTCCTACGTGCTAATGTGACTATGAATGCAGTCAGATATTTTGAATTGATATATGAACATGGTGAAGAGTGTATGGACATGTGCAAAGCAAAGTACTTTCAGCAAGATGGTGCCGCTTCTCATACAGGAAAATTAGTAGAAGACTTCTTCAATTTTTGTGAGGCAAACCTTATTATAGACTGGCCTGGGAATAGCCCTAACCTAAATCCCATAGCAAACCTTTGGGGCATCATTAAAAAGAAACTACATAACCGTAACACCTCAACACTCATCAAGCTATGCACAGAAATCCAAGATGTGTGGGACAATTTCCCATCTGAACAACTCCAAAATCTAGCAGCTTCCCTTCCAAAACGCCTAGAAAGTGTGAAGAGGAAAAGGGGACTTTACACAAATATTAATACAGGTATTTACACATATTTATTAAAACTTTAGTCGGTGACTACACATTTTTCCAGTACTGTATATATATATATATATATATATGTATATATATATATATATATATATATATATATATATATATATATATATATATATATATATATATATATATATATATGCGAAACTCACAAAGAAGTGCGTGAGTAGAGAAATAATTGCAAAAAATAAGACAAGAAAGATGAGAAGCGTAATTCTGGTAATCTCGATTATTTTTCAGTTTATTCTCAAGGAATATATACTTAATTACTTTACAACAAAATAATTATTAGAACTGAGGCATTAAAGGCAGGTATAAAAGGTTAAAGACATATAGATAAAATCTCTTCCAAAATATCCAAGTGTGAGCGAATGTTTGTGAAATGTAGGAATATAGGTCACATAACTGAAAATATCCATATGCAAATATAAATATGTACATTATTCAATAAATAAAAGAAATATGACAAATTAAATAAAATCAAAGGGGTAAGAATTAAAATGGACAATTTCCTTCAAAATAAGCTTTGATATATTGAAATTAGGAGAGGAATTAATGAAGGAGTATTTAACAATATTTCTTTTAATTTAGTCATATATATATATATATATATATATATATATATATATATATATATATATATATATATATACAGACGACCCCCCATATTCGCGGAGGATAGGGACCACGAACCCCCGCGAATATTAAAAGACCGCGGATAGTTGACGCTACCCTTAAAACACCCTTAACCCTTCCCGAACAACGTAATATGTTCTCCATATTAATTCAAGAAGTTATGTTTTGTCATGTTCATACTCGTACACATACAGTACGAAATAAAGTATCAGAACAAATTAAATTATTTTATTGTATAATGTTTACTCATCTCGAGCAACTTCGGCCTTTTTCTTACCTTCTTTCAACCTATCTAACACTTTCGCCTTCTTCTCCAAACTCATCACTTTCTTGGCCCGCTTAGGATTGTCTTTAGCAACACTAGACGATGCAGGTCGTTTATGCATTGTTAATATTAAGGTGCAAAAAGCAAGAATTCTTCAGGATGTAAAACGATTGAAAAACGAGAAATAAAACACGCAAAATTACGACAAATACACAAGTCACCGCTCACACACGTGGGACACAAGCGTACTGAATGGAGCGCGGGAAATCGGTATGTACATATACTGTACATACTGTAGTCAAGCGAGTGAGATATGAACGCTGATTAGCTGGAATCGTCCCGTCTCAGCCAACCAACTCTTACGTTTTACGACTATGTACGTAGGTTTCCGCGGATTTCCCCCTCTCTCCCTCTCCAATTCCCTCCCATTCTCACCCCCCTCCCCCCTATCATATCGTTTCTAAACCCTTATTTAATATTCCCTATAATTTACCAAACAATTTATTTTACTTCTTACCTCACCTCTCGTACGCGGCCTCTTTTATTGCATTAAATGATTTCAAATTTTAAGGATCCTTCAGTAAGCGTTTGCTCAAAGTCTGGCTCAAGGTACTCGTATATAGGCATCTTCTCAGTTCCATCGTCCCTGGTAATCTACTCGGGCTGAATCGTCCCATTTTCTCGTTCAGTATTCTTCAACACTTTCTTCATGAAACACATTATGTTAATTTCGTTGTTAAAATACTATTGATTGGTTCGATTTTGCTATAAAAAAATGCTTTGGGACGAAGCGATGATAACGGTGGTGAAGAAAACCTAAATGATTAATGGCTATAAATTAATTCTGCCACTGGAAGACAGAGGATGGCGAGTAAATGAGAAGTCTCATTCGTAAGACAAACAAAGTCATGATGAATTTCTAATAGCCAATTAGGCAGGGAAAAGACAAATCTTAGTCGTAAGATAACCGTGGAAATGTCAAGTCTTGGGCGTCAGGCGAGCGAAAACAAGGTCCGCTAACCAAAGAGGCGTGTGCTCTCACTTATACTGATTTATGACCTAAAGAACTTCAAAACTTTCAATAATTCTCGGACAAACCTTGGAAGGACCTTGAAAATTCTATGTTTCAAAAGAGAAAGTAAAACAACATACTCGTAAGTGTTTCAAATTCCATTAGAATCGGCCAGATAGATATGATTTTATTGCCAAAACAAAATAATTCACGGCCTAACCTTGGGAGGACTTTGGAATTATATCATTAGAAAGAGATTGTAAAAAAAACATAAGGGTTTCAAATTTCGTTAGAATCGGCCGAATAGTTATAATTTTATTACAAAAACAAAATAAAAAGCAAAACGGGTACCGACCGACATAGTGAGATGTAGAGTCGCACGCGACTAAAAATGACAAGTTTTAGTTGTCAGTCAAAAAAGATAAGACAAATTTCGATCTTCAAATAAGCGAAGAAATAACAAATCATGATCGTCAGGCAGTGAGGAAATGACAAGTCGTGGTTATCAGGCGATGGCAATGAAAATGGCATCAAACAGATAGGAAAAAATAATTCGTACGGAAACAAAACATGTAAATAGGTTAGACAACGACAGCAGGCGGAGTACCGAAAAATCAAAGTCGTCAGAGGGAGTGAGCGAGATTTACGCTTCATATTTAGGCGAGGATTGTGATTATTCTTGTATCCTGTTGACAAAGAATTAACTGCCTCTTTCGATGCCATCTCTTTATTAACTTTTCAATCTATTTATTATAGCCTGCTTATTTCCGCTGCTATGGGCTTCACCAAACTTATTTCACTGCCGTTTGTTGTCAGTGTCTCAGATTTGTGCGCTTGTAATCTAGGTCTAGCCGAGGAAGTAGTGGTGGTATTCCTCTTTGGTAAAGTGAGGCTTCTCCCCGGAAGGAGGAATTAAAAGTCGCCTTCTCTCTTTTTTAAAGGAATCTCTACCTTTCGAGGGCTTAGTGAGTGGGTAATCCCAGTCCCACTTCCTGGACATATATTTTATTACCGCACCGAGGTGAAGCGCAGGTGAAGCGTATCCAATACACCTACCTTAGCCTCTTCTGGTGAATAAGAATAACTCCAGTGCGTACCTTTTGATCAAACCTAAGATGATGATCCCCTGAGTGTGTCTCCACTCAGTAAAAGCCAACCATGGGTGGATCGGTGTAATATTGAGATTTAAGCCGAGTGGATTGCCTAATAATTGCCAAAGGATCGTCCAAAATAGTTTAACACACAGATACAAAAATAATCTTTAATGTACATGAATTTGAAATAGCAACAGCGTATATAAATATAAATAGAATTAATCTTGCACTGAATAAATAAGTCTACAAAAATGTCGTGGGGATTACTTGAAATTTACTCACTGTTGTGCTTGCGTCTTAATGACACCCCACAGAACGAAGGGAATATTATTATTGAGTTAAACACTAAATTAAGCACTTTTATTACTCGAAGTTACGGGCTCGGAATCGGAATTCTAGTTCACAAATAAACAAGTGAAGTTAGGGGAGGGGATCATTCAATTAACGATACCTTTGAGTTCGTAAGTATTTTTGAAGGGGACGGTGAAGATCTTCTTCTGGTGACGATGATCGCACCTAGTCCGGCCGTCCGAGGTTACCAAATGAAAGGGTAATCCTAGACCGGTGATATAATTATCCTATGCCGGATCACGAAGGTGAGCCAAACGGTGACTCAAATCGGACTTCGTCCTCGAAGTACCTGTCCGATTATATTGCTCCTGGAGTGAGTAGCCAAAACCGATTACCTAGCTACGTCTAGGGTAATCCACAGATGGAGGTCCTGTGTAACCTCAGACTCTGGAGGGGGAGGGGGCCTGTTAAAAGTTTGGCACCTACAAGTACCGTGACGGCAACAACTAATTCCCCGAGAAGTTCCTTCCTTGCAGCGGGCGAACGGTTTCCTTCACGTAGGTCCAAGATATTCTGTCTGATTCCAGGGAGAAGTTTTTCTTTTATTTCCCTCGCCAGCAGAAATCGAGAGAGAGAATCAAATTCTCTTAAAATCCGTATCGTCGCGTGAAAGACCTTTTTTTCATCTTTGGGCAGACAGTATGCCTTTCACGCCTTCGAGCCATCTCGGAGCTTTACGGTGGCGCGAAAAAGGGCAACAGAGAATTCGAGGCGAGAGGTGCATTTAGAGATACGAGAGGGCATGCAGCTTGCGTTGAAGTATTTCTGCGTACACTTATGTACGCGATATTTAGACTTCTACACTACCCAAGTAACGAAAATTGAGCAAGCTATTATAATCGAAAGGTTTTTTCAACTGAGAGTTCGTTTCATTAATACAAAGAATTCATCTTTAGAGATATTTTGGCAAATAATTTTCAGAGAAGTTTATTAATGTTTCTTAAACAGACAAAAATTCTTAATATTTTCATATAATATTGAACACTTCATTTTTCTTTCTTTCTTAACTTTTACATACTACTTCTTGGCAAGGTGGAAATTTAATTTTATGTGATTTTCTTTTAAAAATTTAATTAATCCATTTCCTTCTGTATTAGAAATATATTAAATAATAATTTCTTTAGATTTACTTAATTTCTACGGCACAGGTGCACAAGCTTAATAACGATTTACTCTAGTAAACATGATGGATGATTCAATTATTAAAATTAATCCCTTTAATCCTACTTCAAATTTAAACTTATAAAGAACATCTGTGACCGCACCTCCGCTTCAACAAAACTCTAAAAATAAAACGTATCATCAAAACTCTTTAAAACATCTAAAGAAAACAATAAACGGACCCAATATATTATTTTTCCTCTCCCTTTGATCCAAAGAAAAAAGGTTTGGTTTCCTTTCATTAAGGAAGTCCGCTTAAGTGTTATAAATAAAATTAATCGCATCTCAGTTCTTCGCCATTTTTCCCTGGCCCATTTAGGGTCCCTATTTGACGTAGATTTTCTATATTATAAAAAATCGTAGCATTTAATATTAATCCACTCAAAGTTGCTCCAATTTATATTAGTATTTATGGTATAAAATCATAGAGACCGGGCTGGGCATATTCGATTGCTATTCATACCTACTTTTGATAGAGAATTCCCCTAAATTAACTTCATATATGATTTTTTTTTCGAGATGTTTTAAATCTTGCGGTGCGTATATTTCCTCCATGCTTTTTGTCGGCTAATGGTGGCAAATTTAAAAAGAACCATGAATATCACGAACGCCTGCCTGAACTTGGGCTATTACCCTGACCACTGGAAGGTAGCAATGATGATGTTCATCCCTGAAACTGGGAAGCCCACCGGACCGGATCCCCTGAGTTTGGTCCATTGATAAAAACCGTAGCTGAGAAAAATGATCCTGTTTCCTGGGTCCGTCAAAGCCCATTTCAGTCCTGTTGTAAATTTTGAAACTCTTTTGGATTTTAAAACCTTCCAACCTCGAATCAATCTTGGCATCAACGTACCAGTATGTCTTAAATCAGTTAAATTAACCCTATTTCAATATTTAAAATATATTTTTATTCCATTATCATTATCCTTTTGTTTCTTATTATTACACCTCCTATCCATTGGCGTACAGTCAATAGAAGCAAGGATTTAAGAAGAAAAGAAAAGAGAAATTACATCCCAACAATTAATATTTCAGCAGAATCAATTTTATTCTCACATTTATGCTTGCCTATACTTGTATACGCCTTACGGTACGGTTCACTTCCAATCGAATTGGCGTTAGGCCTTGATTAGCCTGACTGAAATTGAGGAAATGCATCCTTTTTCGTCAAGATTTCTACTTATTTTTTTCTCTCTTAATTTCAATAATAGTTCTGCCATTTGATGCTTTGGAATGAATAGTTTACAAGGTGTTTTACTTTTCTTAGCAATAATATACAGTCATTAGAGTTTTATGATTTTTATTTAGATATTTCAACGCAGTTTTTAGAAATAAAAAAAATAACCTATTTGTATACGGAAAAGGAATCAAATTTAACTTTGCAGTAATCTGCTTGCATCTGGCAATCTGACAGAGTTGCCAGAATCTATGGAAAAGCAATAAAAGGTCTAAGAACACAATGACGAAACTATTATTATGCTCTGAACCTTAAACAATTTTTAGGTTATATTTAAATACTGGTTCTGAGAATGGAAGCAGCTATATAGCCTAAACTTTGTATGGTTACGCTCTTATATCTTAAGCATTTTGTTTATATTTTCTGGATTCTGTCATCCCTACCGGATTCACACCTCGTGTCTTTGAGATCAGATGGTAGCTGCGAGTAAGTGCTTAGATAAGTGTGGTCTATTGTTTATTATTTTTTTAAGTGATAACCCCCTTTTAAACAAAATAAAGTTGTGAGAAAATGCGATTGCATTATGGAAAAATTAGTTAAAAGGGAATTCAGTGTGATGACTTATAATGAAAAAGAAATTATTATTAAAACAGGTAGGTTTACTCAAAACGAGATGTCATCCAAAACTGTTGCACTCGTAAATACAATGTAGGCCAACATGGTAGAACATCTTAGCTTGTGCTTGTACATACTTACAGAAGCTATTTTAACATTTAAATAAAGTTTTAAAAGAAAAACATTTAAAAAAAACACATTTAAATCAAGTGAGTAGCTTACAATTTTGTAGTTTTCTTAATGAACAACATATTTACTTCAATTAACATATTTATTTTTGTAAAACTTGAATTGCTGCTTCCTCATCTTCAAAAGTTACCACACGCTATTGCTCCTATCCCACCATTTTTGTTTTTTTCGTGGTTGTGGATTCCATCTTTCGATTAGGAAAATTTCTTCTTTCGAAGTCGATTCATTTTATTTCTCTACGGGATGAGAGGAAAGTCCCCGTCAAACATAAAGATATAAAATATTTAAAAAGTAAACACAAGTTAAGACTTAATTCTCAATAAATAGCCAAGTTGTGGTATAAAAAGTTAGACTTCATCCTATACTAGTGAAACTTATTTATTTACAGCCATCCAAATCAAATACCTTTCATTGGATACCCTGTACCTGTGAACATTTTATTAGAAAATCCTGTACTTTTGGAAATTTTATTTGATACCCTGTACTTTTGGATAATTTATTGGATACCCTGTACTTTTGAGACATTTGATTGAATACTCGAAGCATTTGGACATTTTATTGGATATCCTGTACTTTTGGACATTTAGGGGGATACCCTGTACTTTTGAGCAATTTATTGGTTATCCCGTACTTTTGAGACATTTAATTGGATACCCTGAGCTTTTGGACCTTTCATTAGATACCCTGTACTTTTGGACCTTTCATTGGATGCCCTTTACTTTTGTACATTTTATTGGATACCCTCTACTTTTGAGACGTTTGATTGGATACCCTGAACCTTGGGACATTTTATTGTATACCTGTACTTTTTGGACCTTTTATTGGATACCTTTTACTTTTGGTCATTTTATTGGATACCCTGAACTTTTTGGTGGGCATCTTATCAGATACATTGTACTTTTTAGACATTTGATTAGATACCATTTACTTGTGTGCATTTTATTGTATGCCTTGTACTTTGGGGCATTTAATTGGATACCCTATACCTCTGGGCATCTTATTGGATACCCTGTATTTTTGGACCAACTGTTTCTTTCATCATTTTAAAATTTCAAACTTTGGCTTAGGATTAGAGTTTTTAAATGTGTTATATTTTTACTAATTTAATCCACACCCAAATAAAACGACGATTGAGAATTTTTTGAAGTGGTGGTTTCACCGAAAATGACCTCAGCGAGGGAAGTGTCATATCTCTCTTCACTCCTAGCTCCATTTGCCGAGAACGGAGTTTGAGCTCATTAAGGGTAATCAATCATACAAAGACCATTAATCACCTCGTTTTGAGTACACAAAATCCCCGCCCAAACCGCCATCATCGAGATGCGTTTTCAAAGATCACTCTTACCAAAAAAGGAACGATAAACTAGACAATCAACCATACTTCTTCGCATCAACAGACCTTGCTCTCTTTTTAAAATTCCAGGAAACGCGGATAATTTATTTGGCCATAAAAAAGTGCGTCTACGAAAATGTTTTTGCAATTAGTATGCATTAAACATGCTATATTTTTCTGTAATTGTGAGAAATTGGAAAATAATTAAAGCTGAGACATTTTTTTATTAAATTTCCATAATTGCATCCTATTCAACTTTACAATAATAGCTATCAGGAATTGTATTCTTAAATAATTTATTCCTCTATAATGTTATGTTTTATCCATAAGCTTGGACACTAGAGAATTAAATGTAAATATATAAAATAATTTATTCGTGCCTTTATTAAATTGAAAATGATACATATTAAATATTATAGCAAGTATCCCCTTATGACCGCCAAATATTCATATCGTTATATTTTTCAAGGCATAAATATATAAATTATACGAATATATTCGATATTAATTCCCAAGGTTAATACTAATATTTCTGTTTTCTTTTCTACAGTATGCTTCTTTCTTTCTCTTTGTTTCTGTTCTCTATTTTTATTATAATTTAAGACTATTAGGTGAATACCGCGAAATAGGTCTTATAGAGAAATGAAAATAAAGGGATTTTAATAGTTAGGATATCATGAAGAGGAAACTTCTTTAAGCACTTGAGTACAAAAAGTGCATCCTACTCTGCTAAGTGCTCAACGTCCACAAAAGGGGTGATTTCTACAAGGGAATAAATCTCTTTCACAATAATTCTACGAAAACATCCTGACCTTTTCTAAGACGTTCCTCAGTAAACGTTTCAAAATCGTTTCACATATTATCCACTCATCGGACCTTATTTCCAAAATTTAAAATCTTGACCTCACTGGTAAAAAACTGTTAAGCTTTGACGTAAATAGTTTGTTTACAAAAGTCCCGGTCAATGAAGCGCTTGACGTATTATCGAGATTTCTTTCCAATTTAGATATTAACCTACCTTTACCGATTCCTAAAATTATTAAATTAGTATGTTTATGTGTAAATAATAATGTATTTTCAACTGAAGATAAGTTTTTTCGCCAAAAATATGGCCTAAGAATGGGTAACCCTCTTTCCCCCATCCTATGCAATCTATTTATGGAAAACTATGAAACGACCATCCTCCCTTGGATCCATTCCCAACCTCTTATCTGGTTCCGATATCTAGACGACATCCTGTCAGCATGGCCCATAGACAATAACAATTTCAATGAATTTTTCAACAACCTGAATTCGTTACATCCATCGATAAAATTTAAAGTAGAATGGGAACAGAACAATTCTCTACCATTTCTAGACGTAAATATCCACCGTTTAAATAATCATATTCAGTGCTCAGTCTATCGGAGCACCACAAATTCAAATGCTTACATACATTTTTTCTCATTACATGACAAATCCGTTATGATATCTTTTATTTATTCTCTCATTCTCCGAGCCTATAGAACGTGCGACCCAATCTTCCTTCAGGATGAAATTAACCACCTTATCTGCAATTTCATTGAACTAAAATACCCAATTCCCCTCATAAATAGATGCCATTCGAAAGCACAAAAAAACTTCTATGCCATCTCTACACTGCGAAGGGACGATTTTAATAAATGTATTAGTTTTCCATGTGCTCTAGCCCTGGCCTCCCCTAAAATCATATGCGAATGGAAATAACATCAATATTACATTTAAATATTCTAATACCATTCGAAAATCCTTGACTAGACTGCATCCAATCAATCTCGATGCTGGAGTATACAGCATACCATGCACAACCGTAGAATTGATTTAAACCAAGCAAAAATCATTTATAAATCAAACAATTATATTGAAAGGAGAATTGCGGAATCCATCATCATTAACAAAGTTGATAATTTTAATTTATCTGAATGGCAATACAAGTTTAATAAATAAATATCAAATAAAGTCGCCAATCGTATTTATAAACCCACGGAAGCAATGCGTCTCGGAGATTAGCAACTTTCCAGATTGTTTCCTGTTTCATTTCACTTTGTTTAGCTTGTCGTTTGCGCCAGATACACTCGATTTTTTTCCCATATTGTTCCCTGCGGTTTCCTTTTGTTTAGGATGTGTCTTACCTTATATATATATTGTGTTCCTTGCCTAGTTTCTTCATTATATATATATATATATATATATATATATATATATATATATATATATATATATATATATATATATAAACTAAGAAGGACAAAACGAAGAAGGCTGGTCCCATCTAAATTCCTTTATTCTCTACATTTCGGGTTATTTCTAAACCCATCTTCAGGAGCTATAAGACAAATTTCAAATCTAAGATTAATCTATACTACGGCACAAGTAAAATAAAATTCAAGATTGACAGAAACAGCGGTAAAATACTAAAATGAACGTTATATTAATGAAAACCAAACGAACAAAAAAACTAGTGAGATAAGAACAGTAGAAAATATTTGAAACAAAATTATATTAAATCAAATGCAAACAAAATGAACGTAATGGTACAAAACTTAAGAATGAAATGGGAGGGGCGGAATCAGAGTTGAAAAAAAATATACAATATATTAAAAGTAAATAAAGAAACAGAACATTACCTTACATGGTCGGATAACAATGAGAAGTGAAAACGAGCAGGAAATTTAAGATTAAATACAGTTTGTGTGGTTGTTAAGTTATAAATAACCGAAAGGATTACGCGTCATTATTTAAATTTGAGTGGTTGTATTTAATACACAGAGATTCTTTAATGCGGAGAGTGGATGTACATTTAGCAAATTTTAATACAGAAAAATCATTTAAGGATACGTCTGTCTTACAATCTATTGTATGTTTTCTGAATTGTGAATACTTTTTATTGTTTAATGTTTTACCTGCTCTATAGCTTAAACCGATGTGAGAACAGTATCTTGCCTGAAGAGAACCCACCCTGTTTCCTATAGAGGTCCCCTGCTTAGGGCTATGGCAAGTAAATTTATATATTATACACGAACTCAAAGGCGTCGGAATACCATCCTTTACTCCAAAAATTTCCAATATTTTTGTTGTTGATGAATATAAGTTTAAAATTTATTTGACAGTATTTTTTTTTAAATGGTATATATACGTTTTTGGAGCATTTCATTAAAATGGGGTGATGTCTGGCAACATGAAGAACCTAATTTCTTTGGGAACATTGAAAGAAGTGTGGGGAGGGGCTATATAGCCTCAAGAGAAATTTCCTTATACAGATTTCGACTAAGGATAATGGTTAGTCATTTGTAACAAAAAAATGACGAACCATTAATAATAGTTTGCTATTTTTATATATTACTGTATCCCGTACCCCCTCTGGCATTCAAACTAGTATCTTTATAAAACCAACTTTCACAGGGATGGGATTAAATTTCTTTAGTTTCTCTGATATACCATACAAAATTGGTGCCATTAAAACATTCATCTTCAGAGGTTTTAACCTGTTTTCTACCTACTTTAGTATGCATTTGGAATTTTACTTTTTAAAATTATATTTTGTTAAAAATGACTACCCATTATCCTTATCCTATATCTGTATAAGGAAATTTCTCTTCAGGCTATATAACCCCTCCACTTCTTTTAATGTTCCCAAGGAAATTATGTTCTTCATGTTGCCAGTCATCACCCCTTTTAATGACCGGTTCCGGAAACGTCTATCTATGTATAAAGATTCAAAAATATCCAGATCAAGACTATTCAGACACGAATCCAAAATAGAGAATTCCCTTTCGGAAATTTGATGTTGCATGAAATGGAATAGTTTTGAATAAAAGAAAATTCAGGCGTAGTTAATGGTATGTTAGCATATTGGGAGAAACCTCATGCTAACTAATCCTCAATTGGAGTTGAAGAGTGGTCTTACCCACGTAGCATGCGTGGCAGCCTGCACACAAGAATTGGCAAACCATTGAAGACCAAAGCATTTTGAAGAGTGTTTCTTTATAATTGAGAAAAGCTTTAATAGTTAGATTGTTGATGGGAATAAAATGAAAGTGACGTTGAGTGTATCTCTTAACTAACCCCGACTGTAGTTCATTTATCAATTTTGATGTAATAGGGCCAATGTAAGGTATTTCTAAATAAAGAGCCATTTTCTCAGCCTTAATGTTACCATTAAAGCTATTAGATAATTTATATAAAAAACATTTAGTAAGTTTGTCAAGAACTTGGCAAGGAAACAAATTAAATTGCCAAAAATTTCTAAGGTAAATGAGTTCTTGGTGGAACAAAGCCCAGTTAAAGGATATTTTGTAGGAGAGATGAGGCCACCTTTAAATAAGCCTCTTTACCACCGCTGCCTTGCGGTCAGGTCCATGATGCATCCAAGGGCTAAGGGGCCATACCTTAACAGAAAAATGGCCCCCAGGATAGGTCTAGCAAGCCACTGTGGTATTTATTTGTGTTCAAGAAACGCATGAGGTATTCAAATGAAATGGCCCCCAGTCCCCGGCAGACCTTAATTAGCAGGTGATGCAACGAATCCCCAGGTCCGAATCAGTGAGTAAACTTAAAAACACTGACGTTAAAGAGCAAAGAAGATACGAAAATCGAGCAGAATGGAGGCTTTTTCGCACGAATACGCCAACTGACAGATAGGCACTATCTAGGCAGATGATGATGATGATTATTAGGTTTTTTTATAGACTGGCGTTTGCCATTTTATTTAATATCACATTGGAGATTGTTCTTTTAAAGATGAGAAGCTTGCTCCGAAGGACCCGTACAGTGCTGACAATCTATGAAGCCGAGGAACATCCTGTATATAAGAATTTGTATACGACGCCCCTCCGCGAATATTTGGAGACACGATTCTTTACAGAGAAAGAAGCGGTTATTCTCAACGAGAAGGGCGCACGATTCTTTTAGCTATTTCTTGATAGATTTTAACAGTTTTTAGCTACTTTTGGCGTTTTTAAACTAATCCAACAGCTAATCACTAATGTTCATCCGTCACCAAAATTAAACAATCATGGAATGTTTTGTTTTGTCTTTTTAATTTGTCCCATTTTGTCTCGAAATACGAAAAAAATACAGTTTTTTCCAATAATTTTTAGTTATTTATAAAAGCTATTGCATATGTATATTAAATCAAGTATCTTGATATTATAATTATTTCAGATTTTTTTTAATATGTTATTTTATGATATTAATACGATTTACATTTTTTAGACAATTCAAGCTGTCGCGGCAATTCTATTACAATTAATAGGTCTTTAAACAAATTCCCTGTCTTTACATGATTTTGGAGCTGTGATAGGAAATCATGACAGAATTATATTGTTTTTAGTCAAACATAAACTATTAAAACAAATTATGGCGTGCCCTAAGTGTCAATCAGAACTAACCGTCGGGCAGTATTTAAAATTTCGCTCCGAAAAAAGGTATTTAGCGGAAGCAAATAGATCTAACCTAACCTCGCCTAACCTGACGTCCGAAAGATATATGCATTTAACGGTGAACCACTCGCGAAATTTCGTGGATCAAAAACTGGGGCCAGTATGCAAAAATATTTAATGCTTGGAGGAATACGAAAGCTAATTTGCCAAAATATGGACGCAGAAAAGCACGTGTGGACGCTGTCTTGCTACCGCTCCCAGTATAAAGGAGCGGTTCCACGAAGTCTCGCTCCCTGCAGCAGAACTGTATCCACCGATGGTTTAACAAAAGTATATTAAACTTATATAAATGAACTGTACAAACAAATAGTAACACAACTTTAGAGCCAAATAGTAAAAAAAGTATAAACTCAAAATTCTAGAAATAGACAAAAATAGCCCAAAGATAATAGCTAAAAAATTATGCGCCCCCTCTGCTTGAAAATTACTATAGAATCTACATTTTAAGTGGAAAAATATGTTTTAGCAGTTTTAAGAACTTATTGTTACAAAATTTATTAATGGTATCACTTCAGGACATTTTGAACTAGTTGAGTCTCGTCCTCTTGAAAAATGAAGTTTCATTTTCCTTTGCAATAAACTCATCCATTAGCCAGTTCTGAAGCAGTGGCCGGTAAACATCGTCGGTCACATTTTCCTTAACGAAAAACGGTCCAGGCATACGATTCTTGAGGATGGCGCAGAAAACATTCGTTTTTAGGGAATCTATTTCGTGCTGAACTCTCATCACCTTAATCCAAGTGCAACATTATGCTTGTTGACTTTGCCATTCGCATAAAATGTGGCCTCATTACTGAAAACAAGACTATTATCGAATTCATTTCCTTCAAGTTTCTTTTGCATAACAACAGAGAATTGTTTTCGCTTTAGCTTGCATTGTGCCTTTAAGGCCTGAACGAGCTGCAGTTTGTAGGGGTTCATTCGCAACCGTTTCTTCAGGACACACTAAGCTGACTTTGGAGGAATCTGGGGTTCAAGGCATGCTCTTCTTTTGGGCTTTTGGGGAATTTGTAAGAGTTTTTATGCAGACCCGGTTGTCCATATCCTTTTGCCCTGCACATACAGTGTTCCTCTTTTAACATTTTATGCTATGTCCAATGTTGCAATGCCATTTGTACATTTTTAAAGAATTATCTAACAGATGGAAAAGAAACCCGCATTTTCCTTTTTAGTGAAAGGCACTTCTATCCCTGAAATCATAAACAAAAAACATTATTGTTTCGACACAGGCTGTTAAAATTTAACCTCATTTGAACGAGAATTGGCAGTTATTAAATTAAGAAGTATCAAATTTTAATTTAGGCAAAACTACTATTGATCTGGGCCAAAAGGATAGGAGATAGAAAGAACAGAAATTAATAAATGAAGAAGAAATATGAGATTAATATTAACATTGAAGAAATTTAAAAGTCTAACTCGTTTAATGGATTTTCTCAGCTCAGCAAAGCTCTCCATGATCTCCGAATCCAGAATGGAATCAAAGTGAATTTTAATCTTCACTTTACAGTCTAGTGGTGAAATGTATTAATAAAACGAATGTTTCATGTTTTAAATCTCCTTTTTACCCATCACTCTCTGATTAGCATATCCCATTTACATTCAACTTTCAACATGTTCTGATTCCTAATAAAGAGGAGAGAAGTAAAGGGAGAGATGAATAGTCAGAGGAGTGTATTTATATATGTTTATGGGGACAGGGAGAGGGAATGAAAGATGATTGTATGTGAGTGTGGTTTCCAGGAGACTGGCTGATCTTTTTTCTTTTTAATTTTTCCTCTTCGTTTTTACATATTCAGTACTTAATTTAGCATTGTTTCTTCTATTTATTTATTCATTTTTGCTTTACTTTGCCTCTTAGTTTTTCCTTTTCTTGTAGTTCCTTTTCAGGTGACGTTCATTTTAATTCATTAATATATTTTCTTTTTTTTTTCTCTCTCTCTCTCTCACACACACACACTCACACACTTTCTCTCTCTCAACGACTACTTCTCTTCATTGTTTACTGAAGAATGTGGTCCCATCCCCCAGCCCACGGATTCTTACTTAGGGGAAAAGCTGGATGAAATGGACTTCACCCAAGGAGAAATAGAAAAAAAGATCACTGATCTAAAGACGAATAAGTCACCTGGTCCGGACGGGTTTCTACCTAAAGTGTTGAAAGAAGTGCGCGATGAAGTGTCACGAAATCTGAGCACAATCTTGAACATGTCAATCCGGACCTGATGCGTTCCTAGAGTCTGGCGTGAAGCGGAGGTGACTTCTATCTTCAAGAAAGGAGACCCTGCCAGCCGTCGATCTACCGACCTATTAGCTTAATCTCAATAGTCGGTAAAATCATGGAAAGCATCTTGGTGGAAAAAATAACGTCATATTTAGAGTCCAACTTGCGATTGAAGAGTTCCCAGCATGGGTTGCGAAGGCAACGGTCATGCCTAACATCTTGTGGAATTCTTCCACTTCGTTTTTACTGAGCACGACCGGGATAAAGCGGTGGATGTTGTATACCTTGACTTTCGAAAAGCCTTTGATAAGGTACCACATCACCGCCTCACCGCAAATTGCGTGCACTGGGTATAGACGGAAAGGTAGCAGGTTGGATAAAGAACTGGCTAAGCAGCAGGCGGCAACAGGTGGTGCTGAATGGACAGGCTTCTAATTGGGTGCCCGTTACCAGCGGTGTACCTCAAGGTTCTTTCCTGGGACCACTACTTTTCATTATCTATGTTAACAACATGGATGGTGACATGGTTACGAAGATTTCTAAATTTGCCGAAGATACCAAGCTTGGTATGAATTTTGCAAAGTAATGAAACACTGCCCGCCTACAAAAAGATCTCCAGGAGATGGGGGCGTGGTCGAACACAGGGCAAATACCTTTTAACGTCAACAAGTGCAAATTAATGCATATCGGCAAAGGAAACCCCCAATCGTGGTATATCCTTAAGAGCACTGATCTCGAATGCACTGATACCGAGAAGGACTTGAGTGTAACAATCACTAGTGACCTCAAGTTCTCGAAACAGTGCCTAGAGGCAGAGAAAAGGGCCCAAAGGATATTAGGCTTTATAAAACGACAGTTTGGATATCTAAACAAGGAAATAGTACTCTGTTTGTACAATTCACTTTTCCGATCGCACCTGGAGCATGCCGTACAATTTTGGAGTCCTTCGTTTCGAAAGGATATCGCGAGATTGGAACGTGTGCAAACCAGGGCAACCAAACTGATTCCTTCTATCAGACGCAAAAGTTACGACGATAGATTAAGGGAATTAGATCTGTTCTCGTTGGAGACCTGTAGACTGCGTAGTAAGCTTACCAAAGTGTTTAAAATACTTCAAGGCTTCGACAATGTAGAATACACATGTTTTCCAACTTAGTGAGGGTAGAACTAGAAATCACGGCTACAAACTTGAACTGAAGCGTTACCACCGCAATCTGTGTGGGAAGTTTTTACATACAGCATCTGTGATAGCTTAAACGCACGTCCAGTGGAAGTTGTCAACAGCAATTCTGTTGATCATTTCAAGTCAAGACTAGACGAAGTCTTGAAAAGTGGCCGTTTAGGCACGTAAGCCGTTGAGCAGAACTGTGCCTGATGGACTGCTAGTCCAAAGGTACCCTCTCTTAATGGACCATAAGGTCTTCTAGGGTATTCCTTATCCTTGTAACTCCTTGTAGCTATATAAAGCGACAGTTTAGATATCGAAACAAGGAAATAGTACTCTGTTTGTACAATTCATATGTCCGACCGCACCTGGAATATGCCATACAATTTGGGAGTCCTTCGTTTCGAAAGGATGTCGCGAGATTAGAACGTGTGCAAACCATGGCACCTAAACTGATTCCCTCTATCAGACAAAATTACGACGACAGATTAAGGGAATTATATCTGTTCTCGTTTGAAACCCGGAGACTGCCTGGTCAGCTTATCGAAGTGTTTAAAATACTTCGAGGCTTCGACAATGTAGACTACACTGATGTTTTCCAACTTAGTGAGGACAGAACTAGAAATCACGGCTACAAACTTGGGCTAAAGCGTTACCACCGCGATCTGTGTGGGAGATTTTTCACATACAGCATATGTGGTAGCTGGAACGCACTTCCAGTGAAAGTTTTCAACAGCAATTCTGTTGATCAGTTCAAGTCAAGACTGGCCGAAGTCTTGAAAAGTGGCCGTTTGGGCACGTAAGCCGTTGAGTAGAACTGTGCCTGCTCGACTGCTAGTCCAAAGTTACTCTTTCTGAATGTACCGTAAGGTCTTCTATGGTACATTTTATCGTTGTAGCTCTCTCTTTCTCTCTCTCTCTCTCTCTCTCTCTCTCTCTCTCTCTCTATCTCTCTCTCTTTCTCTCTCTTTAATAGCTATGTAAGGCATGCATGCCTTTGTTTTCCTGTTTTGCTTGAATTGGATTCTATTCATTTTAGATTACTTATTTTCTTTACTTTTACTGCATCTATGTCAGTATTGGTAATTCCGTTTGTCGCAGGTGGAGCCTGCAACTGGGAAATCTGTTGTGCTTGTAGTTTTTGCTTTATATGCTCAGTCTTCTGCCTGTCTCTAAGTGTCTATTCTCTATTTTAGTCAATATTTTCTTTTCCCGTTTTTTCAGCATAATATTTATCGTGTATATGCCGGGTGTCTCTATAAGTTCTCTAATTCGCTTTCATTTTTTTTTTTTTTATAAGTAATTATATTCCTGGCTTTCTTTTGTATGCATTGGAGTTTCTTATTATTTGTTTTTGAAGTTATATGAATTGGTATTAGTGGGTATACTAAGAAGGATTGGACGAATGCTTTGTATAGCGTCGTCTTTCGTTTCTGATTCGTTCTTTAGGTGGTATAGCAGTCTTAGTTCCAGTTTGGCTTTTGCTGTTTTGACCTTCGTTTGTGCATTGTAACCTTTTGTGTCGAGATGCAGTCCCAGCACATTTCCCTCCGTTGAGAACTCATAATTTCTTCCATCGACATTAATCTGGTCCTTCTTGATTCTCATTATTGGGATTATCTTAAATTTGTGTAAGTTTGTCCTAATTTTCCATTTCTTTTTGTAGTAATTAATTTATATTTCTTTTGTTCTGGCTTGCCGCCTAGGGTAGGTGGAGGCGGTGAAAATTATTTGGCTAATATTATCCACATACTGTATATTCATAGAGTACGGTGTTATAGGGAGCGGTAAATCAGCCGCATATTTCTAATAGAGGGTAGGACTCATGCATCCCCCTGCGGGACCCCCGGCAGAACCCCCGCCAGAGGAGAGAAGTTTGGTCATTCATGGCCCTCGATGGTAATATAAGCTTTTCTATTACTAATGCAATCAGTGAATATTCTTTCCATTTTAATGCTGAGAACGAAGTCTTTCTCGACAACACGGAGAACCACGTCTACGTATCTTTTCTCAGCCTTGGCTTGCGCTATCGCTTCTGTTATAATGGCTAATGCTATTGTTGGATCATTGTCCTTTCGGAATCCATATTTTTGGTCATTGTACTTTTCATTTTCTTCAATGAATTACACCAGTCTTCTATTTAGTATCTTTTCGAACACCTTTCCCAGAAAATATTTATGGGAATCTTCCTATGTTTAAATAACATTGAAGATGTCGGTGATTGATTTCAATATATTTCAGTGGGCTCTCTCGTAGCCCTGCCTTTCTTGGTGCCTTTTGTTCAAAGGAGCTGATGGCACTTTTCAGTTCTTCCGGTATTTTTTCACCTATTCTTTCATTTTCGTCTCTCATTTTGTCCACTCTTCTCTCCGGTGTCAATCTATGTTCGTTCGTTCGTATGCATGTGTTTACTATTTCATCTGTATCCTGTCGTATCCTTTGTTGTCTTGTTCGTTAATAATACAAACTTTTTCAATGTTCTCTTTAAACTTCTCTGCCGTTTTTCATTGATTCTTAAATATTCTCTTTGTTCATTTATTATTTTGATTTGCTTTCTGGGGGTTCTACCTTTTATTATATTAATTATTTTCCATGTCTTGCGTTGATTTTCAATATTTTCTACATTACTTATTAACTCTTTCCATTGATCTCTTTGCTGTTCTTCAATAAGGAAGATCATTTCCCACTTTAACCTTTTTAGTTCTTTAATTTTCTGCTGGTTTGTTTCGTTTCCTTTTATTTTTATGTATTTTCTCTTAATGTTTTTAGTTTCCCCCTTCATTTCCTCTGTCCATTTCGAGTGAGGGAGAGTTTTTTATTTAATTTTTGGTACGCAGTGTTAGTCTGCTTTGATGATGTTCTTTGTTAGCGTTTCCAAAGCTTACTCCAGATCTTTCAATGCTTTTCCCTTCCAGAGCTGGTTACACATATACTTACAGCATTGCTGCATATGATTCCCAGTTGGCCCTTTTGAAGGATTTCCTTGGTCTGATTTGGACCTGTATTGGAATTTGGTTGATGGTCGCCAAAATGCCAATGTGGGCACTAGATGGGAAAGGAACTGACTCCAAATTCATAGTAACCAGCATATTTTTGTTTGTTAGTACAATATCTAGTTTGGTAGATGCTCTTCCGGTGATGTAGGTTGGGAGGTCTGGACATTAGTCTTTTGAGTATTTTTCAGTTTAATAGGTGCTGTAGGTTTAATCCTGCGTTATTTTATGCACTGTATCTCTATTCATGCCATCTTGCATTCAGATCTCACATTAATTTGGGTGGATTATTCCTATTGAATATTTCCATTACTAAGTGTATTGGGATGTACGAGTGGCGATGAAATTGTTAATCTGCTGCTATCGCATGCCTAATCCACCTCTTGTTCTTGTGCGAAATTGATTCTCTTTTTATTGCATTTGCCACTTCGTCGTATATCTCTCCCATAGGGTTCTTCTTTATAATGTTGTAGTCCGTGCTCCGAGTTGGTGATTATTTCAATGTCTAGTTGACGGAAAATATTCCCATATTGTATTGATTTACTTTTCCATCCGTCCGTGTTTATAAGTAGATTTTTTAATATTTGCTTAGCGTAATTTATTTCTTTGATATTTTTTCTTATATACTAGTCTTTCTCTTTTTAGGTTAATTTGTTAGATTTTAATTTTTTTAACTCTTCTACTTGTCAACTACTAGGAATCCAAACGTATCTTTCTTTTGCAACCTGATGTCACTGGGAATATTCTAATCCGGTTCTCTTTTATTTGTTTCTTAATTGTTGTTTCGTCGTGTTCCTTGTTCAATTACTTTTCTTATAACCACCGGCTTTGCACCTTTTGGCAAGGGATAGGTATAGTGTACAAAGATTCGGAGTTTAAAATCTTTGCTTCGTCACGCAGCCTTGCTTATTTTAATTTTCTGTTTCAGTGTCTGTTAAAAAGTCGAGATTTGTTTTTCTTAACTTTTTAAGGATCTTTTTCTTTGCAATTTACCGTTCCTCCCCAGAATTGTCTGTTTCCTTGTCTTCTTCTCTTTCTTCCTATGCTCCATCTGTTTCATTCTTAGTCCCTTTGCCTGCTAAGGTGGTTCCTACTTCCAGCATATCTTTCGCATGCAGCGTTTTACCCACCGTCACTCTGTATATTTGGGCCGAAGAGGGATTGGCGGAAATCACATTTTCCTTATACCTTTCTTTTCTAATAAGAGGTTTAGCTTGTCCGCGAATGTTCCTGGTTGAGCGATGTTATGGACATGCGTGAGCATTATGCATGCTAGTATGTCCAGACCAGTTCCTTCGTTTACGTTGATATCAATCTTTTGCTCCTGTGTTTCCTTCACTTCTTTCAGCGTACCTTTGCTACGTTCGCCTAGGTCTAGTGTGTTCTTTTTGCCATTTCGTTCTTGTCTTTTTGCTCATTTTGGTTGATTATTTCCTTTCACTTGTGGCTATTAATGGCCATTGTCATTTTCGGACCCTGGCAGTTAATGTACCTCCTAGTTCTCTCTCTTCCTTCCCGGAAAATGTGACCTTCTCTCCCGCACTCAGAACAGAATTTTTTATTCTTTGTAGGGCAGTTTCGTGTTATGTGTTCTTCGAATATGTAAAAGTGAAAACCAGTCTAAACATTAACTTTACTTTGCTCTGTTGGCCTTTCTGCTGTAGCACACACAACTGCGTACACGTATGTGTGGCGTCCGAATTTTATTGAGCTTCGTAATCGTCAGATGTTAATTTTCCCTATCAAGTTCTTCTTTTAGTTCGTGCTTCGTGTGCGACTCCACATACAGGTCAACTTTTCGACAAATGAACAATCAGTTGGCTAAAGGTCAGGGTGGTAATTTGAGGCTTAAGCCAATTTTATTTGTTTAGCGCCTCTAGCACATCTCGTGTCACCAATCGTTCTACATCATCTTGTATGTGGCAGATGATGATGTATCCGTTTGGCACGTTGATAAGCTTCCTAATGAATATTCCTCGTTCAGGTTTTGGGTTTCCGGGGTCAGATCTCAGCGGCCATCTTCTCTACTCCATGTTGTTTTTCATTTGTATGGTGCCATATCCCTCACCTCCCTATGGCCCCCACCTTTGTTAATTTGCTGTCATTGGATGAGTGGATGATAATGATTGACCCGGATAGGCTTCTCTTGAGAGGTGAAAATTGACGGACTTTTTGTTGGTTATCGCGGGATCAACCATCGCTAACCATTGGTACCATCTCATCGAGGGAATATAAAACCGCGGTTATTTTCACCATACAGTGAGATTGTTGTAAGTCCCTCAGTAGTCTTGGGCAGATCCCTACCAGTGGGGTGGTTAGACTTTATAGCAAAAGTGCAACCCTGCCCATTGTGCGGGGTACCTCTGGGCTAATCCTCAACCTACTTCCTCCCGTACAATTTCAACTGCAATGCAGAGTTGGGAAAAGGTCGTAATGACAGCGTCCATTAGCCAAAGCATTTAGCCGAAGGTAGGTGGGAGTGAAGGGAGAAATTAGGCAGTCATGATATATATATATATATATATATATATATATATATATATATATATATATATATATATATATATATATATATATATATATATATATATATATATATATATATATATATATATATATATATATATATATATATATATATTAGAAGATATCACATTAGCGTGATATATATTTGTGAGAAAATAATAGTAAATCACAATATTTGAATCAAATTTATTTATAGAAACAGAACTAGTTTCTGCAAAATATAATTTGCCGAAACTAGTTATTGTGTTATAAATAAATTATATTTTGGTTTACTATTATTTTCTCATATATATAATTTTAACTGTGGGCTTTGTTGCATATATATATATATATATATATATATATATATATATATATGGCCTTAGTATGGGCAACCTGTTATCCCCCATTCTTTGTAACCTGTTCATGGAACATTTTGAAACTTCCCTACTCACAACTATTAAACCCACAAAAAAAATTGTATGCTATAGGTATGTAGATGATGTGATTTCCACATGGCCATTAAATCAAATAGACTCCTTTGATAATTTTCTGACAAAGCTTAAAACCTCCATCCCAGCATAAAATTCCAGGTTGAATGGGAAAAAGACAATTGCCCACCGTTTCTTGAAGTAAAAGTCTTAAGAATTAATGATAAATCATCTTTTACGGTATACCGAAAACCTACTAATTCCAATTCTTATATACACTTTTTTCCTGTCATGATCTTAAAATAAAAAAGCAATTGTAATATATATGTATTTAGGAGCCTTTCGAATTTCCGACCCCTGTTTTTTACAAGACCAGATCACCTTCATAACATGCATATATATATTCTACCGTCCCCAACAAAAAAAATAATCTTACATGTAAAAATAATTTCTTATCTCTACCATATTCCCCCTTCCTCAACAGACTAAACTCCATTATATATCCCAACTTGACCACCTTCAAATATCCCTTAACTATCAAAATATCTTCCCGTTCCACCAAGCAAGAATCGCAAAATAAGGATACAGGCATCTATTTAATCCAGTGTAAAGTCCCAAATTGCCCCTCCTTCTACGTGGGAGAGACCGGAAGGTCATTAAACAAACGCATATATGAACATAGGGGGGATATTCGTAGAGCGAGCAATGCTTCCAATCTTTTTGACCATGTAAAAAACGCCAATCATATAATAGATTTTCCTAGTGCCCAAATGATTTACCATTGTAGAGATTATAATAAAAGAAAAATAATTGAATCCTTACTAATCAAAGAAATCCCAAATTGTCAGAAGGCCAGCATGAATGTAGCCCCTATATATCAAACCTCATTCTAAAGGATATTGTTAATCACCTAAAACTAACAACGCCTCCAGATTAACGACAGTTGCCTGTTATTGTATATTCCAATATTTCAGTTTCCTTTGTCGATTTCTCTTAGTTAACGGCTGAAGATGATATGGTAAACTACATAGCGAAAAACTAGTCCCGTTTTAATAACCGTTTTAATAATCATAATAAACTTTATGCTCCAAATACAGTGTTTTTCTTATATATATATATATATATATATATATATATATATATATATATATATATATATATATATATATCCAGAAAAAAGTATATCTCTCTTTTAAATACCTCTATGATGGGATGATTTTGGGTGCGGAAAAGGAAAATATGAATGAGAAAAAGATTAAAATGGAATTAGACGTTTATCTCAACCATAAGAAACTTACTTATTCCTCAGATTAGTGTTTTTAAGCTGCTATAAACGCATTTAAACTGCATCCATGCATTCGGCCAATATGCATGTATGTTATTATGTCCACAAAAATTGTGTCCTAATTAAATTGTTCTCGTCTTACCTCATATTTTATTGTACAGCTGAAATATGAGGCGAGAAGCCTCAATTCTGGACCTGTACGCGAAATAGACAAAGGTTTATTTCATTATTTTTAATAAATCGTTTATTCAACGAATACACTACGCATCTATTTAGAAATCTAGGTACATTCCCTTCTTTTAATTGACTTAATCACTTTTGCGCAATATCGCTGGGCGTTTTCGAAGATGAGACCACTATCTTGAATTCTCAGAAGTAAATTTGCTCGAAAAAATCAAAATATATACAGATAAACAATAACAACATAGCCACTTTTGTATGGAATATTTCAATGTCATTATCCTTGACTAAGTGCTTGACTATTTACTACAGAAAAGTTCGAGAGAAGAGAGTCTTCAAAGCACCCCGGAGTCACCAATCATCCCTATTTCTTTGGAAAAATATAGAGAAGAGACAATAACCAAAGCTTCACAGACTACTATGAAGAACAATCAGAAAATGTAAGGATTGAATTTGTCGAATTGTTAAACGGATAAGAATTGGTCAACGTTGCATTGATTCAGATGCGAGCAACTTATAATTCGACAGAAAGGACCTCGCAGGATTTTTCATTGGCAGAGGATGGTCTGGCAGAGCACTGAGTGGGACTCGATTCCCGGCGTTCTGCATCTCTCTTATTGCAAGGGGGTATGCGATAAGGGCGTCCTTGTGATTTCACTCTTAATTGTCCTTTAAATATCTTTGTTTAGTTCCTCTTCTCATATACCCGCTGTTGTGTAAACTTGGTTGAGTGTTTGTTATACTGTGAAGAATGTACGTCTGCCTAATTGATTGCTTTAAAAAATGTATGAAGTCCCACCTCGCCAATCCCGCTAACCACACTCCGGGCCCCCCAGTTCGGCTTGGATGATGATGGATAGGACTGGATTACAAAAAAGAATCACTATAATTCGTCTAAATTTTTTTAACTGATTTAGGACAATTTTGCGCAGCTAAATCCGTGAAAGACATTCGTTTTCTCACATCAGGTCAGCTTTTTGCGCTAAGTCAATTTTTAAAAAATCCGATCTTATAACTAAATCGATTACATTTTTTGACATTTTTGGCTGAATATTTGTTAATATTTCTCCTCCAAAATAGGCTTATAAGATAAAAATCATCTTTTCCTAAAACAATCATAAATTAATTGTTACAAAAATTGATTAATGTACATTTAATCGTAGACAATGATAAATATAGGTACAAGAAAATTGGATATTAAGTCATCATTGTTCAGAATTCAGGGCATGAACTTAGGTATTTTTTAATTCCTAGAATGCTCAGAGGTAGTGATGTCTCTATTCAGAGTCCATCACTAATTAGCTATCATGACTGCATCCCAGAGTTCCCAATACCTGGTTTCCATCTCTTTCATGTTTTGATGGAATCTGTCCCCTTGTTCGTCGCTCATTGTTCCCAGATTTTCAGGAAACCGATCTATATGTATATGAAGTAATGCATTTTGATACTCATGTTGCATTTTCGAAGTTTCTGAAAGCATTCAGTAATTGATGACAAGTTCTGAGGAGTTCCTGGCCTCCTTGTTGCCAATAAAATTCTTCACTACCAAAAGCTTTCCACGCTTCCAGTTCCACATCTTTCATTGAGTTTTAAAACTTTGAATTTCTCAATGTTCAATCCTAAAAAAGTGTGGCATAAGTAAGTGAAGCAGCCACCATCCTTATGCAACGCTTTGGTAAACTGTTTGCTTAAGCTGAGCTTGATGTGCATCGGTGGGAATAGTGTCCTATCTCTTTGCACGATAGTGTTGTCTGTGACATTCCTTGCTCTGTAAGTTACCAATTAATTCTGTACAGGCCAGTCCTTTTTTGTGTAATGCTGAGCTCTGTCCCTACTATCCAACATGCCCAGAAAACATGCGTATTTGGTCAACCCGAACTATTATGCCAAGAAACTTTCACTATCTTCAGGTCAACACAAATCAACCACTCATGCTGATCATAACGAATTTTCTCCGCACGCACTTCACCGCTTCATACTTCTCCTTCGGTGTAGTCAAGCGAGCGAGTAATACAGAGGTAAACAGGTTGCCGTTCCGCAGCAAAACACATTTCAGCGATCGTTTAATGCTGTCAATAAACAGTTTCTAATCTTTAGGTTGGTACTGTGGCACTCCAAGCTTGCGCAGCAGAAACTGCGCAATATTTGTACAGTACACCACTTCTTTCTATCAGATAAAGAACAGAGGTATTTGTCGTAAAATAAGGTCAAGTTAATCCTTTCTACCTTTCAAGGAAGAAGAAGTTTTATTACATAAGCAGAGTGCACATTAACAGAATGTAGGTTGGCAAATAGTCGACTATCTTGGAGGTTCCGAAATAACAGAAAAACGGGTACAAAAATAACTTTACTAATATGCAAATAAATATTATTTTACAAGGTTAAAAGAAGAAATAACAAGCTATATACACATTAGATGTACACGGGTCTCAGCGGCTAAAATGGGGAAAGACTTGATGGGGACGCACACCGTACAAACAATATTGAAGGAGGGTCATTCGAATGACCTTGAGCGTATATGAAGCCGAAGATGGAGGCTTACACTGGGGGAGGGGGTTAAAAAGAGCAAAGGAGAGGAGAGTTGTGCGTTGCTGTTACCTCCAAGATTGGATCCGAGGGAGTAATCCTTGCCTTAGCGCAAAGCTCAAATAATAGTCTCTTGACAAAGACTATTACGGGGTGAACTTAGATCTTGCTTTCGAGTAAAATACGAATCGAGACTAAGTGCGCTGCGTCTGAGGGGTGGGTGGAAAGGGTACGATGTAGACTCACGTGAATAAACGGGAATACCGGGAGCTTGATGGATTCTGAGAGAATTGTGGAGAGTCCAATGGGACCCGAATAGCGGGTACGAACGAGGAAGTGCAGACGGCGGATACTTACTTCCAACTCTGACGCCGGAGGATTGATAGTGAGGTCAAATGGGGTCTCTCCCATTATGCGCGATCGCGGGAAGGTTCCTAAGCAGGCGAGGCAAAACTTCGTCCGACTTCAAATGGGACCATTTGGGATCTCAAACTTGCCGCAGCTTTCTGTGATGGCGGTATTTCAAGTCACCGAGGCATCTCAAGGCGTCTCATAATTTCGCACCTCCATTAGCGCAGACAAAAAGGCACGCTCAGGTGTCTGTTGCATCCATCTCCGTTGAAGGGCAAGGCGGCGCGTATCTTCCTTTCTCTCTCTCTCTCTCTCTCTCTCTCTCTCTCTCTCTCTCTCTCTCTCTCTCTCTCTCTCTCTCTCTCTCTCTCTCTCTCTCTCTCTCTCTCTCTTTCTCTCTATCTCTCTTTTTCTCTCTCTGATCTCTGATACTCCATCTCCAGATGGAACTTGAAGGGGAAGAAGTAACATGCGAGAATGATTTTAGCGGATAAAGTTGAGAATACCTAGGACAAATTTTCAGAATGGAGCCAAAGTACAAAATAGTATAGCTAGTGTGGAAGGGGTTGTACCATACACATATACAGGTTATATAATGCTACGAAATGGTTGCTGAAGGTATTTTTTTATCTATGATACTATTAAGTTGGGCTCACTCACCAGAGGGTGAGTTATCCTACGATTATACAAAACAATAAAAAATATCAAAGATATAAAAGGAATTCATTGTACACAGATAAACAAACAATATATATATATATATATATATATATATATATATATATATATATATAAGAGAGAGAGATACGCGTTTTCTTATTATATGGTTAAATATGCAAATTTATTTTATGAACAAAAATTAATACATGGATAAAAAAGGAAATGGCTCGGAATTAGTTTGGAGAAGGATCTAAGTCCTACTTAAACTATCAGCCATACAGTTATCGGTACCTTTTAAATACAAAATGCGGAATTGGAATTCCTGGCGGAATAAGCTCCCACGCATCAACCACCTGTTATTATTATTGACGTTACGTAGCTATGATAGGGGCTTGTGGTCTATTTCCTCTACAAATTCCTCGCCTAATAAATACATTTTAAATTTAAAAACTCGCAAATGATAGCGAGGGCCTCTCTCTCAATTACCGCATAATTTTTCTCACGTGCGAGTAATTTTCTGCTTGCGTAAGCGATGGGGATACTTTCGCCATTATTCTCATACTGGAGGAGGACACATCCTATACCGTAATTACTTGCGTCGGTGCGATTGCCAAACAGTTTGTCCGAGTTAGGGAGGCACATGGTATGAGCGGATGCCAATTTCTCCTTGATTTTGTTAAAGTTGTTAGTTGAAAGTGTCGTCCATTCGAGGCGTTTGGAGGCCTTCTTCTTTAATAGCTCGCAGAGTGAGGCGGAGACAGTCGTAAAGTTGGGTATGAAGCAGCTACCTGCTCTTTATTAGTGGATAACGGCATGTCCACGATGGCCCGGATCTTTTCTTAATGTGGAAGGCTAATCGATTATTTCCGATATGTAAGCCGAGGTAATCGATAAGGCCAAAAACGAAATGGCATTTGCCGGGGCAAATTGTCAACTTCTGTTCCCGGAGTCGATACCGAAGGGCTTGAAGGGTAGTCAAATGTTGATCCCAATCCTGGGTAGCCACATAAACATTATCGAAATAGAAGGTGACGTTTGGTAAGCCTTCTAAAATCCTCATCATCATCCGGTTATAATTGCTGCAAGCCGTCACCAGACCAAAAGGAAACCGTCGGAATTGCATAAAGCCCTTCTCAATGGGAAAAGCAGTAAATTTCTTTACTTCCTCCCTCAGGGGGATCTGATAATAGACCTTGCATAAATCCAACTAGGATATGAACTTGGCCTACTCCAAAAGATGGAGGTTCTGATCTAAGGCGGGGATTGGTTCTACGTCGAATGCGATAACCGAATTTAGCTTTCTAATATCGATGCACATACGATAAGAACCATCGGCCTTCTTTACCATAACAACTGGGAAACAGTAGCTCGAATGCGAATGTGTGATGATCTACAACCTCAGAAGTTTATCCACTTCGTTATTGAATGCTTCCCGGGGTGCATATGCAGTGGGTATGGTTTGGAACGGATGGGTTCCAGGGTGGTTATTTGGATATTGTGCTCAAAGTGGGTAGCACAACCGGGGATCTCGGTTATGACGTCAGCAAAACACTTCAGGAGCGCTTATATTTTATCCTTTTGAAGAGATGATAGTTGGTCGCATATCTTAATTTCCACAGGCGGGGAATTATTAAAGTCGGGCAAGACATACAACGGGTATTCCTTGTCTTGCTCCACGCAGGCGACTTGGATTACGCAAAAGGGGTCAGATTCCATGGAGGATTCTTCGTCGATTGCAACTATCTGGTTGATGCTCGCGCACTGGTGGTATCATGTGAGCATATTATTATGAAAATGCTTTCTTATCGAGGGGTTTTTAATAAGGTATTCGACGGGGCCACGCTTCTCGACTATGTGTTAGGGGCTCTTCCACTGGATCAACAATTTGTTGTTATCCGTGGGGAGGAGAAACAAAACTTTTCCGGGGTTAAATTTCCTTTCTTTGGACTTGCAATCAATGTCTTATACTTGTCAAAATTGACGTCGACGTTCTGAGACATAATTTCGGCGCACTTTTCCAGCCCCCTTCTTAAATCCAGTAGATACGAATAGGAAGTCTGGATATTTTTATCTAATTTCTGACTAGACTAAAGTTCCTTTAGGATACTCAGGGGGCCTCTGACGTTTCTACCATTTAAAAGTTCAAAGAGGACAAATCCTTTTGTAGGATAAGGAATTTCACGGTAGGTAAAGAGGGCTACCCTGAAGGAAGCGGTGCCATTCAGTGGGCTGATCTGCACAAAACTTCCTGAGAATGGCCTTGAGGTTTCAATTTAGCCTTTCGCATATTCCATTCCCACTCGGATGAAAAAGAGTGGTAAACTGGGGCTTGATCATCACTAATTTACCAACGTACTCCATTAATTCGAAGGTGAATTGACGACCACGATCCAACAGTATTTCTCTGGGCAGGCCCAAAAGAGAAAAGGTGGAAATAAGGGCTTAGTCGCAGGAGATGCTATCGATTTTCTTGAGATGTACAGCCTCAGGAAATCGAGTGGCAAAGTTGACCAGCGTTAAAACGTAACTATGGCCTTTGCTCGACATTGGGTGGATCGGTCTGATTAGGTCGATAGCTATTCGGGAAAAGGGTTCAGAGAATAAGGGGCCCTTAGGCAAAGGCGCAGGTCTGACTCGTCCTTCCATTGCTGTCTTTTGGCAAATGTCGCACGAACGACAATATCGAAGAATTTCGTCGAACGCGCCAGGCCAATAAAAATATTTGAAGATCCTCTGAGTGGTTTTCGTGTGACTAAAGTGACCAGAAAATAGGCTATCGTGGGCCGTTTGCACGATTGGAGGGATGTGGGATCGGGGTACACACAGTGTGTGGAACTCAGTGTCGTTTTCCTCGGTGCAAACTCGATATAGGAGGTCGTTCTTGATAAGGAAGGAAATCAACTTATTCCCTCTGACGGTTTCGCGTGTTTTGTTCTGGGCTTTGAACCACAAGGGACGAAGAGATTCACATTCCCTCCGGCTTTTTGTAAAGTCACGGGGGTTCCAGATGTGTAGGGGCTTTCAGTTCATTCTCTGCGCGGGAACGGGTAGTAACAGGTTGAGCTACGGGTGGGGAAGACACTCTGGGGTAATGACCACTTAGGACAGAGAAAAACTTGATGGGGGCTACCATGCCTTCAGCTCAACCAGTAAAATACGCGCACTCAATGTACCTTAAAACAATGGGGAATTTATTGGCGTGCCCTAAGTAATCATGCAATACGGCAAACTTATCGTAGTCAGGAGCTACAGGGGAGAGGAGCGCATCGGATACAACAATACACATGCACCCTGTATTACGGACGAGGGTGGAGATCCGGCACCTAATCACTGCTTCAGTATCGAATTGGAGGGCATCAGAGGTACTTTCATCGAACAAAAAGTTTACCTGGTGGCCAACAGTATTCAGCGGGTTTGAAGTAGAGAGGGCTTCAATTTGCGACGGTGGGGGGTAGAAGTGGCACTGACCTGGTGTACCGGGTGAGAAGGAGGGGTGCTTCTTAATTGCAAATTTTTAGGGCAGTTGGAACTCACGTGTCCAGGAACTCCACAGAAATATCATGTAGGGGAATTGTCGCTCCCCCCCCCTCCCCGTTCACTCGTGGTGGAATCACAAAGCGGTTAATGCAAAGACATCCGGCCCAGGCTTCGGTGGGTCAAACGCGTGACCGCAGCACCACACGGCGCTATGAAAGACCAATGCAAGATCTCCCCCAGGAGAGTGAGATTCAATTTCACGTCAAATAAGAAATTGGAGACGTGTTTCTCCCAAACTCGAAGGCTAACGAGGAGCCGATGTAAGACTGTGTGGAAAAAAACGTTGGCATAAGAAATCTCCTGGGACGGCCTCAAGCCCCTCCCCCCCTTACCACTCCCCCAGTGGGGTGACAAGATATAAATGAGGAACGCTAAGGAAAATCGTGGTAGTATACGTCAAACTCCAGGGGACGAAGTCCTCGATTAAAACCGAGCTACCTAGACTGGATAGGTAGTGTACTTGGCTCACCAGACCAAAAAGTACCCTGCAAGAGAGGCAGGGCTACCTACCTTAAGGGGCTAAGAAGAAGCTCATCCTCGAGTTAGTCCCTGGTTATCAAAACGAACGCTAAGTTAACTTTGTTGAGTTCAACTTACTCTCGCCAGAGAGACTTCTCATATCCTGGTGCACCTTAAACACCAGGGGTATTCCTCGTCCTTGAGTAATTAAGAAAAAAAGAAGGAAAAGGCTCGCCCTCGAGCCAGATAAAACGAGAAAATGATAAAAGAAAGATAAAGATAAACCTGAAAGATGAAGAAAGAAGAACCCGACGGGAAAATGTAATAGCGAAAGCAGAAAAAGAAGCCCAGGAAAGGAGAATGAAGAGGGAAAAAGAACGTGCTCAAGCTGAAAGAGAAGAGAGAGAAGAAAAGGAAAGATTGCTGTGCTCGAAAGAGCACCTATCGAGAATCTAATAGAGGTCGAGGAAGTTGGAGCTCGGCCTGGACCTAAGAAAGGAACATCGAGGGAAACCCAGCCAAATGGGGTAACGATGGAATAAATAGAAAGTAGGGATAAGGTACCAGCAGGAGTACCTAAAGGAAAACGTACGAGGAGAACCCAGCCAAATGGGGTTATCAGGAAAGAAGTAAAAGGTAGGGTAGAGGTACGAGCAGGTGTACCTGAGCAACTACCTGCGAAGAGAAGTGAGTCAAATGAGTTGACAAGGAAGGAGGAAAGAGGTGTTATTGCGATACACCCAGGTAAGACTTGTCAAATGGGAGACACAGATGAGTATCCCCTACCCCTAGTAGTCTCCTCCCCGAATGGAACGTCCATGGAGTTACCGCTAAATCGCGAAGTCGTAGTGAGCACCACGCCCATTAACGACCTCGCAGGGAAAAATTTTCTCGATCCCCAAAGATCGAACCCACACTTGATCTTACAATGTACCTTGATAAAGAAGGATTATGGGACTCAAGTTCTCATCAAATATGCCCCGCTGCAACAGGCCGCTCTAGCCATAATGTTTAATTTAAAGGTAGTCAAGTACCATAGGAAGGGTAATTCGAGTAGGTTGAAATACCGCTACCATTTAGTAACATACTGGGGTAGACTCAATAACCCGAACGACCGACTCAGGCGCGGTAAAGTATTGGTATTAGAGCACCATTTTAGTATTAGCTACATCAAAGGAGCCGATAAAGTACAGCTGCTCTATTGGCGGAGACGAAATACCATTGAGGGTTATTTCAGTACCTAATGAGCGTGAAACCATGTTTTCATTTGTTGTTCGTGTTAATATTTATAGGTAGGATTTAAGTTCTCAAAAACTTAGAAATGTAAGGAAGTAGCTTGTTTTGTGTTTTTTTTATGTGGGTAATCAAGGAATTAAGGTTTTGTTATTTTCATGTAAAATTGTATTGCGAGTAGGTCTAGTTCGACACATTGCTTGTGTAAACGCGCTCGAGGGCGCTCATGTGTAAGGAAACTTAATGTAAGAGAGGGCTCAAAGAAATACAACTTTGCTAATCTCGACTAGGTTGAGTAAGTTGTTTTGAGTTCCTGGGAGTCCCTCCCCCCCCACATTAAGTTCTTCGATAGGAGGTGTGTAGGGGAATCGTCACCCCCCCTCCTTCCAGTTCACTCGTGGTGGAGTCACAAAGCAGTTACCGCAAAGACATCCGGCCCAGGCTTCGACGGGTCAAACGCATGACCGCAGCGCTGCACCACACAGCGCTATGAAAGACCAATGCAAGATCTCCCCCAGGAGAGTGAGATTCAATTTCACGTAAAATAAGAAATTGGAGACGTGTTTCTTCCAAGCTCGAAGGCTAACGAGGAGCCGATGTAAGACTGTGTGGAAAAACCGTTGGCATAAGAACTCTCCTGGGGCCGTCCTCAAGCCCCTTTCCCCCTTACCACTCCCCCAGTGGGGTGACAAGGTATAAATGAGGAACACTGCGGAAAATCGTGGTAGTATACGTCAAACTCCAGGTGACGAAGTCCTCGATTAAAACCAAGCTACCTAGACTGGATAGATAGTGTACTTGGCTCGCCAGACCAAGAAGTACCCTGCAAGAGAGGCAGGGCTACCTACCTTAAGGGGCTAAGAAGAAGCTCATCCTCGAGCTAGTCCCTGGTTATCAAACCGAACGCTAAGTTAACTTTGTTGAGTTCAACTTACTTTCGCCAGAGAGACTCCTCATATCCTGGTGCACCTTAAACACCAGGGGTATTCCTCGTCCTTGAGTAATTAAGAAAAGAAGAAGGAAAAGGCTCCCCCTCGAGCCAGTTACTCGGTGGCCACACCGAACTCATAAGTTAACATGGTTGAGGAAACCAAGTTCAACTTACTCTCGTCAGAGAGACTCCTTATATCCTGGTGCATCTTAAACACCAGGGGTATTCCTCGTCCTTGAGGAATTAAAGAAAGAAGGAAAAGGTTCCCCCTCGAGCCCTTGCTAGGTGGCCACACCGAACACATAGGTTAACTTGGTGAGGAACCAAGTTCATCTTATTCTCGCCAGAGAAATCCCCCTCCGTTATACTCACCCTGGAAGAAGACTGGAACTAAGAAGAAGCTCATCCTCGAGCTAGTTCCTGGTTCCAAACCAAACTTTAAGTAACTTATTCTCGTCAGAGAAAACCCCCCTCATCGATCCTCGCCCTTGAAGAAGACCCTCCCTGAGTTCAGTCCTCGTCCATGAGGAATTAAGTAACGAAGGAAAAAAGCTCCCCCTCGAGCTCGTTACTCGGTGGTCACACCGCGCTCCAAGTTAACTTGATTTAAGAACCAAGTTCGACTCACTCTCGCCAGAGAGACCACGACTGCCTAGGTGTTGCATAAAGCACCGTATTTGTTCTCGTCCTTGAAGAACCCCCCCCTCCCCCGAAAAACGTGTGGACCCTCCAGCTGCCTCCCTCCCTAAAACGACCGTGTAATTTCGCCTACCTACATCTGGCCAGACGGCACGCGTCGTGAGTCAATAACATTTCTGAGGCATTTTAAATCCAGTTGAGTCCGTAAGCCTAAAACTTATATTATTGTTGTGTGTAGAGAAATTAACCAATTTTTGAGGGTCAAACTAATTTAATTAATTCTTGTTTATGATAATATTCAGAGTATTGCTGTAGTTAATGTTTAGATGTTGTGTATTCAATGGTTAAAGTTAAAATATAGGTTTATTTGGGGAATTAGTGTGTTTCTCTATATCCTTACGTGTTTCGGAACGGCTCTGTTCTTTAAGATATTACTATAATATCAATATATTAGACACTTAGCACTCTTAGCACTCTTAGAACAAAAAGGATAGGCATTCTACGACATAGCACACGATGGTTCTTCTGAGGAACGACGAAGCAGGACGGTTGGGAGAAAACGACTTAACATTTCGGTGGTCCGGCGAGAAGAGAGGTTGGTTTTGAAGGGCCCAGTCACCTTAACGAACTTATTCCCATTATTAGAAACAAATTTGTTCTTCATGGTTTTGGATTTATGAGATAGGGGTTCTGATTTCTTCCCTTCTTTCGGATAGCGGTTGTGGCTAGCCGCATAGACGTCTGCCTCCTCAATGAATTCCGTGAGAGTAAGGCAGCGCCGATCCTTCACGAAGGATCTGATTTCCGAAGGAAGCGACGCGAGAAATTGGTTCTGGAGGACGAAATCAACTAGGGCATCGTATTCATGAGGCGTCAATCCAAAAATTAAAATGACGCTGTAGAGAGTAGCGGAACTGTCGTGGAATGACCGGAAAATATATATATATATATATATATATATATATATATATATATATATATATATATATATATATATATATATATATATACTGTATATCATCATCACTAACTCTATAATTTAAAAAAGGGATTTTTTTGAGTATTTGAATAATAATTTCATCTTAGTTTGGTTATTACTTATGTTTTTTTTATCAAAGTTATTTCTAATAATTCTTTTATAATATAAAAAAAAATGGTCAAATTCAGAAATAAGTATAAGTATCGAAATTTTGTAAATTTGTTAAAACCCTAAGAATTACAAATGGTGAAGTTCAGAAAATTTATAAAAATTTAACCATGGCTGCTTTTTTTTAGATTTTCAATTTTAATCTTAGTAGCGAGCCATTGCCTGGTATAGATAGATATATATATATATATATATATATATATATATATATATATATATATATATATATATATATATATATATATATATATATATATATATATATATATATATATATATATATATATATATATATATATATATATATATATATATATATATATATATATATATATATATATATATATATATATATATATATATATATATATATATATATATATATGTGTGCCTTTTGTGGGCGTGGGTTGAAGTTAGTTTAAGATTCAACCTAGCTGGTTTGTGAACGGGAAATAGTTAAGAATTCAGGAATTCAGTGGGATGGTTTACCTTTTACCTCCGGGGGACTTTCAAAACAAATAATTCAGAGTGCAAGTTGGCCAAAGATTAACAGGTAGCTGGTACTCGTTTAGGGTTGCAAGAAAAAGACGATAACAAAAATATACCTTTACTAATAAATAAATAGAGTTGAAATATATACAGATACAAGGTTTAAAGGGAATGATCGTACATGCGAAATTAAATGTCGGCACGGGAGTTAGAAGGGATAAAAATGAGATTAGTGGTCGGGTTCAAGTCAAAGATTAAAAGGGGGATTTTAATCCAGGGCTCACACACAAGGGATGGGATGATTTGGGTAGACCAGATTATAGAATAATCTGTAGGCTTCAACGAGTGTAACTGCTTACGTGTTCGTTGAAGTGAAGGGCCAGTCGGGATACGATGACTGCGATGTGAAATCTAGGTTACGTCATGGGGCGGATCAGGAAACACACGTAGTTTGACCTTCGAAGATGGAATTCCTCGTCAGATACCCGCCGATTGACTATGGCAGAGTCCACGGATGTCGATTTAGCCTTCGTTCTCGAATCGAAATCACCGGTGTCTCCGATCGCTACAATGTGAGTGTGTCCTTTGCTTATCTGCGGTTTTAGGCGGGATGGTCCAGAAGTACTACACGCTAAACCGAGTCGGGCTATTATATAGACGGTCTGAGGGGTGGCTTTAATGGGTTGGTGGGAGCTTGCACAACTCCTGCGATCTTGGGGAAAAGGCAGCGACTCCTTCGGGTAAACCGAGATAAAGTTGGCGTAGAATGTTCGAAGAACTTCTATCTATGCTGGAGGGCTATGTGAGACGGCGAAAATGTGTCCCTAATTAAATAGAGCTGGGGTGCAATAAAACGGTGTGGACCGCCTCCTCGCCGTAGTTTAGCCGCGCTTTCAAAGCTCCATGCGGTGAGCAGTGATCTCGAGACCACGTGGGTACAAAAGGGCACGTGGTGGCTCTTTGACCTTATTCATCATCATTCCCTCCCATTCGAAACAATGGCAGCTTGGGAATTGGGGAAGAAAAGTGACATCCCCTAAGACTAATAACTTAGAGAAAGCGGAGTCTTACATGCGAGTGTTTTCATCGGGGAGGGGGGGGGGAATTCCTGAGCTGACGTCAAGCAGGTGTACAAGCTAATTTTAACCCACTGCGTGTACATATGAACAGTAAAGGAAATTAATTATTACAGGTTTACACCAACCATAAGAGAATTGAGAGGAAACGTAATTAAAATAATGAAAAGGGTATTTATACACAAAGCTATACGAAGCATAGAATAAAAATTAAATGGATATTCAAATATATATCATACACAAGTGACAGGAATATTACGGTGGTGCATATACACATATATTCGTGCTAAACCAGAATTCTAAATAATAATTTTATACATACAAAGGCGCTGCGCGTCCTAGACGTACGCATCCGCCAAAAAATAACTACATATACAGAGAAATTATTGTCCTTTAACTTATATCTATCTAACGGTTACATTATATACAAAATAGACAAATGGCCATAGAGCAATTACAATTATAATTTAGCAGGGTCGTCGCCAAAGGATTACGGTTAAGGGGATCGGCGATACAATTTTCCGACCCTTTTATATACAATATCCGATACTGAAATTCCTGCAATAATAGGCTCCAGCTCATTACTCGTCCATTATGATGTTTAAGGTTACGCGGGTAAGATAGCGGGTGGTTATCCGTCTCTATAACAAATTCTCAGCAGCCTACCAGGTACAGTTTAAACTTTTGAACGCTCCAAATGATAGCTAAACTTCCTTTTCTATCACTGCATAATTCCCCTCACGTGGCCGTAAATTGCGACTCGTGGGGGACACAGGGTGACTCTCACCGTTGTCTCTGTACTGAAGAAGGACACAACCGGTGCCTTCGTTTCTCGCATCCATCCGAATCTCGAAGGGCCTACTGGGGTCAGGCAACCTGAGGATAGGGACATATGCTAATTTACCCTTTGGCTGATGAAAATGAGCAGTATCCCTTGAATTCCAGACAATTTGATCTGGGGACTACTTCTTGAGCAGTTCACACATCGGTGTGGCCAAAGACGCAAAATTGGGGAAGAACCTCTCATAAAATGAGGCAGACCCCATGAAAGAACGAAGCTGTTTCTTTATACCTGGGAGGAGCATATCAACTATCGCCTGGTCCTTGTTTTCTTGGGGCTTAAGTTGGTCGTTTCCAATGTGGAACCCCAGATATTGTATCGAATTGTAGGAGAGGTGGCACTTACCGGGGGTCTTTTGTAAGACCATGCTCTCGCAAACGGCTTAAGAGAGCCTGAAGGGAGACTAAGTGTTGGTCCCAGTCACAAGTGACAACGTAAATGTTGTCAAAGTAAAAGATGACATTATTTAATCCAAGATCTGCGCATTATCCGATTATAATTGCTGCGGGCCGTCATTAACCCAAAAGGAAGTCGACGGAACTGCATAAGGCCTTTGTCGGTGGGGAAGGCAGTGTATTTCCTTACGTTCTTCTTTAGGCAGATCTGGTAATACGCCATACAGAGGTTGAGCTCGCTAATATATTTTGCCTTTTCGAACAAGTGAAGGTTTTGGTCGATTAATGGGATTGGTCCCGCATCGTAAACAGTCACGAACTTTAATTTGCGGAAATCTACGCACATATGTAAGATTTATTCGGTTTCGGCACCATAACTATTGGGGAACAATAATTTGACGTGGAGGGTTCAATGATTTCGAGGTTGAGCAGATTGTTGACCTCGGCGTTAAAGGCATTTCTCCGATGAATTGGGAGGGGGTAAGGGTTTGCTCGAACAGGTTCCTGTGTAGTGAGGGTTATATCATGCTAGAAATAAATAGCACACCCAGGGGGCTCGGAAATCACGTTTTCAAACTTAATTAGAATAAGCTGCAGCTGACTAATTTGATGGGGAGTTAGCCGCTTATTGATATCCAATCTGGCGGGTGGTGAATTGAGGGCGCTGGGCATGGCGGGTATTGGGTAGTCCTTATTCTGTTTGACGCACAAGGTATGTATAACGTTCGGGATATCTGTCGTGTAGGTGGTCCCCAAAGCTGTCTCTTCATCGATGGTAACAATGTTGTTGATACACGCGCGGCAGGGATATTTTTACAACATGTTGACCTGGAACAGCTTCTCCCCTGTGGGGGTCTTAATTAAATAATCCTAGGTCCTCACGCTTCAAGAATTTAGAAGGCGCCTTTCCATTGGCTCAGAAGTCTGTTGCTCTCCGTAGGAAGTAGCAACAGAACCTCATCTCCAGGCTTAAACTTCCTCTCCGATTTGGCATCGCAGTACGTTCGGTACTTGTCCAAATTAACGTCGGCATTTTGATATGCAATCTCGGCACACTTTTCTGATCTTCGTCGAAGATCCAAAACATACGCGTAGGAAGATTTGATTTTCCTATCTAACTTGGCGTTCGAGAATAACTTCTTGAAGTGCTAATGGAACCTCGAACGTTACGTCCATGGATTAATTCGAATGACACAAATTCGAGAGTATGGTGTGGAATATCTCTGTATGCAAATAGGGCCACGGGCAAGAAGCGATGACACTCACGGAGTTGCTCGGCACACAGCTTTTTTAATATCGATTTCAAGGTCGCATTAATTTTTTGGCAAACTCCGTTTGCGCAGGGGTGAAATGGAGTGGTAAAAAGTGGTTTTACCATCAACATTTGACCGATATATTCCATTAATTTAGAGGTAAAATGCCTACCTCTGTCAGACAATACTTCTTTTGGTATGCCTACCCTAGAGAAGATGGAAATCAAGGCTTTGGCACACGCAACACTGTCGATTCACTTTATGGGTACGTCGTCGGGGAATCGCGTTGCACATTCCACAAGGGTAAGGGCATAACTATCCCCTTCGCTGGAAGGGGGACGAATGGGGCCGACAAGGTCTATGGACACTCGGGAAAAGGCTTCCGATATGATCAGTCCCTTCTGAAGGGGGGCCGGTTTAACACGCCCTTTTGCCGTGGTTTTCTGTCAGGTGTCACAGGATTGGCAGTATTCAGAAATGTCATCTGCAGCCCCCGGCCACTAGAAATACCGAAAAATCCTCTGAGAAGTCTTATTGTGGCTAAAGTGGTCAGAAAACACACTATCGTGGGCAATTTTCAAGACCAGGGGGATATGCGAACGGGGAACACAGAGGGTGTGAGTCTCGGGGTTAACGCCATCCGAGCAAACCCGATATAACAAGCCTTCTTTTATGATATAAAAAACTGTCTTGTTACCGCGGACAGAATCCTGCTCGAGGCACAGAGATTCTTCCCACAAGGGAAGGAGATTTGGACACTCCTCTCTTTGAGCGAATTCTACGCTCATAACGCCGTTGAAATCCGAATCTAAGGGGGTTTTAAGGGCAGCGGGTGTCTGTGAATCCTTCTTTTCCTGGGCTTTCGTGATAACGGTCTGAACCACCGGGTTAGATGCGACTTGGTGATACTGTGCTACCAAAACGGAGCATAATTTGATATGGGCTGACACGACTTCAGTCCATCCTAAAAAGTATCGACACTCCAGGAACAGTTTAAAAGGAGGAAGTGGTTTGCGCGTCCCACGTAGTCATTGACTACCGCAAACCTTTTGTGGTCAGGGCAACTGGAGGAAGTTCATTAGATACCACGATACAGGTACATCCTGTATCTCGGACGAAGATGGAGAATCAGAACCCATTAATGGTTCCATTCTAAAATTTTCAACCTCCTGGAGAGCTCTTGTCGAAAAGAAATTAACTTGGTGCCCTGGGGCACTGGTAGACGAGATTGGAACTGGGGTTTCTGGTCGCGATGAAGGGAGAGGGGGATCAGCATTCACTTGGTGTATTGGAGTACTACGGAGTTGGAAATTTAAGGGGACACTTCGGGCAGGTTTGGCCTTCGACACCGCACTTGAAAGAGATAATGCAAGGGGATTAGAGATGAGGGGCTTAATTTCACGGGACTTGATGGAGGGAAACTTCCTGGCTTAAAGGAACCCGTAAACTTGACTAATTAAGAAGAGTTCTTTCGGTGAACTGTAAGGTATTAATTTTATTCTTGGGGGGGGGAGGGGAGGCTTTATATTTTTCTTCAGGAAAAGGCTGTGAATCGCAGTATAGATATCGGCCTCTTCTATGCAATTTTTGAAGGAGTAGCACCGACGATCCTTCACAAAGGAGCGGATCTCTGGTAGTAGCGATGCCAGCATCTGATCACTTAGGACGAAATCTACCAGGGACTCATAATTGTAGGGGACTTTCGATGCGTCTAGCCAAAAATTGAAATGACGGGAAAGAGTATACCCAAAATGACGGTGGGTTAAATTTGGTTGGATGCGGGCGTGACAAAATTTGGCGCTGTAGAAATCAGGCGTCATTTTATACGCAACGAGAAGTTCGGATATGAGGGTAGAGTAATCCACTGTGGCTTCCGAGGGAATGGAAACAAAAAGTTCCCGGGGCTGAGAACTAAGAAGGGAAAGAAGTTTGGCGAGACCGTCTGTCTCGATATCCCAATGATTTACTTCAAAAATTCTCTCAAAGTGAGTGAGAAAAGATATGAAGTCCTCTCCTTCTTTGAAAGTGGGGAGATTAATGGAAGAAGATTGAGAGGCATCTGCACTGGAATTCTCTGAAAGGGATTCGAGCCAATCGCGATTTAACTCTAACTCATATTAGCGAATTCTTTCGCTCTCTCTCTTTCTCTCTCTCTAATCTCTTTTTGTTTAGCTCTCTCTTGTTCTTCTTGTTCTCTTCTATAAGCTCTCTCATTTCCCTCTTCTTCCTGTATATAGGCAACTAGTTTTTTGCCACTTAAGCCGAGGGATTCTCCTTGGAGTTTGAATCTCTCGAACGGCGACATTTTGTTCAGAACACGGGGTGTAAGTTTCCCGAAAGAAAGGATTTAATGGACCATCGGCACGGGATGGAGAAAGGGCTTAAGTCGCAAAATACTCACCCACGGAGAAATAGGCTTTTTTTACGCGGAAGCTTTGCTATCCAAATACCCACAATAATACAATACACAAATAAACCCAAATTAAAAAAAAATGGAGCTTCGTGAAATAAGAAGGGCTCGAACTCTGCTAATCCATCTGGGATTAAAGTGACCGAAGGAGAAGCTGTCTCCTAACAGAATTTTACTAATAAAGGTTCTTGGTCCAAACACACAAAACACACTAACAGATAAATAAATATGGTGGGGCCTTCCCTGGTCTTTTATGCAACGGTACCCAGTTCTAGAACTTACAACAAAGTTAAAAGGTTGCCTTTAAACGATCTATTTAAAACAACCTAAAGACCCTGATACGCCTGATCACCAAATTTTATAATGATTTATATATATAAATATATATATATATATATATATATATATATATATATATTAATAAGAATTTAGTGGGGTTAGTTTACCTTTTACTTGCGGGGGCCTTTCAAAACAAATAATTCAGATTGCAAGTTGGCCAAATGTTAGCAGGTAGCTAGTACTCATTAGGGTTACAAGGAAAAGACGATAACAAAAAATATACCTTTACTAATAAATAAATAGAGTTGAAATATATACAGATACAAGGTTTAAAGAATGATCGTACATTTAAAATTAAATGTCGGCACGGGACACAGGGGGATAAATATGGGATTAGTAGTCGGGTTCAGGTGGGTGATTAAAAAGAGGATTTTAATCCGGGGATTACACACAAATGATAGGACGAATTGGGTAAACCAGATTATAGAATAATCTGTAGGCTTCAACGATTGCAAGTGCTTACGTGTTTGTCAAAGGGAAGGGCCAGTCGGGATACGATGACTGAGATGGGGAAGTGGGTTACCTCACGGTGCGGATGAGGGAGCACACGTAGTTTGGCCTTCGGAGATGGAATTCCTCGTCAGATACTCGCCGATTGACTATGGCAGAGTTCATGGATGTCGATGTAGCCATCATCCTCGAATCGAACTCACCGGTATCTCCGATCGCGACCAGTGAGCGTGTCCTTTGCTCGTACGCGGTGTTAGGCGAGATGGCCCAGAAGTGCTACACGCAAAACCGAGTCGGGAGATTATATAGACGCTCCGCAGGTGGCTAGGATTGACTGGCGGGAGCCTCTACTACTCGCGCGATCTTGGTAGAAGTGAGCGACTCCTTCGGGGGACCTGAGATAAAGTTGGCGTAGAATGTTCGAAGAGCTTCAGGGCGGGAGGCTGGCTGAAAATCTTTCCCTAATTAAATGCAGCTGTGGTGCAATAAAATGGCGTGGACCGCATCCTCGCCGTAGATCAGCCTCGCTTCTAATGCTCCATGCGGTGCTCTCGAGGCCACGTTAATACAAAAGTGCTTGAGATCGCTTTCGACCTTATTCTTCTACAGCGACAGTGCCTAAATTTAGCTCGATAGAAATCCGGGATCATGTTGTAAGCGGCGAGCAACTCTGATGGAAGGGAGATAAAAATATCCCTGAGTAGAGAGCTTAACAGGGGCAATAATTGTGTTACGCCGTCCTTCTCGATGTCTCACTGGCTCACCTCGAAGATCTTTTTGAAGTGGATGAGATAAGATCCGAAGTCTTCGCCTTCTTTAAAGACGGGGAGGGGAGTTTATGGTCGCAGAGTGCACTCTATCTAGTCTACCACTAGAGGAGTTTATGGGGAGCGTCTTGTTCCTCGCTCTGCTCATTTACGATTCTCTCTCTTTCTTCTCGTTCCTTTTCTCTTTTTTCTTTGTCTCTTCTTTCGGCTCTTTCTCTTCTTTCTTCTTCCTGTATGTAGGCCAACAGATCTTTGCCACTGAGTCTGAGTGACTTACCTTGGGCCTTGAAAAGTTCATACGTCAACATGCTGTTGGTTTACGCGATGAGCACAACAACAAGATTCAAATTAACGCATGAAAACAACTATTTCGGAATTATGGATTCCTTTACGCACGAACGGGAGTGCAAATGATTTTGCTAACAAACAAAAACACTAAAAACAAAGGGGAGGCGAAACACTCGCGAGAGAGCTTTTGCAGTCGAGATTACACTGTGATTGAGAGAGAGTTACAGCACTTCTAGCACAGCAATACAAGGAATAATACGATTTTTCTATACCTTCAACTTGAGGCACGATATACAGCCTTGAAGGACAGCAAGTCAATTCGGTAGGGGAATAAAATTGATAGTTTAACACAGTCACTCGACAATCAATTCACAAAAATATAAATGGGAATAGGAACAAATACACCTCGCAAATAGGTATGCAATGGTTATTTCTCACCTTTTAAACTACAGAACCGGAACCAAGATTAGCTAAGCATTAATAATTTAACCAAGGTTAACCAATACATTGATCAAATTTCAATAAATTGATTGACCAAGATTAACCCCAATAACCCGATACCAGTTTAATAGAGATGATGTCCTAGAATAGGGTCAAGTTAACCCTTTCTGCGTTTCAAGTGTGAGGGAGTTTTATTATTTAAGCCGAGTGCAAATTAAAATAATGTAGGCTGGCAAATAGTCTACTATCTTGGAGGTTCCGGGATAACAGAAAAACGGGTACAAAAATAACTTTACTAATATGAAAATTAATATTAATTTACGAAGTTAAAAGGAGATTTAAAAAAGTTATATACACATTAGATGTAAGGAGGTCTCAATGGCTAAAAGGGGGGAGAATTAGTGGGGACGGACACCGTACAAACAAACGAACAGTATTTAAGAAGGGTTACTCGAATGACCTTGAGCGTATATGAAGCCGACGATGAAGGCTTACACTTGGTAGAGAGAGCACTTGCACAAAAGAGTTGCGCGTTGCTGTTACCTCCAATATTTAATCCAAGGGAGTAATACTTGCCTTAGCGCAAAGTTCAAATAATACTCTTTTGACAAAGTCTATTACAGGGTGGACTTAGCCCTTGCTTTCGAGTAAAAGACGAATCGAGACTAAGTGCGCTGCGACTGAGGGGAGGGTAGAAGCGGGTACGAAGTAGACTCACATGAATTAACAGAAATACAAGGAGCTTGAGGGGTTCTGCGAGAATTGTGCAGAGTCGAACGGGACGCGACTCTGGCGCCGGAGAATTTATAGTTGGATTGAATGGGGGTTTTTTTTTCTTCCGTCCGAAGGGCAGGGTTCCAGGGTCAGACGTGTCGGAAGACCAGAATAGCCTCGCCCATTTTCAGCGATCGCAGGACGGTTCCTAAGCAGGCGAGGTGAAACTTTGTCCGACTTCAGATGGGAAGTTTTGGGCTCTTAAACTTGTCGCAACTTTCTGTGATGGCACCTTTCAGGTTACCGCAGCGTCTCAAGGCGTCTCATAATTTTGCACTTCCATTAGCACAGACAAAAAGGTCGGCCAGATGTCTTTTGTTTCTATCTCCATTGAAGGGCAAGGCGGCGCTTATATTTCTCTCTCTCTCTCCCTGATCTCTGACAGTATTTTTGATGGTTGTTGCTGGAAAACGTGATGCGAATACTCTCATAGAGGAGGGGTTTGTTTTCCTTCATTCTGAATATCAACAGCTCAGCACAGGACCTTGCAAGGCTGAGATCGCCAACTAGATCATTTAGCTCCTTTTAGATGCATCATCAAAAACCAATTCTTATTCTTCATTTTCTTCAACACTGAAGGAATCATCCACACTAATGTCAGGAAATTCTCCAAGGACAGGCACTGGAATTTCATTACAATTAGCCTGTGAAAAACGTGATATTTGATGGTCATGGTCTCTTTGTATATTTCATCTTTCAATATACATCAAAAATTCTCAGTAGGTTTCAGGTTTGGGGAAATTACAGCTCATGTGAGCAGCTGAACGCCATTTTGTATAAACCCTATCCTCACTGATTTAACCATGTGACATTGGGCTGAGTCATGTTGAAATATTTGAGGTCTGTCACGTTAGTACCATTATCAATCTGTAAACGACTTGTTCCATGCACCGAATTGCCCCCCTCCCTCCTACACCATGATTTTCGAAGGAAAATTGACCGACTTCCTGTCATTCAGTAAAAAAATCCTAACATTGGCCACGTTTATACACTTTGCACACGGTCTTCCAGCATTGCAGTTGTCATTTCGTCAGAAAAGAAAACCTTAAACAGTGTAACAGCTATGGAAGTTATTAAACAGCAATTAAACTTCATGGCTTCGAAAGTTTGCACCCAGTATGTAAGTAAGGTTTCTCAATGATACAGGCACGTTATATCTGTGCAAGAAATCACACTCTGCACACGGTCTTCCAGCATTGCATGGTAGTTTCATTAGAAAAGACCAACTTAAATAGTGTAACAGCAATAGAAGTTGGGAAACAGCAATTAAACTTCATGGCTTCGAAAATTTGCACCCAGCATGAAAGTAAGGTTATTATCTCAATGATACAGGCACATAATATCTCGGCTAGAAATCACTTTAAGTGGACTTGTGAACAATGGCAAAAGTTAAGAATGATACCTCTAATCTAATATATACTACGTATTCAGTTTAAATGTGGTGGATAAAAGAGCTTTAGTTATTAGTAAAGTCAAAATTAGTCATTACACTTACTTTCATACTGGATGCGAACTTTCCAAGCCATAAAGTTTACTTTCTCTTTCATATGTTCGATCGCTGTTCCACTGCTTCAGAAATTTAAAAAGGCTCCTCCATGTTGTCGAGTGCAATCAGCATCACAAACGCATAAACGATACGTGAATAAACTTTTACAAGGAGTTACAAGGAAAGAGAGTACCCTAGGAGACCTTACGGTCCATTCAAAGAGGGTACCTTTGGATTAGCAATCGAGCGAGCACATGGCTGCTCAATTGTTTTGCGTCCCTAAACGGCCACTTTTCAAGACTTTGTCTAGTCTTGACTTGAACTGGTCAACAGATTCACTGTTGACAACTTCCATTGGAGGTGCGTTCCATTTACCGCAGATACTGTAAGTGAAAAAGTTTCCACACAGATTGCGGTTGTAACGCTTCAGTTCAAGTTTGAAGCCGTGATTGCGCGTTCTGTTCTCACTCAGTGTGAAAATATTCCGGTAGTCAACATTGTCGAACCCTCGAAGTATTTTGAAAACTTCGATGAGCTGACCACGTAGTCTACGGGTTTCCAGCGAGAACAGATCTAATTCCCTTAGTCTATCCTCATAACTTTTATCGGAAACAGTTAATAATTTTAGCAGAATAAATAACATAAAGAACAAAACTTATAAATAATTAACATCATTGAATAAACCGACAAGGAAACGAAAGAGTATTATAATTATATTTCACCCATAATTCAAGAAATGTCATCGAATTTAGAGCTCCTCCGATCTCCACGGTCCAATCATTCTTAGAATGATCATTTCAGGACAATTCTGCGCCGTTTTGTTCCAGGCATCGCCAAACAATACCTAAATTTGGTTACATCGGCTGTGTTTTCCATAGATTTTACATCCAAAATATTACCACTTCCTATGCACCTTTTTCAAAAACATCCTAGGTAAGATTCTAGACTATATTTTTCAATAAGAGTAAAATTATTAATGAGAAACGAAAAAAATCTCTTTTAATAGCATTGCCATTTTTGTCAACAGTCAGAGAGAAATTATGAGATTTTTGTGATCATTGCAGCCGCCTTATTCTCACTTCATACCAGGATCTTATCATTCTCTCATCATAGATCAGCTCACTTCTAAAATTTATTTTTTTAAATCCGCCTTTAAATATATTTAGGATGTAGCGAAGAAGCAAAACGCAAGCTCACAAAGGGGAATACTTTCAATTTTTTTCCATTCTCGCCTTTTTCCGCCCAAACCCATTTCGCTTCGTTAACTAATACTCATTTACGTACGGAGTTCATTGTTCTCGAGTCCTGTTTTGTTCAAAGCATGCAAATTAGAATTTGAGACCCAAGTATTTTTAATATGTGATTTAAATGATTTTTCTTGGAAAACGCCTTTATGGACAATTCAGTTTAATTATTTAGACTTTTTTAGGGAATGTATATCAACTATGTTTTTTCAATGTATTTGGTGAATTGAATCTTATCTTATCTCACTCATGTAGACGCAGATCCAGACTCCAAGTGGCGACTAACACATTCGTGGCAACTTTGCCGACCTTGGGTCACCTCAACATTCCTTATTAAAATATAAATATCATCTCAGTGTCTTTACTCTATTTTTTTGTAATTTTTCTCATTCGCATATTTTCTTTTTTTAATTGTTTGTTTTTCTCTCTCACTCTCTTTCCCTTTACACTCACCGCGAATCGAATCAGAATTTTATTAATAATCTAGACTTAATCCGTCTCGCTTATTCTAGTTTTTTGTTTTTTTTTTACGCCGTTTTTTCCAATTCGTTCTTAACCTCTCCTCCTCCTTCCCTTTCGATTTATTCTTTCTTAGAAATATAGCAAATTTCAAGTCTATTTTTCTTGGTATTATCACGTTTCTTATTAGTCTTGTATGTTAATAGGAGGAGCGTTTGTTAGCCATATATATACTTTTTTATATATATATATATATATATATATATATATATATATATATATATATATATATATATATATATAATATATATATATATATATATATATATATATATATATATATATTCAAAAAAGCCCACAGGGAAAAATAATACGAGGATTCCGAGTACTTACGAACTTTATTTCGAGTTCTTTATCAAGGAATAACAGAAGTATTAAAAATTGTAATATTTATAAGGATGAACAGAGGAGAGGGAACGCTCACAAAAAGCGAAAAACCGATCAACAAAATGGAATAACATGAAATGGAAACCTTAGGAGGAGCGAAGATAAATACAAAATAAGATCATTAAATCAGGTAAATTCAAAAGACTAAAGGTTCACAAGAGGATTAAAATACCGCCTAGGCAATTAAGGAGGGGAAAAATCTCAACGAGAGATTAACCTCAGAGATCAGGATCTAAAAATCAAAGTAAAAAAAATACAAATGTTCTAAAGACTTGACTCAAGTGGAAATAAATACAGACAAAAGCATAAGTCTACATAGAGGCACACAAAATAAAATTAAACTGTTTATTAAAATTAAAATAAATATTTAGTCTCAAATTAAAAGTTTCGACAATACATTGTGAATATAATTTTAAAAATAACCATCAAGTTTATATAAGCCAGGACTTAAATTAAAATTTGGACGTTTACTAATAAAGGTCGATTCAATGATATTTCGGGAAATTGTATCGTTATTATGACAGATGATCTTAACAGAATTTCAATCAATATTGTGATTAAGATATGACTTATGAACATAAAATGAGCTGCTTTCTTCGCCACGACGGACATTATATTTATGCTGAGAAATTCGTTTTTTTAAACATTAACCTGATTAGCCAAAGTAATATTTAGAGCAATCGATACATTTTACGCAATATACATTACCAATAGGGAAAGGGGCGTTCTTGACTAATAGTTTAAAGATAGTATTATTATAGTTAAATACTACACAAATGCCTAGATATTTTAAAATATGAGGGAAAGAAGCAAAGGAGGAATTAAAAGGAAGTACAAGAGTATTCTTGCTATTAAAATATCATTGAATCAACCTTTATTATTAAATTCCCAAATTGTACTTTAAGTCTTGGCTTAAATATTGAATAATTTAAATATTGAATGAGAAATGCATAATTAAAAATTGAAATCCAGAAATTATAAGAGCAAAATAAAAAAAACACTTGAGTGAATGACAGAAACCAAAACATTCAAAAGCCAATATTCGAACATTGGTGAACTTGGACATTGGCTCAAAATAGTCGAAATAATAAACAACCAACAAATCCGTTTTGAAGAAATTATTAAATTTTGAAGGATAAAGTAATGTTACTAGGTAAGCCTGTTTAGTAGACACTGAAGCTCTCAAAATGTTCATAAAATGTTCTTTAAATTTAGAAATTTGCTATCCCTAATGTATTACTTACTCTATATTTCAATTGAGACAAAGAAGGAGGTTTGTGCAAGCAAAAGGGTAGATAGAGGCAAAAGGCCCACCCGGTGCAAAAAAGCCTTTCTGGCTCACCTACTGCACATGCGCAAAAAAATGATCAACTGAGTATGGCAACATTAACTCAGTATATGGGAAGTTCTTGTGTGAAGAGGGTGTGTCATCAGTTCAACTGAGCCAATTATGTTTTTTGTTCATAATCATTTGATATTTTATGATATTTAATTCATGAAATGAGATGGTTCTTTGTCTGCAATCTGTCCATAATGTTATAGTTTATACAAGTAGCCTAGTATCTCTTAGAATTTACAGAATTTTTAGTGATTTATTTGCAATATGTTTTCACAATGGTTTCTTAAATGCTACATGGATGTCAGGGGCAAGAGGCCCACCCACTTGTAGAGGCAAAAGGCCCAGGGTGGGCTTTTTTCCCCGCTGTAATTGTAGGCTTTAAAAAGGCCTATTGATTAAGATATAAATTGAGGTACATGAGTAACCAAGCTTTGTTTCTCTCCTTTCAAATTAGGCATAATGCAAGATGGTACGGACATACAAGCGTAAAAAATAGAGCATCCTACAGTGACGATTACCTAAAAAATGCTGTTGTAGCCATCGCAAATGGAGCTTGTGTTATTGGAACATCCAGAGAGGACAAAGTTTCGGCCAGAATTCTGCGTCGTCATAGAGACGAAAAAGTGAAAAATCCAGGGTTTACTACATTTGGATCATTCAAGAAAACTTTCAGTGAGGAGCAGGAACATCAACTTGTGAATCTCTTAAAAAAAATGGAAAGTTCTCTCTATGGATTTTTGGCAAAACAATTGAGGCATTTGGCCTCTGATTATGCTGAAAAACTCAAAATTGAACACCAGTTCTCCAAGGAAACCAAAATGGCTGGGTCTGATTGGATTCACAGTTTTCTGAAGAGAAACCATCTTTCTATTAGAAAGCCAGAAGGGACAAGCATGGATAGAGCCACAGGGATCAATAAAGAACAAGACAATATTTTTTTCTAAATTTATGAAAAAGTTTTGAAAGATATGAAACCCTCCTTTCTTAACATTTGGAATATGGTAGAAACAGGGATATCTGTTGTGCAGACACCTGGTAAGATAGGAGCATCAAAAGGCAAAAGATGTGTTTGGAAAATCACCACTGCAGAAAGAGGTAAGAATATTACAGTTGTTTGTGCTACTAATGCCGCTAGGACTTACATCCCACCAATGTTCATTTTTCCAAGAAAAAGAATGGTCCAGACGCTTATGGAAAATGCTCCATCTGGATCTATTGCTGCTTGCACTGACTCTGGGTGAATTGATTAGAACTGTTTTATAAAATGGTTGACTCATTTTATCAGTGTGGCAAAGCCATCCAAAGAAGATTCACACATTTTAATCCTTAATGGCCATCATTCCCATAAAACACTAGCTGCAATCGATTTAGTCAGGAAAAATGGTATAATTATGATCACACTTCCCCCCCCCCAACTGCACCCATAAGATGCAACCTTTAGATAGGACATTCTTCAAATCACTTAAAGCAGCATACAGTCAAGCCTGTGACTCCTTTATGTTTTTAAATAAAGGAACAAAGATAACAACCTGTGACATTGCAGAAATTTTATCAACTGCATATAACAGAGTTGCAACAATTGTAAAATCAGTGAATGGTTTTAAAGTTTGTGGATTGTGGCCACTGGACAAAAAACATATTCTCTGATGATAACTTTGTTTCATCAAAAATGATTCAAGCAGGTGGCAACAACAAAGATCCTTTGAAAGGACCATCTGGCCTTCAGGCTCCATCTAGACCTATCTTTGAGCATTACCCTCTTGCTGTAGAGGAAAATGATCAAGAGCCAAGCAGTCCACCAAAATCACCACCCAAAGTATTAAAAAGCTTAATACCAAGCCCCAAAATTTCAAACCACCCAATAACAGGCAAAAGAAAACATGAGCAAGCTCAAATTATTACGTCAAGTCCTTTCAAAAGGCAAACTGAATTACTCTCTCAAAAAAGGAAGGCTAAATCAGCCCTGAAGAATGCATCCACATCGAAAATGAAGAATCAAGAAAGAAAAGAAGTCAAGAAACGGCTCTCAAAAACGAATAAGTTAGGATGACCTCAGTGACACGAAGAGGAATGGCCTTGCCTTATTTGTCTAGAGCCGTACAGAGCCGTACAAGACAAGTCGTCCAGGACAAGAGTGGGTCCAGTGTTTGGCCTGCAAAAAGTGGGCTGATGTAAAGTGTTCATCAGGAGATCCTAGTTACTACTGCCCCAATTGCCTGTCCGATTACAGTGATGAGGACTGAACTATTATTGTAATTTTTATCATGAGGCATGGCCTATGTTATCTTACATATTTTTTGTAGCTAAGTACCAAAGTAAATTTTGTTTCAATTGAAAATTAATTTGTGTGTGTGTCTAGGGCAAAAGGCCATAATTAGGCTACTAATTTTTGTAATTTTTATAATGGGGAATGGTCTATGTTTTCATAAACATTCTTGTAGCTCAGTACCAAAGTGAGTTTTGTTTCAATTGGAAATTAACTTCTGTTTGTTTTTTGTGGTTAGGGCAAAAGACATTCATATAAAGGATATTATTTTAGTCATTTTTATTATGGGGAATGACCTATGTTTTCATACATATTTTTGTAGCTACATACCAACGTGATTTTTGTTTTATTTGGAAAGTGATGTCAGTTTGTTTGATTTTTGTTTTGGGGGGAGGTGGAGCAAAGGGAACATATTAGGCCCATGTAGGCTACTATTTTTGTCATTTAATTATGAGCCATTGCTTATGTTTTCATAAATATTTTTGTAGCTATTTTCTTAAGGTGGGCTTATTGCCTCACCCTACCCTACTCATGTTTATACATCTTCAGTAATTTATTTTTACCTACGTAGCGAGTTTAGCACCCCCTTTCCCCTATACGTTTTTTTTTTTGCTCGTAATTTTGGTATTTCTATATTTTAAATTTTACTGCATATTCTTTCCGTGTCTAACTTCGGCGAAGCAAAGCAGGTGTATGGGTCATGCAAATCTCGTGTTGTGTTCATCTTTTGTCCGCAACGAGTCGCTGGTTCAATGTAGCCAGCTAAACCCTTGCTACCAAAGGTAATTGAGGTCACTATGTTCAAATTTGATATAGGTTGACCACCAGCTGGCTTCACCTAGTAGCAGGAGGTGCTCAATCGGCCATTTTCGCCGCAGGTCCACTAGATCATTCGTACTTGCATTGGCACTCCTATATGTTGTGGTCTTACATATGATTTGTATTATCTTGATTTACCACTTACCTCTTTGGAATGTTGACTCGTATGATAACTCTAATTCATTTAGAATTTTGTTCCACTGAATTCTTCCTATACTTAGTGTACATTTCTTATATAATAATTAAATTATTATGGTCCATTAGAGGAACTGGCTCATAAAAACATGGAAAACGTTCGAAATAAACATGTTCTGTTTTCTGTCTTGGATTTAATTTTCCGTAAAGTTTGCGGTTTCCAGAGGATATCCAAGTTTGTGGTTTCCAGACGATATCACAAGTTTGCGGTTTCCAGAGGATATCCCAAGTTTGCAGTTTCTAGACGATATCCCAAGTTTGCGGTTTCCATAGGATAGCCTAAGTTTGCGGTTTCCAGACGATATCCCAAGTTTGCGGTTTCCAGAGGATAGCCCAAGTTTGCGGTTTCCAGACGATATCCCAAGTTTGCGGTTTCCAGAGGATATCTCAAGTTTTCGATTTCCAGAGGATATCCGAATTCTGCGGTTTCCAGACGATATCCCAAGTTTGCGGTGTCTAGACGATATCCCAAGTTGTTGGTTTCCAGACGATATCCCAAGTTTGCGGTTTCCAGACGATATCCCAAGTATGCGGTTTCCAGATGATATCCAAGTTTTTGGTTTCCAGACGATATCCCAAGTTTGCGGTTTCCAGATGATAGCCCAAGTTTGGGGTTTCCAGACGATATCCGAATTTTGCGGTTTCCAGAGGATAGCCCAAGTTGCGGTTTCCAGACGATATCTCAAGTTTGCGGTTTCCAGAGGATATCCCAAGTTTGCGGTTTCTAGACGATATCCCAAGTTTGCCGTTTCCATAGGATAGCCTAAGTTTGCGGTTTCCAGACGATATCCCAAGTTTGCGGTTTCCAGGGGATAGCCCAAGTTTGGGGTTTCCAGACGATATCCGAAGTTTGCGGTTTCCAGATGATAGCCCAAGTTTGCGGTTTCCAGACGATATCCCAAGTTTGCGGTTTCCAGACGATATCTTAAGTTTGCGGTTTTCAGACGATATCCCAAGTTTGCGGTTTCCAGACGATATCCCAGTTTTGCGGTTTCCAGACGATATCCCAAGTTTGCGGTTTCCAGAGGATATCCCATTATCTCCGTTTTATTCTCTGACTTCATCTCTATGAGTATGAGGGTAAATTTGTCAATTTACGACAGAAGTAAAATACAAAGTAGAAAGTCGCCTTGTTTTTCAAGTTTACTCTTATTTCAATACTTATCTCAAATACCATTTCAATTTTGCCTTTATATATCTTAAAACTAAGTAATTTCTTGTTCTAATAATACTATTAATATTATTTTTCTCTAAACTTCTTAAGAGCATTTCTGTTTATTTTGCCCTAACGATGCTGAACAAATAATGCTCACAAGGATATAACAAAACAAGTCACTTAAGTCACGTGCTCACAATAATTCCAGGACACTCCTTGGGAGGACTTTTGCAATTTCATAGTTCGAAAGAAAATGTAAAACAACATAAGGGTTTCAAATTTCGTTAGAATCGAACGAATATTTGCGAGGTTATTGCCCATGGGCTCATTGAAAAGTAAAATGGTTACCACCCGACCAACAGAACAGTAGACCGACATACTAACTTAGAAGAGTCGGGTGCACACGACTAAAAGTATAAGTTTTTACCAGTTTTCTTTTGCGTTTATTGTCACCTAAAAATTCCATCGATAAATCCATTAATCCCCCATTATACGCTTTGACTTAATTAGAAAACATTAATAAAATCGTTCTTCGGATTCAAAAACTTCATTTAAAGGACGACTCTTATTACTATCTAATATCAAACCATATTACACCACCCATATTATAAGAGGTAGCGCCTTTACTCACTAAGATACAATACAAAATATCCAACCTCTGCAAAATCCCATCATCTTCACTAATTTCCGTCAAAATTAGGACAGGTATAAAAGATGGAGAATTACCTACGTAAATGAACTCAACTTCCAAAGAAGAGTAATTTACCTCCTCCAGATTACGGCACACTTCGTCACGATCCTAAACTTTATCCCATTACGTTGTAGCTCTCTCCTTTTTTGCACTATTGGATAAAAATCTATATAAATATACAGCACGTTTGTCCAGTAAGAAAAGAAAAAATATCAATGACGAAATTGTTACGATGAAAACCTTTCAGTATCATGTCAACTTAAGAGGACATAACTCGTTAGAAAGGCTGGAAACATTTAAAAAAAAATCATAATTCAGAAACTTTCAAATTTTCTCCGATTTAGGAAGGAAAGGAAGTGGGGGGTATTCAACGAGAACATTTTCATTCAGGTGGGAAAGAAAGAGGAGAAGAACAAATGGCATAATAAAGCAATAGTGAATGTGGGAAAAGACTTCAAAGAATCAGATAAAGAAATCCTGAGCATTCTCAGCAGGATTATGACGTTAAAAAGAGCACTGACAATTCTAATTTGCCATCTGATCAACTCCCATAGACAGGGCAATAACAATAATACATCAAAGTACCGTAAAAGGACAAAGAAACGGCAGTAATGTGTATTCTCCTAATGAAAGCTCACTTCTTTTCAAGAAAAGTATGTATGTGTATGTGTGTGTGAGAGAGAGAGAGAGTGCGTTGGTGGGTACTCGATGAATACAGAAATATATTGGGGCTGAGGCGAAATGAGGCGTTAGGTATTGAGGTTTAGTGGTAAATGAGCGGAGAATCGCAAATCGATTTCAGAGTTATTGCAAACCCTTTCTATGGGTCTATTCGGAAACGGTGAACGTCTTGTTGTGTTCCCACAGCTCCATTTCATCGCTTTCTTTTCATCTTTTCGCATCTTTTACAAAGAAAAAGAAAATCGATAACTCCATTCGATTTCTTTTTACTCGCTCTTATACATTTCATACCACACCAAGTACATATATAAACACACATACACACGTGTGTGTATATATATATATATATATATATATATATATATATATATATATATATATATAGATCATCAGATATAGGATCAAAATTATCATTCTGAAAGGGTGAAAGAAAAAAAAACTATTACGTTAAAACAAACACCAATATTAAAAAAAAACTCGCTCCAGAATTCTAGCGCCATCTTCATAGAAAAGCCACTTGACCCCAACATTACCAACAATATAAATACAATGGATGAATAATAACTTGATGAAACATATGACAAACTGCTAAAAATTACAAAGAAACAATATAAGAACAACAGCAAACTCATAGAAGAAACCTTAAACCTACTAAAGAAGCACAAAGACCTTAAAAAACAAGCACTAAGCAACAAATGGAATTTGCTGAATTAAACAGCTCATTAAAGAGAAAGAGAGCTGACATCAAAAACTTTAATAGGATTATTATTCAACAAACCATCAAAGAAGAAAAATGGTATAGAAGAGCTAATATGAGACTTCTAAAATGAAAATTTCACCTAGTTGCTAGAAAAGAAGAGAGTACACAATCATCTATGATCGAGAAAGAAAAGCTAAAAGAACAAAGCAGTACTATGAAAAGTTTTACTCAAAATACAATATCATCCAGAACCACAACCAACCATCGAATTGTCTTAGCCGTTCTCAAATCAGAAGTTTAAATTGAAATCAAATAAATGAAGAGCCTAAAGTAACAGGTCCGTATAGCATCACTTCGAACATGCAGAAGATTCTGGAGATTTAATTGTGGACAAACTAGCTTGCCTCCTTACTGAATGTCTTAAACATGGCAAGATTCCGGAGTGCTCGCACAATACCCCCGAAATCATTCTACACAAAAAAGAGCAAAAAGACCTTACAAAGGTCAAACCAATCAGCCTTCTCTCCTATGCCTATAAACTCTTCAACGAGAGTCATACCAACATTCCTCAAAACCAGCTAGATGACCAAACAACCTAGAGAACCAGCTAATTTCAGAAAAAGGATTCTCGATGATTGATCACCTACATACTCTCAACCATCTATACTTGTTAATTACATATTAAGTACTAGTAAGTATTTGATTCAATAGAAGCAACAGCGATTATAACAGCTTTGAAGAATCAAGGTAGAGATCCGATCAACCTAAATATAAATAGAAGAGTTATACCAAAATTGCCGATCCTACATTAAATTGCATAAGGATTCTGTCATCTTTTAATTATATAAATATGTAAGACAGATAGTTATTATCTCTCCGAAATAATTCACGTCTTGTTTAGAAGAAAATTTCAGGTGGCAATTCTAGCAAAACAAAGTCATTAAGATAGATCAATCGCCTGAAATACGCAGATGATATTGTAATTATAGCTGATAACCTCGAAGAGATTCAAACAATGTATCAAGAACTTAACCCTGAAAGCAAAAGAGCCGGGAAAAATAAATCTTGAAAAAACAAAATTCATGGCAAACAAACCAAAGGTCAACATCATAGACATTACAATAAACAACGATAAAATTGAAATGGTAGACAAATGTATCTATTTGGGTAAAAATATTACATTGTCACTGGAAAAAGATAGAAAAATCCAACGCAGGATCACGCTGGCCTGTAAGACATTTAGAAAGGCAAGCATCATCTTCAAAATCAAAATGCCCATGTGCTTAAAAATAAAGGTATACAACCAATGCATAATCATAACTATGACCTATGCAACAGAAACTTGGAACCTGACAAAAACATTTACATTGAAATTTAAAACACCTAAAGAGCTTATGAATGCATTATTATGGGGATAACTTGGTGTGACAGAAAAGCAGCCACTTAGATACGTAGATAAGCCAAACTTCAGGATATGGTGGAGACTCTAAGAAGCCTTAAATGGTATTGGGTAGGCCATGTGGCAAGATTCCAAAAGACTAGATGAACCAGAAAAATTAACGCTCTGACTCCACTTGATAAAAGACGACGGAAAAAAAATCAAAAACAAGATGGAGATATGAATTTTGAAATTATGCCAAAATTGGAAACAAATTGCATAAAATCGACCAAAATTAAGAAGGAGCAGAAAAGGTAAGTCAGGGTCAGTCTCGGCAGAAATCTTCAATGTCTCACAAACTTCCTCTGTTTGGGCAAAAATGCCCTGCAGGAGCCAATTTTTCTTGCTGATGTCAAAACTTGCCATTTTTAAACTCAAAAGAGAGAATATGCATTTGCATCAAATCTTTATTTTTAGGATGACTTCAACAATCAGCAACTTTGAATTTAAAAAAATCAGATGTGAAAATTTCACCGAGGTGTTACAGCAGAGAGATGGTGGAGAGAGTTGAGTTGAAAAGATGCTTCAAAACCTCCATGTCAGTATGAAGTAACAAGAATCGGAACCCAGAGGTGCCCGAGGCCCTGCTCTCTTTCCTTTGCTTATTCCTTCTTGGTTGGGATACCCGCAAATGAAGATCATGGGTAGCATAGGCATCTTTGTTGTGAATAGTGGTATTCCCCTACCTTATCTACACTCCACAAGGGGGTTGTGAGTCTGGATGGACCTGTCCAGATGATGAAGCACACTCCCAGGAAGGCCCTGCACAAAAAAAGAAGCAGGCTAGAACATAGTTCTTACGGAGTCGTGAATCTCCCACTGGGAGGGGTCCGCGTTCTGGTTCGAGGGAAACTTCAAGTTACACGTTTGAGGGAGCTCTATGGGGAAGTCAGTAGTTGTTGCGCCAGTCCATGATAATAATACGTTGCCCTAATACACAGTGTTTTCTATCTTCTCCTGAACACGAAACCTCTCATAGGCAGAGTTCCTCGTCACACGAACCCATCCTCTGCCAACGTGACCTACCGTTTTCTACCTTCAAATGACCGCGCATCCTTCCGGCCAGAATATGTTTCCATCTACCCTCCTCTCCTTTACGGATATCCTCCTGGTCGTATGACTGTGTACCTTCCCTCCCCCAACACACACCGTATACCCTTAAAGACCACCCTACCGGCTAAAATACCCACCGTTTACCCTCTTCCTCTGATGATACACCCTCCCGGACCCCGTATGACTATGTACCTGCCCGACCTCACCACCCAATTTCTACCCACTTGACCTTAACGCGCACTCTCCCACACGCGTATAACAGTGTACCCTCCCGAACCCCAACGTTTTAGAGCGCCCTCACTCTCCCCATTCAACACTCAGCATCGAATCAAAGGTTGAGAGGTAGAGAGAACGGGATAACAAGCGAGGATATTTTCACTCACCGCCATATGAATATGGCCGTCGCGAGGAATGGATAAAAAGGAAGGAAAGAAGTGGTGAATCAGAGGCAAAAACTAAAATGTGCAAACTAATATTATAAAGAGGCAGAAGCAGAAAAAAAATAACAATGACTACAGTTAAACCACAAACTTACGTACATGCGTAGGAAATAAATAGAGGAAGGCAAGAAAGCTGGAAACATTGAATTAATTATAAACGAAATCACAAGGAAACGAAAGTGGGGAAGTATGAGGAAGAGGAAAAAGAAGAGGTTGAGGACGGAGAAAACAAAAAGGAGAATCATAGAAAAGATGATCGGGGTAAGAATGAAACTAAAACAGCAAAATGCAGACGAAACAAGTCTCTAAATTTCCAATCGAATGAACGACCGATTTGCAGACACGAGCCTATCGAGGCTGACAACAGCGCGCAATGACAGGTCAAATGATAGGTAATGACAATGATAGGTAATGACAATGATAGGTATGTAATGAAAATGATAGGTAATGACAGTAGGTGAAGGAGCTATCAGAGGAATCAGAGGAGAAGAGGATTACGAAATGAGAAGATACGAAGATGAGACAAAGAGCCAAACAAGGAATCAGAGGAGCACGCTAAGAAATAATTACAAGAGGTAGAAGAACAAAAGCAAAAATTAATTAGATTTGTAGTCTACATGGGCAAAATGAGAGGATGATAAAATAAGGAAATAAAGAAGAGGAATTAAAAAAATCTAAGGAAGCGGAAAAGAAATAGCTACAAAACAAACAAAGGATAGGAGGTGATGAAACACATAAATGCAGAAGAAAAGAAAGGAGCAAAGACGGAGAGGGAGATAAATAAAACACACACTTGCGTACAAATACAATTGAACAGTACAAGGTCGCACAATCCTCACCAAGTGGGTAGAATGCAAATAGAAAGAATAAGGGGAGAAAGAGGTAGAAAAATACAAATAATAAGTGAGGGAGTTGGGGCACGAAGCAAATACAGCAGCAAAGAGAGAACCAAAGAAAGACAGGTGAATACGGAGAAGCAATGAGGAACGAAAATAAATGATTAAGAGAAGTTAAAAAAAGAGAAGCAATACGGGGAGAGACACGAGTAGAACAATGCGGGAAAAAAAAAGTAAATAGAACTCTCTAACAGCCAGAGAGAGAGAAAGAGAAGGAGAGAGAGAGAGAGAGATGTGTAGTGTGCACCACTCTCCGCTACGGAATTTTATTGCAAGAAAATGCTTGCCCTGCCCTAACTCGCCCATCCCTTGTCCTGCCCTGACCCACCCATCCCTTTGCCTTGCCATGACCCGCCAAATACAGGACCCTGGTGCTTTATAGACCTCCTGCCCAACTCGTTGAAAAGGACAGAGATCTGTAGCAGCTACTAGGAGAACTTGTCGAAGACAGAGGGTGTATCGCCATGGGAGATTTCAACACACAAGTTGACTAAGAAACCAGAGAACCCTGTGGCGAGAACGCACTACTCCTGGAGTTCAAGAACAACGAGTTCCTCACTCAATGGGTGAAAGAGCCAACGAGAGGAGACAATATCCTTGACTTGGTTTTCACCTCTGAGGATGACATCGTTGAGGACCTCTCTGTTGGCGAAGAGCTCGGTGGCAGTGACCACCGACTAATTAGATTTGTAGTCAAAGTCCCCAAGGCAGAGCCTGCAAATAGTAAATCAAGGAAACTTGATTAGAGAAGAGCAGACTTTGCAGGTCTACGCGCGGGACTGACTGACACGAGGCTAGAAGAGTGCGATGTTGTTAAAGACTCGTGGAACAGTTTCAAAACCACATTCATGAGTCTTCAATCGCTTTTCATCCCTCTGAAATTCCCCCGTTGGTCCTCTGTTCAACCAAAGTGGTTTAATCGAGAAATCGGGCAACTGCTTAGGGAGAAGAGAACTGTGTACCGGCGATTGAAGATGTCGGGTGACTTTGACGAATACCGGAGGCTAGCCAGGAGAGTGAAGTCCAGCATAAGGGCGGCTAAGCGTTCTGAGGAACTCCGAGTGGCGAGAGTCTGTAAAGAGAATCCCAAGGAGTTCTTTGGATATGTAAACAGCCTTAAACCAATCTGTTGAACGATTGGCCCTTTGAGGAATGAGGAGGGGACACTAAAGCATTAAGATGCAGAAAATGCTAACCTCCTCAACGACTACTTCTCTTCAGTGTTTACTGAAGAGTGTGCTCCCATTCCCCAGCCGACGGATTTCTACTCGGGGGAAAAGCTGGAGGTACTGGACTTCACCGAAGGAGAAATAAAGAAAAAAATCGCTGACCTAAAGACGAATAAGTCCCCCGGACCGGACGGGTTTCTACCCAAGGTGTTGAAGGAAGTGTGCGATGAAGTATCACGACATCTGTGCGCTATCTTTAACATGTCAATCCGGACCGGATGCGTTCCTAGAGACTCGCGTGAGGCGGAGGTGACTCCGATCTTCAAGAAAGGAGACCTCAGCCAACCGTCAAACTACCGACCCATCAGTTTGACTTTGATAGTCGGTAAACTCATGGAAAGCATGATAGTGGACAAGATAACGTCTTATTTAGAGTCAAACCTGCTACTGAAGAGTTCCCAGCACGGCTTCCAAAGGCAACAGACATGCCTGACGAACCTTGTGGAATTCTTCCACTTCGTGTTCAGTGAGCACGATCGGGACAAGGCGGTGGATGTGGTGTACTTATACTTTCAGAAAGCCTTTGATAAGGTACCAATGGGTGGTTGTGAATGAACAGGCTTCTGAGTGGGTGCCCGTTACTAGTGGCGTGCCTCAAAGTTCTTTCCTGGGACCACTACTATTTATCATCTACGTCAACGACATAGACGGTGACATGGTTGCCAAGATTTCCAAATTTGCCGACGATACTAAGCTTGGTATGAACGTTGCAAGGGATGGAAATACTGCCCGCCTGCAGGAAGATCTTGGGAAGATTGGGGAGTGGTCGGACACGTAGCAAATAACTTTTAACGTGAACAAATGCAAAGTAGTGCATATCAGCCACAGAAACCCCCAATCTCAGTATATCCTTAAGGGCACTGCTCTTGAATCGGGTCACATTGAGAAGGACTTGGGTGTAACTATTACTAGTGACCTCAAGTTCTCGAAACAGTGCATCAAGGCAGAGAAGAAAGCCCAAAGGATGTTAGGCTACATAAAGCGCCAGTTTGGATAACGTAACAGGGAGATAGTACTTTGTCTGTACAACTCCCTCGTTCGGCCGCACCTGGAATATGCCGTACAATTTCAAAGTTCTTCGTTTCGAAAGGATATCGCAAGGTTGGAACGCGTACAAGCCAGGACAACCAAACTGATTCTCTCTATCCGACATAAAAGTTATGAGAATAGACTAAGGAAATTAGATCTGTTCTCGCTGGAAACCCGTAGACTGCGTGGTCAGCTCATCGAGGTTTTCAAAATACTTTCAAGGTTCGACAATGTTGACTACCGGAATATTTTCACACTGAGTAAGAACAGAACGCGCAATCACGGCTTCAAACTTGCACTGAAGGGTTACAACCGCAATCTGTGTGGAAACTTTTTCACTTACAGTATCTGCGGTAAGTGGAACGCAATTCCAGTGGAAGTTGTCAACAGTGAATCTGTTGACCACTTCAAGTCAAGACTAGACAAAGTCTTGAAAAGTGGCCGTTTAGGGACGCAAAACAATTGAGCAGCCATGTGCTCGCTCGATTGCTAGTCCAAAGGTACCCTCTTTGAATGGACCGTAAGGTCTCCTAGGGTACTTCCTTTCCTTGTAACTACTTGTAACTGCCCTGAACCGCCCAACTTTTGCCTTAGCCTGACCCGCTCATCTCCTTTCGACAGATTCCTTCCCACAGCTCGCCTCATCTCTCCCTTTTTTGTTTCTCTTTCTGTTCTTTTTCGCTTCTCTTCTCTTTAGATTTTTTCTCACGTTGAATGGCGTCTGCCATCATTACTTTTTTATTAGTATTTTATATTATAATAATAAATTCTGCTCTTATATAAAGACACGATACAAAATATAAAAAATACCATATGTGGTATTTCTCAAGATTAATCAATATTAACTCATAATTATTTATTAATAAATTACATACATACCAACGATTTTATATTCATAGGGAGCATAATTCGAATATTGGAGAGGAAAGGACGAAAAAGGAAGTAACGAAAGAGTATGGGGGGAAAGAGCAGAGTAAGGGAGGAGGTGCGCAAACGACTAACCAAATTTGAATATTTATAGAGATATACGGATTAATGGAGCGATAAGCTTAAATAAACGGTAAAGCAGTCATAAAGGCATAAATGGACGTAGACAGGGTATATACATAGGCAAAAGGCTAATCGGTAATGCAGAGATATACGAATACACTTGTGTCTACGATTTTATTTTGGCAACATCAATTGGTACAATCATGAATAACCATGCTATTAACCTTTTCTCAAAGCATAACTAAAGTTTAAAATTTAGCTGCACACTAGTCCCAAATATACTAAAATAAAACCACTAAGTGTGAGATGGCTAATTTGAAATTATGCGCTTTTACGTCTTTTAAATACTCAGAAACGCTTAATTTAACGGGGGTAAAATGGCCGTTTAGTAGAGTGAAAACCAAGATCCACGAGAATATCGAATTCGTGTACCTTCCCCACTCTTAGATTTAACGATTCGCGGAAAATTAGTATAACTTCAAGTTCAGATGAACCTTAGAGACTGCGAAAGCAAATCCGTAACGATATTGCTGCCTTTTCTCCACAGGCTCATTCCAATTCCCTAATATCGACTGAACTTTTCTGAAACTTAAAAATTTCACTTCCGATGATGTTATCACTGATGTACTCTTGTTGATGTTGGTCTGATAGGTCGTTTGATTTTTCTTTAAATTTATTTGCAAACCATTCCTCGATCTTTCCACGACATTTTCAAATCCGTAAATTGTCTCTTTCATACTTGTTCATGCATCTGAATGCTATATCCATCCGACCATTGGATTTTCTGAATAAATTGAAGTTCACAGGGCATGAAAATCGGTAATACACCTATACAATCTATGTAACACTATTTTCCAGAAACATGGGCGCTTTGGTTAAACGGCTCGAAACCTAATAACATGCTTTATCTTGCTGGTTCAGTATAATGAGCTCCCTTGGCCCTGAATGAGTCTCCTGAAAGGTAAAGTTGTTTGTGTGATGCGTGGCTTGGGGGAAGCGTGGACATTCACTCTTGTTCAGAATAACTAGTTTTAGTTATGTGACACAGGTCACCTACAATTTGAGGCTAGACAGCAGACGGATTGATCAAGTACCGTCCAATCTCTACCTATCCATCACTTTCTCCTCCTTAATTTTTAAGTACTTCGACTAACTTGTCCTTATTTGTTTTTGGGATGTACCACATTGCTTAATTCCAAGCAGGTTGCGGCCACTAATTGAAATCGATGCGGCGTAACTGATTTGTGAGCTTAGCAGTTTTCATTGCTCACTTCTCCACCTATTACTAAATCCCTTTGCATAAATAAATCCTAGGATGAGTGAGACCTCAAATAACTCATCGAGATACAAGAGTAAACCAAATCCCCCGACCTCTTCATACAATCGAGGTGGAAGCATGTAGTCAGTCTCCACATAGGGAGTTTCCTCATATGATACCAGCTGGTCATCTCGCCAACAGGAGCTTTCACTTATCTAATGTTTCGCTGTCTGTTACTTAGTATTGACGGGTCCCGAGTATTTAGTTGGGGTAGTGGTTTGTCACTAGTTTATGGTAGATGAGTTGCATGTTATTTACGCGGGAACGCTGCTCACGACTATACCCGAGCTCGCAACAGATAGAACAATATGAAAAGTACATTCATATCTAAATCGCCTCGGTTATCACAGTTGTAACAGAATGAAACCCCACTCGGATTGATTTTTAAGACGAAATGGCTCCTACCTAGCAGTTTGAGTGGATAAATTTTGTCAAAAAGGGGTCCTATTGAACTGGAGCTGGGGCTCTTATGGTGGTATGATGTACCGTGACGATTTCGCCGTGAGACCATGATTCTGAACAATGCTAATATAAACTTCCTGCTCTCGAACCATCTGACTATATGTAGTCTAATTCTCCTTAACTTTATAGTTACTCCAGGATTGATGTCTAGCGTCACTTTTTCCTGTAACTTTTTTTAAGTTTGTGGGGGGAAATTAGCATACATAACAACTTTATCAGCCAATTAATCACATGCCATGAGATGTACTGGTGGTTCAGATTTTCTACAGGCGCCTGAAAGGCCGTGCACAATAATTGGTATGAGCGGGCAAAAAAGTAATGATCATTATCCTTTTTATTTTGAGTGAAATACTCGTATGTTACTAATGGACGGCAAAGGCTGGGTTAATCTTGCATCCTTGTACACCTTCTTTAATTCATTTTTTAAAATTCAACCCAAGTGGTAGCAGACAGTAAAACTTAATTCGTATTGACATGAAAATGTGCATTTCCGTCCGAGAGGTGGATGAAGACTTTCGCTTTTTGAATCTTTTCATCCTTTGACAAGATGTTTTCACTCAGAAAATGTTGTTCCGAACTACTCAATCCGTTTCCTATACTTGGCTTTAAGGAATTACCTTTATACGTGCCTTTAAAAGAGACAACAGAGAGGGGTAGATTTACTAACCTACTTATATTATGGGAGCTAGGCGATTGACTTGGGTTAGCATGACATAGATGAGTTTGATCAATCATGTTTGTTTGTGTAGGCGGGCTTACCTCAAAGGGTCGGTGAGTAATAGATAAATTGAAGTCCCTATCGAATTAGAAAGTAAAATTCTCGCTAAGATAATTCATTATATATCACAATTTTTATTCCTGGCCAGTAAGTGTTATTTGCCAACTCTTGTTATTGCAAAACGATATAAAATAGCTATTATTTGTTTTGAAATTTGCTTTTGTAGCTTGTATGATAAAATATTTACTAAAAATAGGCAAACATTGGTTGTTTCACTCATTTTAGGACTAAAAACAAAAGTACAGAGTTAACTTTATACAATTTTATTTAAACTTCTACGAGGAATATATAAAAAATGGTAAAAAAAAGTTAGAAGTGATCAGTTTTATCGATTTCCGTTTGTAATAAGTTACTCACCCGTAAAACCACCCAAATGTAGTCTCCCATTAGGTTTTCATTGTATACTCCTTGGTATTTATGTTGAATATTGATTATATCTTGGCGGAAGCGCTTCCCTTTCTCCTCTAAGTATGATCGCATATTCTCCTTGAACTTGCCAAAATAGTTATCAAGGATGTTCACCTTCAAGGACATCCTGCAGCTGATTTGGTCATAGCTTTTCACTAAGTGTTCAACCAGTTTAACATATTTTTCAGCCTTCTGGTTGCCCCAAAGCCCTGACATACCGAAAGAAAACTCTTTCAGGTTTCTTTATCCTTTTTAGCAATAAGTTTTTCAGGGAATTCTAAACACTAGGATTTTCCTGATTTGTGGTCCAACAAAAGCAACAGTTTTCACTTTTGCTTTAGAGAGTTTGGAAAATAAATTTTAAGGGAACTTTAAGGCTGCAGACTCTTTGTTAAGAGCTCCAACAAACTTATTCATGAAACCTTGTTTTAAATGTAATGGAAGGAGCAACACCTTTGGAGGGTTTATCACTTGCTCAAGCTTGATAGTATGTCCTCTAACAAGTATCTCAATCTTTTTGGCCAGTGCTTCTTGTAGTAATGTGTTGTGTTATCCCTACTGTTCTCAAAACAAAGATTGCATGAAAATTATTGAGGAAAACCTTTCTAGAGACCCATCAAAAATGGCACCATTTTGAAGTCTCCAATCACTTCTCAGCCATACCCTTTTAATGACCTCAAGTTCTCGAAACAGTGCATCGAGGCAGAGAAGAAAGCCCAAAAGATGTTAGGCTACATAAAGCGCCAGTTTAGATCCTGTAACAAGGAGATAGTACTTTGTCTGTACAACTCCCTCGTTCAGCCGCACCTGGAGTATGCCGTACAATTTTGGAGTCCTTCGTTTCGAAAGGACATCGCAAGGTTGGAACGCGTACAAGCCAGGACAACCAAACTGATTCCCTCTATCCGACATAAAAGTTATGAGGATAGACTAAGAGAATTAGATCTGTTCTCGCTGGAAACCCATAGACTTCGTGGTCAGCTCATCGAAGTTTTCAAAATACTACGAGGGTTCGACAATGTTGACTACCGGGATATTTTCACACTGAGTGAAAACAGAACGCGCAATCACGGCTTCAAACTTAAACTGAAGCGTTACAACCGCAATCTGTGTGGACATTTTTTCACCTACAGTATTTGCGGTAAGTGAAACGCATTTCCAGTGGAAGTTGTCAACAGTGAATCTGTTGACCAGTTCAAGTCAAGACTAGACAAAGTCTTGAAAAGTAGTCGTTTAGGGACGCAAAACAATTGAGCAGCCATGTGCCCGCTTGTTCGCTAGTCCAAAGGTACCCTCTTTGAATGGACCGTAAGGTCTCCTAGGGTACTTCCCTTCCTTGTTACTCCTTGTTACTCTTATAATTTAGAGTTTATAGCAGGAGCTTTTTACTGTTTTAGTCCAAGGTGAGATATACTAAATTAACCAAGGAAAGGAATAGATGTTTATTGCAATTATGGAGAATTACAGCTTCAATGATTCTTAGAGCTATCAATGAAGAGCCTCCACTCATCTGGATTACATGTAAATCTAATTAAATCAAACAGACGATACATATCATTGCAGTAGCATAGACCAACTTGATAAGTAAAAATATGCAATCTATTACTGTTTTGACTTACATACAAAATAATAGCTTAAATACTTGTAGCATTTAATATTTCACTCCTTGCAACAAACAATTTTCTTACGCTCCAAAGTTTTCTTGAAGTGTTCACGTGCAAAATGAGGTGCCATAGGTTTGTCTTTGTCCCCAACTGTGATGGCAAATTATGCTTTGTAAGATTTGTACATTTTCATAGATTCTGTCACAGCGAACTCTTTTACTCTTGTTTTGATTGACTGTCCGCAGAAATAACAGAATGCATCTGGAGAAAGATTGATGCTATTCTCTTCTAATACGTTTATTATGATAGCTAGAGTTGAAATGCTAGTAAATCTGTGAATCCCTGTATAAATATTTTAGAAGGTTCTAGAAGTTTGCAAGGGCTGCATTCTGGCAATTTATGAAATAATCGTGAAAGTTAATAAAATTTTACTAAATTCTAGAAATTTTTCATTGAATCTAGAATTTTTTAGCTTTCGTTAAGACAAAAATTATTCCACAACATTCTAACGCTCGTGGATTTGAAGGGTAGGTGGAATACATTCGATCAATCACAGAGGTCGGTTTCTTGCCGACCCGATAAACGAGCTGGAGATAAGTGTCCTAAATGTGGATAAGTTTACGCATCACTGCCTTAGACCCGCTTGATTTTCATGCCTCAATCTGTCCCTGTGTTCCTCGGATGTACAGCCTGATTTTGGATAGGAAGTGGTCATTGACCTCCATGGTAGTGACCACGTTCTGATTCAACTTGACTTGTGCTTAGAAAGGGCGCAGTGGCCTACATTTTAATAAATGACTGATTTCTCTCTGCCAGTCCAGGAGTTTAGGAGGGTGGATGAAGCCGTTGAGTTTTTCTCCGGAAACCTCATCGCTGAAGGCCTAACTAGTATTCCTAGAACTTCTGGTGGTTTTGTACGCCGTCCGCTTCCTTGGTGAATTGGCTGCTTGTGATGCGGTTCTCATACAAAAGCGATATGCATACATGCACTATAAACGCCGCTCGAGTGATTTAACTGTTCGTGAATTTCAAAGAGATAGAATGTCTGGTCATTTTTTACGCCCGTTGATTCCTTGATGGTCATGTGAGTGTAAAAGGGCCCTCAAACAGAAGCTATATGCTTCGTAAACACTACTATTCCACAGTGCTTTTCGATCTGGAGAAGGCATATGATACTGCATGGCGATATAGTATCATGTGAATCTCCATATAATGGGGTCGATGTGACACCTACCAATCTTGATTTCTCAGATTTTTCAAGTTCTTCGATTCCGTATACGGGTGAGGTAAGACCTTTACGGCCCAACGGAGCAGAAAGAGGATTTCCTGCAGGTCACTGTCCTCACTACCACACTCATTGCCTTGAGTATCAACGGTACTTCCTTGGTGGTGCCGCAAAATGTTTTCGCTTCGCTCATTGACGAGTGGAAAACCTTTTGATCTCTTTTAGTACGGCCCAACTACCAACTCTGGGGTGTTGACTCAATCAGGCATTAAACCGCATCTTTCGTTATTCTGAATAGTACAGGTTTTGTTTTTCTTTCACCAAGACTAAGGAGTGCATCCAAGGTTCCACCCCAACCCGTATCTGTTTCTTAAACGTGGTTCACACCATTTCCTTTGTTTTATTTTCGACCGACGCCTCACCTAGGAGGGTCATTTTTGCATCATTGAGGGCTCTGGTACTCGTGCCATGGACATCCTTCGTTACTTTACGTTCAGCACTTGGGATGCTGTCTTACTTTTCTACCAATCCTTTGTTCGTTCAAAGTTTCACTACGGATCCATCATACCAATATCCGTCTGGCGACCGGTTCCTATTGCACGTACCCCATTGAGAATCGACTTCTCGATGCGGGGGAGATGTCACTCGCTTTGTGCCGTACAGAGTGTGTTATGCGCTTGTAGGCACGAGTTCGGTGGTCCTTTCAATCACAAATTAACCACACTGCATCCGCGGCCGATCTCGACGCTGTCTATGCCACTAAGAGATGCCAGGCATACCTTGAGCCCTTTGTGTTTAGGGATATGAAACTCCTTTGAGAGCTCATTGTAGCTCTCGGGCCAGAAGCGCCCCTGGTCCTTACCAGAATGCCACCCTGTAGAGTATCACTTTTGACTATTTATCGCCACGCCTCTGCTCCCAAAGTTTCCACAGCGCTGGCAGTATTGAGTTCGGCCTTTATGAAGCACACTTCGTGTCACGCTACATACGTGCAAATCAACACGGATGACTCCAAGTCCCAGAAGAAGGTCGGCTTTGTGATCTTTAGTGACTCACAAAATGCCATTACTTCTCTCAGGAAATTGAACTATCTTTGCAGGCCCGGCGGATTTCGAGATTATCTTCTGCTGGGTTCCTGGACATGTGAGAATTGCGGAGAATGAGCGTTCGATGAGGGCGAAAAAGAGTTCGCGAACACTGAAAGACAAGAGCAGCATTTTTCTCTTCCTGACACCGATCACTTGGCAGCCCTCCGAGTTGCCTGACAAACAATATGGGAGGCAGCTGTACCTACCTCCCAATGCCGCGACGGCTTCAGGGCGCTTTCTGTCGTCTTTGAATTAGCTTCACTCGCGCGACGCACCGCCATTTAATGAAGCGCTCCCCTCAACCCATACTGTGACAACTGCATTATCCTCCAGACTGTTCGACACATTATTGCTGAATATCTCAGTCTGGGGGATCTTCGTGCACGTTACCTGTCCCGGTACCGAGGAAGAGCGGGGTGGCTGACTCTTGCGCTTTGTACTTGGGGAGTTCGTGCACAAAGACTTGTTAACTCTGACTTTCTGGAAGAGGCTGGCCTCCTGCAATTTATTTGACTCTTTAATGATGGTTTATGTTCCCTCACCTGGGGAAGCGCGGCCTCACCACACACCCCGACGCCAAAGCCTGCTTTCTTCTTCTTGTTGTTGTTTTTTATTTTGTGTTTGTTTATTTGTTTTTTTTGCCTTTAGATTTGTTTGTTTGTTTGTGACTTGGTTTTTAATCGAGCCTAGCATTAAGCTGGCAAGTTGCCTTACAACTAAATTTCAATTTATCTGAAGAGCAATTAAAATTTAATAAATAAATATCGAATAAAGTCGCCAATCGTATTTATAAACCCCTGGAAGCAATGGGTTTTGGAGATTAGCAACTTTCCAGATTGTTTCCTGTTTCATTTCATTTTGTTTAGCATTTCGTTTGCGCCAGATACACTCCAGGCTTTTCCCAGATTGTTTCCTGCGGTTTCATTTTGTTTAGGATGTGTCTTACCTTATATATTATGTGTTCCTTGCCTAGTTTCTTCATTATTAGTTAAAAATAGCATCTTGCCGAAACTAGTCCGATAGTTATAAATAAAATCTTAATCAAATATTGTGGTTTACAATTATCTTTCACTGATATACATCACGCCAATGTGATATCTTCCATTATATATACATATATAAAAGAAATTAATGAGCAATGAGACAAGAAACAAGAGTTTTTAAAGGCAAGAGGAAGGGACATTAGGAGAACACAAGGATCAAAGAAAGCAAAGGACGGCACAATGAAGACAATCCATACTGAGAAGACAAAAATAACGCCAGGGGAATAAGTTTGAATATATATATATATATATATATATATATATATATATATATATATATATATATATATATATATCCATTTGGAGCTCAGCCGTGAAGCCTGCATTTAATATTGAGGATAAATCCCAGAACCACGAGAAACGGATGCAACATCTTTTAATTTCTCAATACGTTTCGAAAACTACAAGTTTTCATCTTCAGGCTAGAATAAGTTTACAAAGTTAATACATATGAAGAAAACTTGAAAGGGCCAACAAGACATTATTTTAAAGAGTGACCAATTATAAAATATCAGTAGAATGTAATATAAGTTAAAATTTTTAAATATGACTTGGCAACAGTTAGATTTGCTTTAAAACTGACTCAAAAATTTGCTAATACATAAGAAGAAAACTTAAAAAGGCCAACAAGACATTATTTTAAAAGGTGACAATTATAAAATATCAGTAAAATGTACTATGAGTTAAATTTTTTATTATTAAATATGACTTGGAAACAGTTAAATTTTCTTTAAAACTGACTCAAAAATGAGTTAATAAATTTAAGGTTTATTGCAGAATTTAATTAAAAACTAGCATTATTTAAAGATAGTAAATTTAAACTTTGTTTTTAATTTTGTAAAGACTGTAAGAGTTAAAAAAAATTTAATATAAAAACGGTAAATTTGGGTACTTACTAAAGTGGTCTATCCTAAAGAGGGTGGGTTTAACAAGGGGCTAGTATTTATAGGTTACAGTGACGCTTGGTTTGTTAAAAAGCAAACCAACTAACAAACTGTAGTTAAAATTAGTTGATTAATAATGATATTGCACTTAAATCTTCATTGAGTGTAGGTTTGTGGTGTTTGATATATAAAGATTCGAGGGTTCTTAGGCAATGTTTGTTGTTGTTAAAGGCTAATACTTGAAAATTCTCAATAGAAATGTCAGTTTTACAGCTTATGGTGTGTTCCCTAATAGATGACTTTTCTTTTATATTTAATATTTTGTTTGTGCGCCAACTAATCCCCATATGAGCAGAGAACCTAGTTCCAAGAGACCTGACAGTGCTGCCAATGTAAGAGGCTCCAGTACAACTGGGACATTTAAATAAATAGAAATTATCACTGCGGAACTCCAAAGAGATAGGATCTTTACTGTTAAAGAAACTTCCTATTGATAGTTTGTTTATAAAAACTATTTGTGGGTTTATTTGGGGAAAATATCTTTTAAAAATGAATAGGATTTTTCTTTTAAAAGTATCGTTTAAAAAACCCATCTCCTAAATTAGTAAATATATGGGCATTTTAGGAACTTCTATGCAGGGTTGAGGGGGGTTAATGAGATTATCAAATAGCCTTTTTAAAACTCTATCATATAGGTCAGAAGGAAATCAATTTTTTCTAAAATACTTCCTAAAAAAAATAAATTCATTTTGGATTGATTGGTAAGTGGATGATAGCGAGAAATTTCTATGTATTAAAGTTTTTACTGTGGATATTTTGTATCTGAAATCACAAAAACTAAAGTAGTTCAAACCTAGTCGTCTGACAGGTTTTTTTCGGGAAATGGTTGTTTGAATTTTTCGTTGGTCATTATCTCGGGTGATTAAAAGGGCAAAAAAGGGCATCTTATCATTTGACTCCACTTCCATGGTGAATTTGATGTTGGGGTGTAAAGTGTTCAAAAAATTCAAGAAAAGTTGGCTATGTGCAGGATTATTAAAAATTGCCAAGGAATCATCAACAAAACGGCTGTAAAAGGAGGGTTTGTAATCTAAATTAGTAGAAAACATTTGATTACAAACCCTTTGGAGACAACCCACCAACCCCCATTATGCAATTTACTTTTGCATTGTCAAAATATTTAAGTAAAAGTAGGGTAAAGAAAGAATAAAAGCTGTTGTGAATCTTAGCATTTCTTCACCCATTGTTTCCATGCTAAACTCTAAAAATTTACCAAATCCCAGTCCTTCCTTAAACATGATTTCAGATGCTGATCCCTCTAGCAAATCACTACATTTTCCTAAGTGTCATGAACATATATATAATTTACTGTGGGATTTAAGCCTTGCCAAGGAAAAAACAAAGGTTTTGGCATCTCTTCTCAAAGGGTGGAATTTACTAGTTCTTAGTTGCAAGAATTATGTGCATATATATGCAGGCAAAGACATCTAACTTTTGCCCCGTTTTACAAAGTTTTCGAAGGCAATATGCTGTGTACTGCTTTGATGTTACTGGTTTTGGGAAGAAAATATGCATTGAGTTAAACCCGCTTGAGTGGCGTTTGTTTATTAAAAGCTCAACAAAATTCTAAGTCTAAATTATTTACAATGGAAACGATAGATCATAAATTCGTTTATGACTCCGTTCGCATGAAGGAAGACTATGAAAATGTAAAGATTTTGTTGGACATGATCAATTACACAAGACACAATTGGGATGTATGTGTAGACTTCAAACTGTTATTATTCATACTTGGACTACAAAAAGGCGAAACAAAGTATTTTTGTTTTCTTTTATATGGGCTGGTAGACTGGATGACCAACTAACTCTTAGTAAACACAATGTATAAAATAATGCTCGTGTTCACCGTGAGAGAAGTTGTTGCTGCCATCATTTTACATATGGCTTAGCCTTGTGAAACAGTCTATCAAAATATTAAGCCCAGAAAGCGAAATCTTCGAAGATGAGCGTTTAATATCCTTCAAATTGTCTGAGGCCATAGTCGCCGGTGACATGTCCATTGGCTACAAATTTAACAAATGTTGACATCAAAAGATTTGGAAGACAAAATTGCAACTGTTGAGAGAAACGCATGCCAACAGCAAGTCTGAGAGCTAAAAAAATCTGGTAGAGAATTTAATTATATGTTATAGAGAAATAAGCTGCCGAACATCACTTAAGATAAACGATTTGCATCCGCACTTAGAATTCAGATAAAATTGGGGACACATGAGTGAAGAACATCATGGTTAACGGTTTCATCTAAATATTCAAACATTGGAGAAGAAATATTGGGGGAGATGAAATGAAGCTATGATGGACGACTGCGAGGGGAGTTACTATTGATGCTAGAAAGAATAGTCATTTTGGGAATCAGCGCATTTGAATAGAGCATAAACCGCCCATTTTGTTCTTATTTTATTTATTTGCTTAGGAAATGCAGTGTATAGAACATTTCATATTTTGGTTACATTTCTGAAATTCTACAAACATATTTTATTTATTTATGATAAATCTATTGATGCTAGAAGAAAGATAAGGCCATTCTTGGAATCAACAGACTCGAATACATATACTAATAATAACAGCTATAAATTCATAAAAATACAAAATTCCTTAAAATTTATTAAATAGTTTCCTTCCATTTTCATTTTATGATTCTGTTATTTGTATTAATAATTCTCTCTTTAGCTCTCTGAGAACAGTGTAGTCTTCCCTCGTCTGTCCATATCTTCGGATTTTTTCAGGTACTTCTTTTTTTAGGGAGAATTCTGTTTAATTTCTGCAGTGCACGTGAAATATTATATGGTGTTTTAGAATCCTCTAAGGATTGTTTCTTCATCAGCCGTTTGCAATTGGCATCCCTATAGTTTCCAATTCTCAATCGATTTCCTTTAGTGTTGCCTCTCTCAGTGGATTTGGAACAAAGGATCGCATATTTCTCTTGTATTTTTGCCTCTCTGTTTTGTGGTAACCCTTCCATTTCTCTTCATGAATTTGGTTTAGTTGTTGATTAATTTGGAGTAGTGTAACCGTAAGATCACTTAACGGTACATTTATAGGCTTCATCTTATGGTTAAAAGGAAGGATGATGTTGGTGAGGCAGATTTGTGGTTTCGTACGAAAGTATCAGTAAAGTATTTGGGAAAATCAGTCCGAATCACTGCAAAATTCCTTGTATTATCAATATCTGTAGACAGGTTTTGGCTCAAATGGCTCTTATTTATCCAATTGCTTTTCTGCGATCGTTTAAATCTATTAAAGGTTTTAGTGTTTTTATCAGAAGAAACGTTTGCCTGGGCGTTTGATATACAGTAGCTATAATTACATTAGTGAATTTCATTTTAAGTTCTATTGAGAGTAAGATTATATTAATCCTTGGTTTTCGTGTTGTTCCTCTGTTTTCTTTACGACGATTGCCTCATAATTGCAATTTTTTATTTTTCCTTCGTTTAAAATAATCCGGTGTTTTGTAAATTGAAACTACAACTGGGTCAATTTATTAAAATATATTCCCATATATAGTCTTTTTATCCTACCAACCATTTGTCTGTATCTGTAGTAGGTTCAGTTTCCTTCACTCTATTGAAATCGTGTACTCGTTTCTTTCTTTTCTTTTTTTCCTGTTTAAGGTTTGATATGCTTAATATTATGCGAGTTACCAGTACGTTTGCTTTTTTTTCTTTCACCTGTTCTCTTTTTGTGGATATTTTCCTTTTTCCTGTGATGGTGCTTGGGAAAAGAGATGTTGCATTTTCTTCTCTTGGTGATAAATTTTCTTTTGTTTTTTTGTGTTTCTGCATCTTCCTGTTGCTTATGTGGGTGTCATCTTCAATTAAGTCATCGGTGCTACTTTGTGTTACGGTTTCTTCGTTGCCAGTCTTCTCGCTTCTACAATCAGTACCTTGGGTTTGTATGTTTTTAGATATTAATCTTAAAAATTGCTGATAACTTTTTTTTCTTAAGAAGTTTCCTAGGTTCTTCACAATTTTCTTTAAGCATTTCATTCATAGTAGTCTCGTAAGATCCAGGTTTTGCTATATTCATTACGAGCGAGTTAAAAATGCATTTATTGTAGCATTTAGAGTTTGACCTCTTTAGTGTGTTATTATGTTCTCTTTTGATTTTTTAGCTGATGCATATAACACTTCTAGAGTTAAACAGGGCTATTGTAAGGGTGATCCCTTAACATTTCTTCGTACTAGGTACTGTATCAATTCCTTCAAGAATACCCTACCATCAAACGCTCTTCCAAAATGTCATACAGTCTGCATGTCAGTGTACACGAACTTGTCGCGAGTACAATGGACAAGCTGTTGTTACCTCGCTCGTCACTGTACAAGGAGAGGTAATGTGCGTGAATATCTCCGAGGCCGGGGCACTCAACACGAATGTGCCAACAGGTCTGAGGGGACAACGTAGTCATCGCAATAAGGTGCAGGAGATCGCTCCATCAAATGTACGTCCTTCGTTGTGCCTAATTCGAAGAAGACAGAATGCAGCTTAAAGCAAACGATGGATTGGAGGAGGGGGCGAGATACGTCCACAGGAACATTTAGGATGCAATAAAACGAACTTTATGTTCCCTTCGGCCGTCTCCCATATTCTTTTCCAGGCATCCAACTTTAATCAGAGGAGATATGGTGAGGAGCAATCCGTGTATACTGGGACGGATATAACGCGACACGAAGTGTGCTCTAAAAGGGTCAAACGCAAAACTCCAGGCGCAGTAAAAGTTTTGGTAGCAGGAGAGTGACGACAAATAATGATAGCTTCCTGAGCATAATCAAAGGTGTTCTCTGCCAGTGAGCTACCTCGAGCTTTCGAAGAAGTTTCCTAGCCCTAAACCCAAAGGGCTTTAAGGTCTGACTCACCTCTCGGTGACATATGCACCGTCGATATCAGCTGTGGATTCAATGAGAGCCGTTGGAGACAAAGGGAGACGCTGGTCTTGTGCCTACAAGCGCTCTGGTGTGCCTACCTTTCTCAATTCACGATCGGCAGCAGATGCGTAAATTCGCATGCGTGTTAAAGCTTCGAACAAACAAAAGATCGGTAAAAAACAATGCTGTTGTTCTATCAGCTCGCCAAGTTCTTAACATCAAGAGGCAAAGAATGTCGAGGGTGCAGGTACAAGAGACCCTAAGGCTGTTGTTATGCGCCTCCCAGGAGAAACACCGATCGAAAACTAGACCAAGGAAACGGTGAAAATCTACCAATTCCATGAAAACCCAGATTAGGAACAAGTCGATGTACGACCGCGGATGATGGCAGAACCGCCTCCATTCACGTGCGTTTGGGCCTAGAGAGATATGCAATACAATGCTTGTTAAAGTGGTCCAACCAAATGAGATCGTAAGGTCGTCTACGCAGACCGTAGCGAGAACATTTTCCTGCAGCACGTAGCAGCAGATACCTTTGATGCTCAAGACAAGCTTTGTGACGCTGAGGACACTTATCTGTTCGATATCTTCTTCCTTCCCTATTGGGCCGGATAGGGCGTATAACTCGTACGCGGAATCGACGATTTCGCAGGAACTCTGATCTAGAATTTGTGAAGCGTCTACTTGGCATCATGGTGAAGAGGTTCTCGATGATATCATATCCCGATGTGATATCATAAATCTTCTCTGATCGAAAAATACCGTGGCGTAGTAGCGTCTAATAAAAAATGCAAAGAGCATTTTACAGCCAAAGCAGAGAATCCGAGGTAAAGTGGAAATTGAATAAGCTGAACTGTTCAGAAGACATATGACATCCAGTGTCCTTATAAAAGGCTTAATCTAACGTTTACAAATTTTTCCTTCAGCATGCACATGCAGGAAGTTAGAGAAATTAGGCGGAAACCTGCCGAGAGAGAGAGTGATTTCTCCCTAGTTTAAGGAAAGCAAGCACATTAGCTATTCGCAATGAGTCTAGGAAGATACTCTCAGTCCAGATTCTGTCGAACAAATCTAACAAAAAAGGCCATGCATCCTTTATCTATGTGTCGTAGCATGGCATTCTGGACATCTTCCGGACCGAGAGTGGTATCCCAGCATAAAGCAAGAGTGGAACGCAACTCACTTAGCCTAAACATATTTTTAAGGTGTTCTCATCCTCTGAAGTAAAATCCAATAGATGGCCTTCAGCTACCTCAAGACGTGCATTGAATGCTAGCTGAGAAGCATTCCGTCTAGATGATCTGGATGAATCGGTTGCGAAGGACTCCATCTCTAGCCTGATATACAAGATAGCGGTCCAGTTATCCAAAAGGACGGGAGGAGGGTCCTCCGCAAAGTTGCCCCGAATAATTTTTACTCTCTTTCACACCTCTGTAGGGTTTTTTTTTCTCGTGAAGTGAAGGCACGTATGACACACAAGAAAAGTGGAGGACGTGCTTCGAAACATACCGAAACCTAGCCCTAACTCGACTAAATTGGCTCACACTGAAATTTTTCGGGCCGTTTTACACTCGACCAACCACCAAGGAAGCGTACGACGTGCAAACCGGCTAGACATTATTATAATAATAGTAGTTAGGCCAAGAGCGATAAGGTCACAGGAAAGAACTCAAAGGTATCCTCCACCGACTTGAATAGAGTAATCAGTCATTTCCTGGGATACAGATCACCACACCCAGCAAAGCACCACAAAGGTAGTTCTTCAGGATTCAGCGGCGCATTAAATGATATTTGAATGGCAAAGTGGTCACAATTATGAAGGTTCTTGTCTCCTCCTACCCAAAATCAAGCTGTGCATTAGGATGGCATAGGGACAGATTGAAACAGGAAAATGAAGTAGTTCTCGGAGAGTGATACGTAAACTCTTTCATATTGAGGACACCTATCTCCACTATGCGATCATTTTGGCAAAGACATAACCTCTTAATTTGTTCTTGCAGTCTGACAGGAAGTGTTTTCGATCGTTCAAGTCTCCAAGAAGGATAAGGGGCCTCGGCCTTGAAGTCAACTGATAGTGGATTTTACGCATAAATAAGAGTATACTCATATGCATGTGTAGCTGCGCCACCACTGTGGTATTCAAACCTAGTCATAGAACAGAGTCATCATGCAGGCTGTAAATCGCGGCCCCGATCTTACTCCGCCTTGATCCCATGGTGATGAGGTCGCAAAGCCCTTATATCCCTGGATGGTTGGCCGAGGACACGCACACAGCATGATTTCCTGGAGACAAATAGCTAACGGATACCGGGGAGAATAAGCTCTGCAGCTCCTCTCATTTGCCACGGATTCCATGTCAATTCTAATTAAGGAATATACCTTCCAAGACTAGCTTGGATGATATACGAGGGCCCTCTTCAAGGTGAAGACCCTCACAGGAATGACCTTACACTTCCTGAAGGCAGAAATCCGTGAGCCGCTGGCCGTAGAAGGCACATCCTCCTATCTAGCCTCGATCCCGTGGTGGTGTGACCACAAGGACCTTATATGCCTGGAGAGTGGGCAGATGACACGCACTCAGCATGGTTTCCTGGAGACAGATAACTAACGGATAACGGGAGGAGATAAGCTTATGCAGCTTTTTACAGTTGCTACGGAGTCTATCTCAACTCCATTTAAAGAATATACATTCCAAGCCTAGCTCTTAGGAGATACCAGGGCCCTTGTCAACGTGAATACCTTCACAGGAATGATCTAATACTTTTTGTGGGCAGAAATCCTGGAACCGCTGAGTGTAGAAAGTGATGAAAACACTGTCCCCTTTGAGCACACAGTGGGAGAGATTTGGCTCGCCACGCAAATTTTTCCTCCTTTCACATCAAAACCTGTGGCGGATGAGGCGGCTTTGAGCAGAGAGACCCTTGTTTTCTGCAGATCCAGCGTTTCTGCCTTTCCCTAGCCAACTATGGACTGAGATGTGGGGTCTATGTTCCCTTGTTGTTTTCCTCTTTTCGCGAGACAACCTTATAAATCCTCAAATACGGTCTCACGACTACCTTCGTTGGATTTGATATCCCGATTATAAAGACTCGGTGGAGGAACTGGCAGCTTCTCCATACGTAAGGCCTTTCAACAGAGTGATTCTCTATACAAGTCTGCAAGGCCAGGTCGTCTTTTTCGTAAAGATTCAAGCTGCAAGTTTTATTAGTATGGTCGAAGCAATGGCAAATAATGCAGGAGTAATAACAATCGGCATGCCGAACCATGACCGTTCCTTAGTCAGCCAGCTCTTTGGTGATGTCTTCTAGAGAGTAAAGCGAGAGTTTTGTTGCATAAACCAGTCCTTCTACATAATTTATGGTATAGTTTAGTTTTACTTGCAGAGGCGAGCTATTGAGTGTGCGAAGAGCACTAATAAAGTCCAGCTGGACGGGGAAGCCATATTCACCAGAAGAGTCCTATTCGAGCAGCCTGATCTTCGGCTCTCTGCCAATTAACCTAGCTATAGCTAGCCTGTGATGCACAATGGGACCTTTAGTCAACATACTGCAGATAACTATAAAGTGTTTGAAGCTTGTGGGCGCAAAACCCACTAGTATTCTCATGGTGAGGGGCTGAAGTCATTCAGGCTCCTCTCATTTTATATACAACTGTCCTGTCTTCTTAGTCTTGGCTTTCCCGCTCGAGGATACCTCGTATCTGGGTATGCCAGTAAGGATCTTGTCACATGCCGAAAGAGAAGGGAAACCATCCATCCTCAGAACTGTTCTAGAGGAGAGGAACCCCTACTTCATTTTTCCTTACATGTTCTTTTGAAGACTGGGGTGAGGAGAGTGAGCCCTCATATGTCCATGATCGTAAGGGGTGCCAAGGCCAGACTAGCCAGCCTCAGCCACACCCTTCTTCAAACCAACCGTGGGATGAGATCTTCCTCTCTTCGTGAGTCCTCTGTAGTCTGTCTGTGCCGCGTCAAAACGACCTTTCAGAGTGGCGGACTTTTGACTCGCCACCGATAATATACTAACATTTGGTGCTGTGGCGCCTCCGGGAGCATTTCTACCTCATGAAAGGCCTCCAATTGGCCACCTCCCCTAGGTGTTGGAGATACTTACCATGAATTAATTAATCCTATGGTCTGTAATCAACGTCATTGAGCCAGACGAAACGACCGTCATCGGGGAAAAAAGTGTGATAGGCACGTCGGCCGCCAACTAGGTCAGGACGTATGTCCCCTAACTGTTAGTGGGCACTGCCTGATGGTCCCTGCCAACACTTGCCCTTCTAAGGGTGTTTACCTTATCTATCAACACTTGAAGTAGTGTCTCCAAGAGCTTTTCCGCGTTGAAGGGAAAACGCTTCACCCGTAGACATAGGAGAGGGTGAATTCCCTCGTCGTCAAGAGATTCTTGGAGAAGCCGCTAATAAGCCCATAGGGGGCATTTTCATCACAGGAGTGACTCTTGACAAAGGTGGCTCGGAATATAGGAAAGGAAGAGCCCCTTTGCCGCAACAAATGGTTGGATTGGAGCCCCTCTACCACTCAAAGTGGTGGTGTCGTAGTTTTCTTCACCTACCCCACCACCAAGGTCAAGCGAAGTTTGACTAAGAGGTATATAGTCATAAATATTTAAATCTTGACTTCAAAATAAATTCCCTACACTTGTGACCAAGGAGAAAAGGAACAAAGTTTAATGGGCTAAGCCATATCCAGCCGCTTCCACCTATCCTGTTTCAGATTTTCGAACTTTTCATGTCTCCAACCTTGGGCGCGTTAAAGTGTAGTATTTATACCTGAACAGTGACATACACCGACCAAAGGTTGGCCAGTGGAAAGTCCAAACTGAGTACACAAAACGACAGGATGGATTTCCTTACTAGGTCATACTAATCGTCGACAAGACGACCATAATCTGAAACTATTTTGTCGCAGATCTAGAGACAAGACCCGAGACTTTCATTTGGCCTGGGAAACAACAAGGCAAAACAGCCCGCCCATAATAACAAGCACAGTCTTATGCACCAGAAAAATAGCCTCGTGGAGCTGATCAGCCCATTAGGTACAAAGATGGGGTTGTTAGGGCAAAACCGATCTTCCCAGGACCCCTCAAGTTTTAAGGTCTTGTAACCTGGGGGCGTTGTTACCGGTATGCGGTAACTGGTCAGCTCCTTAAACCTAAATGAAAGAGAGAAGGGGTAGTTGTAGAAAAAATGGGTACTTAGGGGAAGAAGGAGGAGGTGCACCAAGTTTCTCATTACCGGAAAAGAGTACAATTCTATCCAGCGAGCGGATCCTTCACTCTCCGATTCTGGCCAAGAGGACGTGTTTTTCTTCCAGGTAACCGACGTACCAGTCTACACAGGGTACTCTCCTGCGGTGCTAAGAGAAAATAAATAATAAAAATGAAACAAGAAGATAAAATAAATGCAAAGACCCACACATATGCTGGCATGGCCCGCCGAAAAGAAATTCCCAGGCCACAAAAGACAATTCTACACCTCGCTGAAGAGACTAATGCCAAGATTTCTAATATATATTATATACATTAGCCTGGCCAATTTTGCTTCACCTGGAACATACACATATCTTCTTAACTCTGCCTTACAGGAAAAGGACTTCTTTCGGGTAAGAATGCCAAACAAACCGAACTCATCAGATGTATTTAATTTATGCTTTTAAAAGAAAAGTAAGAGGAAACGAAGGAAGTAGAAACATGATTTTTTTTTCATGATCTATCTTGGCGACTGCAGTAAAGGCATTATTTAGACTATTATCTAGGCTATATTAAAATATGACTACAAAAAACAAAAAACAACAAAAAGACCAAAGCGGAAAAATAAAAATAATCGAAACAACTAAAAAAATAAAAAATGTTACGTTTTGGCGTCAGGTGGAAGCCCGCCTCCCTCCGACGCCGGAGCATAACCGACCCGCAAGGGAGGATTTTGTTGGCTGGCGTACATTTAATGCTAGGGGGTTGTACTTAATACCCCACCCCGTAGTACTCCTTCTTTTGGTTTATAGTGGACCTTACTCTTCGTATGTCAACAGCGAAACGTCTGTTTTAAAGGAAATTACTGATGAAGGTGGGCAGTGAGCCTCGGAAACCCATTTCGTGAATTGACTGAAAATATGTTTTTGTCAGGTCAAAAATAACTGCCATTTATAATTCCCCCTGGAAAAGTGCTTCACCAATGTCGTTCTAAGAGTGCTAAGGGTTAAAGTGTTAGTCGGGATTTTCTGTATCCCAATTGGATGGGTGACAGGAGGTTTCTGTATTCTAGTTTCCACTTTAGTCTGGCGTTGACTATTCTTTCTCAAAATGTACAGATGGGTAATGAGGACTAATGGTATGTAATTGGTTGGTACGAAAGGGTCTTTGAAGGGGTAAAACTGTAGCATGTCTCCACCCAAATAGAAATGAACCAGATTTGAACTGAATATATTAGGCAACCCTGATAGATATGGTTAAGGAATGTACACCTTTGGCCAAAAGTATACAGTCCACTATGGAATAATCCATATAATGTAATTAGACATGTGGTAAATGAATTCACCAAATCTTAAAAAATTTCTGACGTTATATTTCCTCACGCAGCTTGTAATTTTTTATAGCACTCCTCACAATATTTATATTGTTTTAAGTCTGAGCTCTATGTTGGACACTCCATAGTGGTGAGTCCCATTTCTAGAAACTATTTTTTGGTGTGGTTAGATGATTTGCGTGTGGAATTCTCTTGCTGAAATATAACTTAATTTTTAATGTTTTGGGATGCAATATATGAATAGAGGGCTCTAGAAGTTATGAAAACATGGTAGTATAAGGTGTGGAGTTCATTCCTGCACGACATAAAAACATCTATTTCGGTCCTTATGAAGATGCAGTCACTACCATGATAGAACCCCCCTAACATGCTTCGCAGTTGCTGCTACAAGAACAGGGTAAAATGCCTCTTCAACTATTCCTCTCACAAAGGTAATGCCAGAAGTGCTGAAAATCTGCAAAAGTGTTATAAAAATTTAAATTTTTAATCATTTTATTCCAATATATATTTAAATCGAATTACTTAAATTGCATGCAAAACAATAATATAACATTCTTTCTTACATACATGATAATTACTTTCATCCGAGCAGATAACTTTACACCATTGAACATCTGTTAAATTATTGCGCATTTCCACTGAAGAACAGATTTTTTTGTGCTGTTGACCTCAAATATTTATGGCTTTTTCTCACCTCGAATCCTTTTAGCCCCTGATCTTTAAGTCTCTTAACTGTTTTGGTGATATTTTTGAACTTGGGCATTTAATGAACTACCAGCAAGTTCAGAAGATGCTTTTCGGCGATTCTGTAGTGAAGCTCGAATGTCTTCTTTAGGTTTTGTAAGACGTTTTCTGCCACTTCTTCTCCTTTATATTAAGCTCTTAATTTCTTTATATGGTTTTATAATGGTTTAGAGATAATATTCTGAACATTTTATTTTTTTTAGCAATTTCTACGTATGGTAAACCTCGGGTATGGATAAGTTGGATTTTTTACTTCTGTACTACTTTTATCTCTTTAATTTTAGTCATATTACTTATTTATAACGATATTGAATACACATTATTTATAAGTTTCAACTCAAATATAAAAAATATTGGTTAAATTCTGAATTACAAAAACATCTCATTTTTAATTACACACCAGTTAGTAAAATAGTAAGAAATTTAAACATATTAACAAAATCTTTAAGCATATTAGCAAAATGCACATTATCATACATATTTATAAATAATATGATAAATTCTAAAAGTTTGATTAAATATGTTAAACATATAAATCGATGAGAGGTGGTCTATACTTTTGGCCAAGGGTGTATTAATGATATCCTCGTCACGAGTGGATGTGTTGGGACAATCGGTTAAAGATTTAATAAATTCCGATGAAATAAATCATGAACAACAAACAAACTAAAGACCAAAATAGTGATATCGAAAATGAAACAACAAAGGACAGATAAGAAGAGGAATCAGATTCTGAAGCGTGACTCATAATTGTCCAAGAAAGCGAATCGTTAAAGGAATCAGACAACGATGGCCAAACTGAAGAACAAGGATGCAGGGGTTGTGAGCACGAAGATTTAACATGAATGTGCATCTCAACCAAGCTAACCTTCTACCAAAAGGCAGAAACTATTGAACATAACTCAAAATATCTTGAACGATTGGACATTTACTAATGGAATGAAACATTAGAATATATCATTAGGACTGAAAAACAGTTACATCGGAAACCTTCCAAAGTATTCGCAACTGAAAACTGGAGAGGACCAAAGAGAGTGTAACTCAACCTACAACAAGACCTAAGCAGTAAAACACGAGAGAATAAAAACAGAATCTAAGAAAGCAAACAAAACAACGAACATTGCAGCAAGAAATGGATTAAGGCAAGGAAAAGCCAGGCCTAAGAAAACTTCTAAAACCGACTAGATACGGACATCATAGTAATCTTCAAACACGGAATGGAAGAACAATTAAAAAATATTCAATTGCAATGTAGACAAAAAATGAATATAATATAAAGAATAACTGAGGTAGCTTAAGCGTACATAACCATTAAAATAAACATGAATCTATACCCAAAGGTTATAACAGCAGGATTGAACCTGCCAATAAGCAACTGCATAGAAAATTCTTTTAAACACTTCACTACTAATGTAACAAATATGATAGAGTACATTTACTTCACTTTATTTAATATCGCATTCGAACTTACATCCCCTTAAGTAGGCTGGAGAGAAAGGGTGTTACAATTATAATGAAATAAATTTTCAATTATAAGGAAATTTGAGAGAAATGCAAAACAGTAACAGAACAAATATAAAAAAAAACGATTCATATACTTTAAATTAACAATAACATAAATGGCCGATGCTCAGAAAGATTTAAATAAGCCAAGCTTAGTGTAAAAATTAGATTATGTACCAGTTTTCAAAACCACACAATACCACTTATACTTAAAGATGTCCTCCGATTTTAAACTGCGAGATTGAAATTTGGCTCCTGGAGAATAAAACAAGGAACTCGGTAAGTTTTCAGAGGATGATCCATGGCTTTTGTAGGCTAATTTTTCTTTCTGAAAATCCATCATTGGCTAAAGCGTCTGGCCTTGATCGATGAGTCTCGAGACGAAGATGTAGGTGTACGCGAGGGACAATGCCTCGCTGCACCATTTTGCCTCTACCTACAGATCATCTCGTTTTATCCTTATTGAAAGCAAGGCTTTCATGGTCGAGAATTCAATCGATTTAGGATTCTAAAAAGCCTCTTTTGTCGAGAGAAAAACACGAAAAATAGCATGAAAATGTAGAGACGATTTGGGAATGTGGATTATCGAGAAAAATGGACATTTACTGAAATCAAACGAAGAAATAAGGACTTTATTTTAGGATACCGATGTTAAAAATATCTGATATTTATTTATAATAGATTTATATTATTAAATTTACTATTGATATGCCATGAAAAGGTGAAACCCGATAATTACCATCATGGCCAAAAAATACGAGTATCATACGAACCTCAATATTTTCCAATAGTAACAGGATATTAAGCATATTCAATTAACAGCAAATGAGGTAGGAAACATTAATTCACAAATAGCCGCATATCTGTTAATCTCTTCTAGCAATAGAAAAATAGGGCGATTTTTGACCGACAAAGAGAAGACTTCATTAATGCTATTCATCTATCGAGTGGAATTTTTAAATTATGGCATCAATTGAAAAACTAAAAAACTACTCTATTTTTATTGGTAGATTCTGAATCAGAGTGTAACGATTGAAGTGCGAGACATGCATACGATAAAAGCAAAACGAAAAGAGTAATAAATTAGTAATGACATAAAAAGCGTAAATGAAATGCGACGCACGATCTCTTTAAATTTTAATGCTGAAGCCGCCTCGTTATACATTTAACATTTTTAACAGGTTAAACGAACACCCATATAACAAAAAATGTAAATGTACAGTTATAATGAAAAGTTTTGGCCCTGCTATATTTTTTCATATCGAAAATTAATAGAGCTATTCAAACGTTTCAATTTGCTTTAGTATGATTGTAGGATAATTTAAACGTGAAAAATACACAAATTTAGAACCCAAAGCCATTTTATTAGTAAATACAGCCAATTGATGAGCGCGGTCAATATTTACAATGATGTCCCTGGTTCTTTAAGTGCGTTTAAAGTCATTTTGACTTACTGGAGACCAAATTTGTGAACGTGATGATATATCGACTCATATTCCTCCATTTTTATTCAATAGGCGCCCGAAACTGGTCAAAATTAGATGACTTCTTTTTATCAACCGCCAGTTTGATTATCGCCCTCAAATTCTCTAGTGGGTTCAAATCTCGTGAATTCCCGGGCCAAGGTCCCAAAGGTTTGGTCTTTTTTTCAGGCAAAAGATTTATTATGGCTTTTTATTTGTGACAAGATGCGCCATCATGCTGAAAAAATATAGTTATCATCCTGAACTGAACTGTTGGAAGAAGGTACTGATTAAGCACCTTTCGGTACCATTTTGATTTCATCACAGTGTTCTTGGGCAATATTGTTCGTGCTCCAGTTCCCTTAGATGAGAAGCATCCCCAGACAGGGAGATTGTCCAGATGTTTCACGGTGGGCACGAAAGATGACTCGGGAAGGCGCTCTCCTTTGCTCACTCAAACGTAGGATCTTCTATAAGCTCCTAAACAAGCGGAAGTGAGCAACATAAAAGAATATCACTTTGCTTCAGTCGTCAGCCGTATATTATTTATATTTCCTTCAAAGGCGGAGCCTATCCGTAAGTTCATCCTGGTAAGATTTGGCTTCTTCGCAGCCCTTCTTAACTTGAGACCTTCGTCGAAAAGCCTCCGCCTCATCGTTCGCGCTAAAGCCTCCCCCCACCTGCCTGCCCCTACCTGTTTTCTTTTCAATCGTAAGCAAGCTTGGGATTGGAACCAAGCGGATCCTTGAACTGGAACTTACCAGGAGGGAATCTTCGCTTTCGTTTTATCTCTATGGTGTCAAAAAGACTTCTTCACGGGAATTTAACTAGTCTTTTTAATACCATTAATAATCCTAAAGATCGTTTTTCTTAATGCAATATCCTTAGCAAGGTCTGAAACTCACCTCCTACAAGTACAGGAACAGAACGCGATTTTGAATTCAGCGAAGAAATGCAGTTTTTTTTTATTACTCGTATTTTTCAAATGCTAACTTTTTAATAATCCTGCAATAATTTAAATATTATAATAACCAGGCAATGGCTTTTGCACTTCCCTCTACGGGGAAAGCTTGCGCTTTGCTACTAGGATTAAAATTTAAAATCTTTAAAAAAGCAGCTATGGTTAAATTTTTATAAATTTTCTGAACTTCGCCAATTATAATAATTTTAAAAAAGAACTATAAACTAAATTTCCCCGCCCTTTCAAAATATCACGTTGCTAAAATATATTTATAGAGAAGAAGATATATAAAAATAAATTTTCTGAACTTCACCATTTGTAGTTCTTTGGGTTTAAAAAAAAATCACAAAATTCGATACTTATATTTATTTCTGAACTTCACCATTTTGGTTTTTGATATTATAAAAGAAATATTAAAAATAACTTTGATAAAAAATATAAGTCATAACCAAACTAAGATGAAACTATTACACAGGCCTGCGTTTGAAAATTTTGTTTATGTTCCCCAGGATTTCTTTGTGGTTTCTTAATGAATCCAACCTCCTAAGCTCAAAAATGAATGTATATTTGTTCAATCAGGTCAGATTTTCTCAGTACAGCATATACCATTTTCATTGAGATTACCTCATTTTTTCTGAATTTTTTTAAAAAAAAACTTTCTCTATCTAATAATGCATTATTACTGTTATATCATATAAACAGGAATACACGTATGTAAACTATAATTCTTTTAATAAACAAAAAATAAAAGAATGCAACATAATATAGAAAATAATTATAATTTCGAAGAACAGATGCCCTTGACGATTTTCGTTTGTGCCTGTCATCTGGTGCATCACGCTTCAAACACCAACAGTAGTCAGCAAGCATGTTTCCGTTCCATTTACACTGGTACCTGGATTCCATTGTTTTTATGTCTTGGTGGAATCTTTGCCCCTGTTCTTTACTGTAATCCCCGCAGTTGTCGGGAAAATAATCCAGATGGAAGTGTAAAAAGTGTATCTTTATAGACATTCGAGCTCCCAAATGTTTAAGACTTGTTAAGAGCTGATTGACCAGGGCAACATATTCTTCTAGGCTTCTACTATTGCCTATAAAATTGTTAACTAGAGCTTTGAAAGCTTTCCAGGCATCTTTTTCTATGTCCTTCATTGATGCATCAAATTGCTGATCAAGTTCCTGATTTGAAGTCCATCAAAAATTCCCCCATGGAGCTTAGCGTCACTGATTTGTGGAAATTTTTGAAGAAGAAATTTAAAAGCTTGGCCTACTTTATTAAGGGTTCTGACATAATTTTTCATTATGCCAAGCTTTATATGCAGTGGAGGGAGGAGTATTTTTTGAGGAGGCACTAAAGGTTCAGCTATCACATTGTTTGATCTAATTCTAAATGCTTCTCGTGGAGGCCAAACCTTCTTCTCATAGTGCATACTATCTGCACGACTGTCCCATAAACATAGGAAACAGGGATGCTTCGTGTAGCCTGTTTGCGTCCCAAGCGTAAGAGACACTACCTGAAAAAAATTTAGCACAGTATGTAAATTCAGTGTAATATTTCTAAAAACAAATTCAAAGTAATATTTCTTAAAACAATAAGAATATGAATATGTACTGAAAAATCCTGTATGCCGATGCATTAAATCATCGTATTGGAACTAATTGGATATATGTACATCTTATTTTGAGTTTATTGAGTTGTGTTGTATACTTTCTCAATTAGGATAAGTTCCCCATCAACCCAATAGGATGCATTAACCTATAGGGACACACTTCAACAAAAAATATAACTCAAAAATGACTCATGATTTCCAGATTTGCATTCTTGTAAAATGTAAGTTGACCAAAAGGTGTATGCAAGTATTAACAATTAAAAATAAAAATGTCAATATCAAAAAGCTTAGAAATGCCAAGTGTAAAATGATCTTACTTTTAAGTCACCACATATCCTCCACTTATAGCTAGAGTAATTTATTGCATCCAGCATTTTTTTCATATTTTCATAACTTTCAGTAAGTTGGATTGAATGGCCTATAGGAACGCAAGCTATCTTGTTACCAATATTCAGTAAGACAGCTTTCAAACTTCTACTGGAGGAATCTATGAACAGTCTCCATTCTAATGGGTTGTAGGGAATTCCAAGGGCCTAAACAAGTCCTTTAATATTGGCGCAGTATACTAAAGAGCTGGAAGAATGCTGTAAAAAATAGCTTCGAAACTCTTGTCCTCTATTTCTGTACCCCCCTAAATGTTGTTCCTTAAGCGAGAAGATTACTTTCACGGAGTCGAGAGCCAAGAAGTTGTGTATTCGCCTTTGAAAGCCCCAGATCCCTGGTCAGGTCATTTAACTGAACTTGAGTGAATGGTCTTGCGACCATATCATGTGTGGAAACCTGATAAGACTCAGATGTGTCATAATCTTGGTCAACTTCCATATTAATCTCTTCATGTACCTCTATATGTTTAGGGGGAGAAGGTATAGGAATTCCTGGGCCATGGGGCAGGGATTTGATGGCAGAAGGAACATCCGGATATGCCACACTATGTTTATTCTTCTTATTTATACCTGTGGAAAATATAATTGCATATTACATAAAGGAATTGATTTGGAGTTGCAGATAGTACATAAATGTTTAGTAAAGGATATGTTCATGCTGAAGTGAACTATGTTAGTTTTTAATTTTATGCTAAGTCTTTGCATAATAATGACATTTTCAGGAGCCAGTATAATACAGAAAGCTTAAATACTTGATACAATGCTCACCTTTAAGATTTGTCATGCAAAAATAGCAGTCCGTAGTGTGGTCCTTGCCATCTCTCCACACCATGGGAACACCAAAAGAGAGGGACTTCTGTTCGCCCTGACTCCAGCGTCTTAAACTTATGTAGCATCCCTTGCAGCAGATATGTGGTGCAAAACTTTTATCTTGATCTCTTAGCCTTACTCCAAAATATGCATGATACAAAGATTTAATTACAGGAGGGATTGTACTTTGCTGCTCGGGAAAAGTCACTTTGCCGCAAACATAGCAAAATCTGTCGGAGCTATTCTTACATTTTCTGTTCATTTTTAACTCAACCACTATTACTATTATTCTTATTATTATAATGCTAAGCAATTTTTAAAATGTACACAAAATTTACTGCGAATAGAGCAGTGCAAAAACTATTGAAATTTGATGTAATATAGGAGATGTATAAACTATAAAATTATTATCACCCCCTGTATCGCGAAAACTGGAGGTGATAGAGAAAAACGGATGACAGATTCGGATTTAGGGGGTCAATTTTATTAAAAAACACTATAGAAAACCTAAGGTACATTTTTGACGCAGACCAGTGTTATTCAAATACTCAAAAAAATCGCTTTTTTAAATTATAAAGTTAGTGATGATGATGATGATGATAATGATGATGATAATGTTGGTGATGATGATTATTATTATTATTATTATTCATATCAGGTGATGCTTAAAAAAAGAATGAAAAACTTTTGATATTACTTATAAAAGGTGAAAAATAAAACTTTTCTGGTAATAATTAGTTTTTTAATCTCTTTGACGTCATTTCATGATGGAATCAAAATGCTAATAACTAGATTTAACTCCTCAAAGCTCGAAATTTACGTGTCTGTGATACGTTTCCAAATGTTTCCTAGTATTTAGCGTTAATTAGTTTCGTAATTGCTTTTGTATTTGTCATTATTATTATTCTTTTCCTATCTTGGTTATTTCTTCCATTTGTTCGCGCTTCTTGCCCTCCCCCGCCTCCCCCAATGGGTCATGAAGGATCTCCAATCACTGGTTGGGGTCAAAATACAATACTACCCAGCCCGCTTCCTCTTCGCAACGAGTAACCTGCTCCGGGTGCCTCAAGCATTGCCAGCAATTATTATTCTAATCTTTATACGATTTTCATTATCCTGTCGGGGGACGCAATGCGAAGCCGCCCATTATTTCTCTAGGAACAGCAAATCCCTTTTTGCCTTTGAATTTTTTTCTTCAATTAATAAAATGGAAATATCTTAATAATATCGTAGATATTAAACTTAAATAATGTGAACCATAAGACATTATTTTTCTCTTATTTTAGATTGTAAAGAAACTAATGTCGTTTTTAGAAGAGATGAAAAAGGCATTCTTAGAGTTGTTCAAATTTTCTGCAAGCTCTCTAAAGATAATTTAGTGATAAGTGTGTACAGTAGAATAGATTTTTTTTTTTTAATCATATAAAAAATATATATAAAGGGTACACATGTAGATAAAGTGTGTACCGTAGAGTTGAAATAGTTAAAAAAAGCATGTAAAAAAAAAACATGATACACTAACGTTAGAAAGTGGTAGTTAACATCTTCTGCAAGCGGACTGGCCTTGAGCGGATCTTAGAGTCTTTGGTGGTCCATGTTTCTGTAGTTCTGTAGTTCTTTCAATATTATGACATTCAACGAATGACGAAATAAAGATAGACGAAATTAAAATTTCCATCTACAAATTGCATCCGGACATTTTATGTTAGGCAAAATAGATACCAAAAAGGGAAAATTTTGACATAATAGATAAATTATAATCAAATATAAGAGAAAATCTAGATAATAGGAAAATAATATATTTAAAATTAACAAATGAAAAGATCTCAAAGGGAATGAACTGAATGATGTATTAACACAGATGATAACTAAGTAAATATAATAGGCCGAAATATCGATGCAACCATATACTCCATCAATCTCTGTCAGAGCAATTATAACGAAAACACCGACGGGCTTCTCATTTTTGTATCACAAATAGTAGATAAGCCAATAATAAAAGATAGATATATGTAAAATGAAAAAAAAATTAAAGATCATAAGACAAAAACAGCAGTCGAAATTAAAATGCATAATTTAAGGCAATAAGTAATTTGTTCTCGGCAAACGACCATATTTGGCAGATTGACTCAATAAAGCAAATTTATATGGTGACTTCGAATGCTAATCTCGATACAGCGTTTTCTAATTCCGGGTTCGCGTTTTGAGGGGTGATGAAAAATGGGCAATTAACGTTGATTCTAAGTAATGTGATTTACGTTCATAAATCGCCCCAGCTGAAACGAAGTATGTGAACGAAGCAAAAAATTAGACAATATTATTTCTTTCAATAGATAATGATTGGTAAATTAAAAAGAGAGAACAGACAACTCACGTGTGCAGAAATGTAAAAGAACTGCAAAAAACTAAAAATAACAAAAAGAACCGGGTATTGCAAATGTCCTGTTACACTCCTTACGACGCTATCTACAAATGACACAATAATAGTTTTGATGCAGTTACAAACGTTTGATTCTTTTAACGTATAAATATGTGCTTAAATTATAAATAATAATCAGTGTAGTCCCCCTCGGCGGAAAGCACGCGCTCCAAGCGAGACCTGAAGGCCGGCACACGTTGCAGACGAATTCCTGCCTTATGCTGTCCCACCGGCGGTTGACGGGGGACTTCAGCTCGTCGGCGTTATTGTGGTGGACCTGGCAGGTCTTTCCTTCAATATGCGACCATACGCTGTAGTCGGAGTGATTGAGGCCGAGCGACTGCGGCGGACAAAATCCTCGACCAGAACTTCATGTCTGACCCCAACCACTCAAACACGGTCTTGGCCATTTGGGCCGGGGCACCGTCCTACTGAAACTCAGTCCGCCTTTTTCGTGATCATTCTCACCCAGGGAATGACTTTCGTGGCCAAGTTATACCTCCAATCGGCCTCGTTGAGCTCGTAGCCGTCCTTGAACCACATCGGCGGTATCTTCTCGCCATTCGAAGCAACGACGCCGAGCGTCATCACGGAAGCTGAGTGCTTGGTCGTAGACACGTAGCGGACTTTGGAGACGTCCTGGCCGAAGCTTACCACGCGGTCGTTCTGCTTGTTGATAACCGGATTGACCGAAAGTATTTTTCATCAGAAAAAAATGAGAATTCGATCGCTATGACTCTTTAAGCCATTAAGAAGGCGAAGACAGCGCTCCTGACGTTATTCTCGCATACGGTCGGTGAGCAGAAGCCTTTCTACGCACCCCATGCTCTTGCCGCCCTCCTCCTTCAGGCCCTGCACACCGTGACCACCGAGATGTTCTGCTTCGCAACCTCAGTCATTTTGAGCTTCGGAGCACTTTCGAAAGCCTTTCTCACAGCCAAACGGTTGACAGCTATAGGTCTGCCTGAATGAGGTAGCTCTTTGATGTATCCCCGTTCTTGAGACTCTCCGCGATTCTGTGGACGGTCGTCGGGCAGACGTTGAGCCGCTTGGCGATGTCTGACTTGTCGTGGTGCGCGCGTAGGAAAGCAGAGATTTCGACACCCCAACACAATGGAAAAGACGTTTTAATGACACGTGATGGAAAAGTAGAACTTTAAGTTAGTTCGACGGAACTTTTTCTATCACATACTTAAACCTCTCAAAAGATCACAAAGCAAATGTTACAGAACTTTTGAAAAACCCCGTACGTATAACACTAGGTAATACAATTTTGTTGCTGGACAGTAAGTGTACTTTTCCAACTCTTTTTATTGAAAAACAATAGCAAGAAGCCATTATTTATTTTAGCTTTTCTTTTATGCCATGTATGATGAAATATTTACTAAAAATAGGAAAATTTGGTTGTTTCATCCATTGTAGTGCTAAAAACAAGTACAGTCAAATTTATATAATTTTATTGAAAATTCCATAAGAAATATATAAAAAGAAGTAAAAAAAGTTAAAAGTGAACAGCTTTCCATGATTTTCGTTTGTAATGTGAATCATTTTCCCGTAGAAGCTCCCAAATGTAGTCTCCCATCATGTTTGCATTGTCTACTCCTTGGTATCTATGTTCAAAGTTCAGTATATCTTGATTGAAGCGTTATCATTGCTCCTCTGAGTATTTTCCCATATTCTCTTTGTCAAGACAGGCATCAAGGATGAGCACCTTCAGGGACATCATACAGCCTATTTGGCCATAGTTTTTCACTAAGTTCTCAACAGTTTCACATAATTTTCACCCTTTTGGTTACTCCAAAAGCCCTTCATTTATTTTTTAGTAAGCTTTTCAGGAAATTCTGGACACTGTTTTTAACACTCAGAATGTTTGGAAAATATACTTTGAAGATATTTGAAGGCTGCAAACTCTTTGCTAAGAGGTCTAACAAACTGCTTCATGAGACATAGTTTTAAAGGCAATAAGTAGAACAACACTTTATAAGTGTCTATCAATTGATGACGTTTGACATTTGCCCTACAACAGAGAACTCAGTCCTTTGTTGCCAGTGCTTCTTGTGGTAATATGTTGTGGTATCTCTACAGTCCCAAGTAGAGAGATGAGATGGAAACTTGGTAAAACCTCCCTAGAAACTTATAAAAAATTATGCCCTTTTAAGGATTCAAATCACTTCCCAGCCATACTTTTTATAATTCAAAGCTTGTAGTGGGAGCTGGATACTGTTGTAGTCCTCCTTGAAATATAATGAATTAGCCAAGGAAAGGAATTTATGCTTATTCCAATTATGGAGAAGACAGATTTGATGCTTCTTGAGGAGCTGTCAATGAAGAGCCTCCACTCATCTGGAATACATGCAATTTCCATTGTATCAAAGAGGTCAGATACATCGTTGCAGTAGCAGAGCTTAGTTTGTTACGTAAAGAAGCTTGAGAAATGTTTATGACGTTTCCTTTCTTTGGCCTTTTTCTTTCACATTTTTCGGCAGCAAATCCGATTCTTTGAGGTTGATGTTTTTTTGGTTTAGAGATTTGGATTCCTCTCAACAACCATATCATTGATACTGTAATCTACATCTTCACTGATTTTTTCAGCTTCTGAATTGTTGCTTTCTTCTTAGGGTGGCTTATTCTTTTCTGGGGGAGAAGATACAGGAAGGTCAACCGTATTTAGTAATCTTACAATAAAGGATGGAAGATTGGAATAGGAAATAGCAGGTGTACTTTTGCCCCTTTGACGTTTGGAACGATCTACCATACATAAGTAAGAGTTGTTTGAATGGTTAGTTGGTTCACGACAAATTCTGGAAATGGTAAACTTTATGACACATCTTTCCCCTCTATACCATGCTGTAAAAGTAAAACAATATATTTTTAATTATTTTGGGGGCTTATAACTCGTATAACAAATTATGCCTTATAAGCTTCACACATTCTCATATATTCTGTCACACCGAACTTTTTTGCTCTTGTTTTAAAGAACTGTCGCCATATATAACAGAATGCATCTGGAGATTGATTGAAACTTCTTGATGCCATTTCTCTTCTAATATGTTCACTATGGTATCTGGACCTGAAATCATATTAGATCTGTGAATCACTGTATAAATATTTCTGAACTAATATTCGTGAATATTCCAAGTTTGTAATCTACGAGTATATATACTCGTACTTCCGACAAAAGGTCAAAGGTTGCTTTAGTCTTCATAGAATAATGGCAATAATCGATATATTTTTAATTTTTGATATCTTAGAGTAGCTGATGGATATTGTTAGCCCCTCATCTGAGAGATTTTAATTTATACTTGTTGTGACTGTACTTTGTAGTAATTTGAACTGGTGCTTGCAGAAATGCACTTAAGATTGATAGTGTTTCCTATTGGAACGGTTGGTTATACAAACACACTGTAATTATGTAATATCTTTGTTTATATGATGGAGAGGAATTCTTCTTGATTCTTCACGTCAAGTGGCTGCAGCTCCCCTGAATGGACTGCTTGGAGGTTGATGGTGAATGCTGGCAATTAGCGTGGAGCAAGTGAATATGTAGCGATTGGCGAGGTGACAAAAACCCGATATGATTCAATTTTCTCCTTAGTGGCAATAAATAAGCTTCCAACCGCGTCAGGTTGCTATGTGTCGTCATCCTGATGTTGCCCGCGGTCGTTGTCTGAGCCACTAAACTATAAATATGAAATATAAAGTATGAAGTATTATTTTTTTTCATTTATTCAAAATAAAATCATAGGAAACCATTGAAGGCATCTCTTTTATGGTCTCCCTAAAGGGATAAAGTAGAACAAAGAGGAATGTGTAGAAGGAAAATACTTTTTTTTAATACGTTGCTCTTTTTTTATTTCCCCCTTTGTCTGTTCTCACCCCCATTGTTTTATACGCTTTGATAGACCCGACTATAAATGAAAGAGGGTGTTAACCCATTAACTACGAAGAATAATCCAGTGAAATATTATAATAATTTATTAATCGAACAAATAATTCGGTAGGGGTTTAACCACCAATCTGCACTCGTTTTGGAGGCCTTTTATTTCTCAATGTAGACCAGTTTATCGTAGGGTCCGAACCACACCAGGTATCTACTGGGTATAGCAACCGCCGAGTAGTCGATCCGAATCGAATTCTATCCACTGATTAACCACAATTAATGTGGCTTAACTTTGCTATAATCGAAGAGGTCTTTCTGCTTGGCTTGGCCAAAGCCTATTAATTGCTCTATGGAGGGAGTTTATATCCTGGCTCCGAAATACACTCGTAACAAAGAAGACCTCCTTCGGTTCGCAAGAGTTGGGTTCTTCACTTTAATTTACAATGCATTTCATCCAATTCTAGCCAATATAATCCACCTACTGATTTTAATGATCTTGTGAAAGCCTTAGGGAGGGTTTAGAGCAAATGTTAAGCTACGTTGGCTGTTGTTAGTACTTGGATGGGAGACGCCTGATCGTTTGGTAATGATCAGATGAAGTAGAATTGTAAATCTTGGTTCGGATTCCATGTAAACCTGTAAGTCCCCACTCTGATATAAGTCTGGGTTATTAATGTGTAGCTCTATCTATGGCTATGTAATATATGCAAACAAATGCACAAAGTTAATTTCAATTAACTTAGATGTATTCGAAATTTGCATTTAACTGTTTAGGTGCGGCTCCAAGAGCTTTACATTAGCTTGAATTTGGTCCGCTGCTTAAACATGTTGCCCAGTTAAGGATCTTTTCGATTCCACATAAGCAGTGTTGTGAAACAGGTTTAAAAGGAATGATTTTGTTTATCATGTATCAGTTTATGCAGAACTCATTTATCCATTGTTTCTCTTTACACAAGTTCCTCGATCTTTGAGGCTCCCGTGACGACGTCACAACTCCAGCAGCAGCAAATTTGTTCTCTTGAGCCTCTGCGAATTTGTTTCTGGCTGGTGTATTCGTCCCCTCATGTACTCAGAATCTGGGGTTGATGAATTTTAGTGTATCAGTTCTTTTCAACCGTAATTTTTCCTTATTAGTTTTCCTTCATTACTTCTAGTCTATAATGTAACAATATAATGTTAGCAAGTAAATAATGGGGTATTATCAAATATATGTATATGCGTTTATAAATGCAAAGAAATTTCAAAGTCTAGAATAATTTCTCTATGTGAGAAAGTGTCCCATAAATATTTACTATCATAAAGGAAAGACACTTAAATAAACTGGAATATCTATTTGAACTGTATACTCGAACTCGAGGGAACATCCTCAATGTCAATATTTTTCGAGCATCTCAGTTCAAATTTAAAAATAAATTCTCCGACTGAATATATTCGTATGTTACCGAAATTTAGTGTTACTTCTATATTTCGGATTAATTTGTAATGTTAAATTTCAGTTCTGGTTATTTTATTCTTCAGAGAAGATAATTATTGAAAGGTTTGTTTGAAGTAAATTCAAATTAGATATAGAAGAATTTTTGTACGCCACCATTTCTAAAGTTTCCAAACAGCGATTGTAAATTAAATGAGAAAATGGAATTTTAAAAGTGTTCAATCGTAGTTTAATATATAAAGTGTTGGCTAATGATGGTTTCAGAAACTAAATAGACCCATACCCAAATAGAGTTCACTAGATAAAATAAGGGAATTTGAAGTGTGACGCAAATATTTGGTATAAAATGTGTAGTCTGGAATCAAATTGTCAGCAGAAACATAACACTGCTCTGCGACATTTTTGTTGTCAAGGATTTTTCAACTGATTCTTACGTATTTCAATGCGCTGAATTCAAATAAGATACTGTTTTATTTCGTTTTTTAATCAGGTCAAAGTTTTTTACTATAGCTTTTTATTTCTATAAACTAGAATTTGACTTGCCTTTGAGCTATTTTCCGAAATACATTCATTAGAATTAAAGAAATTGCATAGCTCCTGATCAAATAATTACAAATTTTTACTATCATTGGAAGTTATTTCTATACCATGCAACAATCATGATACATTGCATCATATTTGATATTCCTAGAACTTTCTGAATATAGTGTTAGGTCATTAATATGTTTGTATATAAAGAGCGCACCTGTCTGTGAGAGTATTTAACTCATTAGTATTGGCTATCATAATTAGATTCCTAATTGTCATTAAGATTGGTGTTATCAATTTTTTTTCTAAGCTACATATGTGATTGGTGATTAATGTGCAAAATGTTATACTGTGTAAGATTTCTCACTAACTCCATAATTTAAGAAGGGGATTTTTTTGAGTATTTGAATAATAATTTCATCTTACGAGTAGTTTGGTTATGACATGTAGCAAAGCCATTACCTGGTATACATATGTTTTTAATAAAATCCTACCCTTAGTGGTAATTAAAAATATATAGGTATTTGCATCATATTTGATATTTCTAGAACTTTCTGAATATTGTGTTTGGTCATTAATATGTTTGTATATAAAGAGCGCACCTGTCTGTGAGAGTATTTAACTCATTAGTATTGGCTATCAAAATTAGATTCCTAATTGTCATTAAGATTGGTGTTATCAATTTTTTTCCTAAGCTACATATGTGATTGGTGATTAATGTGCAAAATGTTATACTGTGTAAGATTTTTCACTAACTCCATAATTTAAGAAGGGGATTTTTTTGAGTATTTAAAATAATAATTTCATGCTACGAGTAGTTTGGTTATGACATGTAGCGAAGCCATTACCTGGTATACATATGTTTTTAATAAAATCCTACCCTTAGTGGTAATAAAAAATATATAGGTATTTGCATCATATTTGATATTTCTAGAACTTACTGAATATAGTGTTTGGTCATTAATATGTTTGTATATAAAGAGCGCACCTGTCTGTGAGAGTATTTAACTCATTAGTATTGGCTATCATAATTAGATTCCTAATTGTCATTAAGATTGGTGGTATCAATTTTTTTCCTAAGCTACATATGTGATTGGTGATTAATGTGCAAAATGTTATACTGTGTAAGATTTCTCACTAACTCCATAATTTAAGAAGGGGATTTTTTTGAGTATTTGAATAATAATTTCATCTTACGAGTAGTTTGGGTATGACATGTAGCAAAGCCATTACCTGGTATACATATGTTTTTAATAAAATCCTACCCTTAGTGGTAATAAAAAATATATAGGTATTTGCATCATATTTGATATTTCTAGAACTTACTGAATATAGTGTTTGGTCATTAATATGTTTGTATATAAAGAGCGCACCTGTCTGTGAGAGTATTTAACTCATTAGTATTGGCTATCATAATTAGATTCCTAATTGTCATTAAGATTGGTGGTATCAATTTTTTTCCTAAGCTACATATGTGATTGGTGATTAATGTGCAAAATGTTATACTGTGTAAGATTTTTCACTAACTCCATAATTTAAGAAGGGGATTTTTTTGAGTATTTGAATAATAATTTCATCTTACGAGTAGTTTGGGTATGACATGTAGCAAAGCCATTACCTGGTATACATATGTTTTTAATAAAATCCTACCCTTAGTGGTAATAAAAAATATATAGGTATTTGCATCATATTTGATATTTCTAGAACTTACTGAATATAGTGTTTGGTCATTAATATGTTTGTATATAAAGAGCGCACCTGTCTGTGAGAGTATTTAACTCATTAGTATTGGCTATCATAATTAGATTCCTAATTGTCATTAAGATTGGTGTTATCAATTTTTTTCCTAAGCTACATATGTGATTGGTGATTAACTTGCAAAATGTTATACTGTGTAAGATTTTTCACTAACTCCATAATTTAAGAAGGGGATTTTTTTGAGTATTTAAAATAATAATTTCATGCTACGAGTAGTTTGGTTATGACATGTAGCGAAGCCATTACCTGGTATACATATGTTTTTAATAAAATCCTACCCTTAGTGGTAATAAAAAATATATAGGTATTTGCATCATATTTGATATTTCTAGAACTTACTGAATATAGTGTTTGGTCATTAATATGTTTGTATATAAAGAGCGCACCTGTCTGTGAGAGTATTTAACTCATTAGTATTGGCTATCATAATTAGATTCCTAATTGTCATTAAGATTGGTGGTATCAATTTTTTTCCTAAGCTACATATGTGATTGGTGATTAATGTGCAAAATGTTATACTGTGTAAGATTTTTCACTAACTCCATAATTTAAGAAGGGGATTTTTTTGAGTATTTGAATAATAATTTCATCTTACGAGTAGTTTGGGTATGACATGTAGCGAAGCCATTACCTGGTATACATATGTTTTTAATAAAATCCTACCCTTAGTGGTAATAAAAAATATATAGGTATTTGCATCATATTTGATATTTCTAGAACTTACTGAATATAGTGTTTGGTCATTAATATGTTTGTATATAAAGAGCGCACCTGTCTGTGAGAGTATTTAACTCATTAGTATTGGCTATCATAATTAGATTCCTAATTGTCATTAAGATTGGTGGTATCAATTTTTTTCCTAAGCTACATATGTGATTGGTGATTAATGTGCAAAATGTTATACTGTGTAAGATTTTTCACTAACTCCATAATTTAAGAAGGGGATTTTTTTGAGTATTTGAATAATAATTTCATCTTACGAGTAGTTTGGGTATGACATGTAGCGAAGCCATTACCTGGTATACATATGTTTTTAATAAAATCCTACCCTTAGTGGTAATAAAAAATATATAGGTATTTGCATCATATTTGATATTTCTAGAACTTACTGAATATAGTGTTTGGTCATTAATATGTTTGTATATAAAGAGCGCACCTGTCTGTGAGAGTATTTAACTCATTAGTATTGGCTATCATAATTAGATTCCTAATTGTCATTAAGATTGGTGGTATCAATTTTTTTCCTAAGCTACATATGTGATTGGTGATTAATGTGCAAAATGTTATACTGTGTAAGATTTTTCACTAACTCCATAATTTAAGAAGGGGATTTTTTTGAGTATTTGAATAATAATTTCATCTTACGAGTAGTTTGGGTATGACATGTAGCGAAGCCATTACCTGGTATACATATGTTTTTAATAAAATCCTACCCTTAGTGGTAATAAAAAATATATAGGTATTTGCATCATATTTGATATTTCTAGAACTTACTGAATATAGTGTTTGGTCATTAATATGTTTGTATATAAAGAGCGCACCTGTCTGTGAGAGTATTTAACTCATTAGTATTGGCTATCATAATTAGATTCCTAATTGTCATTAAGATTGGTGGTATCAATTTTTTTCCTAAGCTACATATGTGATTGGTGATTAATGTGCAAAATGTTATACTGTGTAAGATTTCTCACTAACTCCATAATTTAAGAAGGGGATTTTTTTGAGTATTTGAATAATAATTTCATCTTACGAGTAGTTTGGGTATGACATGTAGCGAAGCCATTACCTGGTATACATATGTTTTTAATAAAATCCTACCCTTAGTGGTAATTAAAAATATATAGGTATTTGCATCATATTTGATATTTCTAGAACTTTCTGAATATTGTGTTTGGTCATTAATATGTTTGTATATAAAGAGCGCACCTGTCTGTGAGAGTATTTAACTCATTAGTATTGGCTATCAAAATTAGATTCCTAATTGTCATTAAGATTGGTGTTATCAATTTTTTTCCTAAGCTACATATGTGATTGGTGATTAATGTGCAAAATGTTATACTGTGTAAGATTTTTCACTAACTCCATAATTTAAGAAGGGGATTTTTTTGAGTATTTAAAATAATAATTTCATGTTACGAGTAGTTTGGTTATGACATGTAGCGAAGCCATTACCTGGTATACATATGTTTTTAATAAAATCCTACCCTTAGTGGTAATAAAAAATATATAGGTATTTGCATCATATTTGATATTTCTAGAACTTACTGAATATAGTGTTTGGTCATTAATATGTTTGTATATAAAGAGCGCACCTGTCTGTGAGAGTATTTAACTCATTAGTATTGGCTATCATAATTAGATTCCTAATTGTCATTAAGATTGGTGGTATCAATTTTTTTCCTAAGCTACATATGTGATTGGTGATTAATGTGCAAAATGTTATACTGTGTAAGATTTTTCACTAACTCCATAATTTAAGAAGGGGATTTTTTTGAGTATTTGAATAATAATTTCATCTTACGAGTAGTTTGGGTATGACATGTAGCGAAGCCATTACCTGGTATACATATGTTTTTAATAAAATCCTACCCTTAGTGGTAATAAAAAATATATAGGTATTTGCATCATATTTGATATTTCTAGAACTTACTGAATATAGTGTTTGGTCATTAATATGTTTGTATATAAAGAGCGCACCTGTCTGTGAGAGTATTTAACTCATTAGTATTGGCTATCATAATTAGATTCCTAATTGTCATTAAGATTGGTGGTATCAATTTTTTTCCTAAGCTACATATGTGATTGGTGATTAATGTGCAAAATGTTATACTGTGTAAGATTTCTCACTAACTCCATAATTTAAGAAGGGGATTTTTTTGAGTATTTGAATAATAATTTCATCTTACGAGTAGTTTGGGTATGACATGTAGCGAAGCCATTACCTGGTATACATATGTTTTTAATAAAATCCTACCCTTAGTGGTAATAAAAAATATATAGGTATTTAAAAAAAGACTAAAATTGAAAAAAATATATAATTTGAATGTCAAAAACCAATAAAAATAATCTATTTTTCCATAAACAATGGTATTCATCTATTTTAGTGTATATTGTTTCATTGATTAGTTTAGTAAAAATATATAATTGTCTATTTTAAAATGCTTTTATTTTAAATACTTTCCTTACTGACAATTTATTTCTGAATTATAAATGTTTAAATGTTTTTCTATTTATTTTAGAAGATTTTAAATATGAATACAAAATGCAAAAATGACCCCGGGCAAATAACATTACCTGGACCTCAATCGAAAATAACACAATTTGTCAAAGCAAGTTACGACGCATATTTTAGGGTGAAATTAGGAGATCGCAATAAAAAATTTGCTCCTCACTTTGTTGCAAGACGTTTGTTGAAAATCTAAGAAAATGAAGTAAAAGCAAAAAAGATCATGTGACAGATTGTTATTTTTATTGTAATTTAATTATAATAATATCTTAATTTATTATTTATATATATATATATATATATATATATATATATATATATATATATATATATATATATATATATCGTATGAGTATGTTTACTATGTGATTTTTAAACTTTTGTCATTTTATTTCAGGAGTGAACAGTAAAAACAATCAACATGTTTATCCTGATCTTCCTTCTGCCAGACGACTAGTTCCTCACGGCCGAGAGGTATCCATACCAGCATCATCTAGATATTTTCAAAGATAGTATTGGGGAATATGTTGAAATTGACACTTATTTATCATTTATGCATTCAAGTATAATATTAAACTAACTGTTTTAGAATAACCCACAAACCTATATGTTTACTTCTACCCGAAATGAGTGGGCTCTCAAGGTCAAATGAGGGACCATGGCTCAATTCTGGTCGCGACAGATATGGGAGAAGAAGTCAGGGGGGGTGACAACCTTCCCAATATGAGTGCGAGGAATTTAAATAACAACAATAGAGTGCGGTTGGCTGTTACTAAACTAATTAAGGCTGCGGGCTATAAGGCTTATGAAAAGGTAGAAACAAAAATAAACTTTAATAATTTACACAGAATACACAATTAATATTTAGAGTGAAATAATGGCAATGGATACTCGATGTTTACAGTAATCGATCTAACAGAGCTACTTGGTTCAAACAGGGGCGAGTTCTACGTGAGTGTTCGGGAGGTTATAAAGAGCAGTAACACTTACTGGAGGGGGCAGTTGTGCCAAACGAAATGTACCGAAACAAAGGATGGGCCAATTGACTGGGGCTCAGGATCCTTCGGTATAATTCTTGCCTTCGGGGTTGTAGGGAAGCGGAGCCCGATCGAGAATGAAGTGTCTCGTTGACAATGGCAGGCGGCCTATACTGTTGATAAACAATTGGGACCAACAATATATAGGGACCAGCCGGAACCGCTACTGCCTCAGGCCAAGGGGGAAAGGGGGCTCTCCTTGATCAAACACAGCGCTAAAGAATGGGACGTACCCCCGCGAGGGTTTCTTGATAACGCCCCGGGAGACGACAGAGTCGCGTGTTTAACATTTCAATCCCTCTCTTATTGCTGAAAGCAGTTCGATATTCGGACTGTTCCTACGGCTCTCACTCGGCGTTGCCTGACCTCATGGTTTCGACTGGGCACATGCGGCAAAAACCTGTATTTTCTACACTAGCCTAATCCTTTAAATCAAGCCCAACTGAACGACTTGACCGGAGATTAGGGTCTATTAAAAGAATCAGCCCAGTTACTTGATTCAAGACTTGGTGAAAATAATTTACTAACTACAGAAACAACCTATTACTGGTACTGCAGCAGTGATGAATAGTTTCCAAAGTTTTTCTTCGTTCACGAAAATACTATGCTGGTATATTTCAAAAATGTCGATGGATTAATTGTAGCTTTTATAGGCTTCCCCTATAAAGAAGATGAGTGAAGACTTTTTATAGATTCATCAACCAGAAGTTTAAAGGGTGTGCTTCTTTATATAGAAAATAAAGAAGCATCTGTTCCAGTTGAACATTTTATTCAATTAATTGAGAATTACGAAACTATGGAGACTTTATGAATGGAAGATTTGTGTACATCTAAAGGTAAGAAATACATATAAATGTCATTTATTAAAAAAAATAAATAGGTAGAATATTATAGTTACTTTATCTAAAAACCACTGACCTAATTTAAAATAATCTCATTTTCAAATAAGTTGCATTTGAAAGAAAAAAAACGGCATCTTTTATATATATATATATATATATATATATATATATATATATATATATATATATATATATATATATATAAATTTTACATTAACATTAAATTTGTTACATTTCTTCCGATTCCAGAATAGTTTGTAATTTCAGGTTGCTTCTTTAATACTAGGAATGGAAGGTGGCTACACAAAATATCCCTGCTTCCTCTGTTTATGGGAGAGTAGAGCCAACGCGGCACAAGAATGGACATCTCGACGATCTTTTACTTCCGCCCCTTTACCTAAAATTGAGATTAATGAAAAGTTTTGTAAAAGCATTAAAAGAAGAGAGCCAGGTATTTCTTTATGGGGCAAAAGACAATTGCAAAAATTAGTCAGGCAAAATTACCTGCGGGTATTTTTGATGGTCCTCAAATAAAGATGCTAATGGAAGACCATAGTTTCACAGAAGTCAAGAGGCCTTAAAAATGTATGGCAAACTTTCAAAACATTTTCTCTTAGTTTTCTCGGAAATCATAGAAGTCCAAAGTATGAAACCATTGTAGAAGTTTTAATACAAAACTTTCAAATCTTAGGAGTAAATATGTCTGTAAAACTCCATTTTTTAAGATACCATATTGACTACTTCCCCCCAAATTGTGGTGATTTCAGTGAAGAACAAAGGGAAAGGTGCCATCAGGATATTAAGTGCATGGAGGAAAGATCCTAGGGAAGATAAGACATTAATATGCTAGCAGACTATTATTGTGCTTAAAAAATGGATTCACCACTAGAAAAACACAAAAGAAAATATTAAAATATCTCTTTTTTTATATAATGCTTCTATTTTTTATTTTTCTCATTTTTCAATGAAAATTATCACAAATTCTAGCAATTTTATCACCAAATGTGTTCTATTTCACATTTGTATTTAAATTTTACCTTTAAAAATTACCTTATAAATATAAGATATAAAATTTATTAATATTTTAAAAAGGGTTGTTGCAAAGAAAAGAAATAAGGGTAGATTTGGATTGAGCGGATTGAAATACAAAAGATCAGTTGAAAAAAATCTTGACAGCAAATATTTTGTTCAAACGCAGGGCTGTGTAATAGGACCCCTAAACATCATATATTCTGTCCTTTCTACTACTTCGACCACTTGTCTGAGTGAAAAGAATGAGAAGACTGTCCACCAGAGTTCTAGAAACTGCTATTTGATTTCCCAAACTTCTTAAAGGTTAGTTCCTAGCTTTCCTCATAAGGATGTTTGTGGGTTTTGAGACCAGCACAGCTTTCGTTTACATTCCATTACTGTCACAATTATAATTTTTACACAATCAATTAATTTTTTTCACAAGATTTTATTAAACATTCATTATAAATTAGTTGAATTATTTTTGTAATCATATTTTGAAGACAATTATTTTTAACTTTTTTATAGAAATGTAAATATCTATTATGTTTTTAAATTTAAATAAGTAGATCTTATATACCCAGGAAGTATTTGCATATACCTCCTAACCACCTGAGTAGTCCTAATAACCAAGGGGGTCAATTTTATTGTGAGAAAAAAACGCGTCTGGAAAGGGGCTAGGAAACCGCCCCAGCCGATGTACTCATCTTGTACCAAACATTGCGAAAGAGGAAACCAAGTTTACAAGATGGTTTAGTAGCAACGAGAAAAGGAAGTGCACCAATATATATAAAAACGAGTCAAAAATTTCGTTAAACCCCTAAAAAACGTGAACATATAACATTTTAATGTCCGGACTCGAAAGTGTAGTTTCGTGCTAGACGATGCTAAAGACAATAATCTCAAGGATTAAAATCTTTTATGTCATATCGAATGCCTTGTTGATGCAGTGTTAGAGGTTTTTTGTTCACGTTTTAAAAAAATATAACTTGATCCGCTTGTTTAATTATTCAATTACCTTATAACCAGCATGTTTACAAAATTCGTAGGTATGAATATTTAATTAAATTAACTGCTTGTGGTTATAAACTAATAACACTGAGTTACAAAAAGAATTTTGGAAGTCGTCTAAGTTTATTCAACTGATTTAGGACAATTTTTCAGCGCTGAATCCGCAAATGCCATCTGTTTCCTCTAATCAGATCAGGGTTTTGTGCTAAGTCAATCTAATCAGGTCAGGTTTTTGTGTTGTCATTTTTTTTTTAAATACGATCTTAAAACTAACTCGATTTCATTTTGGTGATATTTTCGGTAGATTTTTGTTAATATTTCTCATCCAAAATAGGTTTTTAAGATAGAAAAATCGTTTTCTAACAACATTTATTAATTACGTAACAAAAATTGATTAGGGTACATTGAATAGTCTACATTGATAAAGGTAAGTAAATGTCAATTGGATATAGCTCTCAAACCGAAATTAATTTGGACAACTTAATAATTTTTCTACTTTGTTTTTTCTTAAAGGTAAAAAAAGGTTTTAAATTGTGTATTTTAAAAACTTTGCTCAACCAGATCAAAATTTTGATTTTTGTCAAAAGCAATTTATTCCTTCTTCATGATGGACTTCCATTCGTTTTTAATGAGTCGTCTTTATTTTTCCTATTTAAACTTACCATCCAATGTTTTAAGAATGTCTAACCAGGGGCGAGTACAGTTAATCATTGATTTAAAAATGTAACGGAAGTTAATGCTAAAGCACTAACATTAATATTATTTTATCTGTATCTATAAGACGCTGGATCTGTTCCTTGCGGCCACAACATTGTTCGTTCCTAACTAACAGTCATTCCCTTATGCACGTAAATTGCCGAAATGTGAGGGGTATATTTGATGTGGGAAAGATTGGGGAGGTTTGTTGATGCGTGCTTTATGCGAGACGAACATGAAGAGTTTGTGTGGAATGGAGTGAAGGGAGAGCGTTGAGGTGTGGATCAGGGTGGTAGGAATAAAAGAAGGTGTGACAGTGTTCTTATGTGATAAGTGGCATGATGCAATAGTTGGATATGAAAGCGTGACCTCAAAAATTAATGTGCGTGAAGTTGAGATTTGCAAGGGTGAAAGTAAGCGTGGTTGTAGTGCCTGGATCCTGTAATGATAGAAGTGAAGGTGAGAAAAGAGTTTCTGGAATAACATGGAACAAGTAGTGGATGTAAGTGAGATTATGCATCGGTTGATGATTGTAAGAGATATGAATTGAGGAATAGAGGACCGGGAGAGAAAGGAAATGAAAAGAGGGTAGTAGAGTTCAGTGCTGAAAGAAACATCTGTACTAAAGCCATTCGTTTTAGTAAGAATAATTACAAATAATGGTTTAAAAACCTTATATAAACAAACACTATACTGACAAAGGTACAAGTAGACACATATACACAAACAGAAATGTGAGATTATCACAAGAAACAAACTTTTAACTTTATCACCGTAACTATAACTACCTACAATGGATAGAGATTATCCTGATCTCCAGGCAAATTAGCATCTCTTTGCAAACCTCTGACTTCCTTCAGTTTTCAGCAACTATTCTTTATTAACTATCACATTCACACACGAAACTCAAAGTAGATAGGTGGGACAGGTGTCACCATAAACAGTAACGATCTAGAATAGATACAAGCTACACATCGTGGCTTGGATTCCACGTTAAGCTGTAGATCCTGCGACTAAGTCAATTTTGTTGTCTCCTACTATATTTCCTTGCTGTCCTATCCTTAAAAGTTCTTCTTCCCCTCCCTTTCACCGTACACACAGTTCCTGGAGCCTACTTAGACTCTGGACAGTGTGGCTGCAGGGGACTACAAAGCATTGCCTGGCTTCACCACCTTCCTTAGCCCCTCTTTTAAGGGCCAACGTGGAAAGGGAGTCAGGCAAGCTGTTCTATCTCTCACAATTCTCTTTTCATTTAATTTCAATTCATTTCAGCACAAGAATATCGATAAATAAATAATGTTTGGGCAAAAAAGAGGCGAAAACTTAAGAGTAGGATTAATCAGTGTGTAAGAAGAAAGAATGTGCTCCGGTTGTATTTAATGTGAAAGCTGTAAGGAGTAGAAGTAGAAGAAAGAAATTATCTGATCACATGAATGTGCTCTGTAAGGTTAAATTCGTTGAAGCACGAATGAGAATACATGAGGTAGATGGGAAGTAAGGAAGATTGAGAGGTAAAAGGTTATTCAATCAGAAAGAATAGGAGAGATCATGTGAGAATGCATGAGAGTAAAAGAGAGAAAATAACTGAGAGCATTAAGATAGATCAAATGTGGAACACATTTAAAGAAATGATGGTAGGTACTACATGATTTGTCTGTAGGTGTGCCAGAAGAGGAAAGATACGCAAAATTCTGAATTTTGAAATAATGGTTTGTAGGTGAACTTGAAAGCGAAAATGAGGCGTAAATGCAAATCTTCAATAGTGCAGACAAGAATGAGCGGAGAAGATGTTGTTGAATGCATAAGGGGAGATTAAAATGAAATTAAATCAAGTGATTAGACAGAGTAGGAAAGCAGCAAATAAAGCATTTTGACAAAAGATGAATGAGGATCTAGATGGGAGCAGGAAGCTATTCTGAAAGGAAGTGAGAAAGGTGAGGAACCAGGAGAAGAATAGCTGTGTGAACTTTAAGAACATGAATGACACGGTACTTTTGAGCAATGAGGTCAAAAGTAGATGGCAAGAATACTTTGAAGAATTATTTAATCTGGATATGGAATATAATGCAGATGTAAATATGATTAGCTTCGTGGGCATAAATCGGGGTCGAAGAAATAAGTTTGTAAGGAATTGGTAGTGCTGTGAGTGGTCTGAAAAATGAAAGAGGCGCTGAAATGCTAAAGATTGGCGGTGATTATATTATGAAATGAGTCTGGTAGCTGTGTTGTAAGGCTTTTAAAAGTAAAACTAATATGCACTAATGGCGCCATTGTACAAAAAGAAACGAGAAAGGGGAATGCAAAAACTACAAGAAGATATGTCTGTTGAGTGTTCTAGATAAAGTGTATGTAAATATCCTGATTTGGTGTATAAGAAGGATAACTGAGGAATTGATAGGGGATGAACAAGAGGATTTTAGAGCATCAAGGGTGGTGTAGATCAAATGTTTGATAACCCTCTGAAAAAAAAGCTATAAGAGATGTAAAGTATTGGATGATGGGAAATATATATATATCTTGGAAGTAGGTTGTGCGTTAGGGTGAAAGATAGCTGCGGTGAGTTGTTTGATATACGTGGAGGTGTAAGATAAGATTGTGTAATGTTGCCATAGCTTATTAATATCTTGAAGTATCTCAGATGCATTGTAGATGCTAGTGGTACAGATGAAGTGGATTTCAACCACAAGGGGTTAAATGGTAGGAAAGTTAGTGGTCGAATAGAGCGTGGGTGAGTGATATGGGTTTGAATGTGGAATGTGCCGGAAAGCTGCATGAGAGTATGCTGGTGCCAACGTTGGTGTATGGGAGTGGAGTTATGGTATGGAAGGAAGAGGAAAGATCTCGAGTGAGATAGCTGTTTGGTGTGGACGGGTAGATAGAGTAAGAAATGAATGGAAAATAGGGCTTTAGTCTGCGGAAAAGTGTGTAAATGAAGTTGTGACTGAAAGTATTTTGAGGTGGTATGGGCCTAAAAGATAATGGGTAGAAATTGTCTTGTAAAGTTAGATACGAGAGTGAGTGTAGGGGTTGTAAGACCGCGTAAGAGGTGAATTGATTTTTTGAACGCGTGTCTGAGAGAGAGCGGTTTCACTGAAGAGAAAGTGGATAATGTTGTGTATGATAGATGGAAATGGAGAGGATTTGTGAGAGGTTATGCTAGGATTCTTATGCCTGGGAGGAACTGTAACTCGAGGAGATGCTACGATGCATAGCACCCCCATCAGTATGAAGTGGCTTCGCCGCGGACAAAATGATGGGTGCCTTTGCGCATAATATGACATAAAGAAAGCAGTAGAGATGAAGCTCGCCAAATTCACTTTGTGGGAAAGAAGTTGAACTCTTTCTTAGTCTTGAATTCTTTAAAAAAAAAATTGCTGACACTCAGGTTAAAAATCACTGACACTGGTTAAAAATTGCTCACACAGGTTAAAAATTTATGACGCTCAGATTAAAAATTGCTGACACTCGGGTCAAATTATTTTTGCTTTTTTTATTTTTTAGCTTTGCTATCACCAATAATTACTCGTATGACTACCATCACCAACAATTATGATTACCATACATGTTTGATTGTCATCTCAGCGTGAAAATATATAAAGTTTCTTTAACCGCGCTTGACAAAAATCACTAATCCTCTACGCTCCTATAATATCCATAGGTCCCTAAAAATATAGATTAAATCAATCAAAGCCATGTAAAACCCCTCAATGAGGCGACAGATCCATAAATATATATGTCGAAACATAAATTTATGACCCGATGAAGGTGACGGGGCGTGAGTGTACGAGTTTTAGAGGCGAATAGAATTTTTTTTATTGCCTTTTTTTGAGCACAGACATCGATGCCAATTTTAGACTCGAAATTCGGTCAACGGAATTCCAGATATCTCGATGTTTCTCCTGATGTAATTCTGTTAAAGTGGCCTCCCCCCCAAAAAAATATTCAGGAATTTATTTAAAGAAAATAATGGGTTTTTTTCCACTTTCCCCAAGTGTTGAGGTGAAACAATATCCCGACGATCCACAAAGGGGATCAAATGAGTACTTTTGAGTTGGGCTCTTGGTTTTAAAACTCATCCCTCTTCAGTGTTGGGATGAGCTGTAGTACTGGAAACCAAAAATAAATTCGAACAAAGAGCACTGGTACTTGAAGTCAGCCCTTAAAGGAAACTAGTAGAAGTAAAAGAGTGAATAATAAATTGATTAAATTTCAAGAAAAAGCAAGGTGTAAAGAAGTTGAACAAAGAGTCCCATAAAAACATCCTAACCACTGCATTTAGGAATCAGAAGAGTAAAATTGAAACTTCCCAGAACAAGTTTTGGGTGGCGGAGAGTAAATTAGAAACATTGAAACCCTTTATGAAACCGAGTGCGAGACTTCTATACAGACAGATTTAGTATAGAAGTTCGAGTTTTATAGTCTATTTTCGAACTGTTTATAGAAACGTAAGCGTCACTAACAACCACAACACGACCAACGAGTACAAGAGTACTGTAACGATCGAGGCTCTCTATGCCAGGGGGTGAATGTCAAAATACATATGGACGAAGTATGTGGAAGAATGGATTGTATTTCAAACACGACTCACCACCCCACTTCCACAGTGCCAATAAAATAGTATTGTTAACATGAAAGAGCCACATATCTGTCAGCAGCTTTGTTCCCCCCCCCCCTCCCTGCATGCTAGATGTTAATCCTTGGAATTATTGTCTCTGGCATCGCTGTACAATTTGCTCTGAAAGAGAGATAAAATAACCAGGGAATAAAATGGGAATATCTAGGAGAATTGCGCGTTTATCCAGTCCCTGTAAACAACAAATAGTCTCCTATTATGCCTATTTTTGCTATGTACCGTTCAGATACTTTCCATTATATTAACTTATACAATTTCCATACGAACCTCTTTTAATTCATTTAAGAGAAGATGCCTTCGTTGGTTGTTTAAAAAATATTAGAGAATAGGGAAAAATAAAGTCCTTGGTTCAATTAAAGATTTCTCTCAGTCACCTTTCAATAAACTTTGTTAAATGGTATAAAATAATTTAATTGGGAAAGTGAGATGGGTGATCTCTTTTATTTTACCACGAAAAAATAAACATCAACTTTTTTATGCTTTTTAACTTCATAATCATTCCGATCGATAGTTTAAGTATTAATTTATCCAAGCATTTTGCCTAAATCGTATAGACATTAAACAAAATTCAACAAAGAATTATCGGATAACCTGATAACTGCTTAAAAATACACTGTCCAAAACGATGAAAATTAACTATAAAAGGACTTAAGAATTGACTTCACCTTGGATGGTTTAAATTCCTAAATGGTGAATTAACTCTTCTTTGCCACAGATCTCAGAAGCAATTCCTATTAGTTCGCATACTCACTTACAGGTGACAAACGCTTTGGCGACTAGACTTGCTGTCATATGTTGAATTTAAAGTTAGTTCTTTCACAAACACACTCAAAGAAAGTTTATTCTAAACATACATATCATTTTTTTATATTATACTCGCGCAATTCCTCAGGATGTAGATCAGTTTTCCTGGGTGATTTTTTTTCTTTGTAAAGTCATTACTGTGGAATAAGAGTATCATATACAATATATGAAATCGGTTGAACAGCGGACATTTTCTAAAAGTCAGCTTCGGTGATGGTGTGGGCGGGCGTAACATCAACGGGATAAAAGACACCTCTCATCTTCATTGAAGGGACGGAGACGGGATAAAGATCAATCAACATTTTTATTTGTAGATTTTAAAGGAGAAACTCATCACCTGGGTGAATTTTACCATAGTAAATACCGGTGCGATTCTTCAACAAAATAAAACAACCTCACAGAGAGCAAAAATAATATTCAAGAATAATCCAAGACAAATTTTTAGGGATTTTACTCAAAGGAACTTTAGGCTCACAGCTTGCCATATTTGACTTTAGGGTGCAGTCGATGCTTAAGTAGAAGGCCTATGCCTGATCATCTCAAAGTGTCGAAGTTCTGGAGTGCAAACTAGAACAAGGTCGGCTAACCAAAGTCGCCTGATCAAACTAATTCTGATTTATGACCTTACGACCTTCGAAACTTTCAATAATTCCTGGACTAACCTTGGAAATACATTGGTAATGTTATCATTCGAAATAGAATGTAAAACAAAATAAGGGTTTCAAATTTCGTTAGAATCTGCCAAATAATTATGAATTTATTGGCAAAACAACAATAATTTCCGGGCTAACCTTAGAAGGACCTTGGCAATTATAGCATTCGAAAATGAAAGTAAAACAACATAAGGATTTCAAATTTCGTTAGAATCGGCCGAATACTTACAATGTTATTACCAAAACAATAAAAAAGCAAAACGGAGACCGACCGACCGACGACCGATTGACCGACATAGTTAGGTATAGAATCGCACGCGACTAAAAATGGTGGGAACAAATGTCAGCTAAAACATCGGAGGCTACTTGTGCTCAGATCATTGACGCAAAAGGAGATGCGATTGAATAATGACCCCCCCCCCCCCAAAAAAAAACGGACCTGCACACACTTTTTGTGATATATCCTTCATTCATTCACTAATCACCCTTACTTTGCAGGACATGAAAGAAACAACGCCTGTGAACACAACTAGATCTCAATGGGAGCTCTAGCAAAGAATATACTGCGTCAAACATTAGCACCAGCCAGGATCGTTCAAGAAAGTTCAAGACACTTTCATGCATCAGTTCGAATGTGAAAAAGACCCCTCCAAGAGCATATTTCAGGACTGGGTGGACCACTTCGACAACTCTGGGACAGTGGAGGACTTCAATACAGCCAGTGACAACCGTCCAAGCCATTCAAAACGCCCTGGGAAGCGTACAGCTGAGCTGGATGAAAGCGTGAGAGAGTCAGTTTAGCAGAGTCCAAAACGTTCTGTTGCCAAGCGAAGTCAGTCCTTCGGTATATCCCGTGGGAGTTGCTGGATAGTGCTAGTAATGAATGCAAAGGCCTATCCATACAGAATACAGACGAAGCGGACCCTTTCAGCCTCAGACAAGGAGCAGAGAAAGACTATGTCAGTCAAGATACTGGAGAAGATTCAGGAGACTCCAACTTTCCTTAATCTCCTTTGGACCGCAGATGAAGCTCACTTTCATCTTGAAGGAAAAGTAAACTAGAAGACAAATATCTTTTGGAAGACCTCCAGAGCAAATGAGGTAGCTACCAAGCCTCTACACTCAACTAAGTGCACGGTATGAACTGCAATCTCAGCCAGAGGCAGGAATCTGACCCGACAGTGGCAGTTACCAAAGAGCGGAATGTTAAGGTCCTCAAAACCTTCAAGAGAGAGCTGCAGACCCTGATCCCGTCGCTTATGGGGAAGTTATGGTTCCAGCAAGATGGAACAAGCTCTCACACCACAAACTTGTCGGGAGTTTGGCTGAAATAAAACTTTTGTGGCCGTGTGATCAGTCTCAAGACTGATATTGAGTGGGCATCTCACAGCCCAGACCTTAGCCCCCCCCCCCTCCCAGATTTCTTTCTTTCAGGCTACCTTAAAGAGATAGTGTCCGCAGGTAGACCCAAGACCATTATGGAACTCAAGGAAGCCATCAAGGGGGAGATCAGAGCCATTAGTCAGTCAGTTTGTAAGGACGTCATGGACAACTTTGTTCTGCGCCTCAAGAAATGCACAGAGCTAAATGGAGGTCATCTCGAACACGGGCTTTAGAATAAAGAAGAAAATTCCAAAGACTCTCATGTTTTGATATGATTTTTTTTAAACACAATAAACTAGTTATCACCAAAGTTTTATTCAATCCTGGCGGAAAATTAAGAAATGAGGCCTATCGAAATTTATGGCCCGTTTTGGGAGGGTCACCCTGTATTAGTTACATCGTCTTATAGCATAGAATTTTTTATTTCGTTTTAATCTAAGTGTTATGTAACAATATATTGTGTTTTGAAAATAAGTGAATAAATATCAGTCTAGACTTTGTGTTTCTACCCTGTATGCATTATCTTTCCTAAGATCAGATGATTTTATCAACCTTGATTCTAATCTATTCTACGATTTCAAATTTATAGGAGGATATCATTGTTGGCTGATCATGGAAGCTTGCATAAATTCATGACTATCTTTGGGAGGAAAATGTTATTCAAAATTAGATAAAAAGGCAAGTAACATCCACTAATTAATTATAATCTTAATCTTCAAATGTTGTGAGAGGCGTAAATCCTTTTCTTCTTAAGTTTACTACTTCAAATTACTTGATTATACAATGTATACTACTCTGAGAGAGCATACCTACCATCCAAAAAGACTCTTGGAAGTTTCGAAAGTTTTATGCCCCAAAATAATTATTCACAAAGTAAGAATTCATAATCCTGCCCCCCTTTTATGCTGTGATTTGCTCTGCTTGCTGGATATCAACCCTAGGTGAGAATTCTGAGCGATGCTTCTCCATTCTTGTCTTAATAACGCCCTGCGGCTGTCAAAATTTGTGAGATTACCCCTGTTCACCCAATATTTACGAATCCTTTGGTTCTCGATCTGAGTAAAAGCTGGTGTTTTCAGGCCATGGAGTAAATCTTCAATGTGTTTGTACGCGAGACACTTCGTCACTGCTTATTCCCATGACATGTTGAAAAATCCTGCTGGAAAACGTATGATTAAGAGTTGCTTGTGAAGGACTTGTTAATGTAATTTTTGTTCAGGAGTCTGTTTGTATGTTTTTAAGGACGTGTAACGCCTGCTTTTATCATATTTTAGCATGTTCTAGGTCTAAATGGGCGTGAAAAAGAGAATGGAAGTTTAAAAAGAGATGCAAAAGATTACCTGAAAGAGAGCACCACTTTGGGGCACTGTAGAAGGCGTGCCGCTAATCCAAGTTTAAGTTGTAGCATGGGTATTGCCCCTGCCATACTATCCAACCCCCTTGCAGGGTGTGATAGAATTGCCTGCTGGCTGCGGCCCCTCGCTTCTATCACATATTGAAACTCATGCTTCCCACGTGCATCCTGCGAGAAGAGAGTAGCATGGCGTCCTTATCGCCCAACATTTCTCGAGTATTATCTTCCCCCGTCCAAAGTTTAATCAAGGAGGTTCAATCCCCCGTTTGCCTGCAGGCGTTGATCTGGCTAGATTGAATTAGACTTATGGGAAGATAAGGTTGTTCAAAGCGCTAGTGGGACATTCCATGAAAGTCCCCCATTGCCCCTACCCAGAGGGGCTGGCTCCGGCTATTTATGCGATAGAATTTGGCGTTTGAATCAGATCCCGATTATCTTCGCGAGGCATCACGCCGATCCGGTCTCCCTTGTGCACCTAGAAACTCTACCTCTAGAACCCTCTTATTGTCCAGAAGAGGACAATATCCTTGAGTGCCAAGCTCCGTGCCTCTCGAGACGCCAATTCAATAGCCCCCCCCCCCCTTGTTGTTCAATTGTTTAGAAGAGAACAACTTTAGAACAGTCATTTTTCTTCGAGCCCGTTCGACAAGAAACTGTTCTCGCTCCCCTGATATCACGTCAGGGGTAATTTAATTCTCCCCTTTTAACATTTTTCAAGAGAACGCTTGGTTACGCCAATAACCTCAATTGTTCATCCAGAACATCTCCGATATCCTGTCTCAAGGATCACTCGTACTTCCGAGCCCCACTCCGCTCCCACTCCTCAAAGTCAGTCGTTCCCCCCTCGTTAAGGACAATCCCCTAAAAAAAACTCCTCCTGGGAAGGAAATCGCCAGTCAAACTGAAGCCATTCCTTCAAATCGCCTTCATCCTACATTTTAGTATTTAATTCTTTGTTTGTAAGACGTCTCAGACGTGTCACGATTCGGGAACCAGCAGAAGTCAGCCAGCATAGCAGTGCTCCATTTTCCCTTATACCTGTTTTACATTAACGCTATATATTGATGGGACCTCTCTACATGTTCATCACTCACATCTCCTGCATTCTCTGAGAAGAAAGATAGATGACAATGAAGAAAGTGTATCTTCAGTGACATATTGCATCCGAGATCTTGGTAGCACTTGATTACGCTCTCCACTATACGCTCTCGCTGGGCTCCTTGGTGCTTTCCCAGAAGTCCTTTGCATATATTTTGGAATGCATGCCAGGCCGTGAGCTCAGTTTCATCTATTGTCGCCTCGAAGTCTTCATCAGCTATAAGTTGACGAATCTGAGGGCCTACGAATATGCCTTCTTTAATCTTAGCATCACTTATTTTAGAGAAGATCGCTTTGAAGTACTGAAAACATGGCTTTCAATTCGGATATAAGGAAACGAGATATAACTACCCTCAACTTCAATGCACTTGCGCCGCTTGTTCCTGAGGCTTCGAATTCCCAACAACCAGAAATCTACAGACTGTTGTCCAATCCACTCATGGACGGCGAGCTGGACATCTTTATCGTTCCCAAACCGGCGTCCACGAAGTGCAACCTTGAGCTGGCGGAATAAAAATTAGTCGCTGGGGGCCAGATCTGGACTGTATAGGGGATGGTTGAGCTCCTCGAATCCGCACTCGCGCAGGGCATCTTGTGTAACTCTGGCCTTATGGACAGACGCATTGTCGTGGAGGAGCAGGACACCGCGTGTCAACTTGCCGCGCCGCTTCTGAAGGATGCACTTCTTCAACCCAGCCAGTTCCTCGGCGTAATATTGGCCTGTTATGGTCCTTCTATGAGGGGCATAGTCCACCATCAACACTCCCTCAGAATCTTAGAAGATGGTGGCCATGATCTTCCCAGCTGAGGGTTGGGTCCGGAACTTGATGGGGGTCGGAGAACCCCTGTGCTTCCAGGCCATGCTTTTAAGCTTAGTCTCGGGATCCCAGTGATGGACCCACGTTTTATCACCTGTCACTATGCGTGACTCGAATCCCGCCGGGTCTAAGTTGTACAGGAACAGCAGCTCCTCCGAACTTTGACGACGTTGAAGTCGATCATGGGGCGTGAGGTTTCGTGAGGTTTCGTGAGGTTTCTACGGACCCAACGAGCAGAGACCTTGGTCATGGTCAAATTATCGTGGATGATGTTGATAACACTTCCATTTGATATTCCAAGTTCTCGCTCGATTTCTTCGACCTTCACGCGTCGATTTTCGAGGATAATCCTCTCCACACGGGCCACATTGTCCTCGTTGGTCATGTCTGACGGGCGTCCTGGACGGGAGTCATCTTCAAGGGACTCACGACCATGGCGGAACTCCCTATTCCAGCGAGCAATGGCTGCATAAGAAGGGGCGGTGTCGGTGTACACTGCAACCAGGCGTTCATTGATCTCGTTTGCATTCTTGCCTTCCTTGGTCAAAAATTTGATCACTACGCGGTGCTCAACCTTCTCCATTGTTGAAAAATTTGTGACTAACGATCTGCGATCAGCTACTGCTTCTTAAAAAGACGAGGCAGGAGCGTACGGCTACAGGTCCTGATTTTTCATAACTTGTCCTAACACCCCCACAAACAGCCATCCCCCTTCCTCTGTTTTGCCCTACCAATTCGCAAGACATATTGAACGCCCCTCGCATATGCAGTGGTGGAAAAATGATTTTCTTCTACTTAAATAGTGGCCCTTGAATTACATTATGGCATCCAGGAATCATAGTTTACTGAGGTGACCATTCTGAGCGTTCATAATGGTCTGATATGGACCTACCTTCCCACTTGCAAAGAAAGCACATAAACTTTGTGTATCTAGTTTGTAGCCAATTAAGTAGGGATACTACTTTCAAGTCCACACAAATTAGTCACTCATGCTCCTTGTAACTTATACGGTCTAGAATAAAAGCAAGGTTCTCATACCATTGGTATGCTAAACATGAAGCCAGGCACTTCGCCTTTCACCCAGGTAGAAAGGGAACTTGTACACCTGACACAACATATGTGAGGTGCCCAACATTTGTCCTGGTCACCCACTTTACATGCAAAGTACAGCTCATTAAGTTTTTTCACATGTTTAGTCAATTATGTCTTAATGTAACTTATCCACATATATAACAGAAACTGTCTGGGGACTTTTTGCTTTCTCTAGGCATTTTAGATCTCTGTCCTGTAAACAAAAAACACTAGTATGAGAAAAATAATATAAATAGTAACAGTAACAAATATTAACTAAAAAAGTAAAAGTAGAAAGCATTTATAGTAAGTTGCAAAATTATCAAGTGTTACATAAGAGTTACCACGGATTTGGACCCACATAACTAAAACAATATTGTGTATACTTTCATAAATTTCATAGGTTAGGTTGACAAATACCTTAGGAACACCTCCATTAAAATTATGTCAAAATCCGTTTATAACTTTTAAAGTTGTCAGTTTCGGCCCAATCCTGTTCGCAAATAATCCATAGGAAACTATCAGTGTATTTAACATAAGTAAGATAGTAATTTACGAGAAACTTGAGCGTCACAGAAAGAGACCGATGTTGATGTATTCATGATTTACGTAATAAAATACCCCTAGAAAAGGTTATTCTCATTTCCGTTTGTTTGTATTTTCATTGTTGTACAATGTTATCACGAGCTATGTACCTCATCTTTCACACTATCGGTTTTAAAATAAAGTCACGCGCTTTGCTTTCATTGATCTTTTCGTCGTGTTCATGTGAAATTATGATAAACTGTAAGAAAAATCTTTAGACCTCTTGAATTTTCCTTTTCCCTCATTAGTCTATCTACCCTGCTTTCGTGTATCAACCCTTCTTTTGTCTGTCTACCCTCTTTCTCTGTCAACCAGATAGCCATATTGACGGCGGGTCTAATTTCAACTTCTCTTTAACTGACCATTTTATGACTTTATTTTGAGAATATGAATTTTAATCACTAAGACATTTAAAGACAAGCCCTGGTGGGACGTATTTGCAACTACCCCTACTCTGGGGCGATAATAAGTTGTTACAGATTTTTAAACATAATACACAATTTCAAAATCAGATAGCTCAGAGATTTCTTGGGACAAACACTCTCGCTTTGGGGATCCACCGAAAGACCTTACGCATAGACACGAAAAGAATCAGCGGTGCCTTCAAAATACCATCCATCTTCTTAAGCTTTTTGCTCTCACATTTAAAATTTACTTTCCAATTTATTAAGTATTTTTAATATTGTGTGTTAACAGTAAGTTGATTTATGTTCGTATATGATGGAGCAAGGTAATTTTACATCTATTGTTTTGTCGTGATATTCCATACATAGTCAAAGTTACGGTGCAGGAAACTCTCTTTCAATCGCAGGAACTTGCAGTCTGATGCAAGTTGCCTTTCAACACCTTTATTTTCAACCTTAAAAGAATCAAATTCATCCCATTTTACAACTCTACGAAATAACAAGAGAAATTGGCACTCAAGTCGTCTCAAAGCATCTATGTAAAAGGTAATATAAGTTTTTTCAGAACAATCAATCTAAATCTCTTCCAAAATCAGTAAAAACTAACCAGGTACAAAACTAACAACCCTTGAAACTTTGTCAAAACCTTTCAAAACTTGAAAAATCTTCGGTTAATTTTGCCTCAAACTACTTTTTACAACGATTGCAAAATCAATTCGTTCATTGCTTCTGCATAACATTGTTATCGCTGTATTTCCTCGACTCTCTATGCATGATTTGGTAAATATAATATCAAACGAGTAAGGGGAAAGAACAATAGTTTTAGAGAGAGAAAAAGAAAGACAAAGATTGTTCCAGTGCAATCGTTATCTGATTTGTTGCTTTAACGACTGAAAATCACCTTTAAAATGGTCTTTGTTGGTCTATAGATCGTGTAACCATTGGAGTGTATTTCGAGAGCAATGCTTTTAAAGCAGAGGTCAGGTAGCTTTTTTGGGTGTTACCCCAAAAGAATTTGTAGTAAAATGAATTTACCCCTGACTTTGAAGTACTCTGGGGACCAAACCAATTTACTTATAAAAATCATGGATAATAAAGACGCACAAAAAAATTATATTGCGATAATGTTTACTTTTTTATTTCATCTATCATTAGGAAATAAAAGTCCGTCTCTTTGGCATGAAAATAGGACACAAGAAAATATTGTAGGAAATTATATATTTATAAACATAAATAATACAGTCACTTTTTAGCATTACATGGCACACAAACAAAATTATTGACTATGTCTCTATCATGTATTTAAAATTAATAAAAAAACAAAATAGGAAAATGTTATTTAATCCACTATTATGGGGAAAAATGTTTACCCTTTCTGACATGTGAATGGTAAACAAATGTTACTAATGAAAAAATTATTGTCGTAGAATAGGCTCCCGACGATATACCATATATAACTATTCGTTAAGGGAATTTTCTATATTTCGAGTGCGTGGTAATCTGATTGACCGAGGTTAGTTCAAAAAGGAAGGGGTGGGCTGGAGAGGTTTATTTATCTTCAATATGCTTAAGAAGTGGAACGGCGCACGAGGATAAATAATATGGCTACTATTAATAAAATAGAGTTTTATTAATTAAACTATCAACAACACACAAAAAAAAATGTTTACAAAAACAGGGAATGAAAAGGGTCGTAGGAATATTTGACTAATCTGAGGATTAAGATTTGGAGAGATTAAAAACGATAAACAAACGAAAAAAGGGGGGAATGGTTCGCTAAACCATTTAAAGCACAGGGTTGCGTTGACAAAAGGTTAAATAATTAAAGGTAATGCTCAGCTTACGTAATTACAAAGTTGTTGTGCAGAGGAAGACGATGCGAAGGGATCTTCGGTCCACTGGCGATTTCCAGCAGAAGGGTTCTTCGGGGGGTTGTCCTTAACGAGGGGAGAGGACTGTCTTCGAGAAGTGAGAGCGAAGTGGAGCTCGGAAGTATGAGCGCTCCTTGTGACAGCAAATCAGAGATGTTCTAGATAAAAATGGAGGTTATTGTTGAAACCAAGCGTTCTCTTGAAGAACGTTAAAAAAGGGGGAATTAAATTATCCGGACGTGATGTGTTGGGAACGAGAACCGTTTCTTGACGAACGAGCTTGAAGAACAATTGCTGTTCTAGCATTGTTCTCTCTCTGAACAACAGGGGTGTGAGAACCGTTTCTTGTCAAACGGGCTCAAAGAACAATGGCTGTTCTAACGTTGTTCTCTTTTTAGACAACAGAGGGGCCTTGTTGACTTGGCGTCTCGAAGGGCACGAACCTTGGCACTCAAGGGATATTGTCCTCTTCTGGACAATAAGGGGTTTCTCGGCTGAGTTCCTAGGTGCACAAGGGAGACTGGATCGGCTTGATGCCTTGCGAAGATAATCTGGATCTGCTTCAATTGGGAAAAGCTTTTGTATAAATAGCCGGAACCATCTCTATGGCGTAGGGGATATTTGAGTAGGGCACTTCGGGGGAATGTCCCGGTGGCGCCTGGGAAAATACCTAATCTGCCCATAAGCCTAATTCAATCTGGCGAGATCTATGTATGGAGGCGAAACGGGGGAGTGAACCTCCTTGATTAAACATTGGCTATGATGGGAGATAACGCGCCTCTGCTTCCTCGCAGGATATACGTGGGTAAGCATGTGGGTAAGCATGGTTAACATGTGATAGAGGCTGAAATACAGCGGCCTCAGACCGTTCTATCACACCCCTCATTTCCAGGGGAAGTTTTCACTTTGAAAAAAAGAGAGGAGGGACAACCATAGAGCTCCATTTTGGAGAACTCACATTCTTGCACCGACCGTACCTTCATGCACCTAGCTAGTATTACCTTAATACATATGATTATGTCGATCATTTGATTATAGGTGAAACTAACCTTTAATACAAACTTAACCATAAAAGAGACATGGAACAATGAAATAATATAAGATTATTACATATGGGACAAAAGAATTCATACGTAAATTAATGGGTACAAATATATACACATACGAAAAAAAATAGACATTGAACCACAAAATTCAGACATATACATTAACTAATTATATTACAAGAGAATCTAATTTAAGTCGTGCAAGACGGTATATACATACATGGAGATCCTAATCCTACGAATTACAAATTAATCTACACTATTTGGTAACGCATTCATACTGAGTGCGTCAGCGACCTGATTATCGGAACTTTTTAGGTAATTTATCTTAAATTAGTACTCTTGCAAGAGCAGACTCCAGCGCATAATTCGGCTGTTGGAGTGTCGTACATTCCGAATATAGGCCAACAGGCGGTGGTCAGTTCCTATCTGAAATTCTTTTCCTATCAAATACATCTTAAACTTGTTAATAACCCAAATAAAAGCTAGAGCCTTCTTCTCTATAGTGGAATATCTCTTTTCGCAGGGTAATAACTGGCGACTAGCGTATGCAACTGGATGGCTCGTTCCGTCATCCTCATATTGAAGGAGTACACCTCCAATGCCCTCGTTGCTCACGTCGGTCTTAATCCCAAAGGATTTTCCCGGGTTGGGCAACTTCAAAATGGGGGCAGAAATGAGCTTACTCTTGAGCTGGTTAAAATGAGAAACAGTGACATCATTCCAACGTAGTCGATCGGGGGAATTCTTTTTTAAAAGGGTGCTGAGGGGCGCCGAAATTGCAGCGAAATTCGGGAAAATCGCCGATAGTAAGAAGCTGATCCTAGGAATAATCTTAATTGCTTCTTAGTATTCGAGAGGGGCATATCATCGATTGCCTTAATCTTGTCCTCCTGTGGACCTAGCTGGCTTTGTCCTATTTAAAAACCCAAGTATTTTTTGGTTTTCGTGGGCAAAAGGGCATTTGCTGGGTCAATGGTGATGCTATTTTCGCGCAGGCGCTCGAAGAGAGCTAATAGAGTGGTTAAATGATGACTCCATTTACGAGTAGCGACGTAGACGTTATCGAAGTAAAAGGAGACATTCGGAAGTCCACCTAACAACTTTCTCTTGAGACGGTTATAGTTCCTACCAGCGGTCACGAGGCCAAAAGGAAGGCGCTCAAATTGCATTAAGCCTTTCTCAGTTGCAAAGGCGGTATATGCTTTCACATCGGGCCGGAGGGGAATTTGGTAATACGCCTTGCACAAATCAAGTTCTGAGATGAACTTGGCGACTTCAAAAAGGTGGAGTTTTTGATCTACCAACGGGATGGGCTCGGCGTCGAACACAGTTACCGAATTTAACTTCCGGAAGTCGATGCACATCCGATAAGAGCCATCAGGTTTCTTGACCATGACGATTGGGTAACAATAACTAGAGGTGGAAGGTTCTATTATATCTAAACTAATCAAATCATCGACTTTGGCGTTAAAAGCTTGGCGTAAATGAATCGGCATGGGATAGGGTTTTGAACGGACAGGTTCTAAGGTCGTTAATTTAATATCATGCTCGAAACTAGTATCGCACCTAGGCTTCTCTGAAATAACGTCGTCGAACTGACATAATAGTTCTTGTAGCTGACTCTTTTGATGTGGTGTCAGCTGCGCGTCGATATCCAGGTCAGAGAGTTCAAAAGACTTGCCTGGCAGGGAAGGAAGAGGGTAATCGGCATCAGGTTGGATGCACACTGTCTGTATGACATTACGGGACTCCGCGGGGTAATCCTCTTCAAGCGCAGATGTTTCATCCAGGGCTACGAACGTATTTGTATGGGCACGTGGGTGGTACTTTTTCAACAAGTTGACGTGGTAGAGCTTATCGCCAACTGAGGTACCAATGAGGTAATCTGCCGGTCCTCGTACCTCGCGGACCGAGTACGGACCTTTCCATTGGCTCAGTAATTTATTACTCGCTGTTGTAAGGAGCAGGAGTACTTCATCACCGGGCTTAAATTTCCGATCTTCGGACCTGACATCAAAATAGGTTTTATATTTTTCCAAATTGACAACGGCATTTTCATTGGCGATGTTTGGGCATTTCTCGAGCCTCTGACGTAGATCCAAGACATAGGCGTAGGATGACTGGAGTTCTTGATCCAGTTGGGGCTTGATTAGCAACTCCTTTAAAATGCTGAGGGGTCCGCGTACATTACGTCCATAAAGGAGCTCGAACGGGGCGAAGCCTAATGTACGGTGAGGAATTTCTCGATAGGTGAATAGGGCGACCGGGAGATATCGGTGCCATTCGCGGAGCTGCTCGGCACAAATCTTCTTAATAATGGATTTTAAATTTCAATTTAATTTTTCGCACATCCCGTTTGTCTGTGGCCGGAAGGGGGTGGTAAAAAGGGGCTTTACCATGTGCCGCTTCCCTACGTACTCCATCAACTCGGGGGTGAATTGTCGTCCTCTGTCTGAGAGTATTTCCTTGGGGACGCCTACCCTTGAAAAATGGAAATGAGGGCGTCGGCGCAAGAAATACTATCGATTCGGCGAAGTTGGACAGCCTCGGGAAAACGGGTAGCAAAGTCAACTAAGGTAAAAATACAGCTGTGCCCTTCGCTCGAAGGGGGGTGAATAGGGCCAACCAGGTCGATGGCTATGCTGGAGAAGGGTTCAGTTATGACTGGTCCCCTTTTTAAGGGAGCAGGTTTGACCCGCCCCTTAGCGGACGTCTTCTGACACACATTGCACGATCGACAATGCTTTAAGATGTCAGCTGCAGCACCCGGCCAATAAAAATATTTAAAATACGCTGACCCGTTTTAGTATAACTAAAATAACCGGAAAAGATGTTGTCATGAGCTATTTTGAGCACTATAGGTACATGGGATCGTGGAAGGCATAAGACAATTGTAACAGCGTTATTACTGTCCTCGGCGGATCGGTAAAGTAGACCACCTTGCTCCAGGTACCTTATTACTTTGGGTCCACGGACAGTCTCCGTGTCCTTGTTTTGGGGCTTATCTTATAAGGGTGTTAGTGCTTCACACTCCTTTTGTGCCGTCCTAAAGTCCTGGTTAAGGATCTCCGAGAATTTGGACGGTATCGGGGTTCTGAGAGGGACGGACTCCTAAGCTTCCTTCTTAGCTCGGCCTCGAGTAAGGGTGGCCTGGGACACAGGGTCAGAGCTTACTTAGGGGCTCTGTCCTATAAGTACGGAACAAAATTTTATGGGTGCTAAAGTGACTTCAGCCCAGCCATCATACTACTGACACTGCAGGTAACATCTAACGACGGGGAATCGGTTCGCCCGCCCAAGGTAGTCATGTCTTACCGCAAATATTTCGTGATTAGAGTCCACTGGGGGGAGGAGCTCGTCGAACACGATGAAACACGTGCACCCTGTGTCCCTGACGAGAGTAGATACACGGCAGCCGTTCACGCTTCCCTCCTCAAATTTCTAAGTTCCCGGGGAACTTTTATTAAAAATAAAATTTACCTGGTGGCCTGACGGAGGGGGAGAAGTTTCTGCTTGGGTCTGCACCACCAGGGAAGCCGGGGTGGCATTAATCTGGTGAACTTGGTGGGCTGGTCCGCTTTTAAGCCTGGAATTTTGGGGGCAATTCCAGCTCATGTGGTTTTCTACACCGCAGGTGAAGCATATGATTGGTCACTTCGGGAAGAGTGATGTTGGAGAAATCTTAACGGGAGGTTTGATGTCCCGTTGTTGGTTTGGGGGGAAGAAGTTTTGAGGTTTTACGGGGCACAGAAACTTCGTCGGCTTTCCTAAGAAGGGGCGCGACTCCTTCCTTCTTTCCTGGTGAGAATTTTGATTCTCCTTGGTGTATAAATTATGGCTTGCGGCATAGACATCTGCTTCTTCGGTACACTCTTTAAAGGTCTGGCATCGACGATCCTTGACGAACGCGCGGATCTCCGTCGGGAGAGACGCCAAAAATTGATCCCGCAACAGGAAGTTTGTTAAGGACTCGTAGTTAGGATCAACCTTTGAGGATTTTAACCAGAATTTAAAATTCCTCTGAAGAATGTATCCGAATTGACGGAACGTCTGTCCGGGTTTAATACGACCTCCTCGAAATTCTTGTCGGTAGAAATCGAAAGTCATATTATGAGCGGCCAATAACTCATCTTTTAAGGTGCTGTAGTCAATTGTACACTCAGATGGTAAGGATATAAAAATGTCGCACATTTTACAATTTAAAAAGGAAAGTAATCTTACTACGCCTTCAGCCTCCAAATCCAGGTTATTAATTGCGAGGATCTTTTCGAAGTGGGCTAAAAACGCTCCGAAATCCTCTCCATCCCTGAAATTGGGGAGCTTGAGTGGGAGATTGGGCTCGGCTTCTGAACGTGAACTGACTGATTGTATTTCAGCCTGTACGCGAGCCATTTAAGCTGATCGTGAAGCTCAGCTTGTCTTTTCCGTTCCTCTCTTTCTTTCTCTTCTCCTTCTCTTTGCCTTTCTTCTCTTAACTTTTCTCTTTCTGTTCGTTTCTCCTCTTGAACGTACTCAATCAATTCTCTTCCGGAAAGTCCCAAGGATTCTCTTTGCGCTTTAAAGATTTCAAACTGAGTCATATTTGCACTTCGGGGGGGGGGCAGGGGCAATAGTCAACCAACTAAATTCCTTGCGATAAGAATTAGGCCTTCTAGAGAATTTGCCTACCTAAATATGAGCACTGACCTATTCGTGATTGGTTTTTGGACCTAGATAACCAATGACTAAAATAACACAAAAAACACAAACAATTATTATAACAGTTCCTTAAACTTCTCCAGCTTCTTAAGTTTCAAAAAGGGGATAGCAATCGTTAAAACAAAAGGGAACTACTATACTCTATTGTTATAACGAATAACACTATGCTTCACTCGACTGAGACCAGTGTTTGCAAAGATATAGCGTTAAACCTTACACACTTGATACCAAATTTAAATAGTATATATATATATATATATATATATATATATATATATATATATATATATATATATATATATATATATATATATATATATATATATATATATAATATATATATATATATATGTCGTAGAATAGGCTCCCGACGATATACCATATATAACTATTCGTTAAGGGAATTATTCTATATTTCGAGTGCGTTGTAATCTGATTGACCGAGGTTAGTTCAAAAAGGATAGGGGGGCCTGGAGAGGCTTATTTATCTTCAATATGCTTAAGAAGTGGAACGGGCAACAAGGATAAATAATATAGCTACCATTAATAAAATAGAGTTTTATTAATTAAACTATCAACAACACACAAAAAATGGTTACATAAACGTGGAATGAAAAGGCTCGTGGGGATATCTGACTAATCTAAGGATTAACATTTGGAGAGATTAAAAACGGTAAACAAACAAAAAAAAGGGGGGGAAGGGTTCTCTAAACCATTTAAAGCACGGGTTGCGTTGACAAAAGGTTAAATGATTAAATAAAGGTAATGTTTATCTTACGTAATTACAAAGTTGTTGTGCAGAGGAAGACGATGCGGAGGGATCCTTGGTCCAACTGGCGATTTCCAGCAGAAGGGTTCTTCGGGGGGTTGTCCTTAAAGAGGGGGAACGACTGTCTTCGAAGAGTAAGAGCCAAGTGGGGCTTGGAAGTACGAGCGATCTTTGTGACAGCAAATCGGAGATGTTCTAGATGAACAATGGAGGTTATTGTTGAAACCAAGCGTTCTCTTGAAGACCTTAAAAAAGGGGGAATTAAATTATCCGGACGTGATGTCTTGGGAACGATAACTGTTTTTTGACGAACAGGCTTGAAGAACAATAGCTGTTCTAACGTTGTTCTCTTTCTGAACAACAGGTGGGGGGAAGAACCATTTCTTTTCAAACGGGCTCAAAGAACAATGGCTGTTCTAACGTTGTTCTCTTTCTGAACGACAGGGGGGCCTTGTTGACTTGGCGTCTCGAAGGGAACAAACCTTGGCACTCAAGGGATATTGTTCTCTTCTGGACAATAAGGGGTTTCTTGGCAGAGTTCCTAGGTGCACAAGGGAGACCGGATCGGCTTGATGCCTCGGGAATATAATCTGGATCTGCTTCAATTGGGAAAAGCTTTGGTATAAATAGCCGGAGCCATCTCCATACGGTAGGGGATAATTGAGTGGGGGACTTCGGGGAAGTGTCCCGGTGGTGCCTGGGAAAATACCTAATCTGCCCATAAGCCTAATTCAATCTGGCGAGATCGACGTATGGAGGCGAAACGGGGAAGTGAACCTCCTTGATTTAACATTGGCTATGATGGGAGATAACGCGCTTCTGCTTCCTCTCGCAGGATACACGTGGGTAAGCATGTGGGTAAGCATGGTTAACATGTGATAGGGGCTGAATTAAAGCGACTTCAGACCGTTCTATCACAGTATCAGCATTTTAGTTTCTTCCAAATGTGCAGTTTTATAAGCCCTTGCAGCTTTTGACATCCAAAAACTTGAGAGGTAATCCTTGGTTTCAAATTCCATGCTTGTTTCACTGTTGGAACGCAGTTCAATAAGCTCTTCTGCCAATCCTTCAGGCTCGTCAGGCAAATCAGCCAGTTCACATTTGAAGGGATTTACAACCCATCTTACAGTATGTGAATCAAGCTCTGGAAAGTAGTCACATAACCTACTCCTAAGTTTGGGTTTAGTGCCTTGTGACTGATTCCTTCATGTCACTAAGACTGCAGTCTTCACATTCTTCCTAAAACTCTGCCAGGTTTGGAAAGACAGCAATCTTATTGGCATTTACTTTTTGGTTCCAATACTGAAGTTTTGATACAAATGCTGAAATTTTTTCCCTTGCTAAAATGAGATTGAATTTATTTCCTTGCAATTCCTTGTTCAGCGCATTTACATGCCAAAAAATGTCATCTAAGTATGCCACAAGAGCTAGCCAGGTTGATTTTCTGAACTTCTCTGCAAGTGTGTTTTTGATCAGTCAGAAATATTTCAAGTTCGGTTTTAAGAGCCCACACTCTATTCAAGACATTTCCACGTGAAAGCCACCTCACTTCCGTATGGAAAAGAAGGGTTAAATATTCAGCCTCTCCATCCTCACATAAATCACGAAACATCCGCGTGTTTATTACATGACCTTTTACAACATTGACAATCTTAATTACATCATTCAACACAGCTTCCACTTCTGGTTCCAGATCCTTCACAACTAATGCCTGGCGATGTATCATACAATGGATGACCTGAATATTTGGATTCTATTGTTTGGCCAAAGCCACAAAACCAGTGACGTGACCAAGCATAGCAGGAGCTCCATCAACTGATACTGCAGTACAATCGTCCCACTTTAAATCAACACTTTGTTTTTTGAAGTATGCATCAACCTTATTGAACACATCAATACCACGAGTTCTCAACTCAAGAGGAGAAAATAGCAACATTTCTTCAATTTCATCAGAACCTCTGTATCGAATGTATACCATCAGCTACGAATTGCTACTGACATCTGTAGTCTCATCAAGTTGAATGGCAAACTCTTTACTCTTTTTTACTGAATAAATCACTTGTTCTCTCACATTTTCTGCTAAGATGGAAATTCTTTCTTTAATAACTCTTGCAGACAAAGGCACTGTATTCAGTTGTTTAGCTACTTTCTGCCCACACATTATTTCTGCCACTTTCACAGCCGCCGGTTTGATTAAATCTACACCAATAGTATGTGGTCTGTTGTTTCCAGCAACCAACCATTCCACTTCAAAACTAGCTATAGCTGCTGGACGTTGGTCAAACGTTGCACTCTTGTTATTTTCCAATCTCTATTTTTTGAATGTTTTTTTTCCAGATTCTCAAAGTATTCCGTGGTTTGCAAGACAAATGTGAATGAACCTTATCCAAATGTTTCTTCAGTTGATTCTTTTTGAAAGGCTCGGCAGTCAGTACTTTTATACAGACGATACATTGATGTTTCATTTGTCTTTTGTCCTCTATTTCTGTGAAACCATAATTAAGGAACTGTGCCTGCTATGTCCTTTTCCTTGCTGATGCCATCTGAAAATGAAAGACAAATCTATCACTTTTTAAGGTTTTTTAACTTCTATTTTTGAAAAATAAAAAATTATTTAGTAACGAATTTAAGAGTTTAAATTAAACTTTAAAATAACATAACATAAAATTAAACCACAACTCACAACCATAAAAATTTAAACAATAAGACTTAAAAAGAGTGAGCATTACATCTTTAGAGGCTGCATAAAATATTCTTAAATAGAGTTAAACTCGTTAAAAAAATTACTTTTAATATAAAATAATTCATTGAAATAAAAATAAATAAATAAATGAAAAATATAATAGTTATCCTAACAAAGTGAGAAAATGGTAACTAAACAGTTGATGGGATAATTAGGTCCCTTAAAAATAAACTAAAATATCCAAAAGTCTAAACTAATCTTATATTTATATATTTAACTTTTGTGGAATTTTAATCATAAAAGTCTATACAGAAACGTAAATATTAAAGATTATATCATAACTCAACTTATGTAAATAATTATTATATTACTTGATCAGCTCTACTAATTCATCAACTACTCTGAAAGAATCATGTTCAAAACATGGCAAAATGCCACTTAATTCGGAGAAATGTTGCCAGATTTTACCGAAAAATAGAAGAAAGGCTCCACGATGCATTCTTTTTCTCCAACTTTCATATGCGTTTCCTTTACTTAGCACATCCACATCCATAGCACACCCATTACCCCCCCCCCCCCCTCATTTTTCTAAATTATACCATTTGGGGTAATTTACCCCTGTTCCCCAACCACTGTTTTAAAGTGTACGGGTGTTTCAGTTATGGAACTCTGTACGAACTAGTTCCTAATATCAATAAATGGCCTTCCATTCTCGTAGACCTACAAAAGAGGCTAGTTCGTATATTACGAGTATTTTAATTTGATTTGACCCCCTTTTTTTCCTTTTCTCTAGATAAAATTGTTCTCGTTAATTGTACCATTTCATTTGTTCCATCTCCAAACAAACCCTGCAGGAGCCTAACTCTAAGGAATGGCTTATTTGACACGAAAATATTCTTAATCTTTCATTATTACTCAAAGCCTTTAACAATAATCCAACAAAAAAAGTTCCTAAGGTGGTAAAATAATGGATGAGGAGCCATTATTTCAACATTTTAGGAACTTTAAATTGAGGATTATTCCATCTGTTATAAATTCATTTGAAATAATAAAAAAATACTTTTACTATAGTTCATTGAATTTTTTGTTAGCACGACATCAAAACCGAAAATATTTATTTAAAAACTAGTTTCCTGAAAAAACTAGTTTTTATAAAAAAAATATGGATAGCAAATATCCATTAAAATAAAATCATATTTTCGATATTATAATTTTAAAAGAAAATAAAATTCCGTTGGTTACAAAACTAACACAACAACTTTGAAATGAAAAGGAGAAAAAAGGTAAGAAATAAAAAAGAATAACCCCAGCATTTATTACAATATAAATATATATCATTCCTTCAACGCGAATAATATTTTAAGGCAACATTATACTATTGTGAAGCCAGAATTCATACTTAGGAATTTTACTTTCTTGACTTAATTTCACGGTAACAAAATAATAAGAGATAAAAGTTTAGGGACAGCATTAACCATGTACGATATGCATAGCCTTTAGCAGTTGCACTTAATGTAAAGCTTGAGACAACAAGCAAGTTTATTACCGTTATTGCTAATACGAGGGGCGGTCAATAAGTTTTGCAATTCGGATATAAGGAAACGAGATATGAGGAAAAGTGTTTTATTATTTTTCAATATAACTACCCTCGACTTCAATGCTCTTGCACCACTTGTCCTTGAGGCTTCGAATTCCCGAGAACCATAAATCTCCCTACCGCTGTTCAATCCACTCCTGGACGGCGAGCTGGACATCTTCATCGTCCCCAAACCGGCGTCCACGCAGTGCAGCCTTGAGCTGGCGGAATAAAAAGTAGTCGCTAGGGGCCAGATTTGGACTGTAGGGGAGATGGTTGAGCTCCTCGAATCCGCACTCGCGCAGGGCAGCTTGTGCAACTCTGGCCTTGTGGACTTTGACGACGTTGAAGTCGATCATGGTGGGGAGGTTTCTAGGGACACAACGGGCAGAGACCTTGGTCATGGCCAAATTGTTGTGGATGATGTTCATAACACTTCCATGTGATATTCCAAGTTCTCGCTCGATTTCTTTGACCTTCACCCGTCGATTTTCGAGGCTCCTCCTCTCCGCATGGGTCACATTGTCCTCGTTGGTCACATCTGACGGTCGTCCTGGACGTGGGTCATCTTCAAGGGACTCACGACCATGGCGGAACTCCCTATTCCAGTGAGCAATGGTTGCATAGGAAGGTGAGGTGTCTGTGTACACTGCAACCATGCGTTCATGCATCACTTTTGCATTCTTGCCTTCCTTGGCCAAATATTTGATCACTGCGCGGTGCTCAACCTTCTCCATTGTTGAAAAATTTGTGACTGACGATCTACGATCAGCTACTACTTCTTAAATAGACGAGGCAGGAGCGTGCGGATGCAGGTCCTAACTTGTCATAACTTGTCCTAACACCCTCACAAATAGCATTCCCCTTCCTCTGTTTTGGCCTACCGATTCGCAAAACTTATTGACCACCCCTCGTATATTATAACGATTAGCTCCCATGGTATCCATCTCCACACCAGATGGAAAAAAGTGCAATGAACTTGTGCGTGAAAAAACCCTACCCAAGTTTAAGATTTCTCTTGTGCCCCCAAAAGTTACAATTGTAACGATTTTAGTAAAAGGAAGCTCAATGAATTATCCATAATTAAAGAAATTCTAAATTTTAAACTCTCCTAAAATATGTTGTTTAAGACCTTAAATTAACGCCCCCGACAAAATGTGAGTGATACGTTACTCGATATTTGTAGGATTTAAGAGTTTTTGTCAGTGCAAGAACTTATGAATTGAGTCTAAACTATTTAATAGCCACATTGAGATGACGTCATCAACTGACATATACCATACAAAATTTGGGTTTGGTATAATAGAGGAGAGAAGAGACGCTTCAAATTGCTCTATGAAGAGATTGCAAAGGATAGGCAATATTTTCTTCTTAAAAAGACCCTTTCACTAAGAAAAACATTTTCTGTAACATAAAATGTAATGAAGTTAACAATTTTTATTTGTGGTAATGGGAGGTCTAATCTTGGATTTCTTAATACATTCGATTATACCTACATGAAAGGCTTCATTAACAAGTAAATTGGTGACAAGGCCTTCTACATCAAAGGTAATTAAGCGGCTATTTGAAATATTTTTTTAAATTTCTCTTTGATATCTGCTGAATGAACTATGTGTGATGATGAAGTTAATCCAACAGTCTTTGATGTACATAGATAGCGCGAGTCTAAATTAGGTCCTGATGGCACGTTTCTAAATACACAAAATCTTTGTATTCCTTTGTTTTTATTAACTAAAATGGTATCATTTTTATTTAGAATCAAATTTGAACATTTTCTGTTTAATTTAGTTAACATAACATAATTTCACCGATGACAATGGCCACAAGGGCCTATCAAAGGTCATCCGCATCTGTAAAAACCCGACAACAAAATGCATCCATAGGAGTGTGTGAGATCATGCATCTATAATATACAATTTAAACCATCCACCGGAATGCGTGAAAAACAAAAAGCATCCTCATCAAGGCTCGTCAAAATCCAAATCACCCATAATATACAATAATAAAAAACGGCATCTGAATGAGTCCAGAATAATCCCCCCCTCCAAAAAAGTGTTAGCCCTTTTTCCCCAAATAATCATCTAATCTGCTTTTGAAAACATTAAAGTTTGGACTGTCTCAGGTGGCAGAATCCAACTCAAATAACTTGCTAAAATCCAAATTATTAATCGCAGAACATATTTTAAAGAGCTCAATCATATCTCCCCTCACACATCTTCTCTCAAATGAGAACACATTTACTACCCTTAGTCTATCTTCATATTCAAGGTGCTTCGGGGAAGATATTATTTTTGTTGCCCTCCTTTGTACCGACTCTAGTAGGTTGATATCATATCTAAAATGTGGTTACCACCCTTGTATACAGTACTCTAAATGTGGCCTGACATACAAGTTGTAGAGTATAAGGATAACCTTTTTACTCTTGTAGCTAGAATTCTTCTGAATGTATCCTAGCACCTATTTGCTATATTTTCTGCCTCAATCCACTGCTTAGAAAACTTCCGTGACCTATCTACTACTACGCCTATGTCTTTCTCATCCTCAACTGAATTCAGCCAATGCCCATCCATTTTATAGCTAAATTCCTTATTATCCCGTCCCATGTTAATATCTTTGCATTTTTTGAGGTTAAAAGTCATCTGCCACTTCTGAGCCCAAGTTAATAACTTATTTAAGTTACTCTGTACTTTAAAGCTACCCTCAACATCTTTGACTACAGCTGCCAATTAATCGTCATCAGCAAAAATTGACGCGTTGCCATTTATAGCCTCCCCAAGATCATTTATATAAACTATGAATAATAAAGGGCCTACAACTGACCCTTGAGGTGCGCCACTGATGACGTCCCTCCACTGTGATCTCACTTCTTTCAGTACAACTCTCTGTTTCCTATCTTTCAGCCATACAGCTATCTAATTCAAAACTTTCCCACATATCCCATGCATTTATAATTTATGAACTAGTCTTCTATGTGGAACCTTATCAAAAGCTTTGCTAAAATCTAAGTAAATTACCTAAACATTCTCTCCCTTATCTAATTGTTTAGTTACATAATCCATAAAATCCAGTAAATTTGTTAAACACGATCTACCTCTTCTAAACCCATGCTGATCATCATTTATTAACCTACCACTCTCTAGATGGTCATAAATTTACTTCTTAACTATCTTCTCAAGAATTTTATGAACTATAGAAGTTAAGTTTACCGATCTAAAGGTATTTGGCTCCTCTTTACTTCCCTTCTGAAAAAATGGGCACTACATTTGTTAATTTCCAACTATTAGGTATTTCTACAAACTCTAGTGTTCTTGTATATATCTTCTCAAGAGATACTGTGTCGTAGGTCAGGTTATATCTTCTGACCTCCGTTTGCTTTTCGTGTCTCAGAACAGTTGGTGGATAGCACGCAGGGCAACTCTGCAGTTGAGCCTTGCTTCAAATAATGCAATTGAACTTTGGATTTCAATAAATCTCTAAGAGGGACTAGTTATATAGTAACTTCCTACATTTCTTACTGATAGCCTTCATTGCGATACACCACTCCTGGAATATGTTTAATTTGTCTTAAAAGTGTCCCTCATCTCATAAATATTCTTTCCATTCAATTCTATATCCCACCTGATCTGATTTAGCAATCTGCGTAATTTATCGTAATCGACCTTAAACAAAATTTGGAGTTTTCGTGTAGTTTGTTGATGTTCTACCTTTCACTATTCCCAATTTAAAACGAACCATCTGATGATCGTTATTTTCAATTCTCCCCGGACAATCAATTCCTGAATCAAGTGATCATCATTTGAAAGAACCAGATCTAATATATTGGCACCCCTTGGCTTATTAACAAATTGAGTGAAAATATTATCCTCAAAGCTATAAGCTTACAACTTGTTCTATCCCTTTCTACCATATTTTCCAGTCCACAGAATTTATATTATAGTGACCAAGAATAACTGTATCTACTTCACATCCTTTACTTATTTCACTGAGCATTAACTCATCAATACAATCCGTCTGTCCGGATGGTCTGTAAAAGTCTCCCAACTCAGTTCAGTTCAGTTTTGAAGTATTGTCTTTGCATTGGCACCTTATTTGTCCTTATTTTAATTTCTTCATTTCATTTTAAGGAAATTTTGTCACTCTTTATTTAATTATAAGCATTTTAAAATTATCTGATGCCATCCTGGTCATTGTGACTTCCAAGCTTAAAACCTTTGGGTGGCAGTTTTCATCCTTTTTTTATGGGATTTGTTGTTTGTAGTTAAATTATGTTAGGTTTGTCGACTCTTTCACATCATCTATACTGTTTCTTGTTTTAATTCTTGATTTTCTTTATCAAATAGTATTTTGCCAATCTTTTCTTGGTTTGTGCCGTTTAATGAGTCTTGAATTTTAAAATACTTTCTTTTATATTTGAGAGCGTTACATTCTAGGAGGAAGTAACTGAGGTTTTCTTCCTTTCCTAAACACACCTCACATTCCTCACAACTATTCTGCAATATATTTATATCATTCAATGGTAGACAATTTGTCCTAGCTCTATAGTATATTATTGATGATGGTCTATTGTCATATAATGACTCCTCTTTTATTTCTTTCTTAAAGTTTTTTGTATATATATAATGAATTTTTATTTGCAAGGTCTCTTTTCTATAATTGTGAATCCCATTCTTCTAACGTTTTTTGTAATATGATCATATTTCATATTTTTATAATTTCTAAATTAATTCCTAATTCCTTTATATGTTTTTAATATTATTTATCCATTTGTTTTTATTATCCTTAGAAATTATATCAAGAATTCTTTGCATTAAATTACTCATACCCTCATAAATACTTTTTTATATCTTATTTATCCCTCAAATATTCTTCTCTTCATCAAGGATGCTCCGATTTCTCCTCTTAAAATGCTATTTGCAGCATATCTTGGTGCACCCAGTATCTGTCGATAGATCTTATTTTCAACATTTTTCAACTTATTAATTTCATTCTCTGTCATATTTATTATGTTTGTCCCATGCAGTATTGAAGGCAACACTAGGCATTAGGGTGGATCGTAAAGGAGAGGTTTTGCAAAAGATTTTGAAATTAATTTTCTCACCCTAATTTTTTGATGGACCCAACATCAAAAGCTATTCTGTGGAAATTTCAGATTTCTAAATTAATATTTTCAGGTTCCTCAACGCAATTGAAATTTGGAAGACGAAGCAAAAATGTCGGAAAATTTTATCTATTTGTTTTCAAACTTCAAGTTGTTACATCAACATTTATGTCCTATACGGGGTATATTATTTCCATAAAACTTTTAAAAAATATATTTCCATAACACTTTACAATCAATACTTCTACTTCCATTTTATTGAATAAAAATAATCTATTAAGTTACTCGATAAGTTTTCCTTCCTTTTCTTCCGTTTGTTTCCAAGCAACCTGTAGTTTTTTATCATCATCATTCTGAAATAGAAGAAATTGAACAATTAACAGTCGAATATTTAAATCTTCACTATTATTCAATATCCATTTATTATTTCCTTTCATTATGAAGTCCTTCGTGGTATTAAATCAGGGTATTTTTTTCCTGGACTAAATTCTACTCCTTATATAGACGACCCGTTTGTCTTCTCCACAAATGCTAGTGACTCTTCTGTGACCAGTTTGATGCATCTTTCAACCGCTTTTGTGTGACAAGGAAACTTCGGAATATCCAATTTAGGCTGTTGACCGATAAATTCTTCAATTTAATCATCAGAGAGCGTCCTCGTCAGCGGAGGTTCGGTCACAACGGTCTGCTGCGAATTAATTAGGTGGATGTAGTTGTCAGCTTCAAAGTTTATGTCTGGGATCTTGAAGTGCGTATTGGTTTCCATTTATAATCTTTTCGTGCTTTCATAATTCTTCTCCATGCGAGTTCCCAGATATGATTTCTTTCATCTTGCAGCATACAGAGAAGAATGTTTACCGCATGTTCAAAATAACCATTCATTTGAATCACTGGGGCAACTATATCTTTAATCTGTTTGTTCATCCCTTGCAGTAATTGCACTGTCTTGAATAGGTTGAGTGCTCCATCTTGCGAAAAAGAGTTAGCTTTTATTTCAAACTACCATGGTGCATACACCTTTATGATGTACAAGACAATGGATTTCAGCGTGTCAGAAGGGTCGGAAGTCAAAACATATAATCGACGTATCTGATTTTCCGCTGCAAGCCTTCGTGCATGCAACATTTTTCCAGGACTCTTACGAACCATTTCAGCTGGACATTCACCTTGCGAGATAGATAGAAGGATATCAAACAGATACTTTTGATCGGTGCTCAGATTTCTTCTGTCAGTAGACGGCAAATTAGTCGGAATTGGCTCGGATGTCAGAAGGTACCTCAGGACTTGTATAAGCTGCTAGTGAAGAATCAGTCAGAGAAGTGGTATTGCCGAAAATGTAAAAGTGAAATTGGAAAACAGGCAGAGCAAATTAAAATATTGAAAGAGAAGAAAAAAATGTTGGAGGAGAAGATTGAGAATTTAGAGGAGAGATGGGATAGTATGAAGCAGGATATAATAGAAGAAATAACAGCAATGGTTTTAGAAATTAAAAGTATAGCTGATCCGAGTGTAGAGAAATTAGTCCCGGTTAAGGAGGAATGGAAGGCAGAAGTGAAGGATGAAATGGTTGAGACAATGAGAGAAGAAGAGGATAAAAGACGAAGAGCCACAAATCTTGTATTATATAATGTAGAAGAACCTGACTGTGATACGGTGCAGGGGAATGAGAAGGAAGATTGCGTCTTCTGTGAGAGGATATTTCAAGAAGAATTGAAACTGCAAATGGAAGATGGCGTACAGGAGGTTGCCAGGCTGGAACTGCTTGGGAGGAGTCAAGGTGAAAGAAGACTAAGGCCACTGTTAGTGAGACTGAAGAATACAACGGTTAAGTGTGAAATATTAAGGAATGCAAAAGATCTCAGAATGGTAACTAATGAGAAGTACAGAAAAGTTGGTATTTCACTAGATTTAACTAAGGAACCATAAAAAGATAAGATACTAAGAGAAGAACTGAGGAGAAGGAGAAATGAGGGATAAACTGGCTTGTTTATAAAGCAAGGGAAAATATGCCAGAGAATTTTTTTAAAAAAAGTAAGAGGAGAGATGATAAACCAAGAAGAAAGAATTATGTTGGATTGATTAATATACAGGGCCTTACAAAGCAAAAAGTGGAGATAGAGAGGTTAATAAAAGGAAAAAATTTAAATTTATTATATATAACAGAAACACAACAAAAATATAAGAAGTTGGATTTTCCTGTTGACTTGGAAGAGATATCCATCATGAGAAAAGAAAAAGACAAAAAAAAGGTGGAGTATTAATGGCATACGTCAGGAAGGGAAAATGTCAGGAAGTTAATGTAAATGAATTAGAGCATGATGATATAATGGATTTGGAAGTAAAGTTTTGTAGAATGAAAATACATATTATTACTGTATATATGTATGTGCAAGATCAAGAGAGGAACAAAGTCATTAGGGAGATAATGAAGAAGAAACTTGAACGTCTGGAAGAAGAGATGTTTTTAGTGATGGGTGATTTTAATTGTCACTTCGGATTTATTGGTAAACAACCTCTGAATAGAAATGGTAAATATTTATTGGAATTAATGGAAAACCTTAATTTAATTTTGCTGAACGCAGATGAAAAATGTGAAGGAATTATCAATAGAGAGCAAAGAGATGAAAGAAATTCAATAGATTTCTATTTAGTTAATGAAAAATTATACCCATTCTTTGAAAATATGTTTATTGATGAAGAAAGGAAATGTTTGATTTGTCAGACCATAACTTAATAAAACTGTGTTTTAAGATGGAAGCTAAAGCAAAAAAACAGCAAAAAAAGAAGTTTATATGGATAAAATATTATGATGTAAAAAGAGAACAATAAAAAAACAAATTTCTTAATTCTTTAGAAGAGGTAATAGAAAGATATCCTGAAAATACTTTAGATATAGAAATATTAGAAAACTTAATACATACAAATGCTAACAAACACTTAAGGAAAATTCTGAGAAAAACAGTTGAAGATGCCAATTTGGTTTAATAAAGAGGTGGAAGAAAGTATTAAAAGGAGGGGAGAGTAAAATAGGAGAAGGGGGAATGCAAAGGATAGAGTAGAGGGGGAACATTATAAATATCTGTATGAAGTTTAGAAAAGAGTAACTCAGGAAAAAGTAAAGGAAGCGATAACTAAGTAGGAAGTTAAATTAAATTCAGAAATAAAAGATAAGAGAAACAATGAAAGGAATTTATGGAAAAACATAAATAAGTTAAGAGGAAAAGATCTGAAAACTAATAATATTAAAGTCTATGATGAGTATAATGAAGAATTAGAGGGAGAAAGGTTAATGGAAGAAATAAGAGGATTCTGGGAAGAGATTTATCAAAAATACTTAAATGAATTAAATGAAGTATGGAATGAGGATGTGAGAAGACTATAAGAAACAAATCTATTGAATAATGAATATATTCAAATAAACATTGTAGAGGTATAAGAGTTTAGTATATATATATATATATATATATATATATATATATATATATATATATATATATATATATATATATATATATATATGTATCGAGGCCAAGGAAATAATAGCAAAAGACATCTGGGTTTAGCTTTGCCCCTCCGATGGACTCCGGTAACATAGGAGAACGGGCAAAATGGTAAATTTTAGGAGACAAATTCCTGGTCTCAGCTCAAAAGACAGGCCCTTCGAGGGTGTACTTATAAACAATCAATTCAAAAGTGCAAACTGCTGATCTCGTATTACCCTCTTTCAGGGCTATAAGACGCCAAGCCCGAGAGACCAACCTGAGGTCTCACCTTGCGAGTCCCCCCTCCACCTCCCCCATTACTCCGCGAGAGTAATTTGAGTATATAACAGGTTGACCCGAGGAAACGTGGCTTTTTTTTCGTTCCTACCGAAGAGACAAGAAAGTCACTGGTTGACAGAAGATTTTTCGAGTTCGGGAAGAAAACAGAAAAATAACCGGTACAAAGTTATTGCAAGTTAAGGAGAACTAGCAGTCCTTGTACAAAACCAGATTATAACAAGGAAGCTTGGCGCCTTTCGAGCGCCAAGATTATTGAGTATCAATCTACCCAGTTTGAGGACTCCAAATCTTACTCTATCTGAGTTGGACAAACCCCAACTAGATAAAAAAAAGAAGACAACGATTTCATCTCATCCGAAAGAAAACTAGGTCAAGGTCGCCGCTACCGCCTAAAAATAGAAGGACTTTTCGCTGGAAGTCGCCTCCACCAACCCAGATCCCTCGTGACGTCACCCGTCAAATCGACAGGCAGGTCGACGAACGCCATCGATTGAGCAAAGAATCAACTACTCGAGCTACGCCGCTCCGGAACAAAATCTCCGAAGATAGTCTAACTGGTCTCGGGTATTTAATCTCCATTACCTGATGTAAGTAAAGAATAATCCTGTTGTTTATGTGCCCGTGCATAATAATTAGTTGATTGGATGCCTGGCCAAGGACAAAGATATTAACTTAAAATTGTTCCCCCCGTAAAATTCTATCTCGAATCGAGCCTCGAGAGCTCGCCCAGTAATCCCCTTTTCTTTTTTTTAAGTGTATTAGATCTGTATTTTTTTATGTATTTTAGTGAGAATGTTTATTTTCATTGAAGTCTATTTTTTTAGTAAAAGTACTGTTTTAATTATCCTCGAACAAGTTAAAGTGGCAATAATTGATAAAGGCAAGAAAGAAACCCCTTTTATTCATTTCCTAGAATAAAAATAAAGATTAGCACTCTTAGAGAACGATCTTCAAGCGAACACCGAGGCACGAACCTCCGCCTCAAGTCAAAGTTTATTTGGTTTATTAAAAATTAATAAAACAAATATAAATATATATATATATATATATATATATATATATATATATATATATATATATATATATATAATCTCGGCTAACCTACGACAAACATATTCATTGATGAACTCCATACAATGGTATTCTTAGAAATGTTAGAGGAGCATTATGCTGCTGTTAAAGGTAACATGGAACAACTCTCACATAGGCGGATCAAAATACAAGTACCTGAGGAGGACCAACTTTACCAAAGAATTCCGGAAGTTTTAAGGGAACATTTTGACATGACACAAGAATAAATCAAAGAGAGGAGCATAAAGAAAATTAAAACCATAACATTCACAGAACAAGAAATTAAGGCACAGTTAAGAAAAATGAACAATCGCAAACAACCTGGACCTGATGGCTTAAAAACTGAAATCATAAAATGGTTTATAAAGAGTGACAAAATGGTAAGAGTGCTAACATAGAGCATGAATAAATTTCTCTTTGATGGAAAACCTCCGAAAAATTGGAAAGAATCTAAAACAGTGTTAATACCAAAAACAAATAAACCCAAAGTAAAAGATCTTAGACCCATTGCCCTAACAAACACGGGTTATAAACTATACATGAGTCTGTTAAAAGAAAAAATTATTGAACATTTAATAACCAATAATGAATAAATGAATTACAAGCAGGATTTACAGACGGAAGAAGACTGGAAGATAATTTATTTTTGCTAAATTACTGTATCGGAGATGCTAAAAGAAGAAAAGTTGAGTTAGTGTTGACAACTATTGACTTCACAAAGGCTTTTGACTCGGTCAATAGGAGGAAACTCGTACAAGCACTAATAAAATATAAATGTGAACCGAATGTAATAACCATCATATCAAAATTATATAGTGGTGATGAAACATCTTTATATTTAAATAACAATAAGATCTGTCAAATACCAGTTACTAGTGGTATACGTCAGGGCTGTACAGGTTCTCCACAGCTATTTGTACTTGTGAGAAATTTAATCATAAAACGATATGTGAAACAAGGATTGGTTACAAGAATGAGACAGTATATCTGCCCGTACTTCTTTATGCTGACGATGGATTGCTGATGACAAGTTTAATCCGGGAGATGGAGCATTTGGTCGAGGTCTTGATGAGAGTAGCAGTGGACCTTGGATTGAATATTAATAAAGAAAAAAGTAAATGTATGATTTTTCATGGAAGAGATATAACTGAAAAAATAAGTGATATTAAGGTTGTGGAGAGCATAACATATCTGGGGGTAACTATAAATAATCAAGTAGATTGTTTTAAAGAGCATAAGAAGGAGAAAATTAATTTATGCAGAAATATACTTTTTGGAAGTCGGTAGTTCTGCCTTGTGTGTTGACAGGTTCATCACTGGTCACATGGAATCAGCTGGAAATGGATATACTACAAAGAATAGAAAACTCAGTTTTTAGGCAAATTCTTAGTGATGCATGTTATGCCCGAACAGTAACGTTAAGAGGAGAGATAGGTGCAAGAACAATGTTTATACGAGACATGAAACAAAAATTAAATTATTTAAACTTTATTATGATGAGTGAAAATAGATTGCTTATTACAGTAATAGAGGAGAGATGGAACAGCACTAGATATATCAGATGGATAAAAGCAACGAAAAACTATATGAATAAACTTAATATTACCAATATCGATCAGATAAAATTATTGACTAAAAATGAAATTGATAGAAGAGCATATAAATATGATAAGACAATGTGGTTGCAAGAGATAGAAGTAAAAAGTATTTTAAGTACATATAAGCAGCATAAACTGGATATAATAGAAGAAATCTTTTAGGATAATACCTATAAATCTATTTTAATGTATAGGGCACGGAGCAACACAATGGAGGAAGAGGTACTTGAGAGAAGATGTGATGTGTCAACTGTGTGAGACAAGAGAAGAAGAAACTTTGGAACAGTTCATGAAGGAGTATAATATGCTGGCAGAGATAAGAACACAGTTTGAAATACAGGATGTGCAACTAAGAGAAATTTATTATTTACAGGAAGTGAGAAAGCTGAAAAATATAAAGAACTCATATACTGTCTTTGGAAGGGAAGAAAACAAGTGTTGGGAGAGACTGAGTAGCCTGAAGTAAGATTAGTAAAACGTATAGTCCGGTGCTGTAGAAAAAGCTTTCCCGAACACCTTCATCTGATCTGATCTGATCCTACAGCAACGAGTTCATCAGTTGGAATGTTATTTGCTTCTAGATACGAGAATATTGCGTAGCATATGGCTTTTTCAGAACCTGTCTTCATTGTCAGGTGTCCAAGGTATTCTGAACTAGGTTCTTTTATCATAGAGATGTACTTTTCCATAATCTTCTTCTTGTGATGAGTTCCCTCCATTGTCTCAACAACAAATGCGCTATCTTTTCTACCATCAAAATAAATAGAATATAATGGCTTATCCGATCTAATTTCTTGCTGTATTGTAGTACATTCTGTGACACGCTCTCTTCTAACTTTTGACCTGTCAATTACTACAGAAGTTCCTTTGCCTTCAATTGACGATAAGTCCTTAAGGATTGAATTTGTTTTAAAAGCTGCAGCTCGATCAGACACACCAGTGCGGTCACAGGCCAACGCAAACTCTGACAATTTTATTCGCTTGATGAAGTCTTGGATGCAAATTCTTTGTTTACTTCTTTGGGGTTCACGAATAAAGAAAGCTCATAGTCGCTACCTTCGTCAGCAGATTCTGTTTCTGTGCTCGATGAAGGAAGAATCACTTTGATATTATCTGTCGAAATACACGGTTGATTTAAGAGACAATACTCACGATTCTTTCTAACTGCACTCTGAATATTCTTCTTTGATTGAATTTGATCGATATTACCTATTGCCATTTTCCTAGTTGTTCGTTGGTCTTCCCTAAACGTTTGCTCTAATGGCAGCACTTTCTTTTCTTTACTACAAGAACAGTTTTCAAAGCTATCGCATTTACAACACGAAATATCCAAGTATTGTTTTGCATTTTTTGTAAAATCATCACATTTCTGTTTGAATGATGTCACATTTTTCCTGCTAATATTTCTCAGTAAAGCCAGATATTTTGAATAATAATTGAAATTTTCTTTTCTACTGCTTCTATTGACACACAAGGGATTGATGCCTTTTCCAAATAGAAATTAACTTCTCCGCTACTAATGTGATAATTTGTTTAATTGGCGGGTCTTTTCTATTTCGGTTCTTTTCCTTTTCTCGCTCAAACAAAACATAATTTATAACATCTTTATAAGTTGGCAACCCTCTTTCACTAATGGCGCAAGGTCGGCCAAACATAGGTCATTCAATTTCATGATGCGCTCTAGGTTTAAATGCCATAGTTAAATAGTTTTAATTATTTTTTTGCATATTATTTAGCTCTGAAATATAATAAAACGTGTATAAATCTTTATTGTACACTATAAATAACTGTTCTTAAATACAAATAGAAGAATGTGATCAAAATAATAGACACTAGACCAGAGGTCTCCAAAGTGGTCGATATCGACCCCTTGAGGGTCGATGAGTACATGGGGGTCAAAAAGTGGTTGATTAATGATATGGTAGGTCAATTAAACTTTTGAGGGTCAAAAGAAGCATGAGAATTTAAAATACTGATAGTATCAATTGCCATCCATCCTAAGCTGTGTCAATTTTTAATTGAAATTACCGAGATTTTGACTAAACCTGTCAAGTCCTTAAGCTTATAAAGCAATAAACAGTTTCGTAGGATTTGGTATGCAGTTTTCCTTATTGAAATACATCAGAATTGGCGCATAAAATTAATTTTTATTTATTTATTTTCAAGTACATGCCTGGGGTCAATGAGGAGTCAAAGATTCTATGAAGCAGTCAATGGGCTAACAAATTTGGGGACCCCTGACCTAGAGATAGCCACACACACACACACACATCAACTCTCAACGAGATCCTCCGCACTACTGAAACATAATTGTCACGTACGCCGCTATAATATGCTATTGAGGAACCTCTAAATATTTATCGATTACTTTCAAATTTCATTTACTTGTCCTTTAAAATACAATATTTATTTGCATGGAGGTAAAGATTCAAAATTTGAATTTAATTTTCAGATATAATCCACGAAATTCAAAAATTTAGCTGAAAATCGCATTATTTTCAATTTTCAATGGCGTTAAGGAACCTTTAAACATATTATATCAAAAAATCCTTTTAAGAGGTTTAATTTGACAGATAGCCCCATTAAAATTCATAGTGGGAAAATAAATTTCAGAAAAAAATGTTTTTCATTCTACCCTACTACTCATTTCCAGAATATTTTTCCGATCATTATTTTATTGCACATTGTATATGTAAAGTTTGCCAAGCTTTGAGGTTTTTTAAAAAGCAAATTTTTATATGTCTTGAAGCTCTTTCTTTTGTTATCAATTATTATACCTAAATATTTATTTTTGTCTGTTACTTTTATTTTGCCAATTTTGAAGGGCTGATTTTTCATATTATAAATTATTATATTGCTTTTGTCTTCATTTCTTCATCTATATCTAATCCATATATTTTGCTTCTTTCTATTATCAATTGTTTTTTCTAGACTTGGGCACAGCAGTATTTCATCATCAGCAAAGAAGAGACTTTGTATTTTTTATGTCGAGAAATGACCAGATGTACGCCTTTTACGCACACTGGCCTAGTGGCTGACCGAAATTAAGGCTCCTTTAAGAGTGCTTTAAATACACAGTTGTTAGGCCAAGAAATACTCAAAAACGGCTACAAAAATATACTTTAATAGGACTAGAGATTATATATACATATAGGGCAAGTTAAATGGCAATGCAATAAATATTGACTGTCGTAGAATAGGCTCCCGACGATATACCATATATAAATATTCTTTAAGGGAATTATTCTATATTTCGAGTGCGTTGTAATCTGATTCCCCGAGGTTAGTTTAAAAGGGGGGGGGGCTGGGGAGGCTTATTTATCTTCAATATGCTTAAGAAGTGGAACGGGGAACAAGGATAAATAATATGGCTACTATTAATAAAATAGAGTTTTATTAATTAAACTATCAACAACACACAAAAAAATGATTCCTTAAACGGGGAATGAAAAGGGTCGTGGGAATATCTGACTAATCTGAGGATTAAGATTTGGAGAGATTTAAAACGGTAAACAAACAAAAAAACGGCGCAATGGTTCGCTAAACCATTTAACGCACAGAGTTGCGCGTTGACAAAAGGTTAAATGATTATAGGTAATGCTCAGCTTACGTAATTACAAAGTTGTTGTGCAGAGAAAGACGATGCGAAGGCATCTTCGGTCCAACTGGCGATTTCCAGCAGAAGGGTTCTTCGGCGGGTTATCCTTAACGAGGGGGAAGGACTGTCTTCGAGGAGTGAAAGCAAAGTGGGGCTCGGAAGTACGAGCGATCCTTGTGACAGCAAATCGGAGATGTTCTAGATGAACAATGGAGGTTATTGTTGAAACCAAGCGTTCTCTTGAAGAACGTTAAAAAAGGGGGAATTAAATTATCCGGACGTGATGTCTTGGGAACGATAACCGTTTCTTGACGAACGGGCTTGAGGAACAATGGGTGTTCTAGCGTTGTTCTCTCTCTGAACAACAGGGGGTGTGAGAACCGTTTCTTGTCAAACGGGCTCAAAGAACAATGGCTGTTCTAACGTTGTTCTCTTCCTGAACAACAGGGGGGCCTTGTTGACTTGGCGTCTCGAAGGGAACAAACCTTGGCACTCAAGGGATATTGTCCTCTTCTGGACAATAAGGGGTTTCTCAGCAGAGTTCCTATGTGCACAAAGAAGACTGGATCGGCTTGATGCCTCGCAAAGATAATCTGGATCTGCTTCAATTGGGAAAAGCTTTTGTATAAATAGCCGGAGCCATCTCTATGGCTTAGGGGATATTTGAGTGGAGCACTTCAGGGGAATGTCCCGGTGGCGCCTGGGAAAATACCTAATCTGCCCATAAGCCTAATTCAATCTGGCGAGATCGACGTATGGAGGCGAAACGGGGGAGTGAACCTCTTTGATTAAACATTGGCTATGATGGGAGATAACGCGCTTCTGCTTCCTCTCGCAGGATACACGTGGGTAAGCCTGTGGGTAAGCATGGTTAACATGTGATAGAGGCTGAATTAAAGCGGCCTCAGACCGTTCTATTACATTGACAGTTCACTGCTCAGTTTATTAACTCTATCAATTAAGTTTGAACCGAGGGGTAATTAATTAAGTAATGATTTTACAATTATGCAAATTCTAGAGCAAAGAGGATCCTTTAAGTTCGACGCGGTAAAGGTTGGTAAACGTGACGAAGCAGGGGTTAAATCCCTTTTACCTTAATGTGCAGCGAGTAGGACCAGTTAGGTACGAGGAAGTTTGACCTTGAACTTGTGCGCTTCTCACGGGATGCTCAATTCAACTTCGGGAAACTGAAGTTGAGGGAGTCTTATATCCTTAAGAGTCAAATGGAGATTTCTCCGTTCGGGGATGGCTTTTCCGATCCTTAAAATCCGAAGACGTGGTGGGAAGGGTTGAAGCGCGCCTAACTATTTCCACGAGCAACACTGAGTGACGACTAGCTCTTCCTTGGCTCTTCGACAATCATTCAATTCGTCTCTGGACGAGAATGTATTCCATTCTCTCTCTATTAACGAAGACGTTAAGGCTAACGTACTGGGTGGCGGCTTCAGACACAATCTGCATGTGAATTCTGAACTGTCTAAAATATACCCTAAAATTATCTAGATGGGGAGAGAGATTCATCGCCTTAATTGCCTTGAGTCTCGATAAGAATCTATAGCACGAAGTCGCGACTTAATGGTCTTTCCATTGTTCTAATTTTTGCAGTATATAGGGCAGCCGAATTTAGAGTCAACGGCGAACTGGGGAAGTTAGGAAGTCAGGTGTGGGGAGGGTCCTTCTCTCTCTCATTCTTTCAAACTCCTCCCTTTTCAGGAAGACATTTTTTTCTCCTACAAGTCAGGTGTGAAAAATAAAATGTCTCGAACTAATTTTTCTTCAAGGCGGAGATGCTATAAAAATTGAATTAGTGCAACGAGATACTAACAAAATTCGGACATGAGCGGGGTTAGCATATAATAATAATTACTTAAGATTATACGCACAGGTACAATAAAAAATTAAAATTAACCCATGAAACATATTGAGTATCTAAATAAAATAAAAACAAGTGAACCATTACTAAAGACACACTACAACAGATAGGCCAAGGAATATTGAAACACGGCTACAAAAATATACTTTAATAGGACTAAAGATTATATATACATATAAAGCAAGTTAAATGGCAATGGAATTAAATATTGACGGTTCACTGCTAAGATGATTAACGCTATCAATTAAGTTTGAACCGAGGGATAATTAATTAAGTAATGATTTTACAATTATGCAAATTCTAGAGCAAAGGGGATCCTTAAGGCTCGACGCGGTAAAGGTGGGAAGAACGTGATGAAGCAGGGGTTAAATCCCTTTTACCTTGATGTGCGGTGAGTAGGACCAGTTAGGTACGAGTAAGTTCGACCTTGAACTTGTGGGCTTCTCACAGGACGCTCAATTCAACTTCGGGAGACTGAAATTGAGGATGCCGCTTATCCTTAAGAGGGAAACGGAGGGTACTTCGTTCGGGGATGGCTTTTCCGATCCTTAAAATCCGAAGACGTGGTGGGATGGGTTGAAGCGCGTTTAACTACGAGAGGCGGTCAGTAAGTTTTGCAATTCGGATATAAGGAAACGAGATATGAGGAAAAGTGTTTTGTTATTTTTCAATATAACTACCCTCGAATTCAATGCACTTGCGCCACTTGTCCCTGAGGCTTCGAATTCCCGACAACCAGAAATCTCCCGACTGCTGTTCAATCCAATCGTGGACGGCGAGCTCGACATCTTCATCGTCCCCAAACCGGTGTCCACGCAGTGCAGCCTTAAGCTGGCGAAATAAAAAGTAGTCACTAGGGGTCAGATCTAGTCTGTAGGGGGGATGGTTGAGCTCCTCGAATCCGCACTCGCGCATGGCAGCTTGTGCAACTCTGGCCTTGTGGACTTTGACGACGTTGAAGTCGATCATGTGGCGTGAGGTTTCGTGAGGTTTCTAGGGACCAAACGAGCAGAGACCTTGGTCATGGCCAAATTGTCGTGGGGGATGTTGATAACACTTCCATGTGATAATCCAAGCTCTCGCTCGATTTCTTCGACCTCAACCGTCGATTTTCGAGGATCATCGTCTCCACACGGGCCACATTGTCTTCGTTGGTCACGTCTGACGGGCGTCCTGGACGGAGGTCATCCTTAAGGGACTCACGACCATGGCGGAACTCCCTATTCCAGCGAGCAATGGTTGCATAGGAAGGGACGGTGTCGGTGTACACTGCAACCATGCGTTCATGGATCTCTTTTGCATTCTTGCCTTCCTTGGTCAAAAATTTGATCACTGCGCGGTGCTCAACCTTCTCCATTGTTGAAACATTTGTGACTGACGATCTACGATCAGCTATTGCTTCTTTAATAGACGAGGCAGGAGCGTGCGGCTGCAGGTCCTGACTTGTCATAACTTGTCTTAACACCCCCAAAACAGCCATCCTCTGTTTTGCCCTACCGATTCGCAAAACTTATTGACCGCCCCTCGTATTTCCACGAACAACACTGAGTGATGACTAGCTCTTCTTTGGCTCTTCGACAATCACTCAATTCTTCTCTGGACGAGAATGTAGTCGACTAACGAAGACGTTAAGGCTAACGTACAAGGCGGCAGCTTCAGACACAATCTGCATGTGAATTCTGAACTGTCGAATATATACCCCAAAATTATCTAGACGGGGAGAGAGATTCATCGTCAACAGGCTTCCTTAATTGCCTTAGGTCACGATAAGGTTCTATAGCGCAAAGTCGCGATGCCCACTTAATGGTCTTTCAATTGTTCTATTTTCACAGTATATAGGGCAGACGGATTTAGTGCGGTTAACGACGAACTGAGAAAGTTAGGGGGAGGGGAATTCCTTGTATCTCTCATTCATGACAGTATTCTTATATTTTCATCAATAAAACCATGTCCTTTTTCTCTTAGTTCTGTTATTCTCATATAAGTTATAATTTATATAGTGTTGTTGAACCTGTACATCCTTGTCTAATTCCAATGTATATCTTTGCTATTGCATCTATAATTGTATCATGTACCTTATATTTCATTAGGGACTCTATCATCATTTCTCTTGGTACAGAATCAAATGCTTTGTTGAATTCTATTCCTATCAATCACATAAATATCTTATATGATGTATTGGTCAACGCTATTGGTCTAAATCGTCCCCCTTGGGGATTTTTACTTTGGGTATTAATAATGTTTTTGATTCTTTTCATTCTTGCATTTCAATATGTTCATTAAGTATTGATATAAACCCTTTTAAAGTGGCGTCTATACATATATTACTATCACTCAATACTTTGCAGAATTCTGGTTTTATGCAATCGGGCCCTGGTGATTATCTTTGGATTTCTTTAGGATTTCTATAATATCTTCTCTTTTTATTTGTTTTTAATTAAACTTAGGGCTTCTTCAGTTTTGATTTTGCCTGCCATATCAAGATATTCCATGATTCCTAAGTAATCCTTAGGTACTGTTATTCCTATTATATTTACATTTTTTTTCCCTTTTCACTCATGTTTTTATAGTTCTCTTTACTTCAATTATTCCATCTCTCTCTGATTAGGTTTGTTTGTTTATTCAAAATATCTTGCCAGTAATTTTTTATTCCTTTCTTTATTTTATCATTTAGTGTCTCTTTCTTTTCATTATTATAAAGTTTTATATCTTTATTTGTTTCTTGCTGTCCTTTTAATTTGTGTATATAGGTCCATAATTTCTTGTTTGTATTTTGGCTTTGTTTCATTTTTGTTGTGATTTTTTCTTCATATTTATAAATGGCTTCTCTAATTAGTTTCTATACTTTTTGTTTCTGTTGTCTATAATTGTGGAAGAGTTCGCTTCTTTTTTCAATTCACGCATGTCTCATTTCTCTATTTAATTTCTTTCTAATTTTCATTTGTTCTTTAATTTCTCGTGGTATCCAAGGACACTGTTTTTTTCACCTCTATCTATCTGTGTATAGGTTTTTAATATTATTTTATTTTTGCTTTTTTTCATTATGCGGTCTTGAAAGCTTCCAAGCTTTGTGGATCCCTTTTATAATAACTTATTTTGTTCAATTTTCTTTTATTCGAGTTACTTTTTATTGTTTTTAGTCTAAATTTTACAGTTATTAAATTATGATCTGTTATATCAATAATTTCTTTGCCTTCATCAATGTTCATTGATGTAAATGTATTATACAATTCACTATTAACTAATACAAAGTCTATGATTACACTTCTTGAGTTTTTATTACTCTATGTATATGTTCTTGTGCACTTTTCATCACCGTTTAAAAGAATAAGATTCTACTTTTCCATCAATTCTATATAGGATCAGTCTTCTGTTCTCCCAAGTGTATTATCCTATTTTTACTGACCCTAATATCTATAGCCACAGTGACTCAACTTCTTGTTTTATAAAATTATTTAGATTTTTTAGAATTTGTATATAAATAACAAGGGGTAATTTTATCAAACACTTTGCACTGGTAATTTTACGAATTGTTTTTTCTAAGTTATATAAAAAAAAATGTCATTTAAAAAAATGACTGAATAAAATTTTAAGGAATTATTTTAGTTTATCATCAAAACATGTTTTCTTTTAATAAAGCAATTTCTTTTTTAATTATTTTTTTTACATTAGTCGTATTAATTCATCTTGTAATAACAGAACTACTTGCATAATATCCATGCTCATAATTTTATAAAGAAAAAAATTTAATAAACTAACCAGTAAATACAAATCTAAAAAATCTCGTGTTAATTTAAAGAAAGGAAAGGTTCAGAGATTTATGAAGTGCTGCTTGGTTTCATTCTTTAGTAGCGCCATTCAGTTTCCAACAATTTAATAATTTTATTTCCTTTCTCTCTCTCTCTCTCTCTCTCTCTCTCTCTCTCTCTCTCTCTCTCTCTCTCTCTCTCTCTCTCTCTCTCTCTCTCTCTCTCAAACCCCCACTATTTTTTTCCATACATGGATGGAGGGAGCATCAATCAATCAATAATTATTATATTCACATTCAGATATTATTAGTAGTGGTTAGTTATCCTTACTCTCTCTCCCTGCTATTTTTTTATATACATGGACTAAATTAAATTAACAAACAAAAAACATTGCTTTTTTTCTCTTAACTCACGAATTTAACTCAGAAGACATTCTGTATTTTTGTTGTGATGGAGTGTATCAATCAATACTCACATGCAGATATTATTGGTGGTAGTTGCCCCTTCCGCCTCTGCATAGTATACACACTTTTGGCATCTCCTGGAATCATAAACAAAAATAAATGAATGGAGAATGATGAGCAGGAATAGATAGTAAATAAGTGAAAGACATGGGACCTTAGAAAGTGGAAGGTTGAGATTGATAAAGAAGTGAAAGACATGGGACTTAGAAAGTGGAAGGTTGAGATTGATAAAGAAGTGAAAGACATGGGACTTAGAAAGTGAAAGGTTGAGATTGATAAAGAAGTGAAAGACATGGGAGTTAGAAAGTGAAAGGTTGAGATTGATAAAGAAGTGAAAGACATGGGACTTAGAAAGTGAAAGGTTGAGATTGATAAAGAAGTGAAAGACTGGGACTTAGAAAGTGGAAGGTTGAGATTGATAAAGAAGTGAAAGACATGGGACTTAGAAAGTGGAAGGTTGAGATTGATAAAGAAGTGAAAGACATGGGACTTAGAAAGTGGAAGGTTGAGATTGATAAAGAAGTGAAAGACATGGGACTTAGAAAGTGGAAGGTTGAGATTGATAAAGAAGTGAAAGACATGGGACTTAGAAAGTGGAAGGTTGAGATTGATAAAGAAGTGAAAGACTGGGACTTAGAAAGTGGAAGAATGAAGTGGAACAAAAGCAAACCCTGGAATGGTACAAGGACAAAGAATCCCCAGAGTATGTGAGGTGGTATGATGGAAGCCTGGGTGATGACCTAACTCTTCCGAGTGAGGGCCCAGTGTATGGATATGAATGCGAGAAATTATAGATGCTCGCAGCTCAAAGCAAGGTATGTATGTCAGATGTGTGAATTAGGCGAGGGACTTGTGGAACATGTAGCACTGGAATGTGAGAAGTATGATAGAGATAGAATGGAACTGATGCGGGTTGTTATCCTGACTGAATGTGGCTGTGAAATAATACATGAAGTGATTGAAAAAACTAGAAAGGAATGGATGATGACCCTGCTACAAGGAAAGGACTATGCTTGCAATGAGACAACAGATGAGATGATTAAGGCTGTTAAAGAATTCCTGTAAAAAGTGTGGCATGAAAGAAGCAAAGTGATTATTAACTTTGTATGGTTTTCTTTTTTTCTCTCATCCCCCCCCCTCCATTTACAGGAGCTGCTGATACGAAGGTCAACCCTGGGACGACCAGCTTAGGGTACCTACCTGTAAGGAAAGCAAGGAGCGTGTAAAAAGTGGAAAAGAAGAAAGAGGTGGTGGTTCAGGATATTTATTTATTTAGATTCTAAATAAAATAAAACATTTTATTCAGGCATAAAAAACGTTAATTCATGAAATCTGGGTGGAAAGATTAGAATCATAATAAAAATTGTTTGTGGAATTAATTCATTTCATGGCATGGTAAAAGAAATAAATTACCAACACCCATTACCCATCTTTATGAACTGCTATTGAATAATATAAAAGTGCCAAGACACTACGAGTTATTTTTGTCTAAACTAAATTATTAATAAATTCTATTTATTTATTTATTATATAAAATAAAAATTCAATAAGGGTTGGTTTGGGCGGACTTCTTCATTTTTCGAATAATCGAAAGCTGTCGTCGTCGTCTCTCCCCATTCGTCAACAATCACTCAGGATTTAAGGTCGCCATTAAAGAAACCTTTTAATAGAAATACATAAGTTGAGTTGTTTTACAAATATGCATTTTTTTCACGTAATTTGTCTAACACCCAAATGCTTGCTACGAGTTCAATGCAAAGTAAATTATTATCCACTTAATATAGATTTTTACGACTAATATATCTATACTTTGCAATAATAGTTATAAATGGTTTTGTTATTTTGTAAACTTAAGGGGTATGCAAACCGTCGCTCAGTTGCCAATTTGCATAAGTGACCAACAATTTCGTTTAGGACATCTTGTGAAACTTAGTGAAGTAATTACATACTTTATTATAAATACGAAACTTTACATTGACCCCGATTCATTTGAATTAATTATTAATGATTACATACCATAATAGCCAAAGAATAAAATAGTTACCTAAACAATATAGTTTTCTATTAAAATTTATATGGTAAACAAATATAAATATCGAAACAAAGTATTATTTTGGAGATTATAATTTTAAAAGACAATAAAATTTCGTTGCTTACAAAACTAACGTTACACTTTGGAAATGAAAATAAAAAAAGAGACAGAAAATAAAGAAGAATAACCTAGAATTTGTTTTGTTAATTTTGAATATGACGGGCGCACGCATTTTAAGCTACTAAATCTTGTAATATGCCTTTGTATAGTTGTAATAGTGTCATAAGAGTAATATTTTGATGGCAGAGAGGGTCTATCAAACTATTACTCCTAGAACACTATTAAAGCGATAGGAATAAGTGTTACATAATTTACTACCCTTAAACGTGTACGCCTCTCTTATTCAGAACTAGAGGTAAAAAAAAAATCATAAGCAAGATACAGGTTGAAATTCTTATATTTTTACAAATTATTGTTATGTGGTGCTGGAACCACATTATTGAATCCTATCTGACTCAAAACCACCTCCTCAAAGATGAGGATTTTGAATTCTTAGGGGGTTCTATAATTGTTTCATATTAAATCGGTCCTCACAGTTCTTTACTGTGCGAAAGCATTTTTAGACCCTTCTTAACCGTTACTTCCTTTACCCGGTAGCGACATGCCAATAGTAAATTTATTTAGGGAGAGAAAAGGTACGGCTCGCGGTTTCTCCTTCCCTCTGTACCCCTCCCACGATCTGGGAGGGGGGCCCACCGAATAAGAGGAGGCGCGCGGCCGACTTACTCCTGGAGATACTCCCCACACTTCTGACTCTCAGTTCAAGTGAACCGATAGTGAAGTGCTTAATGGGAAGTCCGGAACAAGCCTTAGAAAAGGGTTTATAGCTGTGGGAGACGGAAAGTTTTGAGTTAAAAGAGGGAGGATTGGTGAGGAGGCAGATTGAGCAACCTCGGTAGTCAAAGAGGGAAAGGGTGGGTGTGATAGAGCGGTTTGAGGCCGCTTAATTTCAACCGTTATCACATGTTGTTTAGAAACACGATGCTACCCACGTGCATCCTTGCCTTGAGCCGGGCGCGATTATCGCACCCCCTGAGTCAATATTTAACCCAGGAAGTTTATTCCTCCTCCGTTCGCCCCATGCACCGATCAGGCCAGATTGAGTTAGGCTTATGGGCAGATAAGGTATTGCTCTCAGGCGCGGCTGTGCATTCCCTCGAAGCCCCCACTCCATTGTCCCCTACGCCAAGGGGATGTCTCGACTCTTTATACGGAAACTTTACTACTAAGAGGAGATTCTAGATCTAGATTTTCTTCGCGAGACATCACTACGATCCAGTCTCACCTTGTGCACCAAGGGCCCTCTACCTCGAGATCCACGATCATTATCCAGAAGAGGACCATATCCCTTGAGTGCCAAGGTTCGAACCTTCAAGACACCAAGTCCACAAGGCTTCCCCTGGTGTTCAGAAAGAGAACAACGTTAGAACAGCTATTGTTCTTTGAGCCCGTTGACAAGAAACGGTTCTCACCCTCTCTGCCTGTTGTTCATAAAGAGAACAACATTAGAACAGCCATTGTTCTTTGAGCCCGTTGACAAGAAACGGTTCTCACCCTTTCCCCCTGTTGTTCAGAAAGAGAACAACATTAGAACAGCCATTGTTCTTTGAGCCCGTAGACAAGAGATGGTTGTCACACACCCCCCACCCTGTTGTTCAGAAGAGAACAACGTAGAACAGCCATTGTTCTTCAAGCCCGTTCGCCAAGAAACGGTTCTCATTCCCAAGACGCCACGTCAGAATCATTTGATTCCCCCTCCCTCCCTTCGGCTGGAACTCGCCAGCGGACCGAAGATTCCTCACGTCGCCTTCCTCTGCACAACACGTGTAATTACGTAAGCTGAACGTTATCTTTGAGTATTTAACCCTTTTGTCAACCCTATCCTGGGCTTTAAATGGTTAAGCGAACCAACCCATCCCTTTAATTTTTATTTGTTTTACCTTTTTAAATCTCTTTCAAATCTTAATCCTCGGATTAGCTAGATTTCCCACGACCCTTTCCATTCTCTGTTTATGTCAATATTTTCCGTTTTGTGTGTTGTTGATAGTTTATATTAATAAAACTCTATTTTATTAATGATAGCCTTATTATTATCCTTGAGCTCAGTTCCACTTCTTAAGCATATTGAAGATAAATAATATCGGTCAACCCAGACACCACGTACTCTAAATATAAATGAATAGTTACCTCAACGAATAGTCATATATGGTATATCATCGAGAGTCCATTCTACGACATATATATATATATATATATATATATATATATATATATATATATATATATATATATATATATACTATTTAAATTTGGTATCAAGTGTGTAAGGTTTACCGCTATATCTTTGCAAACACTGGTCTCAGTTGAGTAAAGCATAGTGTTATTCGTTATAAGAATAGAGTATAGTAGTTCCCTTTTGTTTTAACGATTGCTATCTTCTTTTTTGAAACTTAAGAAGCTGGAGTAGCTCAAGGAACTGTTATAATAATTTGTATGTGTTTTTTTTTGTGTGATTTTAGTCATTGGTTATTTAGATCGAGAAACCAATTACGAATAGGTCAGTGCCCATATTTAGGTAGGCTAACTCTCTAGAAGACATAATTCTTATTGCAAGGAATTTTAGTTAGTTGACTATTGCGCCCCCAAGTGCAAAGATGACTCAGTTCGAAATCTTCAAAGCGCAAGGAGAATCCTTGGGACTTTCCGGAAAAGAATTAATTGAGTACGTTCAAGAGGGGCAAAGAACAGAAAGAGAAAGAGAAGAAAAAGAAAGAGAAATCAAACGAGAAGAAAGAGAGGTACGGAAAAGACAAGCTGAGCTTTACCATCAGATTGAAATAGCTCGTGTTGAAGCCGAAATACAATCAGCCAGTTCCCGATCAGAAGCCCCGCCCAATCTCCCACTTAAGCTCCCCAATTTCAGGGATGGAGAGGATTTCGGAGCATTTTTAGCCCACTTCGAAAAGATCCTCGAAATTAATAACATGGATCTGGAGGCTGAAGGTGTAGTCAGATTACTTCCCTTGTTAAATTGTAAATTGCGCGAAATTTTCATATCTTTACCATCTGAATGTACAATTGACTACAGCACCTTAAAAGCTGAGTTATTGGCCGCTCATAATATGACTCCCGATTTCTACCGACAAGAATTTCGAGGAGGTCGTATTAAACCCGGACAGACGTTCCGTCAATTCGGATACATTCTTCAGGGGAATTTTAAATTCGGGTTAGAATCCTCAAAGGTTGATCCTAACTACGAGTCCTTAACAGACTTCGTGTTGTGGGATCAATTTCTGGCGTCTCTCCCGACGGAGATCCGCGCGTTCGTTAAGGATCGTCGGTGCCAGACCTTTAAAGAGTGTACCGAAGAAGCAGATGTCTATGCCGCAAGCCATAGTTTATACCCAAAGGAGAATCGAACTTCTCACCAACCCCCCAACCAGGAAAGAAGGAAGGATTCGCGCCCCTTCCCAGGAAAGCTGGCGAAGTTTCCGGGCCCCGTAAAACCCCAAAACTTCTTTCCACAAAACCAACAACGGGACACCAAACCTCCCGTTAAGATTTCTCCTCCATCACTCTTCCCGAAGTGACCAATCATATGCTTCACCTGTGGTGTAGAAAACCACATGAGCTGGAATTGCCCCCAAAATTCTAGGCTTAAAAGCGGACCAGCCCACCAAGTTCACCAGATTGATGCCTCCGGCTTCCCCAGTGGTGCAGACCCAAGCAGCAACTTCTCCCCCTCCGTCAGGCCACCAGGTAAATTTTATTTTTGACAAAAGTTCATCGGGAACTTTGAAATTTGAGGAAGGCAGCGTGAACGGCTGCCGAGTATCGACTCTCGTCAGGGACACAGGGTGCACGTGTTTCATCGTGTCCGACGAGCTCCTTCCCCCAGTGGACGCTAAATACGAAAGATTTGCGGTGGTACATGACTACCTTGGGCGGGCGAACCAATTCCCCGTCGTTAGATGTTACCTGCAGTGTGAATATTATAATGGCTGGGCTGAAGTCCTTTCAGCACCCATACAGTTCGGTTTCGTACTTATAGGACAGAGCCCCCAAGTAAGTTCCGCACTGTGTCTCAGGCCGCCCTTCCTCGAGGCCAAGCTAAGAAAGAAGCCCAGGAGCCCGTCCCCCTCAGAACCCCGATACCGTCCGAATTCACGGAGATCCTTAACCAGGACTTTAGGATGGCACAAAAGGAGTGTGAATTACTAACACCCTTAGGTGATAAGGCCCAAAACCAGGACACGGAGACTGTCCGTGGACCCAAAGAAAAAAAGTACCCCCAACGCACCCATGGAGATACGTTCGTAGCACTGGACGAAACATCGGCGCTTTGAAGAGGTTTACCCCGCGGAGTCCCTTAATGTAATACAGACAGTGTGCATCCAACCTGATGCCGATTACCCTCTTCCTTTTCTACCAGGCGAGCCTTTTGAACCCTTTGACCTGGATATTGACGCGCAGCTGACACCACATCAAAAGAGTCAGCTACATGAACTATTATGTCAGTTCGACGACGTTATTTCAGAGAAGCCTGGATGCGCTACTAGTTTCGAGCATGATATTAAATTAACAACCTTAGAACTCGTCCGTTCAAAACCCTATCCCATGCCGATTCATTTACGCCAAGCCTTTAACGCCGAAGTTGATAATTTAATTAGTTTAGACATAATAGAAGCTTCCACCTCTAGTTATTGTTCCCCAATCGTCATGGTCAAGAAACCTGATGGCTCTTATCGCATGTGCATCGACTTCCGGAAGTTAAATTCGGTAACTGTGTTCGACACCGAGCCCATCCCGTTGGTAGACCAAAACCTCCACCTTTTTGAAAACGCCAAGTTCATCTCAGAACTCGATTTGTGCAAGGCGTATTATCAAATCCCCCTCCGGCCCGAGGTGAAAGCATATACCGCCTTTGCAACGGATAAAGGCCTTATGCAATTTAAGCGCCTTCCTTTTGGCCTCGTCACTGCTTGTAGCAACTATAAACGTGTCATGAGAAGGTTGTTAGATGGAGTTCCGAATGTATCCTTTTACTTCGATGATGTCTACGTCGCTACTCGCGAATGGAGTCACATTTACCCACCTATCAGCTCTCTTCGAGCGACTGCGCGAAAATGGCCTCACCATTGGCCCCAGCAAATGCCATTTTGCCCACGAAACCATAAAATACTTGGATTTCAAAATAGGACAAAGCCAGTTAGGTCCCCAAGAGGACAAGATTAAGGCAATCGCCGACATGCCCCTCCCGATTACAAAGAAGCAATTAAGATCGTTCCTAGGATCAGCTTCTTACTATCGGCGATTTTCCCGAATTTCGCTGCAATTTCGGCGCCCCTAGCTCCCTTTTAAAAAAGAATTCCCCCGATCGTCTACGTTGGAATGATGTCGCTGTTTCCCATTTTAATCAGCTCAAAAGTAAGCTCATTTCTGCCCCCATTTTAAAGTTGCCCAAACCGGAAAAATCCTTTGGGATTAAGACCGACGCGAGAAACGAGGGCATTGGAGGTGTACTCCTTCAATATGAGGATGACGGAACGAGTCATCCAGTTGCATATGCTAGTTGCCAATTTTTACCACGCGAAAAGAGATATGCCACTATAGAGAAGGAAGCTGTATCAATTATCTGGGTTATAGACAAATTCAAAATGTACCAAATAGGAAAAGAATTTCAGATAGGAACCGACCACCGCCCGTTAGCCTATATTCGGAATGTACGACACTCAACGGCCGAATTATGCGCTGGAGTTGACTCTTGCAAGAGTATCAATTTAAAATAAATTATATAAAAGGTTCCGATAACCAGGTCGCTGACGCACTCAGTACGAATGCGTTACCAAATAGCGTAGATTAATTGTATTCGTAGGATTAGGATCTCCATGTATGTATATACCGTTATGTACGACTTAAATTAGATTCTCCTGTAATAGAACTAGTTAATGTATATGTCTGAATTTTGTAACGCTCAATATCTATATTTTTTTTGTATGTATATATATTTGCACCCATTAAATTACGTATAAATTATTTTGTCCTATATGTACCAATTTTATATCATTTCATTGCTCCATGCCCCTTTTATTGATTATGTTTGTATTAAAGGTTAGTTTCCCCTATAATCAAAAGATCAAAATAATCATATGTATTGAGGTAATACTAGTTAGGTGCAGGAAGGTACGGTTGGTACAAGAAAACGAGTTTCCCACAACGGAGCTCTATCGTTGTCCCTTCTCTCTTTTTTTTCGAAGTGACAACTTCCCCCGGAATGGAGGGGTGTGATAGAACGGTTTGAGGCGGCTTAATTTCAACCGTTATCACATGTTGTTTAGAAACACGATGCTACCCACGTGCATCTTTGCCTTGAAGTCGGGCGCGATTATCGCGCCACCTGAGTCAATATTTAACCAAGGAGGTTTATTCCTCCCCTGTTGGACCCATGCGCCGATCACGCCAGATTGAGTTAGGCTTGTGGGCAGATAAGGTATTGTTCTCAGGCACGGCTGTGCATTCCCTCGAAGCCCCCACTCCATTGTCCCCTACGCCAAGGGAATGTCTCGACTATTAATACCGAAACTTTACCACTAAGAGGAGATTCGAGATCCAGATTTTCTTCGCGAGACATCACTACGATCAGGTCTCACCTTGTGCACCAAGGGCCCTCTACCTCGAGATCCACGATCATTGTCCAGGAGTGGACAATATCCCTTGAGTGCCAAGGTTTGAGCCTTCAAGACGCCAAGTCCACAAGGCTTTCCCTGTTGTTCAGAAAGAGAACAACGTTAGAACAGCTATTGTTCTTTGAGCCCGTTGACAAGAAACGGTTCTCACCCTTTCCCCCTGTTGTTCAGAAAGAGAACAACATTATAACAGCCATTGTTCTTTGAGCCCGTAGACAAGAGATGGTTGTCACCCCCCCCCCCCCACCCTGTTGTTCAGAAGAGAACAACGTAGAACAGCCATTGTTCTTCAAGCCCGTTCACCAAGAAACGGTTCTCATTCCCAAGACGCCACGTCAGAATCATTTAATTCCCCCCCTCCCCTTCGGCTGGAACTCACCAGCGGACCGAAGATTCCTTCACGTCGCCTTCCTCTGCACAACACGTGTAATTACGTAAGCTGAACGTTACCTTTGAGTATTTAATCCTTTTGTCAACCCTACCCTGTGCTTTAAATGGTTTAGCGAACCATCCCATCCCTTTAATTTTTATTTGTTTTACCTTTTTAAATCTCTTTCAAATCTTAATCCTCGATTAGCTAGATTTCCCACGACCCTTTCCATTCTCTGTTTATGTCAATATTTTCCGTTTTGTGTGTTGTTGATAGTTTTTATTAATAAAACTCTATTTTATTACTGATAGCCATATTATTATCCTTGAGCTCAGTTTCACTTCTTAAGCATATTGAAGATAAATAATATCGGTCAACCCAGACACCACGCACTCTAAATATAAATGAATAGTTCCCTTAACGAATAGTCATATATGGTATATCGTCGAGAGTCCATTCTACGACAGTGGAACACCCTTTGCCCGAAGGCCAAGGGGGACCTGATGATCAACGTGGATTCCGAACTACCGTCAAGCATTTACTCATCCTTCTTATTTCTTTTCTCACACTTTTAGCACCTATGATCCTCATACAGAAGCGGGAAGACAGCCTAATCTCTGTTCCCTTATTCTCTTCATCTTTCATTCATGTGTTTATTGTAGCATTCATGCCGTTTTGAGTTATCTTAGCTTTGAGCTTAGTTTATGTATTGTTATGTTACTTGTTTTACTTTCCTTACTTTGTTTCACTTTTTACTTTCATGGGACATCTTTTTGTATTCCTTTTTGGGTTTGGGTTTTTGTTTTTTTTTGTTATTTGTTTTTTCACTACTCTTGTTGTTATCACCCTTTTTTGCTATTTCATTTTAGTTCACTTGTTTTACTATTACTTTCACTTCACTATTATTTTTGTTAAACCCTTGAATATAGTTCACCTATTACACTTTTAGTTAATTTTGTTCGTATTATTTCTGTTTACACTTTTGATCTGTTTTTGTCTTCTTAGTTGGTTGTTTCTTCCTATTTTAGTTGTTTAAATTAGATTGTCTTATTAGGGTATCAATCTGGTGTATTGGTTGGTTATTTCGTTGGTTGGGTTTGTATATAGTCGGGTAAATATCTTTATCGTTATGCCTGTTCCTTCTCTCTTTTTTAATTTCTACTTAAGTAAACATGGGAACCTCCTCGATTCTCAGCTGTTGTCTGCCGCTGGGAAATCGAGTGTTAAAGGGGACTCCAGCTCTGGTGTTCGTGTGTTCTGCAAATATGGGAGGTAGATCGTCTATCTTTCTCCATAATTTTCTGCTCTGTTCCTTATGTTGATGTTGAACGTTTCTAATCCTGCTTCTTAGTGCAGATCCTGTAGTCTCCTCCTCTCTCTCATACGGGTGCTGGTGTTTAGGTAGAGAGCTTTATTTTGTATTCTTTGGAGTTCCAATATTTTTGTCCTTGATTCACCGTTGATAGGGGTTGGCGGGTATAGTAGTACCTCTCTTCCTAGTGCAAGATATATTTTTCTTTTATTTTTCATGCCTAACCCTCTTAGATTGCACAGTAGGCTAAGCATCTGAATCGCCTTGTTCTTCCTTTCCGCTATATGTTGCTTGTAGCCTCTTTTTGTTATTCTGAGTCCTAGCACTTTGCTCTCACTATGACATCTGTAGTTCTGATTTTCAACTACAATTTCTGTTGTTTTGTTCCTGGAGATTGGGATTATTGTAAATTTCCTCCTGTTCGTCCTTATCTTCCAATCTCTTTCGTAGTTGTTGATGTTGCTGATTTCTAAAGCTGTTGTCCTTGCCTGAAAACGTACGTTCCTATACGGGGTGACGACAAGTTGACTTATGTCACCGCGAACTGTATGTTCAGGCAATCAGGCCTTATTGGTGGTGGAAGGTCTGCTGTGTATATTAAATACAGCGTGGGACTGAGACAGTCCCACTGCGGGAGTACAGCTTCCAATTCGATTTCTGGTCCTGAATAACAATTGATCTCCACATATACTCTTCTGTCTGTGACATAATCGCAGAGAATTCTCTCCAGATTGCTATTCATCTGGAGATTTAAGATCTTATATTGCATTCCCCTGAATGTTTTTTCTACATTTGTCAGGACCAGATCGATATAGTTATTCTCTGCTTTGGCCTTTGCTATTTTCTCTATTATTATGCCAAGTGTCATTGTGGTGTCTCTGCCTCTTCTGAATCCGAAATGATAATCATTATAAAGGTAATTTTCTTTAAGATATTCTTTTAGTCTTCTGTTAAGGATTTTCTCGAAGACTTTGCCTATGAAGTTCAATAGCGATATTGGCCGCTAACTGCTGAGGTGGTTTGGTGTTTTTTCTGGCTTTGGGACGAATATCATTTCGGCTATTTTATAGCTATCAGGAAAGTAACCGGCGTTTAAGCACGCGTTAAAAATATTCTTTAATGTTCTGATGATTATGTTCGGTGCGTTGGTAAGATTAATTCTGGTTATTCCTGAGGGGCTTGGCGCTTTCTGCTTGAATGATTAAATGATTGTACGCCTTTGATCTCTTCCGTTGTTATGTAGGCCCCTGTACCCAGAATTTCCTCCCTTTCTTGCTCTACACTTGGTGCTGGAGTGATCTTTTCTATGTTTTCTCGCAAGAATGTGTGGAGCATTTCGTCTATCTCTGGATTGAAGTCTTCGTCCTCCTGTGGTGTTATGGAGAACATTGATTTCCAGTGATTACGAAAAAGTTCTCCTTGGATCTTATCTCCCCGTTCATTCTGAATCATTATATTTTCTCTCGGGGGTCTGCCTTTAAGTCTATTTATTAGTCTCTATTCTCTTTTGGTCTTCTTTATTCGTCTATTTTCTCTATTAGGCTATCCCATATGTGGCTTTGTTGTTATTCTATGAGATGCCTCAGTTCTTCTCTCCGTCTTCTGATTTCTTCGTATCGCTCTCTCTTTGGTCCATGGAGAATTATTTGGCCCAATAATCCTCCTAGTTGCCTATTCCTTCTCTTTATTTCCTTTGTCCATCGATGATGTGTAAGAGTACGGTATCTTATCTTTGGTATATATCTTTCGTCCGCTTCAATGATCGTTCTTGTTAATCTTGAGTTCTCCTCATCATTATCTTCCAGGTTGGCGACAGTGAGATCTTTTGAGACGAAGTTACTAAGATCTTGTGTTTAACCTGCCCAGTTTGCTCTTTTGTAATCCTTCCTCGCCGGTACTGGTACCTGTATCGGGTATTGATTCATGGGAAAATGTGTTCTAACATGGTCGCTACATGCAAAGGCAACTGGTTGCATGTGGATGTTGTATGGCATATTGAAGCTACTTAGCGCGACGTATGGCTTTGTAACTGCATTTCCTGTGACATATGTTGGAAAGTCTGGCCATATTCTCTTAAAACTGTTTCTTTCCAACTTAATTTCTAAGTTGTCTCCTCTGTTGTTTCTGGAGCGGTATCCATTTGCACTGCACCTGGCATTGATGTCTCCCATAAGGATGGTTGGGAAACCTGGGCCAAAGATTTTAAATAAGTTGTGCGGGGGAAGGTAATATTTTCTAGGTGCTTGGTATCCCGTGGCTACTATTATTGGCGGTAATTCCGTTTCAATTTTTACGACCAAGTATGCTTCATCCAAATTATTATTAACTTCTTTGAACTCCAGCCCTCTTCTTATTGCTATGACCGCCCAGTCATGATGTTCGCCTAAAGGGTTTGCATTTATGACAGTGTAATCGAACAATTTCATTGTTTCTTCTTCTAGATTCACTCCGTGCTCTGATATTAATATTACTCGTATGTCTGGATCGATCTCTCGGAAGTTGTTATTTCCTAATCTCAATGTTTTACCGATCCATCCTTGAATGTTGATTTGCAGAATGCTGAGCTTTCTTCTCCTTTCTGGTTCCATTGTTTATTAAGTTTGGTCGTCTAGAGATCTCTGGACTTCTGGCGGGTCAATCTCTTGTTGGGTTCTGCTTCGTTGCCTCTAAACCTACCATTTTTCATACTTTAAAATGTAGAATGGCAGAGAGTAACGCAGTTGCCAGGGTAGATTCGAATTTTATCCTACATTAAGAGTTTTTTACTTCTTCCTCGTCTTCTTATCCTGTCTTTTCTTTGAATTCCCATTTGCATTTTCCTTCTTTAATTGCCTTAATGATGTCGTCCTGTTTCTTGCCTCTCGAGAGGAAGAAGCATTCATCGCTGTAGACTTTAAATTTTATTTCCTGTGCTTCCATGCGTACTATTTTGTCTCCTTCATTACTTTGCACTGACATATTTGAAATTGTGTTCTCTTCAATAGTGTGTTCCTTATTGCTTGTTGGTGCCGACGCTGAGGCGACGTTGATTTTAAGGATTTCATATGAGGGAAGGGGGGCTGTTGTCAGGGAACCACATCATCTTCATTCCGTTTTCTCTAAGTCTTGTGTAGGATCTTTTTTCATTCGCTTAAATTTAGTGGTGTCGTTTAAGATGGTATTAACTTTACTATTCTATTCATCTTTGTTAAGAATGACGTATATGTTAGATTTGTCCGATTTTCTTATGACTATTTCTTTCTTATTTTTTAGAGAGCTGATGGCTTCTTATCTCTGGTGGTGTGAGTTTGCTGCCATTACAGCACCTTCGTTTGGTGGCTTCCATGCGTAGTTGGTCTTTTAGGTTGGGCTAACTTCAACGATTGATTATTCTTGTAATTTCAACAGAGATTGGAACAGGATTTCTAGTTCATCTTATTTTGATATTGGATCAAATTTGGTTTGTAGGTGGCAGTTCAAACTGAGACTTAGAGCTTCTTTTTCGCTGGTGGAGAGCGTATGCCGGAAGAGATTGATGAATGATGTGGTTGCTTCCAGCAATGTTATTCGTCATTTATACAGTTTATTAAGATTTTTGGTCTTAATGCTTCTTTCAGAGTTCTATGTTTGTAAAGCACTGTTGGAAAGAGCTTTTTTGATAGAGCCTCGTGTTTCAAGTGGAATTTCGAACTCATCGAGTTATGTTTGCGTTTCCTCGAAATCACGTTCCAGTTTGGAGGTAGTTTTCTTTAATAGTTCTATTTGCCTTTCCACAAGATGGTGACGAAAGGCTACTGTGGTTATATCGTTTTTGGTTGGTAGGTCATAGGGTTTTAATATTAGTGTAAATGGGTTGCAGACTGTCGGGAGTTTAGAGGGTGGGTAATCCCAGTCCCACTTCCTGGACATATATTTTATTACCCCACCGAGGTGAAGGGGAGAGGAAGCGTATCCAATACACCTACCTTAGCAACTTCCGGTGAATAAGAATAACCCCGGTGCGTACCCTTTTGATCAAAACTAAGATGATGATCCCCTGAGTGTGTCCCCACTCAGTAAAAGCCAACCATGGGTGGATCGGTGTAATATTGAGATTTAAGCCGAGTAATTGCTTAATAATTGCCAAAGGATTGTCCAAAATAGTTAAACACACAGATACAAAAATAATCTTTAATGTACATGAATTTAAAATAAGCAACAGCGTATATAAATATAAATAGAATTAATCTTGCACTGAATAAGTAAGTCTACAAAATGTCGTGGGGATTACTTGAAAATTACTCTCTGGTATGCTTGCGTCTTAATGACACCCGACAAAAAGAAGGGAATATTATTATTGAATTAAACACTGAATTAAGCACTTCTAATACTCGAGATTATGGGCCCGGGATGAGAATTCTAGTTCACAAATAAACTGGTGAAGTTAGGAGAGAGGATAATTCAATTAACGATACCTTTTGAGTTCGTAAGTATTTTTGAAGGGGACGGTAAAGATTTTCTTCTGGTGACGATGATCACACTTATTCCGGCAATCCGAGGTTACCGAATGAGAAGGTAATCCTAGACCGGTGATATAATGATCCTATGCCGGATCGCGAAGGTGAGCCAAACGGTGACTCAAATCGGACTTCTTCCTCGAAGTACCTGTCCGATTATTCGGCTCCTGGAGTGGGTAGCCAAAACCGATTACCTAGCTATGTGTAGGGTAATCCGCAGAGGGAGGTCTTGTGTAACCTCAGACTTTGAGGAGGGGGAGAAGGCTGCAAGAAGTTTGGCACCTACAAGTAACGTGAGGGCAACAACCAATTCCCCGAGAAGTTCCTTCCTTGCAGCGGGTGAACGGTGACCTTTGTGGATCGGGCTCCACACAAACTTGACGTAGGTCCAAGGGCTTCTGCCTGATTCCAGGGAGAAGTTTTCCTTTTATTTCCCTCGCGAGCACAAAATCGAGAGAGAGAATCAAATTCTCGTAAAATCCGTATCGTCGCACGAAAGACCTTTTTTCATCTTTGGGCAGACAGTATGTCTTTCAAGCCTTCGAGCCATCTCAGAGTTTACGGTGGCGCGAAAAAAGGCGACAGAGAATTCGAGGCGAGAGGTGCATTTAGAGATACGGAGGGCACGCAGCTTTCGTCGGAGTATTTCTGCGTACACTTATGTACGCGGTATTTAAACTTCTACACAGACCTTCTGGTATGCAGATTTTGTTAAAGGCCATAGTATATTTCGCCTCTATTAATTTTCTTTGGAAATTTTCTATTTTCTTATTATCTCTTTTTAGTTCATCTTATAGATGGTAAACAACTTATCCTACATTCATCTCTTTTTTTAATGAAATGTGTTTGGTAAAACCAAACTTGACTTTAATTGCTGAGCTTTCGATCTATGCAATCATCTTCAGAGTGTCTTTTCTCCTTTTATCGTTTAAGAATGGTGGAGTCAGAATGAAAAGAAAACGGAATTTAGGAGAACAACACACTGAGGCCCATTATTTCTCAAGTCACCACATCAACGTGCAGTCTAGCTAAGACCTGAAATGAAATAATAAAACCATACATTCCTTCAAAATATAGAATAAAGTCCACGGAAGAATTTATCGATATACTCCACTCTACAAGACCGACATGACTAATAGCATCCCTTGATGTGGAAAGCCTATTTACTAATCTGCCTATCTCTCAGACCATCGACATCATTATACAAAATGTATACCACCATCCTACAATGTCTCCTCATAACCTTGACCCAAATATCTTAAGGATTCTGCTGCGTACATGTACACCAGAGGCTCCGTTCGGGACACCGGACGGAAATCTTTACACACAAGTCGATGGAGTAGCTATGGGATCGCCTCTGGGGCCGACTTATGCCAGCTACTATATAGGTCAACTTTAAGAGAGCTTATTAGACAACATCGAAAATAAATCACACATATACTACCAATATGTAGATGACATTTACATCAACGTCCAAAATGAAGAACATCTTAAGAACATCAAACAGCAATTTGGGGAGAACTCCGTGTTAAAATTCACTTATGAATTGAGCATGGACAATAAATTATATTTTCTGGACGTGGAGGTACAATACATCAACGGTAATTACGTCACAAAAGAGTACAGAAAAGCTACAGACATGAGACGATTCCTCAACGCGCATAGTGAATGTCCTGAGAGGTACAAAAAAAGTGTAATCGGCTCATACATCCGCCAAACATACAAATGCTGCTCCTCGTGGGAACTATTTCATCAAGAGATCTCCCGCATAAAAAAAAACTCGTGAACAACGGTTTCCCGAACAGCATTGATTGAAAAACAACTTCAATCAATTTTAAGAAGGCAATTCACAGACAAGGATGAAACGGAAAGTAACCAGGAAGCAGTAAATAACATCAAACTGTATTATAGAAATCAGATGTGATCGGCCTACAAAATAGACGAAAAAATCATCAAGGAGATTGTTAACCGTAACATCAAAGTTAAGAAGCAAACGGACAAGATCAGATGATTACACTCGTCTGCGTCAAAAATGAACCTTAGGTTTTCTGTAGTGTTTCTTAATAAAATTGACCTACTGAATCCAAATCTGGCATCCGTTTTTCTCTATCAGGTCTAGTTTTGCGATACAGGAGGTGATAATAATTTTTTAGTTTATACATGTCCTATATTACATCAAAATTTCAAAAGTTTTTGCACTACTGTATTCGCAGTAAATTTTGTGTACATTTTAAGTAATTATGTTAATAAGTTTATATTTTTACAGGTTAGAAATTGCTTAGCATTATAATAATAAGAATAATAATAATAATAGTGATTGAGTTAAAAATGAACAGAAAATGTAAAAATAGCTCCGACAGATTTTGCTATGTTTGAGGCAAAGTGACTTTTTTCGAGAAGCAATGTACAATCTCTTCTGTAATTAAATCTTTGCATCATGCATAATTTTGAGTAAGGGTAGGAGATCAATATAAAGGTTTTGCACCACATATCTGCTGCAAGGGATGCTATATAAGTTTAGGACGCTGGGGTCAGGGCGAACAGAAGTCTCTCTCTTTTGATATTCCCATGGTTTGGAGAGCGGGCAAGGACCACACTACGGACTGCTGTTTTTGCATGAAAAATCATAAAGGTGAGCATTGTATCAAGTATTTAAGCTTCCTGTATTATACTGGCTCTTGAAAATGTCCTTATTATGCATAAACTTAGCATAAATTTAAAAACTAACATAGTTCACTTCAGCATGAACATATCTTTTACTAAACATTTATGTACTATCTGCAACTCCAAATCAATTCCTTTATGTAATATTTAATTATATTTTCCACAGGTATAAATAAGAAGAATAAACATATTGTGGCATATCCGGATGTTCCTACTACCATCAAACCACTGCTGCCCCATGGTCCAGGAATTCATATACCTTCTCTCCCTGAAAATACAGAAGTCCATAAAGAGATTAATATGGAAGTTGATCGAGATTATGACACATCTGAGTCTTGTCAGGTTTCCACACATGATATGGTCGCAAGACCATTCACTCAAGTTCAGTTTAATGACCTGACCAAGGATCTGGGGCTTTCAAAGGAGAATGAACAACTTCTTGGCTCTCGACTTCGTTAAAGTAATCTTCTCGCTTAAGAAACAACATTTTTTTGGTACAGAAATCGAGAACAAGAGTTTCGAAGCTATTTTTTACAGCATTCTTCCAGCTCTTTAGTATACTGCGTCAATATTAAAGGACTTGTTGAGGTCCTTGGAATTTCCCACAACCCATTAGAATGAAGACTTTTCATAGATTCCTCCAGTAGAAGTTTAAAAGCTGTGTTACTGAATATTGGTAACAAGATAGCTTCCGTTTCTATAGTCCATTCAATCCAACTTACTGAAAGTTATAAGAATATGAAAAAAAGGTTTGATGCAATAAATTACTCTACCCACAATTGAAGGATATGTGGCGACTTCAAGGTAAGATCATTTTACACTTGGCATTTTTAAGCTCTTTTATATTGACGTTTTCATTTTTAATTGTTCTTTTGGTCAACTTACATTTTACAAGAATGCAAATCTGGAAATCATGAGTCCTATTTTAGTTATATTTTTTGGTTGAAGTGTGTCCCTATAGGTTAATGCATCTTTTGGGATTAATGGGGAAATTATTCTAATTGAGAAGGTATGCAACATAACTCAATAAACTCAACATAAGATGTACATATATCCAATTAGTTCCAATACAATGATTTTATGTATCGGCATACAGGATTTTTCAATACATATTCATATTCTTATTGTTTTAAGTTACTTTGAATTTGCTTTTAGAAATATTACACTTTGAATTTAGATACTCTGCTAAATTTCTTTTAAGATAGTGTTGTAGCAGGCCAAAAATCTATACTCTAATCCCAATCGTTCCAACCCGCTTCCTACACTAATTCGGACGTGAAAACTCGAAGGAGAATGAAACGGATTGTATGTAGTCCTTTATTTATAAGAAAAATATAGGGTAAATATTTATAAGAGATCTCTTTACTTATTTACACAACAAAAAAATGGGCTTGATCAATTTTCAATTCCAATATCAATATAACAGGCCTATAACCCAACTAAGAGACAAGAAGAAAAAAAAAGAGATAATTGCGCAAACAAAACCGATATTACTCCTATAATCGAGGTCTAACACTTTAGATCCAACACAATGCAACAAAAAAGAAAAGGCCTCACGTGGTACCCCAAGCTGCAGAGGGGGGAAATCCTGCCGGCTGCCACTCGAGTGATTATAAATTTCAGAGGACTAACAAGGCTGGCGCCTCCGAGACGTCTTACAGAAAGAAAAAGCTGGTGCCTCCGAGCTCGATATAATATTGCAATCTAGCCACATCTTGAGGCTATCAAAGCCCTCTCTGTCCTGGCGAGACTTACAATAACTAGTTGGTTATTTAAACCCTACAGTCTCTGCCACTCCTTACAAATGGTGGTGGTTAAATTTACTGGTATCTGGATTATTTTCTCGACAACTACTAGGATTACAGTAAAGAACAGGGAGAAAGATTCCACCAGGACATAAGCACAATGGAATCCAGGTATTAGAGTAAATGGGACGTAAACATACTTGCTGACTACTGTTGGTGTTTGAAGCGCGATGCACCAGATGAGAGGCACAAGCGAAAATCGTCAAGGGCATTTTTCTTAGAAATTAGCATTATTTACTTTACTATATATATATATATATATATATATATATATATATATATATATATATATATATATAATAGTGAAACCACTGTATAAGAGCCAAAAGTTTTATGGGGAGGGGGGGGCATTCCTTATATTTATTTATTTCTTGACTGAAGTTGCCCCTCAAAATATTGTCTTCTAGTAATCTGACTCATAGTATTCTTGTAGGCTAAGATTCCACCTGACTCCTTAAGTTGAGTTGGCTGAGATTCCATCTGACTCTTTAAGTTGTCTGGGTTAATTCTTGATCTTCTTTTCTTGGTGTATCTTCCTTTGTAACGACGATGTGATGATTCCTTCCAATTCTGATTACGTGATGACTTCTTCTGCTTCATGATGACGTGATGATTTCTTGAGACGAGTTAGCCTTTGATAGTCGTTTTCTTTCCGTTTTCCTAGACAGCGGTTTTCTATTGAGTTGATTTCTTGAGTTGTCCTTAAAGCGTTTTTCGTAGTCTCCGTTATTTCGAGAATTTTCTTTAGAAAAATTGTGGACTTTGAGGTTCGATCTTGGGTCTTTTAAATCCCGAGGCTAGCACTCTACCATTACGCTACGGCGAAGTCCGTTTTGAATTGGTAATTTGATGGGCTATTCATATTCTGGCCTTTGGAAGAAAGTTTTTCTCTTATACATCTTCGCACCCCTACAGTTAAATTTAGAGGGTATGATAAACTATATACCGAAACTAGTCTCGTATATTAAACTTTTGGTTCCTGTCCAGTGGTTTCACTATCATATACCATAACTCGCCATTGAGCTCATTTATATATATATATATATATATATATATATATATATATATATATATATATATATATATATATATATATATATATATATATATATATATATATATATATATATATATATATACATATAATATATATATATATATATATATATATATATATATATATATATACATATAATATATATATATATATATATATATATATATATATATATATATATATATATATATATATATATATATATTATATGTATATATATATATATATATATATATATATATATATATATATATATATATATATATATATATATATATATATATATATATATATATATATATATATATATATATATATATATATATATATATATATATATATATATAAAGGCATTCAAGCCTTTATAGCAGAAGGTTTTACGATCCCTACTGCTTTTGGTGATGAGATTTTTGTTTGTTTTTGTTTTTATCCGGACTGTTTACGCCCAAATTTGAGTTGTTTTTTATTATTTTGTTTATTTTATTTATTTTTTGTATTTGATATTTTTGGCGAGTTAATCGCGGTAAAGTTTGGGAGAAATTAGCACTTGATTAATTAAGTGAAAGGATATTGTGTTTGGCTTTGTGCTGGTTAAGAATTGTAAAAATCTAGCGCCGTGTCCGTTCCTCGCTTCCTTCGGAAGGCATATTGTTGGTTGTTGTGCAAATTATTCTCTTCCAGGAACGTATTCACCTTGTTGGCCAATATTTTCTACAAGACTTTACCTGAAAAAATTAAGAGAGATATACGCCTGAAGTTAGCTGGACTGTCCGGTAGCTTACCGGCTTTGGAAATGAATATCATTTTTTTATACCTTCCAGTGGTCAAGGAAGTAACCCACGTTCAGGCACGCATCAATGATATTCATGAGTCCCAGAAGAATGTTAGGCCTGGCTCGAATAAAATTCTCCAGTGTCAGTCCTGTACGGCCTGATGCTCGTTGACGAAAGGATTTTAAAGTTTCCGAAAGTTCTTCGGCAGTAATTCTACCGCCGAGTCCCTCCATATCCCTTTCCTGCAATACATAAAGATGAGGATAGGTTATGTGAATCTGGTCGTTCAAATCATTTATTATTCAGTCTTCGAAGTCTAAATCAAAGTTATCATACTCTTCCGGAGATATCTTAAATATAGATGCCCAAAAGAGTCTGAATTTTTCTTCGATTTCTTCTGCGTCCATAATTTCTGTATTGTCACGTGTATGTTATATGGTCTTTTGTTTCTGTCCGCCTCTTAGTCTTTTTACTTTCAGAATGTACGTGAGTCGTTTTCTATATTCAGTCCTTTTATCAAATTGTTCCAAAGTACATTCTGTTGGTCCCTAATAAGAGTCATTAACACGTCGCGTATTTGTCGTGTTCGTCTGTGAGTAGTAATGTTCGGGCAAATGAGGTATACTTCATTGAGCCGTTCTCGTATTCTCTCACGAGGGATTTCATTCTAGGAGTCCAAGAAGGGGCAGGAAGAGTTTTATATTTAACTCAGGGAATGGCTTACTTATTGGCTTTTAATAAATATTCAGTAATTTTAACTAACTACTTGTCAATCTCTTCTAAAGTAGCATTAATTAAGGGGTCAAGGTTGTAATTTTCGAGGAGTTGTTTATAACTATCCCAGTTGGCGCGAGTGTAGCTCTTGCGTTCTGGGATGGGGACTTGAATGGGGAAGGTTGAGATTTTAATAGAGATAGCCTTCTGGTCACTGAGGATAGGAAGGCCTGGATCAATGAAGTAGTTGTAGGGGAACACAGTAGTAGTGAGCACTATGTCTGGTTTTGTGGCCGATCTATGTGTAATGAATGTCCGGAAATCTGGTCCAATTCTTGTCATAATTTGTCTTTCAATAAGTGTGACAAGTTTCATACCTGCTGGGATGGTTAACGTGTAATCTGAGGCAGCACGCCTTGCATTGAGTTCGCTGGAAAAAAGAACGGTTCTGGCGTGACCATAAAGTTGCAGGAAGTTGTGAAGGGGTAACTACTCTCTCCTTGAGAGCTGGTACCCTGTTACCAGGACCAGGGGCCCCGCTGCCGTACGGACCTCTACTGCGAGGTATGACTCATCGAGTCCACTTATTGATCTGAAGTCAAGACCTCTTTTCACAGCTATTACACATCCGCCAAAACGTTCTCCACTGTGATTATTGGTTAAGACTTCGTAGGGAAATATTTTTATCTTCTCTGTCATTTATCCTATGTTCATAGATATATATTACGTCTGGGTCACATTGTCATATTACGTTACCGTATAATATTTTTGTGTTCGTCCAACCGTCTGAGTTAAAATGTAATATTCTTAATGTCTCTATTGTATTGTTCACTATAAATTACTGTGTGAGTTTATGTTGTTTTTAGGACTTATTCTTTTACGAGCTTAGGTCCGTGTGGAGTGTTTGGTGGAATGATTGTTTTTCCTGTACGTTTCGGGTGCCAGTTTTATTAAGCCTTGGAGTAAAGCTTCCTAGACTTGTTTTTCATTGCAGTCGTCCAAGCTGAATTCCTATTTGTATCTTCCGGATATTTGTATCTTCCGATACATCAAGGGCATCCATCTCCTTAAGGAAAGGGGACCTTTTGGCAGGGAATACCTTCAAGTTAATTTTTCTTGAATGGTATGCGTGCCTAGATTCCCTTTTACAAGAAGAGGACGATCTCGGACGACTTTGAGGCTGTGAGGTTCTCCGTGAGCGGGGTGAGCGTGCCCACCGCCCAGGTTTCGCAATCACAGTCACCGTAACTTCACTATCATTCTGTGTGTGTGAGTAAGTTTGTTTGTTTTGTATTTTTCTTTTCAGTGCGTGTCTTTGCTTTCTTTGCTGCCTGAGCCTGGATCATGGGATTCATGGAGAGAGCTAGGGTGCTGCTGGGAGTGGGGAGCTATTGTCAACTAGTCTCGCACTGAGGTTTGAGACTAATCTTAATAATCTCCTCCAACCGTGGATTCTGGGGAAACCACATTTCCTGCATCCCATTATAAGTCAGCATTCTATTAAGCTCTTCTGCAAAGTACGCCAGGGAGGAGAGATTTGCAATGTGAGCATAATAGATGCCACACATAATTTTGGTTGAGTTTTCATTCTCGACATGCAGATTTGTTTTCGTTTCCCGAGCTTCTGCCATGGCAGCTTTAGAAACCTTGGCGTATGTATTATTTGGCTTTTGTTCTTCAGCCTGTCTCTTTTGTTTTGATTTTTCTTTAGGAAGTCTTTTTTGATTGAGCAGGCCATTGATAATGTCTTATGCGCTCCTGCGCAGTTCAGACACTTGATGGAGGTGCTATTGCAACCTCTCCACGAATGTGAGTTTGACAAGCAGATGGAATTCCAGAACATATTCCCCCTAGGGCAATTGGCCGTGGTGTGCTCCTCGTACTTATAGCACTTGAAGCACATCTGAAGGTCGATAAACTCCTTTCGTTCGAACTTTTCAGGGCAGACACGAACGTTAAATAGTAGCATACCTCCCTCTGTGGCCTTAATTGCAATCCCGTAACGCAAAACACTATTTTAAATACATGTGTGTAATCTTTGAATTTTATTATCTCAGATACCTTCGCCGAGGTGTGGTTCTTTTCCATCTCGGCATGAATTTCTCCAACGGAGTGCCCCCAGCCCATTGATCGAGGCGGCGAATGATAACACTTCGGTAAGTCTTTATTTGTGGTGGTGTGTGTGGTTTCAGGCTTGGTCCTGTCGGAGAGGGTCTTCAGCGGTATCCGCCCGGTCTCCCTCATTTACCCTTCCATCCTCTCATGTGTGAGACTGAAAAAGATCAAGGTAACACTTCAGTTTCGGGGCTCGGGGCGCATGGTAGGTGGCGCTGTTTATAGGCTACAATTTTGGGCTACAATATATGTCTTATGACGTCAGACGGTAGCGTCAGTTGTGAACAATTACGGCGTTATATTTTTTTGGTAACGGAGTATATACTGAGGGGGCTGCGCCCCCCAGACCCCTCCAATTAATTGAAACTCAGAATCATCGCCGGGTGGTCCCTCCGCAGTGATATCTCCCCCACGAGCAGGCCCCTTAAATTTACTGGGGAGGGGGGCAACAGCTTTTTACTGGCAGAAAAACCTAACCTAATGACAAACAATACTTACTTTTATTGGTTTCTTGATTAGTTTATGCGCCTCTAAATAATCTAAAAGTTTTTCGCGGTCATGCAAAATAAACCCGAATTTGAATAACGAAGAAGCACAACTAGAGCACGAAAAAGCCATGACGAAACAAAAACATTTGCAAAACGGGTCCTATTTACATATAAGCTACGACGTTGCCAGTAAGAAGCTGTTATCGTTCGCAGCAAACAGAAAATACAAAAATAAAACAAAAAAACAAAAAAAGACATCAAGAAACCTTACCTAACTTAGAAAAAAGCTATAAACGAGCAGAAGTGCAGATATTTAGTAAATAATACAGACTAAAAGTTACAAATCCCCAAAACAACAAAAAAATATAACGCCGTGATTGGTCACATCTGAAGCTACCGTCTGACGTCATAAGAGATATATTGTAGCTCAAAATTGTAGCCTACTAACAGCGCCACCTACCGTGCGCCCCGAATCTGAAGTATTACCAAGATCAATTTCAAAAGGAAAATCTCCACGGAGTGAGGGTGTGTCTGTAAATATGCGGTGTGTGTAGTTTAAGAGAGAATCTATAACCAGTTTTTAAAGAATAGGGTTTTTCAAGGAAGGTATCCCAGTCCTGAGCCCCCACAAAAATTTCACAAGCCACTTTACCTTCAGAGTAACAAGGAGTAACAAGGAGTAACAAGAAAGGGAAGTACCCTAGGAGACCTTACGGTCCATTCAAAGGGGGTATCTTTGGACTAGCAATCGAGCAGGCACATGGCTGCTCAATTGTTTTGCGTCCCTAAACGGCCACTTTTCAAGACTTTGTCTAGTCTTGACTTGAAGTGGTCAACAGTTTCACTGTTGACAACTTCCACTGGAAGTGCGTTCCACATACCGCAGATACTGTAAGTGAAAAAATTTCCACACAGATTGCGGTTGTAACGCTTCAGTTCAAGTTTGAAGCCGTGATTGCGCGTTATGTTCTCACTCAGTGTGAAAATATTCCGGTAGTCAACATTGTCGAACCCTCTAAGTATTTTGAAAACTTCGATGAGCTGACCACGCAGTCTACGGGTTTCCAGCGAGAAGAGATTTAATTCCCTTAGTCTATCCTCATAACTTTTATGTCGGATAGAGGGGATCAGCTTGGTTGCCCTGGCTTGTACGCGTTCCAACCTTGCGATATCCTTTCGAAACGAAGGACTCCAAAATTGTACGGCATACTCCAGGTGCAGCCGAACGAGGGAGTTGTACATACAAAGTACTATCTCCTTGTTACGGTATCCAAACTGGCGCTTTATGTAGCCTAACATCCTTTGGGCTTTCTTCTCTGCCTCGATGCACTGTTTCGAGAACTTGAGGTCGCTAGTAATAGTTACACCCAAGTCCTTCTCAGTGTCACTCGATCCAAGAGCAGTGCCCTTAATGATATACTGAGATTGGGGGTTTCTGTGGCCAATATGCATTACTTTGCATTTGTTCACGTTAAAAGGCATTTGCCACGTGTCCGACCACTCCCCAATCTTCCCAAGATCTTCCTGCAGGTGGGCAGTATTTCCATCCTTTGCAACGTTCATACCAAGCTTGGTATCGTCGGCAAATTTGGAAATCTTGACAACCATGTCACCGTCCATGTCGTTGACGTAGATGATGAATAGTAGTGGTCCCAGGACAGAACCTTAAGGCACCCCGCTAGTAACGGGCACCCACTCAGAAGCCTGTTCATTCACCACCATTCGTTGCCGTCTGCCACTTAGCCAGTTCTCGATCCAGCCGGCAACTTTTCCATCTATGCCCAGCGCTCGCACTTTCCGGAGAAAGCGGCGGTGTGGTACCTTATCAAAGGCTTTCTGAAAGTCTAAGTACACCGCATCCACCGCCTTGTCCCGATCGTGCTCACTGAACACGAAGTGGAAGAATTCCACAAGGTTCGTCAGGCATGGCCGTTGCCTTTGGAAGCCGTGCTGGGACTCCTCAGTAGCAGGTTTGACTCTAAATACGACGTCATTTTGTTCACCATCATGCTTTCCATGAGTTTACCGACTATCGAAGTCAGACTGATAGGCCGGTAGTTTGACGGTTGGCTATGGTCTCCTTTCTTGAAATAGGAGTCACCTCCGCTTCACGCCAGTCTCGAGGAACGCATTCGGTCTGGATTGACATGTTGAAGATTGCGCTCAGGTGTCGTGACACATGATCGCTCACTTCTTTCAACACTTTAGGTAGAAACCCATCCGGGCCAGGTGACTTATTCATCATTAGGTCACTGATCTTCTTTTTATATTTCCCCTTCGGTTAAGGCTATATCCTCCAGCTTTTCCCTCGAGTAGGAATCCATTGGCTGGGGGATGGGACCACACTTTTCAGTAAACACTGAAGAGAATTAGTTGTTGAGGAGGTTAGAATTTTCTGCATCTGAATGCTTTAATGCCCCCTCCTCATTTCTCAAAGGGCCAATCGTTCGACGGATTGGTTTACGGCTGTTCACATATCCAAAAAACTCCTTGGGATTCTCTTTACAGAGTCTCGCCACCCGGAGTTCCTCAGACCGCTTAGCCGCCCTTATGCTGGACTTCACTCTCCGGGCGCTTTTCGAATGCCCTACAGGTTGTTTTCCGACTAAGGAGACTCGATAAGGAAATGGGGAGGAGGGAAAGCAAGTTTAATCCCTGCCACAAGCTCTCGAAAGCGAGTGACAAAAAAATTCACTCGAATTTCACTTGAAAATTAACTCAAAATTCACTCGTAACCAACGGCAATATCCGTCAATGATATTTTCAAATGACACTGATTAAAAGCTCTCAGGATTTTGTCACTTATACGCGCGAGTCTACAATGCACAATCTCTAAAAAATAATGGGCAATAGCACAATATTCTCTTCACCAAAGTAAGGAAAAGCAGACTAGCATCCGGCAACCAGAGCAGTCATCTTAATTAACATCCAAACTACGGGATGGAATCGAACTTTGAAGTTGTTTTAAAATTCCGCTGACAGAGGAGTGGCCCGTTCCCGAGGAGGAATAAATAACCCCTAAAATCCGTTTTCCTTTCATTCTGACTTCACAATTCTTCAACGAAAAAAAGGAGGAAAGACACTTTGAAGATGTTTGCATAGATCTAAAGTTAAGCAATTAAAGTCAAGTTCGGTTTTACCAAACACATTTCATTTAAAAAAAAAGATGAACGTAGGAAAAGTTGTTTACCATCTATAAGATGAACTAAAAAAGATAATAAGAAAAATAGAAAGTTTCCAAAGAAAATTAATAAAAGCGAAATATACTATGGTCTTTAAAAAATTCTGCATATAAATATATATATATATATATAATTATATATATATATATATATATATATATATATATATATATATTAGTTAATAACAAGTAAATATAGGTTGAAATTAAACTACTGTATCAAAGCATAAAGTTTACTAGGACAGGACTCATTTCAATATGTAGTTTACCATATCAATTTAACCTCCATTCTATCATAAAAATAAATTTAAATGAGAGGAAGATAATCGTTTATCTTTTTCCTTGATGTTAAAATCATAAGATTCAAAGATTGAGTCACTTTTACTACCCATCAAAACTAATTCCTACATTCATTTTTTGCTCATACCATGATGTTAAGATCGAAAAGTCCATTCCAAAGTCTATATTTTTAAGAGAGTTTAGAAATTGTGATCCATGATTTTGTTTGATGTAATCAATTCTATCACCTGTATCTTAAGAGAATATATATATATATATATATATATATATATATATATATATATATATATATATATATATATATATATATATACTATGGGCGGTCAATAAGTTTTGCGAGTCGGTAGGGCAAAACAGAGGAAGGGGTATGGCTGTTTGTGGGGGTGTTAGGACAAGTTATGACAAGTCAGGACCTGCAGCCGCACGCTCCTGCCTCGTCTATTTAAGAATCAGTAGCTGGTCTCAGATCGTCAGTCACAAATATTTCGACGATGGAGAAGGTTTAGCACCGCGCAGTGATCAAATTTTTGACCAAGGAAGGCAAGAATGCAAAAGAGATACATGAACGGATGGTTGCAGTGTACACCGACACCGCCCCTTCGTATGCAACCATTGATCGCTGGAATAGGGAGTTCCGCCATGGTCGTGAGTCCCTTGAAGATGACCCCGTCTAGGACGCCCGTCAGACATGACCAACGAGTACAATGTGGCCCGTGTGGAGAGGATGATCCTCGAAAATCGACGGGTGAAGGTCGAAGAAATCGAGTGAGAACTTGGAATATCACATTAAAGTGTTATCAACATCCCCCACGACAATTTGGCCATGACCAAGGTCTCTGCATGTTGGGTCCCTAGAAACCTCACGAAACCTCACGCCCCATGATCAACTTCAACGTCGTCAAAGTCCACAAGTCCAGAGTTGCACAAGCTGCCCTGCGCGAGTGCGGATTCGAGGAGCTCAATCATGCCCCCTACAGTCCAGATCTGGCCCCTAGCGACTACTTTTTATTCCGCCAGCTCAAGGCTGCACTGCGTGGACGCTGGTTTGAAGACGATGAAGATGTCTAGCTCGCCGTCCAGGAGTGGATTGAACAGCAGTCGGGAAATTTCTGGTTGTCGGGAAATCGAAGCCTCAGGGACAAGTGGCGGATGTGCATGAATTCGAGGGTAGTTATATTGAAAAATAATAAAACACTTTTCCTCATATCTCGTTTCCTTATATCCGAATTGCAAAACTTATTGACCGCCCCTCGTATATGCAATGTCCCACAGGAAAAATGAAAAGGTGCTTCCAAGTACTTTCGAACTTTATTCAGTTCATTCTCAAGGATAACTACAAGCGAAAATAATAAAATAAGGGTATATATAAGCTAGTAAAAGATAAAGGACTGCCCTTAAGACAAGAAATCACCAATGAGGAAGTAGGAGAGGGATGGGTAAATTCACATTAAGATTCAGCTATAACCGCAAGAAACAGAAAAACAGGATAATGTTTCTTTGGAAAAAGTTATTTCCTAATTCGCAAAAATTCCGTACAGGGATGGGATTCCACCCAAGTACATGAGGCAGCGACCAACCGCTTTGATCTCAAATAAACCGCCTCTTAGACCACTCGACTATGCGTAGCCGAACAGTAAAGTTGTTATAAAAATTCCACTCACCGGATTGGCTCGTTTCCCTTGACATTACGTTCAAGCGAGGATGAATAAATACCCCCTAAAAACGGTTTTCTTTTTATTGACTGCTGAGCTTAGTGGCCTAGGGGCGGTTTAATTGAGATCAATGCGGTTGCTCGCGGAGAAGTTATCTACCATCTACAAGATGGACTAAAAAGACAGTAAGAAAAATAGAAAGTTGTCGAGGGAAATTGATCAAGGCGAAACATACCATGGTTTTCAACAAAATTTGCATTCAAGAAAGATTGTTGCCCATCTACACTAATATATATATATATATATATATATATATATATATATATATATATATATATATATTGTAGCCTTATGATTTAGTTTTTGGCAAGCTTTTCTTGATTGCTGATGGCCTTTGAAACAGTATTCTAGACAATTCTCTGGATACAGTTTATGAGGAATAATGGATGCTTTATGCTTATGACCTTTGTAGTCCCTTGTGGCTTTTGTCATCCGTTGAATTATTTCGTTTCTTTTTATAAAAATTTATTGAAATGACTTCATTCTTATAATTGCACTGCATGATTTTTTTTTAGTGTAAGTAATTTTAATTTTATTATTGCTGGAGGGAAAGAGAAAGAGAAAAATACATTGAGGATGGAACAAATAAAAAAAAGAGAAACAGAGAAAGATACCAAAAAGCCTCTACCATCGGCCATTTTCCAACAAAGCGGGGGTTGGAGCGTTTCGCCCACACATTGTGTTTCACCCCAAATTGCCCCTTCATAGCCACGGAGCGCTATAAAAGAGAAACAAAGAACAGCATAAATAATGTCTCCTAATTCATTGAACTTTTGGAACAGAACTACTTCGTTAACTAAATCATTTGCATATTTTCTAGTTATAAAAAATATATATTATGATTATTTGAATTATAGTAATAAATTGAGCGATTATTTGAAGTAAGAAAGATTAAACGAGTCAACCCTAAATTTACAGAAAACGGCGTAGCTATAGTATATCAACGCGTTGTTTCAAGTCTAACCGTCAGACAACTTGCGTTTCTCTGTTGCCGCCTGTTTGGCTACAATTTTATCCGCATAATTTTCTTACACACAAACACCTCCATATACCTCCCTCCCCCCCCCCGCCTATATCTCCTATTAACCTTCGGTATTTAATGACTTAAGTCCAACAAGCAAACTCAAGCATAATTTCGTAGAATACATTATTTTAATTTATTAAGACCCATCATTAAATCAATATATGGAAAGTCTCTCTCGGTGTTCACATATCATATCTCTTCCGAGAATACCTCATTACACATCTAATACACCTACATATCAACAAAACTTCTCCTTAATCACCCACATCCTCTGTTACATTCGCGCGCGCTCTCAAACTCTCTCATTCTCTCTCCCGAACACAAGATAATAAGAAATATGAGACCGGACCTGCTACTATGCATTTTACATCCACACTTTGTCATTATCGCTATAAGGCTTGCACAAAAAAGAATCGAAGCAGCATGGTTACCCGAGAAACCACCATCAGGAGAATTGTATAAAATGACCATAGCCCAGAAATAAGACAAATCACTGACACAATAAGGAAGCAAGGACGCCCAGGTTTTAATACTGGAAAAAAGTGATGAACAAACGCCGAATGATAGAAAACAAACCGAAAGCGAGTCTATGTCCACGGACCACGAAAATGACGTCAGAGAAGCATTCAAGTGTATGTACGAAGTAATGAATAAACAAAAACCCGAATTGGAAAAATAACATAAATCCACTAAATATTAAAATATGCAGCTCACACCTCCAAGGCTGAACAAAAGGAAGGAAATCGTCAAAGGAATAGTTAAGAAAAATTCAAATGGGAATACTACAAATCGGAAATCAATAAGGCAATGAAGCAAGGAACAATCTACATTATTCAAAAATCCGGCCGTTTTCTGTTAAATTTTAGGGTTGACTGGTTTAATTTTTCTTACTTCAAATAATCGCTCAATTTAGGAAAAAGCGCTCTGGCTAGCCAAGTAAGCTCGTCCACCGTGAAAGAGAAAACTAAAACTGGTAAAGCAAGTAAGTAAGAAGAAAAATGGAACATAACATCAGATACCAGAACCTAAACAAAATATTTACCTTAAATGTAAACGGTTAGAGAGAAGAAGACTAATATATATCATTATATAAGGATATTAGAACCAAACAAAGTAATTATAACTGAACACGGAATCAAGTTGCAAGAGGATTATATAAAAATACCAAATTATAACATAGTTGCCAAAAACTTTACCCAAACATGGTATGATGGAATGGCGGAGGGAATAAATAAAAACTCCCATTCTCAGAGATAAAAGATTCAGAAGTGTCCTTTATCGCTATTAATTAAAAATGACTACAAGATACCTGGTAATAGATGAGTGGAATAACCCCACCCTACAGCACTTGTATCTTCTATATTAAAATCGTTCGCCCCCCAGCATTAGCTATCCTTCCTTAGGAACTGAATGCAAGGTGCAGAGAAACAGGTTTAACAACCTTTTTCAGCGGCTCTGGTTGGGCTGTAGCTGCTTATGAAGAGGAACATAGTGCAAAAAGAAGGTCCTGACTTAAAAAACAAAATTTTCACAGAAATATCCTCAAACACACCTAAAACACCATCCTAACACACTCAAATTTTAACTTCAACCGCAATACAAATCATAATCCTATGAACCTATCAGATAATCTATGATTCATCACTACAATATCCACTTTCCCATACAAATTAAAATACCTCAAAAAAATGCCTGAATAAAACTGACTTGGATGCATACAAAGAGGAGGTAAAACTTTGATACATTAAAAAATAGACCCAATGAAGTGATAGATGCCCACATTAAAAATATAAACAAACTAATAATCGAAGCAGATACCCTCTGGACACCAAAAAGCAACTTATATAACATTCGAATGACCAAGATGGAACGAAGCAATCAAAGAAAGAAAAAAATGTAAACATTAATGCAACAGTCAAGAGATTACAAAACATGGAAAGAGCAGGGAAGGATATATAGGCATAATAAATTAAAAAATTCAAATGGGGGAATTACTCAGAAACAAAGCGAACATAGAATGGACTGACCTAAATGCCAATATTGATATCGAGTTGCCTCCCGCTCTCGTTTCATGCGCGGACACCGCCCCCAGTCCGGAAGATGTCTGATAGTGCATTCATGGACACAAAGGTGGGCGAGGCATGGTTATTTTGTTAATTTGCTTAACATGATGTAGATCGAAGGTATCCCCCAAACTCCTGGCGAATGGCTATTGTGTTATCTTTACACGAACTGGTTTCCACCCAAATTCTATAACCTCCTGCGTGTACATGTTCAAGAAGAAATGGTCGATGTTAGTAGCCTTTTTACGGAGAGCGGTGGCTACTTATCTTCTGCACAATGTGGTTTCTGCCAGTTTGACTCTACGTCGGATGTTCTGCTGCGACTAGAAAATGCTTTCTAGGAGGCATTTCTTTGTAAACTACACTAAGTCATAGAGTTTTTCAATCTGAAAAAGGCCTATGATACCGCATGGAGATAAGATATCATAGAAACACTTCACATTAGGAGGTGTGGGTGTAAGAGATGCCTCCAATCTTCATATATAGATTATTACGAGATCGTCGATTCCGCGTATGGATGAGGGGATCTCTCCCTGTCCCAATAGGACAGGAAGAGGGCGTGCCGTAGGAAAGTGTCTTCAGTGTCACACTCTTTGCCCTAAATATTAACGGTATCACCTCGGTGCTGCCGGAAGGTGTTCTTGTTGTGCTCTATGTAGACAACCTTTCGATTTCTTTTGGAGGTTCGACACCAACAGGTATTAAAATGCATCTCTCGATAGGACGAAACGCACATGATTCTATTATGCTGCCATCCAAGGGTCCACCCCGATCCTGACTCGTTCTGAAACGGGTGGCTCATATTTGCAACCTTAAGGTATTTTGTACCCGCGCTATGCAGATGCTTCGTTTCGTGTGGTTCACCACATGGGCATCCGTTTGGCGAACGGTGCCTTCCACACGTTTTTTATTAAGAAAAAGCCTGCTTATCGATGCTAGGGAGATGCCGCTTACTCTGTGCCGTATACAGTGCATTAATCGCTTGTATCCGTGGGCTTGGCGTCTCCATGAGTAACCGATTGCTCTCTACCGCACCCATGCTACCCAGAGATGCCAGACATAACCTAAGCCCATTCGGTTTAGGACTAGGTCACTTTTTCAAGAGTTTGATGTATCTCTCTGGTCGTTGGTGCCTCTGGTTCTTCCCAGGATGCCAACCTGAATTACCGGTATCACCTTTGAGAGGTGAAGCATTGGGAGAAATAATCAAAACTTGTACAGCGCCGGGAGTATTGCGGTCGTCCATCTTTATTGATACTTCATGCCATGCTTGAACTGTACCAATGTACAAAGATGGTTCCAAGTCCAAAATGGGGGTGAGATTTCATGCCTCATCTCATTAACTTGAAGTCAGCGGGACTCTATCAGTCGCTATGTCTATCTTCACTGATGAGCTGGTTGCAATACGCCCTTAAGGACGGTAGATAATGAGTTTTTCCCGATTTGAAAACCGAATCGCATCCCTCGATTTGCTGTATCCGTGACATCACGATCGAGATTATCTTCTGTTCGGTTCCTGGACATGTAGGGATTGTAAGAATGAGCGCGCCGATGAGGGCTCCAAAGAGTCTACGAAGATAAAGCAACTAAACCAGACTTTCGTTTTTTTCATACTGACTGCATGGCAGAAACCAGATCAGCCGTTCAGTCTACCTTGCAAAGAATGTCGGAGACAGCCGAGGAGAAATTAAAGTTATGTGTCATCAAGTCGTGAATGTTTCCATGGAGCTACTCTCTATTGTACCTTACTGTGGCGAGTGAATGGTCCTCCAGGCTGCTGATACATTCTTGTTGAATGACCCTTCTTTCGGATCTACGCGCACATTATCTGTACTAGTACACGGACGAGGCAAGACGCTGCCAATTGTCTTTTGTACTCGGTATGAATTTGTGCATTCCGGACTCTAGATTTTATTTAACTTTTTGGAAAAGGCTAACCTCTACCAATTTATTTAACCTTTTTGCTCCGCTGTCGGGGTTCGACAGCGGAGTCTTTCTCTGACTTGCATCGAACCAGCCGTCATTGCGACTCATTATAATGACGGCTGTCTCCAGGAGGACCCTAAAAACCCTCATTGATAGGCTGCTTGGGGTCTTTTAGCCTACTGAATTCAATCGTTTCTTGTAATTCCCTCTAATGATGAGCCCATGATGTGTAGAGGAAAAGCTTTTTATCAGCACTAAGTGTTAGCTACGGTTCTGGCTAGGCAACCAAACTGTGCTTGTTTCAAGGACGGGACCCTTCTAGTGAATGCAGCTGACCCTAACAAAGCTCGATCTCTTACCTGTACATATTAACCGAATTTTACCAGGATCTTTGTAAAATGAATAGTCTATACAAGAGAACACGTTGACTACTCTCTAAAAACACCACATATGAGCTGTAAAACCAGAGTGAGATCAAGAACGAGAGTGTGATGAGGACACAGGGAGGGGGTTTTCAAGAGCCACACCTACACATTTTATCTCAGTCAACCATGGCAAATTCTTTGAGTTGGTGGGGGATAGTTGGTATTGATACCATGTTTAGTCATTCGTGCCACTATCACGGATTTTAGCCATACTAATAGAAATTGTTGGCCAGCAAATTCGGAGCAACTAGAAATCTGTCTGAATTGCCCCAAGGCCCTACACGATAAAAATATATCGTGAAGGGACAAATGTGAAAATTATGGAGAGACCCGTCCTGTTTTCTCAAAAACAATGTGACTAGTATTTATCTGAGAAGGATGTATTGGCAGTCCAAGCTGGGAGTGAACTTCATTTAGACAGACCAAAAAATTGCTCTTGTTGTGATCTGTACAACCTGGGACTTCCTATGCCTCTTAAGTTAAGAAAGCAGCGTCTGCACTTGCCTCCCTTCCCCCAAGCCTACAAGCACGGTATTCATCGCATCAAATCAAAATCAATCTGTGTGGTTTATCCCCGCGCCTTCTTCTCTGGGTGACCCCCTGGTAGAGCTAGTGACAATAATGGCTCGCATACCGTGCCAGCTGAAAAAAAGGACACCCACCCTCACTCGTCACTGCTTCGCAAAATGCTAAGGGGCTGTGTAACTAAGGTGACTTGTTATACACACATGAAATGAATCTCCGAAATGAGTTTAACATCACCGAAGCAATTGCAGAGAATGAGCCAAGTCTCAACTTCTGAGGGATCGAAGGCAGCAGCACTTTCTGTGCAGTTCTATCTCCAGAGAGGCTACGGTAATTTCCGTGATGATCTTTACTTCTGGGAGGAACCCTGTTTTCCGGTCTAACTAGGCTGGAAGGTAGTTCCCTTCAATGGAATTGTTGTAGACTCCGAGCTAATTGGGAGGACCTTCGGAGGCTCGTTCCCTTTCGTTATCCTTTAGTTGTTTTTCTTTAAAATACCATATTCTGCGCGTGGCCACTGCCCACTTTCCCTTGGAAAAGAGATTTGTAACCCCACCACTAAGGGTTAGAGGCAAGCAGGTGGAATTGCAATCTACATCCAACATTATACTTCCAACTACTTTTAACAGGGCCTTTACTGCATAAAAAGCCACCTTATTGGTGTTTGGAGCTGGCGCGCTTGTCTCCATTCGAGGGAATGGCTGCCTTCTTTATCACACTCGAGGAGTTTATGCCAGTTGATGAAGCTGTTGAGCTCTTCTACGGCACCCTTATCGCCACGGGCCTGACTATCATTCCTCGTAAGTCTGATCTTTTTTGACGTCAACCTCTTCTTTATTGTTCGTTTTAGTGTAAGCCGGCCTTCAGAGAGAAGCGATATGCCTATATTCGTTACAAAACGCAGTCTAAATGATTTTACAGTCGGTGAATTTCGTCAATTGGGAGTTAAGTTACATTGTGTTTCGAAGCATGCTCAAGACTTTTCTTGTCGGGTATATATGTCTTCTTCACTTAACGCAAAGATCATCCCCCTCCTGCAGAGTTATGGAAGCGTGTCAAAAGGATTCTGGCCAAGGATCTCTCTATCATCTCCCAGGAGAAATAGACTGCATTCTCGGCCCCTGAGCCGTGGCGTAATCCTTTAAGACCGATTTATCCGTATTTATAGTCAGAGAGCTGCTCCGTCAGTACTTAGAGCAAGTTGTGGGTTTACTGAAGACCGCTGAATGGACTTCAACTTCAAGAGCAGGGAACCTGGGGTCTGGACGATATCTCTTATGCTATGTTTCGACCGCTGAGTGAACAAGGCATGGCCTTTTGTTAGTATTTTTCAACGGGATCTGAGGAGATGGTATCTTCCTAAATTCTTGGAGAATGGCTACCGTGCTCGTTTTTTGTAAGCAAGAGGGATATTTGCGCTATCCCTGTAGGTTAGCGCCCAATTTCTTTAACCTTCAACGTATGCAAGTTAAAAATAATTGGTTAGTGTCAGGCTAGCTTATTTTTGGACAGCGAAGGCTACCTGTCTCCTACACAGTGCGGCTTTTATAAGTTTATGAAGATCTTCCTTCATAAGCATCACATCGCAACGGTTATCTTTAATTTGAATGCCTAGATAGGGTATGCTGATGCGGTATCATGGCTACCTTCCATAATTGGTGGTTAAGGGGCGCTTCCCAATTTTATTGTCTAATTTCCTGCCAGACCGTCAATTCCTCATAAGGGTTGTGAGAGTTTTCTGGTCCAATAGGACAGTAAGAGGTTTTTTCCGCATTGAAGTGTCCTTAAGTCACTCTTTACATTGAGCATCACCTTGCTACTGCTGGAAGGTTTTCAATCTACGTTCTACGCAGAAAACCTTTTGATCTCTTTTGGTGCAACCTTAATGCCTATCCTAAAGCGCCGAATCTAACAAGCTTTACACTGCATTTCTCGCCATAAGAATCGCACAGGTTTCGGGTTTTTTTGGCAAAACAATTTTTATAAATGAGGCCCGATGGAAGTAGTAGAATTGTATTGTTTCCTTAGTCTTTTTTTGTGAGCGATACCTCACTTGAAAAACGCACATTTGAGGCCATTGACATTCTTCTGTCTGTGTCGATCCACCAAACTGGTCTCTGTTAGGTGACCAGTGCCTTACACACATCCTCTCTAGATAGTCCTATTGTTGATTGCGTTCGATTTATATCGGGCATCTGCCGCTGCGAGGGGGCAACCATATCTTAAACCTAATAGGCTATAAGGTCAGACTGTACAGCACTTTTCTGTGCAAGGTCCCATTCTGTTGGAGCGTGCTAACTTTCCCGATACCTGGGCGAGCAGGGTCGCTACCGCATATCCCGAGTTCATGAACCCTCGACTCTGGACTCTTTGACCTATTGAAGGTCGCTGGCTTCCTCCATAGTATTTACTATTTTGGGTTTAGGTTAAATGTTCAGGCTTCTAAAGGAGGTGGGCCTCTCTTCGTCGCATGAGTGTGGCCTTTCCGTTTTTTTCTCCCTCTATTTTTCTTCTTTTCCGTTTTGGTTGGCTGTTTTTTTGTTGGTTTTAGTTTTGATGTCTTTTTTGAAAATATTCTAGAAATTGGCATTTATAACTTAGGTGGCTACACTTTTGATGGCAACTACCATTTGAGCATCTTAAAAATAAACACCCCACTAAAACTGTTCACACCTCACTCTCGTCTACCTTAAAAAAACCGAACCTGAACCCAAACAACATCGCAAGGTACTGCTCAAGTCTCAACTCCTCTTTCAAAAGTCTTGTTTAAGGCGGGACACAACACTGAATCAGCTCTGATGCGTGTAACGAACAGGTTTGCACAACTGAATTATGATTAGTTAACGAATTTTAGTGGTTATTACGTAAATACGAGAATCAATTCCCCACCCCTTGTATATTTCCATTTCACACTTGGGTTCGGTCGTAGTGATTCGTCTTCAATGACGTACAAATGAAAGCAGAGATGTCTTATTATTATTCTCTCTCCACAAAGGCAAAATTTGCCCATTTTTTTAAGATTAAACTTAATTTTTTCCGGTATGTATTTACCTGCATGGCCTTTCTTTAAATTTTAAAGCCTCGAGAGACCATTTGCTTTTCAGATTTGCGAGTTTCTTCATAGATTCGGATACTTCTCGATCTATCTGAGGATGGAAGGTGTTAAGAGAACGGGGTGTTAAGGCTGAGGAAGAAAGGGATTTAAAGGCGGAGGAAGGAAACACAGAAGGAGAAGAGGAAGGTTGCTGTTTTTTATTTTCATTTTAGCAACCTCAACCGGCAGCCTCAAACGAGGGTACAACAGTTTAAAATCCAGTAAAACCTATCTTCAAGTTAATGTAAAAATTAAAAAACAAAACAAAATGAAACAACTAAAAGAGAACGTGATCAGTTAGAAAATTAATAAAAACAACTAATACAAGGCAAGGATAAAATTCAAAGCTCAACACAAAATAAGAGGCCCTCTTCAAGTACCCCAGGGAGTGGATTTTCCTCTCTCAGGGACACAAACGAGCTATCACCAATTTCAATAGTATGGAAGACCCTCCGTTTCCTCAAAAAACTTTATCACGCCACAATATGGTGCGCCGGACCCAGCCCTCAACACCAGGGACAAATGGTAGGGACCTTCCTCGTCAGGAACCTAGCACGAGAAAGAAAAGGAAAGGAAAGAAAGGAGAAGAAATAAAATAAATTAAAATTACAAAAAGAAGAGAAAAGAAAAAAAGAGAAATAAAAGGAAAATCAAATAAAATAAGAGAAAGAAAACAAAAATATAACAAAAGAAAAAAGAGAACATGAATTAAACTCAAGTCAAATAAAAGAAAAAAAAAGGAAAAAGTGAAAGGAAAGAAAAAAGAATGGAAACTAGAATCAAATAATATAAAACAAAATAAGAAAAAGAAAAGAAAGGAAAAGAAAAAGGAAAGGAAAAGAAAGAAAAAGGAAATGAAAGGAAAGAGAAAAGAGAAGAAAATAGGAAAATAAAATAAAATAAAGAAGGTTAAAATAAAAGAAAGGAAAATACAAACAAAATAAAAAAGCTAAGAAAAGAAAAGTAGGAGAATAAAATAAAATAATGGAAGTTAAAGCAAATAAATAAAATAAACTAAAAGAAAATTAAAGAAAATAAAAGAAAAAAGAGAAGAAAAGAAAAAAAATAAAGGGATTCCTAGTCATGCTTTGGGAAGAACCGTCTTTCTTTTATTACTTTCTTCTTTTGGGGTAAGATCATCTTCGAAGATTGCTTCTCTCACCTTTGTCTTTTGAGGAATGACCTTTTTTTTCTGCCTCTTCTTTTCAGGAAACGCTGCACGACGCAATTAACGTTGTTCAAAAGGCATTAATTTTCGATCTGAGTATTTTCTTCTTAAATATTATTGTATATTTTGAACTGTTAATTAACTAAATAATAATGTTTACTAGTGTATAATAATTAATATTACTTTGTGCCTTTCATTTTTAAGACTCCCTGCAAGAAGCCACATCAGCCCAATAACACAAAAGTAAAATAATTATATTTTTTATCGAATTGACAGAAAAGATTAGAATCGCTGTGGATTTGTTTTCTGCCCCTGTCGAGTGGGTTGCCTTTTGGGGGAAGAGTAGAGGTTGAGTACCATTCTGGTCCCTAGTTTTCCTCTTTGGCCACTCTGGCTATGTACCCTCTCTACGTTTGCTCTACCCATAACTCCACCCCTTTAAGAAGCCGTTTTGATTTTTTACCCCGGAGACTCACCCATTGTTTGTTTGTTTGTTTTGATTTCTAATAAAATTTTATATTTTTAGTTAAAAATATAACACGGTTTGTGCTTTTGTCCCAGCTGCTTCTATATTCCTTTAAGCAAACGTTTGCAATGAGTTAAAATGGAATCATGAAAAATGTGCGTTGAAATCTATTTACAGAGCAAAGGAGCAGGGAAGCCATTAGACAAAGCCAGGCCAAACGCCATCACTTTGGTCACCATTAATTTTCAGGTACTTATATAGAATAATTATCGTTTTGACAGATAGAAATTATAAAGAAATGGAAAATTTTAATAAAGTTATTAGAGCGGAAAACCAAGATGATTTTAGAGGCTCAAAAGATAGTAATAGAGGAATGATTTTTTAAATAATTGGCCGTCCAAAAGAGAACAAGACAAAATCCTTTAAATTCTCAGTTCATTTCTCTATTCTGTATCCTCTGTTCTTTGTTAAATTCTGAGAGCAACAAACAAAAAAGCGGGTTTAAAAAGAGAAGGAAATTCCAACACTATTAGAAAACGAAGAGCTTAATTTAGTTATTTATGAATAGATGTGAAAGAATGTGAAAATGCGTGGATGGTCCATGTCTCTAGTGACAAAATAATACTATGTAAGATTATGGGTAAATTGGAAGTTACTTGACTAAGCATGTCTCGAGAGCCAGTACTTTTTCGCTCTTCGTCCGTGCATAAGTTGAACCTTAACTTAAGGAACTCCCTGACTTCTGACAACATGTAAAGGATTAACATCGAGGGAACGCATAGTAACTCTTTCAAAAGTGTACAACCACTTTAATAAAATATTTAACAAATGGTAACTACCAAGAATTAATGAAGTAGGAGAAACACAAATAATAGGTTACAGGCAATCAAATTTATTTTCCTGCAAGGTTCTAAGTAACTGACTGTGAGGAAACGAAAATGCGTTATGGTTAATTACAACGGATGGTAAAGAAATAAAATTAATGCAATTGAGTTATCAAATGATCAGTGGGATTAGGTTTCGCAAGTAAACATTATCCTTTACCCTGATGGCGTCGGTGTAACTTCTCGAAATGCTGCACGAGTTGTACTAAAGAGACGGCGTTAGTTGAGAACGAGATAGAACGTTAGATTGAGGCGTTGACTGAGGCAGTGGACAAGCAGAAGATTAAAGAGTTGAATCTTCGCGGTGAGATCGTCAGGTAAGTGAGGAAGTAACTATAGCAGAGTAGAGACGGAAGAATATATATGAATCGAAACTTCGTCGAGAAGAAGTTGTCAGTGCTTAATTCAAGCTTCACCTCGAAACTACACAAGTGGGTACTCCTTACAACCCGCATGTTGGGAAGACGTTGACAAAATCAAAACTGCTGTTGACCTAGCCCGCCAATGAAATATGGCAATATAGAATATGTTGTGAGTTTCTCGTCCATGCAGTGTTTACTTTCCGGTTGCCTCTTGGTATGTCTGCTTGTAGTATAGTCATTTGGTCTCTGACCTAATGACTATACTACAAGCAGACAAAACTACGAGTGACATATGGTACAAATGGTTCCAAATAACTTTAATCAGGAAGTATTTTATTACTGGTGGCGAGACAAAGATATCTGAAATTCACAGCCACAAATTCATTTTTAAAAAATCCCCCACCCCTGGATCACCCCCATAACAAACTGGGATAGTGCGATCTCTACGAAACCTTAATCTTGAACTTAGTGGAACTGGAGGATTTGAACATCAAAGTTAATATAAGATTTTATTGTGAAATTGTTCCTCTTCCATTGTAATTTTGTAGAATGTGCAATCTTGGATGTTGACACTATCTTATAACTTGCAAAGTGAGAGGTTTGGTCATTATTTCCAAACTTTTTTGTCAGATGTGGGACGGAGTAGAGTTTCGAAAGATCACTATATTTACCCTATAGGAGATGATCGTCTTTCTTGGGAACTCGATTATGACAGTGAGGGAATACTAGTCTTTTCGTAATCGTGTCGCCCATAAAGATATCATCGAAGTACACATACCCTATTCCTACAATAGCATAAATGGAGGAGCCTAATCTGTGTTTTGACTTACATCAATCTCAAGGAAAGGAGAAAAAAAAAAAAATGGTAGGTAGTCAAATTGGAGATGTTAATTTCAATTAGCTGAATTATGATTAGTTAACGCATTTTAGTGATTATTACGTAAACACGAGAATTAATTCCCCACCCCGTGTATATTTCCATTTCACACTTAGGTTCGGTCGTAGTGATTCGTCTTCAATGACGTACAAATGAAAGTAGAGATGTCTTACTATTATTCTCTCTCCACAAAGGCAAAATTTGCATATTTTTTTTAAGATTAAACTTAATTTTTTCCGGTATGTATTTACTTGCATGGCGTTTCGTTAAATTTTAAATCCTCAAGAGACCATTAGCTGGTTTCCTCATGGATGAAAGTAAGCAAAGAAATTCGTATCCAATTATTATCAGAGCAAATATCTCTGGTTGATGAGATCACTGCATTTTTGAAATTATTCATAATATCCATGAATCAGAGAGAAAACTGAAAATGTCATTACAATTGTGGTTAACAGAGAAAAAAGTTTCTTATTTTGTGTTGCCAAGATTTTTTTCTAAATTAGTTTCACAAAAAGAGGATCTTCACTATTAGTATTTATTCCACATGCACTGAGCATTTCGAAAAAAAAATAATGCTGCTCTTTCTAGATTACGAGTTCCCTTTAGATTTTTACTCTCGGAAAAACAAGCCTTGTAAAAGGATTTGAACTTCAGTTTTGCTATTTTTTTAAAGTTCATTTTTTCACTTTCTAGTTCAATTAGTTCACTACATTCTTTGTCTTGCGTGGAACGAAAATATTTAACAAACGTGATTATTCCATGACCTTTCCTCGCCAAAGTCTTTCGCACTTGTTTAAATTATTGACGCTATCACGTTACATTTTTTTTACGATACTAACAAAGTATGCAATGTTGATTTAGATTTCATGTTACTATGAACTTTTGAGACTATTATTTTATTAAAAAAAAGTTTCAGTAGTAGTCTGTGTTTTTGTTTTTCCGGCTATTTTTAATGAGTTAGGGAAAGGCAATTAACTCTTCAAAACAAGTCAAATGTTTATCAGTATCTGAATTATTTGAATTAATGATTAAATCTGACAGCAGATATGGTCAACATCTGCAGTACGTTTAACCATAACGATATAATTAACATACTAAATTTTGAAAAATGTATCCTTTAAAACCTCTTGGGTTTTGTTTGCATATCAAATGAATCATTAATATATGTTTTCGTAAAAGTTAAAAGGAAAATTTACAATTCCTTATATCATAATACAATTAAATCTTACTAATCAGTCCTGCGTGTTGCCTAATACAATATAAACGGTAATGAAGCGCTTTCTAGGCGATTCCTAAATTACATGCATTCGAGGTTGAGAACTGCTGTTTGCTGTATCCATAAAATGAACAAGTATCCTTCAGAGCAGCTTCCCAGGTCATAAAAATCCCATCGTTTTGATCCCCCAAAATCTGTACTTATTTGAAAGGCTTCCTTCATGTTCTCGCATCACTAGCCCTAGTTTGAAACTACATATAGCAAAACCTATTAATTACGTGAAAATATGAAAGTGGTTTGAATCCTAGAGTTATGAGTCATTAGGGTGCCTTTCCATGTATCTAGGGGTAGCGTGTAGGACACAGGCGATTAACGGTACCTCCAATTTCAGTTGCGACCTTTATAAGGACCTTCCTAGTAAATTTATAAATAAAATATAAGGTTAACATCCCAAAGTTACTCACTTTCATCGTTGCGGAATTGGCTCACGGAAAATGTTCCAGACAGATGTTGAAATACCTGAAGGTTAATTATTGACGAAAATAAAGAAAACGAAAGATTAAGCAATCATTCCATGAGCGATTTGGGTTTGCCAAGACTTTATTTTTAATACACTAAAATAGAGGAAAATTGATATTTTCAACAATTATCTTCTTAGAATACACTTTACTATTATATGCATATGTATTAAATAGGTAATATATACTTGTATAATGTATTTCTTTTTTAAGGTAACTTCCATCTCGAAAAATGTCAATCCATTTCTTAACTGCAACCATTCTAATGCTGGTGGATACGGTGTTGGATTACTAGCGTCGACGTGTCGGGTTCAATCCACAACGAGAGCGGACACAAATGTCTATGTTGTAAGTAATCCTGCCGATGGGTAGTTGTAGCCACATACCTCTGATCGCTGTTTGGTGTAAAAAACACACAAACCCTTCCGAAAATCTTCGGTCCCAAACGAGTACCGCCCCCTGGTGCCCTCATGCTAACCAGCGAGTGTCGTGCTTATTTTATGTTAGTTTCATTACCCTCTCGCGGCCCGTTCTAACCAAGAGACAGATGACGTTACTTACCATTACTATACCAAGGAAATCAGATTCTCTTGAGGTTTTCTTTCAATTTAGGAAATAATGGAATAGTCTGCTGAGGTGAAATCATGGGATTATTTTATTTAATATAAAAACATGGTGAAAAAGTGAGGGACCCATTCCTCGTTTTTCCGATTTCCGATGATAGGGTGGGGGAAGAGGTAGAAAGGGTGCTCGGCGATCTGGCCCTCTTAGTATTTACATAATTTAGTATATGATATATACTTTTGAAATAAATTAATGATGAAACAGCAAAATAATAATATTTTTTGTGGACAACAAAGCTAGAGTAAATAATAGATAATAAATAATAAAAAATAACTAGAATTAAGTAATTTGAGTCTATGTCACTATACTGACCACTAATCTTTAATGTTACACTTAATGAGTTGGTTTTAGGGGACATCGAGTATTTTGGTTAGCGTCAGAAGAGTAACGGTAGAAAATGCATATAAAACATCTCTTATAGTTATTGGAGAGTAATAAGCATCATTACTGTGAGTAAAGATCAAACTCCGATAAGTCTTTCCTGGTCATTTTGATTAAATCCCTTTGCAGTTTTCTCAGAACAATCGCATAATGATCATTTTGATTAAATCCCTTTGCAGTTTTCTCAGAACAATCGCATAATGATCTTACGCAATAATGTGTGGTCTTCAAAGAGGTCTACTAAAGTTATGCCTTCGTAGGCCAACAAAATTCTACCCATCACATTATTAGTTGCCGAATGTGCTGTGAACTTTACGGGCCCAATAGATCCTTTACAAAAATATCCTTTAATTGCAGTATACCTACCATATTCATCTTCAGACATGATTTTTTCTTCAAATAATCATAATTCCTTCAGGCTATAACACCGGAAACACATATCTGCTTGCATCTCCGAAACTTTCAAAATTCCACCACAAAAGGACAACACCCATGCCTAATACAGGGTCACCCCCCAAAAACGGGCCCTAATTTTCGATAGGCCTCATTTCTTATTTTTTTGTAAGGATTAAATGAAACTTTGGTGATAACTAGTTTATTGTGTTTAAAAACATAGTTCTGTACATCATTTAGCTCTGTGCATTTCTTGAAGCGCAGCACAAAGTTTTGCATGAAGTCCTTACAAACCAACCGACTAATGGCTCTGATCTCCTCCCTAATGGCTTCCTTGAGTTCTGTGATGGTGCTGGGTCTCCCTGCGTACACTCTCTCTTTCTTTAAAGTAGCCCAGAGAAAGAAATTTTGGGGCTAAGATCTGGGCTGTGAGGTGACCACTCAAAATCAGTCTTGAGACTGATCACACAGCCACCAAAGTTCTCTTTCAGCCAATCTCAGGGCAGGTTTGAGGTGTGAGAGCTTGCTCCATTTTGCTGGAACCAAAATTTTCCCATAAGCGACGAGAACAGGGTCTGTATCTCCATCTTTAAGGTTTTGAGGACTTCAACATACCGCTCCTTGGTGACTGTCACTGTCACGCCAGATTCCTCGAGAAGAATGGTCCGATGATGCCTCTGGCTGAAATTGCAGTTCATACCGTGCACTTAGGGGAATGTAGGCGCTTAGTGTCTCCCGTATTTGGTCTGGAGGTCCCCCAGAAGACATTTGTCTTCGAGTTTACCTTTCCTTCAAGATGGAAGTGAGCTTCATCTGAAGTCCAAAGGAGGTTAAGGAAAGTTGGGGTCTCCTGAATCTTCTCCAGTATCTTGACTGCCATAGCCTTTCTCTGCTCCTTGTCTGAGGCTGTGAGGGTCTGCTTAGTGTGCATTCTGTATACGTAGGCCTTTACATCCATTACTAGCACTCTCCTACAAGTCTCACGGGATATACCGAGGGACAGACTTCGCTTGCGCACAGAGCGTTTTGGACTCTACTGAACTGACTCTCTCTCTCTCACGTTCTCGACCAGCTAAGCTGTACGCTCCCTGGGACGTTCTGAATGGCTTGGACGGTTGTTACTGGCTGCATTAAGGTTCTCTACTGTCCCTTAGTTCTTGAAGTGGTCCACCCAGTCCTGAATTCTGCTCTTGGAGGGGGCTTTTTTACATTCGAACTGATGCACGAAAGTGTCCTGCACTTTCTTGAACGAGCCTGTCTTGTAGTAATATTTGACGCGGTATATTCTTTGTTAGAGCTCCCATTGAGATCTAGTTGTGTTCACAGGCGTTGCTCCTGTCCTGTCCTGCAAAGTAAGGGTGATTAGTGAGTGAATGAAAGATATATTACAAAAAGTGTGTGCAGGCCCGGGTGTTTTTTTTTTTTTTGGGGGGGGGGGGGGGCACCCACCCAAGACTTCCCAATACTGATACTTAAAGGTATACCATAAACAGGTGCAACAACTTCTCATAGAAAATGAATTATTAATATAAATATAAAAGTTAGTGATTCAGAAGTTAGCATCATTAACTTCGACATTTATCCTCCCTTGATTGCTTTCCATGACAATAGCAACCTCCAACAGCTAAATCTTCTTGAGAAAACTTACAAAATATTTTTTTAGGTCTTGGGGGAGAGCTAACGAATAAAACACTGACAATATAAATTTATAATATAATATAATACAATACAATATAATATAAACTACATGAAATCCTATAATTAATATAAAACTAAATTGCTGTTTGTCAATTGATCTCTGTAGTGGAAAACTTGAGACAACTTTCCTAATTTAATTAATAACCTCTTCCCGTTTTTATAATTGAGATGGATATCTTTAAAAGCTTCTCTAAAGTTATGCAAATGTTTTCTCTCTAATAATGTGTTCGGTAGTCACTTCCGATAAAGAGCTCGAATAAATTATCAATTTCCTAGATTCCCTTCCGTTAAGAGCAAAGCCTAATAGTCTTGTTTAAAAACAAATGAAGCAAAGAGGAAAGGAAATCGGGCTATAGAGAATAAATTGAATGAGATCATAGATTAACTGTGTAAATAGTAATGGTTCTACAACTCCCCAGAATCACAAATATAAGGGATATACCCTTGTTTTCACGGTCGATTAGCTTAAAGAATTTGTCTTTAATAGTAGAGTCGCTTCTTGGTATCACAGTGCAGGGACTTAGTGATTAGCACCTATGGTTTCCTACTTGCTTTAAATTAGAGAGAGATCTAATTAACTTCTTCCCCAATTTGATTAGAGCTGGCCGGTAGTTAGTGGACGAACGCCGTGCTAGCCTTTGGCGAAAGGAGCACCTCTAAAGACGCATTTGTGTTTTTTAAGCAGCTTCTATTTTAGGAAAACAGAGAGAAAACAAAAGCCATCATCCCCCCTCTTTAAGCATAGTTGAAGCCGATTTTCATATATCATTTGCAATGTTAAGTGGGCTAGTAGAAAAGCACCATTCTCTTTATTTTACAACGCATTATTGGCTTTCCCTTTCCTTCAATTAGATAGTGTCTCTAAGACTAATGTAGGAGAGACTCAATAACAATCCTATAAAACTAAATGGTCAGTTACATTTATACCCCTTTAATGAGATGTATAAATGGGCAGATGGCTCCTAAACTATTTTAGGAAAATGAGTGACAATCTCATAATCACCGAATGATCTGTTATAACCACAATTTGTCGTTCACGAATTAGGATTACAATAAACTTTTAGTTACACTGAACATATTGGTGTGCGTGTTTATAGCCCTGTAGTTTATTTTCCTACGGACCTAACGCCACTCAACGACCTACCAAACCTCATCCTGAGAGGAACTTTCAGTCTACATGAACCTTACTTAATTTTAAGAGATGGATACTCGTGCACACAAAGCAATGCCTCAATTATTCATCATTAAGACTACTTCAAAATCGTGAATAACCGTATCCAACCCTGTTTAGTGCGATAGCCTCGATTTCGATATGAGGGGCGTCAGCGCCGTATTAGGTAGGTGTTTGCTCTTGAAAAATGGAAAAGTCATAAACGATCGGGAATGAATTAATCTCGGTTTGGAAATTTTCCCCCCTTCTCAGAGGAGACCAAAAATGGCATTAGTTCCCAGATTCCCTCACTAGAGAAAATGAATTTAAAATGGGAATATAAGTAAAGGTTTAGATAATTGTTTGAATAAAGTTCAACGATTTCAGACTGAGTAGAGAAATTAGTTTGCTAATCAAATTTGAGTTTGAATATAGTCTGCATGTTGCAGCTTGGAGAGAGTTTAAATGATTGAAAGTCGGTTACTAGACCAAAGAAATAGTTACATTAACGTTGAATGTTTGATGACCATGGAGTCACCACGACAAAATATAAAAAGAAAAAACTTACTTTTCTCCTTTATACGAGTATAAGTGACTTACAATTAACATACATAATAGTAAAAATATTTATAGATTACAAAGTCAAATTTGAAAAGTGGAAAGAGGAAGGTTTAAGAACATAAGAAAATTGGGAAAGTTTGAAGTTATTCGTTGTGCCCTTGTCTCCAGCCCTCGTTGGTTTCTGATCTTCTCTGAAAGGGAAAGAGGGTTAATTGTGTGAAACCTCGAAGGTTCTAAAAGCAAAGTGTAACGGATGGAACGGGCCCTATTGGGAGAAGAGATACCCCCAACCTCACCCACCCTATATTCTAAGGATCGAGGGAAGAATCTCCTACCCATACAAAGGCAAAACTTTTTAAAAAATAGATTAAAAAACAAATAAGCTAAAAAAACAAGAACTCAAACAACCACCAACAATAACACCTTTAACCTTACAGAATGCTGCAGCCACCTGCAGTGCAGGGAGAAGAACTCGACCACATATTAAATCCTCCTTTTAACAAATGGGTCCAATAGCTATTATCCCCCCCCATCCGAAATATCAGATATCTGCAGTCACTTATGGATACATAACATAATCTCCCTTAAGTGAAAAATGACCACATCATCCCATACTGGAACGTAACAAAACACCAAGCCAATTCCTCCTTGTACATAAACATCTTACTTCTATCAAACAGCAAAAAACTAGGGAAGCTAGGGAATCAGCCTGTCTATCTCCAGTTTAAACAATATAATTTAAGAACCTACATTTGAGTACAACACTACTAACCAGCTCCACGCACAGCATATTCGATGGTTTCACCTAGAACACCTCCATACAGCAGTCAACTAAGTTTTTGACAGTACCTAGGCACACCAAAATAAAAGATCTGCCCCCATCTCAAATAAAAGAAAAGTATCTCTCCAATTTCCGAGCCAAAAGATTAGTGCAAATATCAGAAATTGTCTGCTCCACAACACATCACTCAACTTAAAATACTCAAATATCTATAGAGATGACCTGATAATCACATCATTATCAACTTCACACATCCGAAAAGCAACAACAAAAAAAAATTCAGTAACAGGCACAAACTGTAACCCGAGGCAGAAGGGATTCAAACAAGTTACCTGCAATAACACTAATTAGACTCCCTCTTCTAATTAATACAATTCTAAACATCCTCAGTATGCATACCTTGTGTATACAGCCTAAGACAAAATTATGGGGCTGGTATGAAAAAGTGAAGAATATGATTGAAACTCATTTATTTCATAATTGACATAATACAAATAAACATTTTTAAGTATATTTTATCAATAATTAATATATATTTATGTATACACCGTTTATTTTTATAACTGCTTTAATGCATTTTTGAATATTGTACATGAGTGGTTAGGGCAACTTTCTGCCATTCAATGTGTGGTGATACTAACGTTTATTCCTATTTTTTCAATGGTTATCGTTTTGTTGACTTACAAGTGGTAATTTTTAGTCGCGTGCACCTCTATAGATATCTCAATAATCGGTTGGTCGGTCCGTTTTGCTTTTTTATTGTTTTGGTAATAACATCTTAACCATTCGGCCAATTCTAACAATATTTGAAACCCTTATGTTGTTTTTACATTCTCTTTCGAATGATCTACTCGTAATTGCCAAAGTCCTCCCAAGATTAGCCGGTGAATTATTTGCCAATAACTACGAAACTGTTGGGCTGATTCTAACGAAATTTGAAACCTTTATGTTGTTATACATTCTCTTCCAAATGATATAATTGCAAATGTCCTTCCAAGGTTATCCCGGGAATTATTTTGTTTTGGCAATAACATCATAACTGTTCGGCCGATTCTAACGAAATTTGTAACCCTTATGTTGTTTTACATTCTCTGTCGAATGATATAATTTCAAAGTCCTCACAAGGTTACCCGGATAATTATTTGGCAATAACGTCATAAGTATTTGGCCGATTCTAACGAAATCTTTAGTCGCGTGCGAGTCTAGTCTCGGGCGAATCTATATCTCACTATGTCGGTCGGTCCCCGTTTTGCTTTTTTATTGTTTTGACAATAACATCATAACTATTTGGCCGATTCTAACGAAATTTAAAACCCTTATGTTGTTTTACATTCTCTTTCTAATGATAAAAGTGCCAACGTCTTTCCAACACTAACCGTGGAATTATTTTGTTTTGGCAATAACATCATAGTTATCAACCATCCTTAGGTAAAATTGTCAATGATACCCCATACCACACAATAGAGTATCAAGGGGTTGGTTTGAAAAAAATGGAGTGACGTTGATGGAATGGCCCCCATCAATCTCCAGACCTCAACCCCATTGAACATTTGTGATAACATTTGGGCACAAGAGTGAGGGTGACGTTGATGGAATAGCCCCCATCAATCCCCAGACCTCAACCCCATTGAACATTTGTGATCACACTTGGGCACAAGAGTGACGGTGACGTTTATGGAATGGCCCCCATCAATCTCCAGACCTCAACCCCATTGAACATTTGTGATCACACTTGGGCACAAGAGTAAGGGTGCACAAATGTTCCCCAAAAAGTGAATTAACTGCCAAAGTTCATGAAGAGTGGCAAAAAATTTAGTCAACCACCTGTTCCAACTTATTCTCAAGTATGCAAAAATGCATAAAAGTGGTTATAAAAACAAAAGGATAAATAAAATATTAATTTTTGATCAAATATATGCAAAAAATGTTTATTTGTATTATGTCAAGTATCAAATAAATTCATTTCATTTTAGAAATAGGTGAATAAGCTTAGGCGACGTAGAAGAAGGTCAAAAGAAGGTAGGTAGATACGAAAAAGGAGCGGGCCAAGGGCAGAACCCTGGGTACCAACATGGGACACAGCAGCTGACCGAGAGACCTCACCTCCGATGTAGACAGACAGAATGAGTACGCATTGGCAGATAAGAGCGAAACCAGTTTCGAGTACTTCCAGAGCCCCTAATGAAATCATGAAAGCAGTGGAAACGAAGGAAGTCGTCATGGGGTCTAAATGCTGCCGAGAGAATAAAAAAGCACCAGAATTAAAAACCTCTCAGCATCGCCCTCGCGGTGAAGTTGGTCAGTCATATTAGGAGAGTCGATTAAGATCTGTGACCTGCCTTGAAGCTGGATTGAAAGATTTCGTCGATGCTAAAGGAGGACATGTGTTCAGTGATGCGGCCAACTACCACCTTGTCAGGAGTCTTTCACAGGGGTGAAAATTAATAGATAGAACGAGAGTTTGAAGGATTATTACGATTAAGATTTTGTTTTTTAAGATCGGGCGGACAGCAGCATGTTTAAAGTCAGAAGGCACCCCACCTAGCGACAAGGTGGCACTAAAAGCTACATTCACCTTGTTTGCTTAATACGAGCTTAAATTGACTTATCGTAAATACACACACAATATAAAAAAATTACAAGATTGGGAAGTCAATTTGAAAGATAAAACGAGAAAGCTAAAGAGGTAGATGAAACATCCGAATTATAGACAAGCGATAGACTGAAAGAGCGTTTCCTTTGAAACTTCGTAGTTATCTGATTTAAAAAAAAAAATGTGTAACCTCTTAAAAAGGTCTCATATTTCCTCATTACTCACCAGAGATGAGAGGGCAAGCCTCAAGATCGAGCGAAGACCCTCCCCCCAGGTCATGTCTACAAATGTGTACCAACTCACTTTCGTCGCCAGCCCACAGCGCCCCTCCACACAAATCTCCCTGCCTTCCGGGATCACGGGATGGGATGTAGGGTCTGAGTCAGTTATGGTACTCTCTTTCTAGTTTTTCAGGCTGGGTTTAATTGATCATCAGCTTCCTTACGGGATAAAGGAAAAATATATATTTTTAAAATGGTGAACAAGGAATATAATTTTTTTTATTAAAATAACAATAAATTTTCAGATTCTGACTGATTTTTAAATTGATGGTATAATCAATCTTTGAAATTGGATAGTAGTAGATAAAAAAGATAGTGAAAATGGGGGTAGGGTTGCTCTTGTTTTAGAGGCATCGCAGGCGTTTTTGTTTTTGGTGTAACTTGTGTTTCCTTCTGGTTTGTTCTTGATTGTTGTGTGTATTTGTAATTGTATCTCTTTAGTGTTCTTCTTATTGTTTGTCTTTATTGTGTTATATCCTGAATGTAGTCGCGATTTCGAGCATTCGAGCCTTTGTTAGTGCTCGATGTTAGAATTGCACTACACGTTTGTGTTCTGTTTTCGTTGTTTTACTTGTTTTCTCGTAGGATTGGTGTATGTCTTATAGTTTTGTATGCTGTGGTTTTGTGTTTATGTGTATATGTGTTCTATGTTTTCCTCGGAGCAGTGTTTTGTGCTTGAGAAGCGTCGATTTCGGGCGACCTTCCCGCGCAATCTGGCAGGGATGTTGATCCTGCCGCCAGTTCTTCTTACTTCTGGGATAATGTCATTGGCCATTGTAGACCAGACCTTTTTGGCTAGTTTTGGGGTAGCAATATTAATAGGCTCCAGACGTTGTCTATGGTGCAGTACGCTCTGCCGAATTTGCTCCCTTCTTCTGGTCTTGTTGATGCAGAGGGATGCGGAGTTCTGCACTCGATGGAGCCTCTTCATGGTGGTCCTGTTGGCCGCTTGAGTCACTACTGCAGGGTAGATGAGCTTAGCTCGGATGAACATCAGGTATAACTTCCTGATGTTTGCCGAGCTAAGATCACGGAACCTATATAGCTTGGGGATCTCTCTCCTCGCCATAATCTGCCTCTCCTTGTAGTGACTCGAGGATCCGCGGTCGGAAAACTTTAGGCCCAGGATGGTGCCTTCGGCGGAGTAGCCGTATCTCCTCCCATCTATTATGATGGGCCACGTTGACTCTCGGCTTAACGGGAGAATTTTGAATTTCTCCCTGTTTGTCCGGATCTTCCAATTTTTATCGTATTGGTTGATATCACAGATCTCTGCAATTGTGTTAATTGCCTGATCCCTCGCTTTCCTGACCCTACTCGGGACGATCTGTGTGACGTCATCTGCATATTCCAGATACATCGTGTCTCGGTGTATAGAAGTAGGGAGGTCGATGGTGAAGACCAGGTAAAGCAAGGGACTCAGGCAGCTCTTCTGGGGAACGTCCGCTTTGAGTTCGAATTCGGGTCCTTTGTGCTCTTCTATCATGATACGCACCCTTCTGTCCATGATGAAGTCCCGAAGGATCTTTTCCATGACCGGGTTTAGCTGGAGACCCAGTATTTTGTACTGTAGTCCGCTCAGCCAAACCTTGTCGAAGGCTTTCTGTACGTCCCTCATCACGATGTCTACATATTGACCCTTTGCTTGGCAGTGAGCGATCTTTTCGGTTAGGAGCACCAGGGCCGTTTCCGTGCCCATTTTAGGTCTAAACCCATGTTGTTGGGGGTTATGCGCCTCTAACTCGTCGAGTTGATTTTGTAGCCTGTTAGCTATAATCTTCTCAAAAATCTTGCCGGAGAATTCTAGGAGAGACATTGGGCGATAGTTGGCCACATGGTCTTGGGGCTTGACCCCCTTCGGGATAAAGATGATTTTTGCCACCTTATACCCGTCGGCGAAGTAGCCTGTATTCAGAGATGCATTCATGGTGTTCACCATGCCTTAAATAATTTGCCGTGGGGCATTTAGCAAGTTGTTTTTGGTTAGCCCGGACAAGCCGGGGGCCCTTTGCTTGAAGGACTGAATGGTGTTCAAAGCCTCTTCAACTGTGTTTCTTTCTCTAGAAACTTGAGGTTGTGGGTGGGTCCTATGTAGCATCGTTTCGAGGTCATCGAGCAGTCGGTCTTCGAAGTCCTGGTCGAAATCGTCGTTTTCCTCAGGTGAGATTGCAATGTCTTCTGAATCTCTCTTCGAGAGTGTCCAGATCTTCTATGAAGATATTTCTATCCTTGATCTTTATTCCTGGCCTGGGAGGCAATCCCCTAAGTCTTCGGACGCTGTTCCAAAAACTTACAGGATTAGTCTCCCGGTCTAGTTTGCCTATGATATCGTCCCAGATTTCTTTCTGCTTTTCGAGGATTATGTTCTTCATTTCCTCGCTTAGCTGTCTCATTCGGGCTGCCCTTTCCCTGTTGGATCCTGTCTTGCCCACTTCCTCATAAATGTCCCTGTGTTCCCTGGCGAAATCCCTCATTTCATTCGTCCACCTAGGTTGCGGGAGCATTTTGTACTAGATTCTGGGTACGCATCTTTCGTCGGCTTGAGTGAGGAGATTAGTGATCTTATCGATCTCCTCATCAATTTCCTCGAGATTAGCGTCACCTAGGTCAGCTGGTTGGTAGGTGATGAGCATTTCTCGGTACAACTCCCAGTTAGCTTTCACGTAACTTTTCCTAAGTGCGACGGGCTTGAGCATAGGCGCAAGCGAAGTGGTGGTGATAATCGAGATATGATCGCTCGTGACCACAGGTCCTGGGGCATTGGCTATATTGAAGGGGAATTCTGGACTTGCCAACACGATGTCCGGTTTTGTCGCCGTACACCGTGTCAGGAAAGTTGGAAAGTCTGGTCCAACTCTCCAAGTTTCGTCCCCTTGGATCGACTCGCCTGTAGCCGGAAGCACGGCAACAGGCGTTTAGATCCCCGCCCAACAATGCTAGCCTTTTGTGCCCGAAGAGAGTATAAATGTTGTTAATCGGCAGGTATTGTCTCCTGGGCGGCTGGTAGGCTGCCGCCACCGTTAGACCTCCAACCAGGGTTGGGATTTCGACAGCCACGAATGATTCATCTAAGTCCGGAAGCGTTTTGAATTTTAAGTTTTTCTTGATAGCGATGGCGCAGCCATCGAATCTTGTTGGTGTGTGTTTTTTTTGTATCACTGTGTAGTTATGTATTTTTATAGTGTCAGTGTTTGTGTTGATTCCGTGTTCTGATATGAGAATGATGTCTGGGTCTTCTTTGCGGAAGATGTTCCCGTAAAGAATAGATTTTCCCTTCCATCCATTCACATTCAGTGTGAGTATTTTTAGAGCGTTGTTTCTGCTCTCCATGTTTTCTTGTAGTTGTTTTCTGGTGTTTGTTGTGTTTTATGTGTTGTTTACTTTGCCGTTTCTTACTTTCTTGAATTTTGCATCACTTAGGGTGATGCAGGAGTCTGTGTAGTTTAACGGCGCCCTCCAGCATTGCCTCTTCGACGTCTGTCTCCTTATCCGTTGCTGAGTAGGTCCATTTGTAGGTCTTGTGGTGAATACCCTGAAATATCTCCTTGGGGAGAGCTTCTGTGGGTATGGGTTCACCTCGCTCGTGATTATCTTGAGGTCAATCTCCTCTCCGTCGTACTTGTAAGTACGCTTCAAGGTTTTTGACCTGCTTCTCGAGCTTACGGGTCTTTTGGTCGCCCTTTCCTCGACCTCTTCAGCATCAGACTCCGAAGACGATTGGCTTGTCAGGTTGCCTTTGTCTTCCTTAATTTTCCTAGCTGCCCTTCTCTCCCTCTTCTCTCGGCGCTTCTGTGCCTCTAGCCTCGGGTTAGTCCTGGTAGGGTTTGCTTTCGCAGTCGTGTTTTTTGCCTCATTTGCCTTATTTGCTTGATGGCGGGTCGTTCTGAAACTACATCTCAGCCATGCCATTCTTCTTCAGCATGAGATTGAGGGTCTTCGCGAACGTTCCCGAATTCGTAAGATTATTCACGTGCGCGAATAGAATGCACGTGAGTATCTTCGTCGAATTCTCATTGTCAAGTTTAAGATAAGTCTTTGACGGCTGCTTTCCCGTGGCCATGAGTGGAGTAGTCCTTGCTGCTGCTTAAGCATAGGAGTTGGAGCTTCTCGTGGTTTCTTCTATTCTTTTCTCTCTTATTATCTCCTTCTTTGGGGTCAGGACATAGCCATTGCCCAGTGGCTAAGTCCACAGTTTGGACATCTCTCCGTCGTTGCTTTGCATTTACGCCAACCAAGGCCTTTCCCGCTGCATTTAGAGAACGTGACAGCTTAATCTTTTCAATCTTTAGTTGCATGCTGCTCCATCTTGTAGCACTTAAAGCAAATGAGAACGGGGGTGAACTCTTCTCTTTCAATTTGGTCTGAAGAGACCCTGACGTTGAAGAGTAGTATTCCCCTTTCTTTTGCTATTTGTGCCATCTTTGTGTCACTAAAATTATTTTAAATACGTGCTGGTATTCGGTGTTGTCCCGCTTATTGCGGAACTTTAATACTTCCACCACGTTAGCCCATGCTTGATTCTTATTTATCTCCTTTTTTATGTCATTCTTGGTGTGCTGCCCGATCCATGGATCTAGTTGCCTGCACACCACGCTGCGATGAGCCTGGATCTAAGGGGGGGTGCTAGGTTGGAGGCCTATCTCGTTTAGGACCTTTTCTCCTTATTCCGTCGTGAGCGTTTCCACGTCTGCCTCTTTCTCGCAGACTGCTGAATAGCCAACTACTGGGGTGTCTATCAGCCTCGGGATGCCCACGCTTAGCTTCCCAAAGACCGTGGCAAACACCGTGCTTCGGTCCAGTTTGGGGTGCCCACCTATAACACTTAACGGGACTCTTGTGGCTGGGTGGACCGCCATTTTTGCACTTCTGCAGTCCCTCTTTCCGGGGGGGGGGGCTGCAGATCTTCTTTGTTTTTCTGTTTCTTCTTGTGTTTATGATGTTTCGTGTTTATGTATGTATGTGTATTGAGTGTATGGTTACATTTACGTTTTGGTTTTCCTTGAGGGAGAAGAGAGGCCCCCCCCCCCTCACGTTCGCCGGCGGCTTGGATGGAAATGAGAATTGCCTTTTAAATGGAAGATGATGATGGATGGGATGAATCCGGGTGGGATCCTCTTAGGGGTGTGATTGTATGGCGGACTTATTGATAACGCCAGCCCCCCGAGGGTTTTAAATCGCAACCGCTCCCAAACATACCATAGAGACGGTTGTATGTCCCTCTATGGTCCTGGAAGGGGCCTCGCCGTAATTGGCACCGAAGGTTGCGGTCCGTCCCTTGTCCGGAATGTTTCTGACATTGTTCTCTACTGTGGGCTAATCCTCAAACCAGCTTCCTCCAATGCCCCCAATTATGGCCAACCAACTGCCTCACATAGTTTGGGCAAAACATGAATGTCAATCTCACTTCACATCTGACGGCGGTTTACGCAGGGAGCTGGGCCGAGGACTTAAGCAGTAATCTGCTTAAGTGGTGCAGCTGTAAATAAGGATGATGAAGGTTAGTAGGGAGTAAATGATGATGGGGGGGTGACACCAGGGTATTATTCTCTCTTGAGATATTTGGCCCTAAAAATTAGGAACCAAATTTTCGGAGGCGTAGGCAAAGATTTCCTGAAGATTTTCCTCCTTTACCAGTTGGTAAGATGCTTCTTGAGAGGTGCTTCTGCCAAGAATTCCGATCCGTCACTGATTTTTATTGGACATTGGACATAATAAGATATGAAATTAGGTAGAATTAGAGAGAAAATAGTAAGAGAGTAAAGTGGTTAAGGAGTGAGTTTAAAAAATAGATGATGTGTAGAAGACAGAATAAAAGATCCCTGGTGAAAGGGTAGCTCTGTTTGTGTTCTTTTTGGTTTCTTATTTATTTATAAACTATTAGTTGTATAGTTTATTTAATCAAATTTGAATAGTTAATTTGATTAAGGGTTTTCATCTTGATGATTTTTTTTATTTCTGGCATTCAAGCCTTTATTAGAGAAGGGGTTTTTACATCCCGCTTTGGGTCTTTGAAGAAATTTTTATTTTCCTAAAAAATTTAGGTTGATTTTAATAATTATTATTAATTAAGTGAATTTGTTTTTTTGTTTTCTTGTTTTTTTAGTGAAGTTGAATTTTAATTAAAAAACTTGCGCATTACACTGGTTGGTTGAGTCTCGTCTATTGTCGATCGCGTATTGTATATTGGGGAGTCACGTTACTGTCGGACTGTAATTTGCTACTTCTAAAAGGTCTTATTTGTCTGTCAGCCTCGATTTCTAGGTGTGTACGAGAGAATTCAGGGGTCAAGCGTGCACCAATGGCTTGCCATATCCTCTTAGCTCTCTCGTGGAGCACCACGTTGATCGGAGATAATCCAACCGAGGCGTGGAGCTCCCTCTGTCGTTTATGTTCTCTTCTTTGGGTATTTGTAATAAGTAGAACCGCCTTATTCTGGATGGTTTGTAGTTTCGCAATGTTGTTCCTGGCGCACGCATTCAACGGCACCGGGGGGTACAAGAGTCTCGAGCGAATGCACGCATTGAATATCTTGAGTTTATTTGAGCGAGTTAGGTCAATAAACCTATAAAACTCCCTCAAATCTCTCTTGCTATTCGCGACTGTCCGCCCGATATGACACTTGTAACCCCCTGTGGTGATTTTGAGCCCCAGAACTGTCCCTTGCTGGCAGTAGGGGATTCTCTCCCCTTCTAACCGTATATCATTAAAGGTCTTGCGAAATATGGGAATTATTTTGAATTTGGGGGCATTGGTCGATATCTTCCATTTCCTCTCGAAAGAGTTGATGTTGGAAATCTCTCTAGCCGTATTTATCGCCATAAATTTCCTGTGAACGTAGGTGGCTGTACAAATTTGCGATATATCGTCAGCGAACTGAACGTATATCGTACCTCCCGGAAAGAGGTTGTGGTAGGTCGCGTGTATATATGTTGTATAAAAGGGGACTGAGACAGCCCCCTTGTGGGACCCCTGATTCGAGCTCGAATTCAGGGCCTTTGTATCCTCTGATGTGTATGTATGCTCTCCTCTCCATTATGTAATCGCATAGTATCCTTTCAAGGATGGGGTCGAGGCCTATTTGAAGGATCTTAAATTGAAGGCCGCTCTTCCAAACTTTATCAAAAGGTTTTTTGACATCTCGGAGCACCAGGTCGGCATGCCTTTTGTCTGCCTTGATCTTTGCGAGCTTTTCTGTGATAACGGCTAAAGCCGTATCAGTCCCTCTTTTCCTTCTGAAGCCGTGCTGTTGCTCGTTAGGCAGGTTGGCTTCGTCGAAAAAAGAGTTGAATCTGTTGGCTAATATCTTCTCAAAGACTTTGCCAGCAAATTCTAAGAGAGATATCGGCCGAAAGCTGGCAGGGAAGTCCGGGGGATTTCCCGATTTGGGAAGGAAGATCATCTTGGCCACTTTCCACTGATCGGGAAAGTAGCCTGTGTTCAGAGTGGCATTCATGATGTTAAGAAGCCCACTCAGAACATTAGGCGGGGCCTTGATGAAATTTTCCCTGGTTAGCCCCCTGGTACCCGGTGCTCTTTGACGAAAGGATTTTAGTGCAACGGAGAGCTCTTGGGCAGTTATTTTACTCCCATAGCCCTCCATCACTCTTTCCTGCGATACACAATGATGAGGGGAGGTTCTCTGTATTTGTGTGTTTAGTTGTTCGATTATGTTAGTCTCGAATTCGAGGTCGTAATTGTCATTTTCTTCTTGGGTGATTGTAAAGATTGAGGACCAGAAAGTCCTAAAAATTTCCTCAATCTCTTCGGGCTCGTCGATTTCTACAACATCGTTTATAGGCGTTATTCTTTTCTGGGGAGCTTTTCCTTTTACCCGTTTGACGGTTTGCCAGAAGTTATCTGAGTCTCTTTCAATGTCGAGTCTTTCTATTAGTCTGTCCCATGTGAGTGTCTGTTGGTCCATGATTAGTGTGTGGAGTTCGTCTTTAATTTCTCTTAGTCTTCTGTGGGCATTGTGGTTGGGGCCTGTCAGCGCTACTACATTGGACAGGCCCTTATATTCCTGGGCAAGGGCTTTCACGGGAGGGGTCCAATAGGAAGCTGGAAGGGTTTTATATTTAATATGGGGAACACTATTCTCATTGGCTTTAATTAGGAGGTCAGTGATTTTATCCAGCTCTTTATCTATCTCTTCTAAATTTGCATCGAGTAGAGGGTCAGGGATATAATTTAGAAGATAATTACGGTAGCTTTCCCAGTTCATCTGCTTATAGCTTTTGCGACCTGGGATTGCAATTTGGATGGGATTCGCACCTACTGTAATTTTAACAGCCTGGTGGTCACTCGGAATTATGGGGCCCGGTTCAATGTAGTAGTTGTAGGGAAACCTGATACTGAATAGTACAATATCAGGTTTCGTTGCTGCATTTTCTGTAATGAATGTCGGGAATTCGGGTCCGATTCTTGTCGCGTAGCGTCTGTCTAGTAATACTTCGATGTTTCTACCTGCATTGTTGTAGGAGGTATACCCTGATGCTGCATATCTTGCATTCAGATCTCCAGCAAAGATTACGTTTCTCTTATAGCTGAAGATCTGTAGAAGGTTGTACAAGGGTACATAGCCGCGTCTTCGGGGTTGGTACCCCGTGGCCACGACTAGACCCCCCCAGGGTAGTGCCTACCTCAATGGCAAGGTAAGATTCATCTAAGTCGGGTAGTCTTTTGTATTTTATACCTTTTTTGACGGCTATTGCGCAGCCGTCATACCGTTCCTGGCTGTGATTTTAGCTAATGACGTCGTATTGAAACATTTTAATCTCTTTATGAGCGGTCATTCCGTGTTCATTAATAAGTATTATGTCAGGGTCATTCTGTCGCAAGATGTTGTCATAGATGGAAACTTTTCCGTCCCATCCATCGACATTCATCTGTATTATTGTTAGTCTGTCAGTCATTTTGTGTAACGCTTGGGGGTTTTTTAATGTGTGGGATTAAAGTGGGCGCTTATTCGAGGTCCACTTTAGCCCCATGTGGTGTACTGGGCGGGGTGCGCTCCTTGCCGTTTCGTTTTTTTCTGAATTCAGTGTCCATGATTGTATAGAAGCAGTCGGTGGTCAAATTAACCATAATTCGAGAGAGAGCCTCCCCAACTTGCCGTTCCGGAACCTCATCAGAGCATTCCCACTTGTATCTTCCGGTCCTAAGACCATCAGATACTTCGTGGGACTCGATTTCGGTTGGGAAGGGGGCCGATTCAGGGGCATATAATTTCAAGTTAAAACCTCTCGAATGGTACTTCAATTGGGTCTCTCTGCCTGATTTTTACACAAAAAATCACCTATATAAATGGTAATTTCATCTAAACTTAACTATAACATTTCAACCAATCAAGCGCCAGGATAGATTAAAATGTTACTAACGCTTCAATCGTTTACACATAAACACGGCCGTAGTCAGTTTTCCTAATTTTTAGGGCCAAATATCTAAAGAGAGAATAATACCCTGGTGTCACCCCCCCCCCCCATCATCATCATTCACTCCCTACTAACCTTCATCATCTTTATTTACAGCGGCCCCACTTAAGCAGATGACTGCTTAAGTCCTCGGCCTAGCTCTCTGCGTAAACCGCCGTCAGATGTGAGGTAAGATTGCCATTCATGTTTCGTCCCAACTATGTGAGGCAGTTGGTTGGCCATAATTGGGGGCATTGGAGGAAGCTGGTTTGAGGATTAGCCCACAGTAGAGAACAATGTCAGAAACATTCCGGACAAGGGACGGACCGCAACCTTCGGTGCCAATTACGGCGAGGCCCCTTCCAGGACCATAGAGGGACATACAACCGTCTCTATGGTATGTTGGGGAGCGGTCGCGATTCAAAACCCTCGGGGGGCGGCGTTGTCAATAGGTCCGCCATACAATCACACCCCTGAGAGGATCCCACCCGGATTCATCCCAACCATCATCATCTTTCATTTAAAAAGTAATTCTCATTTCCATCATGGCGGCCGGCGAACGTGAGGGGGCGGCCTCTCTTCTCCCTCAAGGAAAACCGAAACGTAAACATAACCATACACTCAATACACATACATACATAAACACGAAACATCATAAACACAAGAAGAAAGAAACAGAAAAACAAAGAAGATCTGCACCCCCCGGGCAGAGGGGCTGCAGAAGTACAAAAATGGCGGCCCACCCAGCCACAAGAGTCCCGTTAAGTGTTATAGGTGGGCACCCCAAAACGGACCGTAGCACGGTGTTTGCCACGGTCTTTGTAAAGCTGAGTGTGGGCATCCCGAGGCTGATAGACACCCCAGTTGGCTATTCAGCAGTCTGCGAGGAAGAGGCAGACGTGGAAACGCTCACGACGGAAGAAGGAAAAAAGGTCCTGAATGAGATAGGCCTCCAACCTAGCACCCCCCCTTCAGATCCAGGCTCATCGCAGCGTGGTTTGCAGGCAACTAGATCCTTGGATCAGGCAGCACACCAAGGATGAAAACAAAGAGGAAATAAATAGGAACCAAGCATGGGCTAACGTGGTGGAAGCAATAAAGTTCCGCAATAAGCGGGACAACACCGAATACCAGCACGTATTTAAAATAATTTTAGTGACACAAAGATGGCACAAATAGCAAAAGAAAGGGGGATACTACTCTTCAACGCCAGGGTCTCTTCAGACCAAATTATAAGAGAAAAGTTCACTCCCGTTCTGATTTGCTTCAAGTGCTACAAGATGAAGCAGCATGCAACTAAAGATTGCAAAGATCAAGCTGTCACGTGCTCCAAATGCAGCGGAAAAGGCCACGGTTGGCGTGAATGTCCAAACTGTGGATTTAGCCACGGGGCAATGGCCATGTCCTGCCACAAAAAGAAGGAAATAATAAAAAAAGAGCAGAGAAAATCACGAGAAGCTCCAACTCCTGCGCTTAAGCAGCAGCAAAGACTACTCGACTCATGGCTACGGGAAAGCAGCCGTCGAAGACTTATCTCAAACTTGACAATGAGAATTCGACGAAGATACTCACGTGCATTCTATTCGCGCACGTGAATAATCTTACGAACCCGGGAACGTTCGCAAAGATCCTCAATCTCATACTGAAGGAGAATGGCATGTCTGAGATGTGTTTTCCGGACGACCCACCATCGGGTGACGTGCTGCAGCTCCAATTCCAGGCAAAGGAGGCAAAAACCACGGCTGCAAAAGCCAACCCCACCAGGACTGACCCGAGCCTAGAGGCACAGAAGCGCCGAGAGAAGACGGAGAGAAGGGCAGCCAGAAAAATAAAGGAAGCCGAAGGCAACCTGAAGAGCCAATCGTCTTCGGAGTCTGGTGCTGAGGAGGGCGAGGACAGGGCGACCAAAAGCCCCGTAAGCTCGAGAAGCAGGTCGAAAACCTTGAAGCGTACTTACAAGTACGACGGAGAGGAAATTGCCCTTAAGATAATCACGAGCAAGGTGAACCCATACCCACAGAAGCTCTCCCCAAGGAGATATTTCAGGGTATTCACCACAAGACCTACAAATGGACCTACTCAGCAACGGATATGGGCGACCAAAAGCCCCGTAAGCTCGAGAAGCAGGTCGAAAACCTTGAAGCGTACTTACAAGTACGACGGAGAGGAAATTGCCCTTAAGATAATCACGAGCAAGGTGAACCCATACCCACAGAAGCTCTCCCCAAGGAGATATTTCAGGGTATTCACCACAAGACCTACAAATGGACCTACTCAGCAACGGATATGGGCGACCAAAAGCCCCGTAAGCTCGAGAAGCAGGTCGAAAACCTTGAAGCGTACTTACAAGTACGACAGAGAGGAAATTGCCCTTATGATAATCACGAGCAAGGTGAACCCATACCCACAGAAGCTCTCCCCAAGGAGATATTTCAGGGTATTCACCACAAGACCTACAAATGGACCTACTCAGCAACGGATAAGGAGACAGACGTCGAAGAGGCAATGCTGGAGGGCGCCGTTAAACTACACAGACTCCTGCATCACCCTAATTGATGCAAAATTCAAGAAAGTAAGAAACGGCAAAGTAAACAACACATAAAACACAACAAACACCAGAACACAACTACAAGAAAACATGGAGAGCAGAAACAACGCTCTAAAAATACTCACACTGAATGTGAATGGATGGAAGGGAAAATCTATTCTTTACGGGAACATCTTCCGCAAAGAGGACCCAGACATCATTCTCATATCAGAACACGGAATCAACACAAACACTGACACTATAAAAATACATAACTACACAGTGATACAAAAAAAACACACACAAACAAGATTCGATGGCTGCGCCATCGCTATCAAGAAAAACTTAAAATTCAAAACGCTTCCGGACTTAGATGAATCATTCGTGGCTTTCGAAATCATAACCCTGGTTGGGGGTCTAACGGTGGCGGCAGCCTACTAGCCACCCAGGAGAAAATACCTGCCGATTAACAACATTTATACCCTCTTCGGGCACAAAAGGCTAGCATTATTGGGAGGAGATCTAAACGTCTGTTGCCGTGCTTCCGGCTACAGGCGAGTCGATCCAAGGGGACAAAACTTGGAGAGTTGGACCAGACTTTCCAACTTTCCTGACACGGTGTACGGCGACAAAACCGGACATCGTGTTGGTAAGTCCAGAATTCCCCTTCAATATAGCCAATGCCCCAGGACCTGTGGTCCCGAGCGATCATATCCCGATTATCACTACCATTTCGCTTGCGCCTATGCTCAAGCCCGTCGCACTTAGGAAAAGTTACGCGAAAGCTAACTGGGAGTTGTACCGAGAAATGCTCAGCACCTACCAACCAGCTGACCTGGGTGACGCTAATCTCGAGGAAATTGATGAGGAGATTGGTAAGATCACTAATCTCTTCACTCAAGCCGACGAAAGATGCGTACCCAGAATCTAGTACAAAATGCTCCCGCAACCTAGGTGAACGAATGAAATGAGGGATATCGCCATGGAACACAGGGACATTTATGAGGAAGTGGGCAGGACAGGCGCCAACAGGGAAAGGGCAGCCCGAATGAGACAGCTAAGCGAGGAAATGAAGAACATAATCCTCGAAAAGCAGAAAGAAATTTGAGACGATATCATAGGCAAACTAGACCGGGAGACTAATCCTGTAAGTTATTGGAACAGCGTCCGAAGACTTAGGGGATTTCCTCCCAGGCCAGGAATAAAGATCAAGGATGGCGATATCTTCATAGAAGATCCAGACACTCTCGAAGAGACATTCAGAAGACATTGCAATCTCACCTGAGGAAAACGAAGATTTCGACCAGGACTTCGAAGACCGACTGCTCAACGACTTCGAAACGATGCTACATAGGACCCACCCACAACCTCAGGTTTCTAGAGAAAAAAAGATGGTTTACCACGGGCGCCCGATCACAGTTGAAGAGACTTTGAATACCATTCAGTCCTTCAAGCAAAGGGCCCCCGGCTTGTCCGGGCTAACCAAAAACAACTTGCTAAATGCCCCACGGCAAATTTTTCAGGGCATGGTGAACACCATGAATGCATCCCTGAATACAGGCTACTTTGCCGACGGGTATAAGGTGGCAAAAATCATCTTTATCCCGAAGGGAAACAAGCCCCCAGACCAAGTGGCCAACTATCGCCCAATCTCTCTCCTAGAATTCTCCGGCAAGATCTTTGAGAAGATTATAGGTAACAGGCTACAAAATCAACTCAACGAGTTAGGAGCGCATAACCCCCAACAAAATATGTTTAGACCAAAAAGGGGCACGGAAACGGCCCTGGCGCTCCTAACCGAAAAGATCGCTCACTGCCGAGCAAAGGGTCAATATGTAAACATCGTGATGAGGGACGTGCAGAAGGCCTTCGACAAGGTTTGGCTGAGTGGACTACAGTACAAAATACTGGGTCTCTAGCTAAACACGGTCCTTGAAAGGATCCTTTGTGACTTCATCATGGACAGAAGGGCGCGTATCATGATAGAAGAGCACAAAGGACCCGAATTCGAACTCAAAGCGGACGTTCCCCAGAAGAGCTGCCTGAGTCCCTTGCTTTACCTGGTCTTCACCATCGACCTCCCTACTCCTATACACCGAGACACGATGTATCTGGAATATGCAGATGACGTCACACAGATCGTCCTGAGTAGGGTCAGGAAAGCGAGGGATCAGACAATCAACACAATTGCAGAGATCTGTAACATCAACCAATACGATAAAAATTGGAAGATCCGGACAAACAGGGAGAAATTCAAAATTCTCCCGTTAAGCCGAGAGTCAACGTGGCCCATCATAATAGATAGGAGGAGATACGGCTACTCCGCCGAAGGCCTTATCCTGGGCCTAAAGATCTCCGACCGCGGATACTCGAGTCACTACAAGGAGAGGCAGATTATGGCGAGGAGAGAGATCCCCAAGCTATATAGGTTCCGTGATCTTAGCTCGGCAAACATCAGGAAGTTATACCTGATGTTCATCCGAGCTAAGCTCATCTACCCTGCAGTAGTTACTCAAGCGGCCAACAAGTCCACCATGAAAAGGCTCCAGCGAGTACAGAACTGTGCATCCCTCTGCATCAACAAGACCAGAAGAAGGGAGCAAATTCGGCAGAGCGTACTGCACCATAGACAGCGTCTGCAGCCCATTAATATCGCTACCCCAAAACTGGCCAAAAAGGTCTGGTCTACAATGGCCAATGACATCATCTCAGAAGTAAAAAGAACTGGCGGCAGGATTAACATCCCTGCAAGATTGCGCGGAAGGTCGCCCAAAAACGACGCCCCTCAAGCACAAAACACTGCTCCGAGGAAAACATAGAACACATATACACATAAACACAAATCACAGCATACAAAACTATAAGACAGACACTAATCCTACGAGAAAACAAGTAAAACAACGAAAACAGAACACAAACGCAAAGTGCAATACTAACATCGAGCACTAACAAAGGCTCGAATGCTCGAAATCGCGACTACATTCAGAATACAACACAATAAAGACAAAGAATAAGAAGAACACTAAATAGATACGATTACAAAGACACACAACAAACAAGAACAAACCAGAAGGAAACACAAGTTACACCAAAAAACAAAAAACGCCTGCGATGCCCCTAAAACAAGAGCAACCCTACCCCCATTTTTCTTCATCTTTTTCATCTACTACTATCCAATTTAAAAGAGTGATTATACCATCAATCCTGAATTTAGATAGACAGCTCGCAAGTCTACCGGAGGTAAAGCTCCGCGTAAGCAATTGGCCACGAAGGCTCCGCGTAAGCAATTGGCTACAAAGGCTCCGCGTAAGCAATTGGCCACGGAGGCAGTGTAAACCTTTTTGTGTAAAAATCGAGTGAAAAGGCGGATGCATATAAAGGCGGTCCGCAATAAGTGTTAATTTTTGATTCCTGCAAAATCTTTACGTACACATCCTCTTTCAGAAACAGCTACTAGAAGAGTGGCCCCAACATGGGGGCAGCCCCTCAGGACTGCAAAAAGATCCCCCTCCGTACCATACCGGAAAAAATTGAGGTGATACAAACAATTTATAAAAAGACCCACGTGGTGCTGATCAGACTCCTCGACACTCCCAATGGTTATGCAACCATTTGCAGCACAATGGGGAACGTCGAGAGGCTGGTCTCCGACGAAGCTCAAGCTCATCTCAAGAAGATTGGGCTTGAAGCAAGTTTACCGCAGGAAATCCTGGCCCAACGAACCATCATACTAACAAAACTGGACAAATTCGGTAAAGGAAACGGCGTGGTAAAGATTGTATTCAGTTTCATTGATATGGCAAACCGAGCTAAAAACGACGGGCTGCTCGGCTTCTACCTGAAGGTCAGCCCTGATCAAATCGTCAAAGAAGAATACATTCAAATCGACTGCTGCTTCAAATGCTATGCGGTCAAAAAACACGCCACAAATGATTGCACAATTGCCGACCCTGCATGCTCCAACTGCGCCAAAACCGGACACGGTTGGAAAGAGTGCAGGAAAGGGTTCAAAAATGTATAAATTGTGGGGGTGACCACAGGGCCCTGGCCATGAGGTGCCCAATTCGTAAAGAGGCCATCCGAAAAAAGAGATAGGATGAGGGAAGAAAAAGAAGAGAGAAAAAAAATCCACGTACGCGGATACGGCAGCAAGGACTACCACTCCGACGCGAACGAATATTAAAAAGTTGGTCATGCCTAAGGAAGGGCAAGAAATCATGGCCATGGTCATGGTTGCCCACCTAGCAAACCTAACAAACCCCGGTACCTTCTCTTCCCACCTAAACCTTCTTCTTGAGAAGAATGGTTGCAACAAAAAGGTTTGGTTTCCCGAAAACCCAGACTCGGCGGGCCTTTTCAACCTCGAGTTCATCGAGGAAGAAAAAAAGACACCATCAAGTAATGGGGTTATGGAAACTGGACAAGAAGAAGAAAGGAAAATTCAAACGCCTTCGGAAGAATAAGAAGAGAAAAAAGGCGCGAAGAAGAAAAAGAAGAAGACTCCAGAGAAAACACCACAGAAGCCACACTATACTTCGGACGAGGAAGAGGAGGAGGACGAAAGGCATGAAGGGTTCCCCCTCACCGAGAAAAAAGAAATCCTCGAAAGAGGTCTCTTTTTCGACGGGAAAGACGTGGGTCTACGTGTCTTCGGCTCCCCCCTGTCCCCGGCCCCCAAAGACGACCTGGAACTGCCCATCATCGGCCTAGCTGCGGGTGAGTACAAATGGACGTACGAGGGACCATACTCCAGGAAAGAAGTGTCGGCCCTACTCTTAAAATCCCTAGTGTATATCAACCCTAGAGACGTACATAACGTAAATATGACAACATTTAAAGTCATAAGAAGTGGTCAAAAAACATCACAAATTAAATAGTGAATACCGAAAAAAGAGCAATCAAAGTGAATAATAACTGTGAGCGAATGAACTAATCAAATTAGTGGAATAAATCTAATTCAATGAAAAGTCATATAGTGTAAATAAATAAAATAAATACAAATTAAGCAAAAGTGAATAAACAGTAAATTATAGACAGTAACAGAAAATCTAGTCTTAACATAAAGTAACGAACAATTAAAGTGTTACTAAACTAATTTAGTGAAAATAAATTATGTAATAAATAAATAAGCAAAAATTATAAATTTATACAATAATAATAAATCAAATTTTAATCGATTTAATGTAAAACTATATTAACAAATTACAAAAACAGAATTAATAAACATTAAAAACTAATGTAAATATAAAGTGTAGTGAAATATAATAATCTAACGAATTAAATAAGTGTACAATGACAGTAATTTTAAGATTGTATAGTAAATTAAACTTAACCTCTCTATAATATTTGAATTGTAAATATAAAGTGTAATAAAATAAACTAAAATTAAATGAACAATAACAAATATATAACAACAGTTATCTTAAGAATGTATTATATATTATCCTTAATCTTTGTATAGTATTTAAATTTAACTTCCAAAAGTAAATTGATAACGATTTCCATGTCTCCGGGAAGCTATCTTTTCCTACTCCTACTCAGTGCTTTTACTTCCTCTGCTAAAATCTATTTTCACCACTATTTTCTATCATTCTAACTACATGCAATGTATGTAATTACCCCCTTTTTTTATTTAATTACTTAATAAACCGTTGTTGTTGTTGTTGTTGTTGTTGTTTACGAATTCAGATCCTTGGCGCACTCCGCTCATTCCGACAAAAAGCCCTAGGCCAATCGAGCTTACGAAGGTAAACTTCGAAAAGGCACCAGCTAACATCATCGAAGGAATGAGACGTATTTTTAACGCATGTCTGAATACAGGGTACTTCCCAGATGCTTATAAGACGGCAAAGATGATTTTCTTGCCCAAGCATGGAAAGGAACCAACGTTGAGAGAGAGCTACCGCCCAATTTCACTCCTGGAATTTGGCGGGAAACTCTTTGAGAAGATCCTCAGCGGGAGACTGGTGTCTCACCTGGAAGAAAACTCCCTTTACAACCCATGTCAATTCGGGTTTAGAAAGAAGCGAAGTACGGAAATGGTAATCAATGTCATAACGAAAAAGCTTTCCCAAGCCAAACGGGACAGGAGTTATGTGGATATCGTTTGTCAGGATGTATCAAAGGCGTTTGATAAGGTGTGGCAGCGGAGCATGCAGTATAAGATCTTACGGCTGGGTCTAAGTGAAAACTTAGAAAGAACTCTCTGTGACTACGTCATGGAGAGAGCGGCGTATGTCAGTCTAGGGTGCACGGAGGGACCAAAGTTTCCGCTCACTGCGGGCCTCCCGCAGGGGGGGTGTCTGTCCCCCACCCTTTACTCGATATACACCGCGGATATCCCAGCCCTTGTGTACCCCTCTTCCCTGAATATTCAGTACGCCGATTATTTCAGCCAGATAACTTATCTCCATGGAGGAATGCGCCGTGGCAAGCTCGTATGACAGTGATGGAAATCGCGAACTTGAACAACTACGAGGCTCAGTGGAAGATAAGAACAAACCAAAAGAAGTTCAAGGTGGTCCCCATTGGACGCACCCTAAGAGCAGACGTGCGTGTGGGGGATACGTGATATCCCTACACCAACGAATGCAATGTACTCGGTATGAAAATCACCTCTACCTGGTACAAGAAGCAAGTCGAAGAAAGAATTTCTTGAGCCTCGGCCGCTGTCAGAACTCTATATACATTTAGAAATCTACGTGAAAGCAACAAGAAGAAGATCTACAATACCCTTGTAAGATCTACGTTGCTTTACCCCGCCTCCACTATCTCATATGTCTCAAAAACAAAAAAAGATGCGACTTCAAGTAGTGCAAAATAAATGCATGTACCTAATCACGGGTATACGCAGGCAAGAAAGAAGAAGGCAAGAAGATCTGCACAGAGAGGCAAGGATAATACCCATTAACAAAGTGATCAAAGAGCGGACCCGGAAAATGCAGGAACTGGTTAATCGGGAACTGAGTGATGAAATCACCCAGGTGATTAACCAGAACAGAAGATCTGACTGTCGCGCCAGATTTCCCAGCTCCGCCATCCGAGTGGCTGGCGGGGACGAGGTGCCGTTCTACACATAGTGAGATTTATTACCTGAAAATAAACAAAGAAGAAGACAACCGAACTTGATAAATGAACTCACAACTACGACAAATCACCGATGAAGACAACCGCAAACCAAGATTAAGAAAAAAAAACCCGATTCTGACGATGATCAGCAACTTTGAAGAAACAAGAAAACTAAAAAACACACGCACACAAACAATACAAAAACATTAAGCACGCACCTCAATGTATTAAAAAACACAAACAAATAAGCAATGCATAACATACACAAAAAATAAACTAAAAATTGTTATGACAAATGGCTTGAACGCCATAAATAATTATTTATAATTTCTAAAAATCTACAGAAACCACAAAGAATACACGCTACCAAAAAATAATAAAAGTGATAGGTCTGATCACCAGGCTCTAGCCATCTCTTTGCACCCTACCACACTTCTTTCTCTTTTCTCCGCTTGTCTATTTTCTCTATCTACCCACACACCCTATCGTTCTGCCCTTACATGCACCCACTTTAACGTAATCATAATCATACTCATTTCCGAATTTTTAGACTTGGAAAAAATCAACAAAAATTTGAGCTCAGAGAAAAGTTCACGGCCGGCAAAGGAGGAAAAGTCGAGGAAGGCACGTCAAGAACGCCATCGATTTTCACCTTTTCTCCGCGGGACTTCATGAATAAGATCTATTTTTGTACGGAGCTAAGTATGTACGACACAAGATTTCGTACTGTGTACTGGGGAGTCTAAATTCCTGTTTACGAAGGAGAAATACTGCAAAGGGGGAAGTTTATCTTCGTATTTACAAAAAACGTTATTAACAGCGGGAAGTTTATCTTCCTATTTACAAAAGAGGGCTATTAATAGCGGGAAGTTTATCTTCCTATTTATAAGGTTCAATGTGTGAACCGTTTAAATTTCAAACAAATGTTTCCTAGGTTCATGTATGAACCGTTTAAATTTTTCACACAAATGTTTACTAGGTTCGATCTTCGACCCCCACTACGGCCCCAGAAAACGGAGTGTTTAATACATAAATAGCATCTACTTCTTACAATTATAAACACACACAGACACACACATATATATATATATATATATATATATATATATATATATATATATATATATATATATACAAATATATTTTGATATGGTTTTGTTTACTGTGAACCAAGTGTAGAATTTCCTAAGATTTCAAAATGCTTATCTTTGAGGTATTTTTGAGTCATATTCGATCACACACTATAGTTCCAGCACCACAGGAATTCAATGCGAGACCGTGGAGTAGGTTTAATACATAAATAATATCTAGGCCTCATAATTATAAACATACATATATAAACATATTTTAATATGCTATGACATACTTAAAAATAGTGGTATGAGGGATTTCTCGCAAATTTGACGCGTCTACCGGAACGAGTATAAACGCTCGATTCACTACCATTATCCTGGGTATTTGGAACAGATTCCACGTAACTGTAATTTCTGCCATTACTCCCCGATGATACTTCCTCATTTTCTTGCGTGGTATCTAATTCTAACGGATTATTTACAACGGGTTGATTATTTGATGGTCGCGAACAGTTTATATCCCTCTCATTATGTACCTTAGGCAATACAGCTGGTTTAACTCTATCTATAGACACCGTGTTCCGATGGCCATCCGAGAATTCTAATTTAAAAACTTTGTCGTCGTGTTTGACAACGCGGAACGGGCCTGCATAAGGCGCTTCTAGTGGCTTCCGAACGCAATCTACACGGACCCACACATGCGTAGCGTCCCTTAATTCCTTGGGTACAAACGTTTTAGGTACCGAGTGCAGGTGGCCTTCAGAGGTCTGTGCCAAATCTATCTGCGACATACTCTTCGCCAGTTCAGAGATGAATTTCGAATCAGCTTTGGATGAAGAAGAGGTGACCAAGGGCTTTGAGCAGAGAATGGTCGTCCCAGTGACCGCTGTACAGGGTGAAAAACCCGAATCATTAGGCAAGGACCGGATGCCCAGAAGAACGATTCGCAGGGCCATCAACCAACCTTGTCAGCGAGCCATTGTAGAGCTCTTCAAAGTCCGATGCGACCTTTCCACGATCCCGTTAGTGGTAGGTCTGTACGCTGTGGTTCTCAAACGATGGAAACCAACGAGGGCCGATAATTCTTTGAAGAGTTCAGACTCCAATTGCGCTCCTCTGTCGGTGATGGCGTATAAGGGAAGGCCAAACCTGGATATCCAGCCGCCCAAGAAGGCTAAAGCAACCGTTGCAGCACTTATGTCTGGAATCGGTATTGCTTCAATCCACTTGGTGGCTCTGTCTATACATGACAGCAGGTACCGGTTATGAGATGGGTATGTTTGCCCAGTCAGGGTACACGGCGGGAGTGGACCAACTATATCTATATGAACCGTCTCAAATCTCGAAGTGGGTATACTAATAGGCAGAACTGGGGATTTAGTGTTGCGATTCACTTTAGCAGATTGGCAGGAGAGGAATTCACGAGTCTAGGAACGTATATCTCTGTCCATATTGAACCAGAAATATGTCGCTTTTACCAACCGAAGCGATGACTTAATCCCTGGATGTGAAATGTTATGCAGTTGTTTGGAAATAACTGATCTGCAGGGTGAAGGAAAAAACGGTCGTGGGTATTTAGATGTTACCTCACACCAGAGTTGGGAATCACCTGGAAAAGGAAATGCCTTCAGTCGAGATCAAGATGACTTCATTCCTTCGTCTTGCTCTTGTGCTGCTGCCAAAGAACGGAGATCAAATGAGTCCACTTAGACCGAATTGATATTCCGAGATAGGCAGTCAGCAACCACATTGTCCTCACCAATTACATAACCTATGTCATTGACATACTCCAAAATTGCGGTCCAGTTCCGTTGTTGCCTGTCCGTTTTTGCACGTAGTGGTGACGAGTAGGCAGAGACTAGTGGCTTATGTTCCGTGCATAAATTCACTTAGCGACCTTCGATCATATGCCTGAAGTGAAGCACAGCAAGATATGCAGCCAGGAGTTCCCTGTCATAAGTGGAGTACGCTTGCTGCGTCTTACTCAACTTCGCGGAAAAGAATGCCACTGGCTGGGGAGACCCATCTACCATCTGATGGAGCGCAGCACCAACTGCAAATTGGGAGCTGTCCGTGACCAATTGGTACGGAGAGTCATTGGGTAATGGGTAGGTAACTTTACAAAGTTCGCCAGGGCCTCTTTAGTAGCTTCAAATGCTTTTCGAGCAGCATCATTCCAGACAAGTTGCCAAGCCTTAGGTTGAAGCCGTGCGAGTTCAGTCAGAGGGGCAGCAATTGCAGCGAAGTTAGGCATTATATGTCTGTAAAAACCTAACATGCTTCTCATAATAAGAACGAACACAAAAATGGACTCTCATATTGCTTCCTTAGTTCTAATACCAAGCGATTTTAAGAGGAACATATATTCCAGTCCCAAATTACAGTTTTGAACGAATCTTGGAAATTTGAATAGATCAAATTGCGCGGGTAACGGTTTCATGGCAGAACTGTCACTAAATTCCAATGTTTCCTCTACCTTAGGTTTCAAACTTGTGAACCTTTAAGGCGGTTTGACTTTACTCAACTCTTCGTACTTGAGTTTGACTTTTGGAACATTAGAGTGGACCTCCATTTGCTTACCTTTTGAGAACTTTTTTGAGCAAATAGCGTCGAGTTTAATGTTTTTGAAAAGTGACGTGGGAGATCAGGACTATTTTCCCCTGATGTGCCTCTTTCTGCTTTTCAGAGAGGGGCGGCTTATAGTCCTAACGCCCGCGAGCCCCGAGTAAATCTTTAATTCCTTGAAAAGCCGGCTTGTTTTTTGACTGGGACATCAAAGTTGTTTCCTGAATCTAAGCACCTACCGAGCAGACGAGGCTCATCAAATTTCCTTTCGTTGAAGTATGAATAAATAGGCTGTGGTTTTGGTAAAGCCAAGCCAAACCGAACCCGGCCGCCAAGCAGAAATCTGGCCAACACCCATACTATTCAGTCTCAGGTGTTGATTGAAATGGACCCCAAGCAAACAATTTATTCACCCAATTCAATCTTTCTAATCGAACGAATGCCCTATGGTTGCAACTGAATGCTCGAATCAGCACTTCAAGCCAAAAGAGCATTGACTCGTTTTGCGAGTGGATTTGTTCTGGAGACCGATGAGAGTTTTGTTGTGCGAGTGTGAGAGTAGCTTTCCAATTTTGTCACTCAATGAAGTAGCCACTATTTCAGACATGAGAGATATTTGAGATGAAATTTTGATACGGACCTAATCTTAGGTCTCTAATAGAATTGGGAAGCGGAGATGTTTTATTGACTTTAAATGGGAATTCAAAACTTTCCGCAGATTCAGCCACCGACACTAACGTCACCAACGACACTAATTGACCCTTAGTTGATCTCAAGATTTGACTATATTTAACTGTTGATGGGCAGTGGGCCGAAGTATACGTCTTCACCAGTGGCAGATCCAGGATTGAAATCTGAGGGTGTAACCTGAATTCTTCCTTTGAGTAGTCTGGCAAAAGGGCATTGATCATTAATGATGTTTATCTTACACACCATTGATAATAAATAACAGTAACTCACACAAGAATGAACACTAACTCTCTCAAATCCAAATTTTTTCCAGACATCATAAAATTAGGAATTGTGTTTTTTTTTGTAGTTTTTGGACATCGTCTAAGGTATAATAGTGAATTGAATAATTATTTTTTTTAGATTTACAGGTATTTATACATCGATCATATAAGGTACTCGTACCTTCGATCGCAACGATTAAGAAAAATGTTTTAATATATATTTTATATTATTACATAAATCTTTCTGGATAGCAGAATACAGGTATGGCTTTGAAAAGAAATATAAACAAAAAGGTCTGAAAGGGTTAATAACAGTATCTAACCCACAGCATTGATCACGGTATTTCATATGAACATCACCTCCTGTTCCTTTCGACAAATACATTGATTACGCTGACTATTCTGAGATCATTTTCGTTGTGAACCTCGATCAGCGCCTGGCCGTAGAGGCGTTCTTGACCCATGCTATTACTTAGGTACGTTTTCAGTCGTTTCAGGCCAGAAAATGAACGCTCGGCCTCCGTTTTCGAAACTGGGAGAGTGATCAGAACTAGGACGAGCCTGGCCAGGTTCGGATACATTTGGGTCTGACCGTGGGTAAGAGCATCTTCAACAGTGTCAAACTTGATTTATGATTAAAACCAGGGCACTGCTTCCGCCTTAACGAGGCTCAAGGCCTCGTAGACTTTTGCCGCCTCCATTAAAGCAGCAACATCTCCGTTGACGCCTCTAAGCAGATTTTGATGTTGAAGACGACATCAACAAACTTTAGGCACAGGAATTGTGTCATGTGACCATCTGATCTTCTGGGGGAGCTCCTCTGCTTTCTTAAAGACATCGTGGAAGCTGGTCAATGCACATTTCCTGGGTTTTTTTAGATAAGTCTCTACTTCACTGATCTTAGAGTATGCTGAGACAAAATCGATAGTAAGAGACTGCAGGGCTCGTCTCGGCTCCACGGTGTGAGTAAGAACCAACTCAGCGATAGCGAGGCCAATCAGAAAATGTGGCTCTCGGATTGCGATCAGTATGAGTCCCGCCTTCCCGTTCAAGTTGCTCACATCCTCGAGGAAGTTGGCCACAATGGATAGGAATTCAATGAACACGATACCTGAATCATGTCATTGTGGGGGGCGCTTCGTGAAGTCACTTCGCTTTTCACTATGGGCTAATAAAAGGACAAATTTGGGGGTCTTTCAGCCCTTTCACACGCACACCCACCCCTGGATCCGCTTCTAGTTTTGACTTCGCAAATCTTGCAATGGTAAGATAAAGGAAAGTGTTCTGCGGGATAAAGTTGTGATATAGAGTAGCTTCTTCCGAAGTGGGAGTTTAGAATCGTCGCTAGAAGAAGTATTGGGATTTGAAGTTGGAATATCAGAAGCTCCTCAGAAATTGAAGTGCTTTTGTTAACAGTTTGAATGGAAAGGGTCTCATTTGAAAAATTCACTGTTGAAAAACTTGGAAACGAGATTGAAAGAATGAGAACCTGAACGGTGCTTGGAAGTGGATTCGACAGGCATATTCAGACAAAGGTTAGTCAAGGATTATTTAGTATCTCATTTAAGGCGCCGCCCTAAATTCGTAGAGTTAAGTAAAGTGAATTTTCCGTTCCTCGAAAGATCGTTTAATTTAATTTTAACTTCAAAGTTGTAATCAATTTAAAAAAAAACAATTCTTCTTCGAGCAAAGAGTCATTCACTTCGTCCATGTTGAATGAAATATAAATCTGATTTGATTTTCCGTTTAATTCTTTGACAGAAATAATGTGAGATTACACAGTATCTCTTCTGCCATACAATTCAAATTCGAATAGGAAAACTGATTTAGCTTCTGCAATGGTACTATTAAGATTTCGATAATCTTTCAATCCTCACATTCGGAAGGAAGAGAGACTAAATTCTCGCACATCATTTTTATTTAAAAATATGTTAGAAAATGAATTTAAGAGATTTTGTAATAAGTATTTTAAGAAACATCAAAAGTCGATGAGACGTGTCTAAAACTAACAAAGGAATTTTGTGGGAATATTACTTTCTCGCAACAACCACAATTTTCCCATCGTATCCATACCTAAAGGAAATCTTTTTCCTTTTAACATCTGAAAGGAAAGAGAATAAAAGTAGAACAACCTTAAGAATGACCAACGAGTGAATCACCTCATACACAGACTTCTCTTAACATTAATCTGAATTTAATAAATGGAAAATAAACTTCCGTTTAATCATTTCCAATGTGTTAGAATTAATTTCACCAAATTCAAGGGTTAATTGCAAATGGGTTTGAAATATGAACTTTAGGAGTAGGTAGTAGACGGATTGATTTTTTTAAAAAGTTCAAATGTCTTCTCCAAAGATGCTTTAAAACGAATTGAGTCACAAACTCACTCGATAGTTAGAAGGTTAGGAAGTAGTTATAAAAAGAAAGAATTTTATTATGTAATAGTTTGAAATATAGAAAAGGACGATGTAAAGAGAGGTTTGAACAAACTTGAATGTTTGAAAATAAAGGCAACTTGCGTTAGACTACAAGTTTCTGTGTTTGAAAGAGACATTGGCTTCAGGTCGCAATTTTTTTTGTTTGAAAGCTTAAAATTAGGAATAGAGAAGAAATGTGATAATATTTGATATGTGTATTCTATTTAAAAGAGTCAGCATTGTTGGCACAGACCTATGGATTCAAAGGTGGGGCCAAGTTTTAAAGGGAACAGAAAAGGGGGGAAAGCATTAACTAATTCAGAGTGAAATACAACCATAGTATCGGTTTAGAAGTAAGTTTTTTGCTTCCAGAGGAATCTTCAGATGTATTGATCCTAAGTTTCCCCATGAATAGGTTAAATAAGAATAGAGGGTGAAGAGTGTTTAATCATGATAATTGATAAAGTTATGTAATAGATAAGGGTAGATTATAGATTGCTTAACGTTGTTTGAAGTTAATTCGTTCGTTTGCTAAGTTCTCTAAACGCTGTGTGAAGTTTATTTGTTTTAAGTTCCCTTAACGTATTTTGGAAGTTTGTTTCTTAAGTTTTCTTGACGTTTTTTGAAGTTTTTTTGGTAAGCCGTTTATATAGATGCTAATCGTGGGGTACTGGTTAACACGAAGGAAAATAACTCAGCAGATAAACAATCTTTTACCTTATCGGAGTGTTTTACCTTCTTGCTGCCTTCTCTTATCTTTGAATATGAAGACACTTATTATTATTGTAGAGGACACTTTGGTATAGCTAGTTCGGTTAGAGATGTTAAAAGGAGCGAGATAGAGATCTAGATGCCTCTGTATTCTACCAAAATCACTACAAGTTTGAGTCTTCCCATAAAGACGATTATGGGGAACGATTCAGTTTGATTTCTCATGCTGTCTCCGAGCGTGGAGTCCTACCCCGGTCGACGTCTCGCGAAGGCAGAGGCAATAAACTGGAGTCTCATGAAAGGATAGTAAGTAAACGGTGACTCTAATGACAGTTCGTTTTTCTCAAAATTCAGCGCATCCGCACTAATTTGAAGGCCAGGTCGCTACAAAAGGCTTGTGTTTGTGAGTGTGTGCGCGCACTCTTGGCTAGGAATATATTTGCTTGTGTGAGGTTGGCGAGTTCTGGTGTAATTTTAACAGCATTTTTGCAGACTAAAATGAATCTAAAGTATTTAAGAGTCTGTTACAAGAGCAACCAAATATTTATTTGCAATGTTCGAAATATTTGATGATATTAGAGACACCACGACAAATAATAAAAGAGAACACATCAGATTCGCTTAATACGAGCTTAAATTAATTTAAAAGTTAACACACCTAATAGTTAATATGCTTAGAATGGAAAATTAATTCAAAAGTGAAACGAAAAACCTAGAGGTAGATGAAATATGAGGGTTCTAGACAAGGAAGAGGAAGTAAAAGTGTCTCCTCTGAAACTTCGTAGTTATCTGATTGAAGAATGTGTATCCTCTTGAAAAGGCCCCATATTTCCCATTACCGAACAAAGGGGGAGCTGGAGTTCCAAGATCAAATAAAAGGCCCACCCTTGTCTTATGTCTTAAAATGTGTACTCACACCCTTTCGTCACCGGCCCAAAACGCCCCTCCACACAAATCTCTGTGCCTCCCCAGTATGCCAGACCAGCGGTTTCACTCGCCGCATGTGGGAGAAAGCCCTACCGTACAATGACACAGACTTCACCCAAAGTGCACTAAGAGCCACAAGTCCCAAGCGCGGTCGTCAAATAAGGTTTCAAAAGAATCCAATAAAAACGGCCAGTCGGCGAGAGAACTAGAAATTATACCCGCTGGGGATAGAGGAGCTATCTGGTGGACAGACAAAGCGGGCAGACACAAAAAAGAAAGGCAGATAGACGAAAGAAGAAAGAGAGAAAATACACAGGTTTAAAATATAATATTAACACATTAAATATCAATTGAACCTAATTGACGCACATTCTTCCAGTAAAATTACTAGCCCGGTAAACTCCTTACATTATATTTCCAGAACTTACGCTCGTTAGTGCTTTTGTAATGCCAGCCATTTATTATAAAACTCTCTACAGCGAAACTTTTTTTTTTGCAACCTCTTGTGAAATAGTTTCACACTGAATTCACTAGGCAGTCATTTCAAGATCAGCCAATTAACACTACTCTAAACTTAAAGCCCAGACACACATCACTAATTAAAGACCATAAGCCGCCAAACCAGGGCATATCTCACCAGACACCGGTGTGTACACCGCACATCCCTCCATTTGTAACCGCTTCAATCTATCTGCTTGCCCTATTCCCCAACGCTGAATCCTAAATTTAATATAAGATACTCCACCCCTTCTCAAATCCCGCGCCTCGCATGAAAAGGACTCATGCGCGCGCGCACACACACACACGCACACACAGACACAGACACCTTCCATGCAAAACCTATGGGCGCGGCCTCACTCTGTAGCAGGTTTACTAACGGCTCGCTGCCCTGAGGAAAAAGAAGCCGGTGTTACCATCACCAAGAAGGAAATTTTACTAGAGTCGAAAACCAACGTAAGTATCTCCTCCATAAGGTTTTGGAAGAGATTTGTAACTGAAGTGGTGAAGTTAAGGAAAGTGAGAATGTATAGAATACACATAAAACAAATAACCTAAAGATAAAAATATTTGTAGCCCATGGAATAGGAATGCGCGCAATTTTATTGGACTTGGCAACCCTTGCAATAAAGGAAAGTCTTGCTGGGCTGAAAAAAAAAGCCAACATTGGTGTAACCAACGATGGCATTTTTATTGATAAAACTAAGAACGATCATAGTAAGGAAAAGGTGAAGAAAATGTGTCTGCCAAAATATAAAGAACAAAATAAAAGCGGTTAAGGATAGAAAAGACCAAAATAAAACATTTTCAGACATAAATACTGGGGCATGAAGGGCACGCTATAAAAATCAAAGACCAGGTTGGCGAGCACAAGGTATTTCAAGGATAATTCAAAGAAGTATAGAGTTCAAATTTACATACAAACCATTATTTGTCCAATACACCCAAATAATTATGTTTATGATGGCAGGCAGTTGACATCACCAACTAAATTCAACCAAATTTAATCGTTTTTTTTAGCCATTTAGCCAGATTATAATTCATGCATGGCATTTAGATACCAACCTAATGCGCGTTTTGTTGAAAAGTACAGGTATAATGGTGGATATCGCTGAAGACCCTCTCTGATGGCCCCAAGCCTGATCGGGGGAGGGTTTACGCAAAAATTTATGGGGATCTAGGAATTGCGCTCGTAAGACTAATCGACACTCATAATGGTACGTGGTTATTTTCTCAAAGGAGAGTGATTGCGAAATTAAGACTCACAGAAGCATTATCCTTCACCGCCTCGATCCGTGGATTGGGGGGCACAACGTTGAAGAAATTCATGCGGAGGTGGAAAAAAAGTCACACCTGGGCGAAGGTAGCTGAAATTATAAAAGTCAAGGAGTACGCACACGTATTCAAAATAGTATTTTGTGATACGGCAATGGCGGGTAAAGCTACGGATGGAGGTATGCTCCTCTTTAACGTACGTGTCTGCCCTGAGCAGATCAAACGTAAGGAGTTTATCGACTTACAGATGTGTTTCAAGTGATATAATTACGAGGAGCACACCACAGCCACCTGCCGCCGGGAAAACGTTCATTTGTGCTCTATTTGCTCGTCAGATGCACATTCTTGGAGAAGCTGTAAGAGCACCTCTATGAAGTGCCTGAACTGTTCAGGAGAATATAAAACGCTCTCCATGGCTTGCCTGGTCAAAAAAGAACTTTTAAAGAGAAAAGCTAATCAAAATAAACAGGTAGAAGAAAACAAGGTGAACAGTACCTATGCCAAGGTTGCTAGAGCTGGTGTCACGGAGTCTCGGGAGAACAAAACATACCTCCACGTCGAGAATGAAAACTCAACAAAAATTATGTGTTGCATCTATTACGCTCACATTGAAAATATCTCCTCCCCGGGGTGCTCTGCGGATGAACTAAATAGAATGCTGGCGCATAATGTGGGAGAATATGGGGTTTCCCCCAAACCCACGATCGGAGGAGATTCATAAGATTATTCTCAAACCCCAGTGCGAGACTAGTTTCCAGAAGCTCCCCACCCGCAGCAGCGCCCTAGCTCTCTCCAGAGATCCTAGGATCCAGGCTCAGGCAGCAAAGGAAGTAAAGACACGCACTGAGAAGCAAAACGACCCACAAACTATACAACAAACAAACTCAATTACACACATAGAGAAGGATAATGAGGTCACGATGACTGAGACAGCGAGACCTGAGGGGGGGGCGGCACAATTATCCCGCTCACGGAAAACCTTACAGCCTCAAAGACATCCGAGATCGTCCTCTTCTTGTAAGAGGGAATCTAGGCACGCTTACCATTCGAGGAAAATTAACTTGAAAGTATTTGCTGTCGAAAGGTCCCCTTTCCCTAAAGAGATGGATGTCCTTGATGTATCGGAAGGAATGATATCCAGAAGATACAACTGGGCATTCACCTCGGACGACTGCAGCGAAAAGCAAGTCGAGGAGGCTTTACTCCAAGGCTTAATAAAACTGGTACTCGAAACCTTTATTATTCTATCGGACAGCAAATACAGAAATTAACGTTCAGGAAAAATAATCACGCCACCAAACACTCCACAAGGACCTAAGCTCGTAAGAGAATAAGTCTAAAAACAACACAAACAAACACAGGACTCTTTAGTGAACAAGACAAAGGAGACATTAAAAACACTACATATTAACTCACACGATTGGACGACCCCCCAAAAATATTATACGGTAGCCTAATACAAAAGTGTGACCCAGACGTTATATTTATCTCAGAACATGGGATAAATGACACAGACAGGATAAAACTTTCCCCTACGAAGTCTTAACTAAAAATTACAGAGGAGAACGTTTCGACGGATACGCGATAGCTGTGAAAAAAGGTTTTGAATTCAGATCAATAAGTGGACTCGATGGGTCATACTTTGCTGTTGAAGTCCGTACGGCAGTGGGCCCCCTGATCATGGCAACATGGTACCAGCCCCCAAAAGAGGATACTTGCCCCTTCATAACTTCCTGCAACTTTATGGTCACAGAAAAACCGGGTTTTTAGCCGGCGACCTCAATGCGAGGCGTGCTGCCTCAGATTCCACGTCGACCAACCCAGCAGGTATAAATCTTGACACACTTATTGACAGGCAAATTATGACAAGAATTGCACCAGACTTCCGGACATTCAATACACATAGATCAGCCACAAAACCAGACATTATGCTCAACCTCTGACTGAAGGCTCCTTATACGTCCAATTTGCGGACGATATAACGATAATATGTGCCACACCTTATCGGAATGTGAATTACATGGCACAGAGTACCACGGTAGAAATCGAAAACATTAACTCTTTCGAGAGAAAATGGAAGATATCTACCAATGCTAAAAAGTTCCGTGTAATTCCACTATTCCGACGGGCCCTCGCAGACATCCGTGTGGGGGAGAACACATCCCATACCGCACGGCGGGCACGGTTCTGGGACTTCGGATTACGACTCGTGGATGAGGGAGCCGCGTAGCTAAAACTAGATCGAATGCACGGAGGGACTTAGGGCAATTTTTCAGATTCCTAAACCTGAGTACCTCCAACAACTAAAGATCTATAATGCATTCATTCGATCCAAGCCCCTGTATCCACCAGTCTCTATAAACGCGAGTCCCGAGACCCAAGTCCTTAGACTACAAAGGGTCCAAAATAAGGCTGTCTATATTACAACGAGAACTCGAAGAAGAGAGTGGAGAAGGCAGAGTGAGATCCATGGTGAACTGGGGTTAACCCCCATAAACGTTGAGCTTCACCTGAGAGCAAGCAAGATCTGGAACAATATACACTGGTGCCTCCCTCCTGAGTTTGTACTCGAGAACATGGACTTTGATGACATAGGAGAATAAAAACTTTTTAAAAGCAGCAGACTACTCATTAACAATGACGTAGACACAATGTTCACTTAGATTTTTACAATACCCAACCAACACAAAGCCAAACGCAATCCCTTTTCAATAAATTAGTCAAGTGCTAATTTTCACAAAAAATTTTACCGCGATTAACTCGCCAAAAATATCAAAAACAACAAAAAATAAACAAAATAATAAAAAATAACAATTATAAAATAAAATAAACAAAATAATCAAAAACAACTCAAATCAGGGCGTAAACAACCCAAATAAAAACAAAAACTCTCTTCACCAAAAGCAGTAGAGATCTAACAACCCTCTGCTATAAAGACTTGAATGCCTTATATATATTTATATATATATATATATATATATATATATATATATATATATATATATATATATATATATATATATATATATATATATACTTAGGTGTATATGCAAAAAATATTTAATAAATAAATAAAATATATACCAAAACGCAGAGAAAGCCAGAGATGCTTTATCACCAGGGACCTGTCTTTCATTCTACTTTTCATTTTCGCTTTCCTATCATTTTTTCCTAATTTTCCCCACCATTTCTCATGCTAAAATCTTCTATTACTATATTCTTCACTTTATATGTCCAAGTCCAAGTCTAATTCCAGGTGTAGTATTAATTGGTGATGGTGGTGGCGATATTCTGCTCTTCTGCCTCCCTCCCCTCTCCATCTTCTTATTTCTGGTAATTTAAACCTTCCCATCTACTTTCAAACACCTAAATTTTAGACGTATTTTTTCTCTGCAACATGCCTCTCTTTTTACTCATATCCATGGCAATAATTTAGACTTCATGACCGCTCTCACTCATCTGGCTCTGCTCTGATACCTGCCATCTCTGAACTCTTCTTTCTTGAACCTCGTTTAGTATTGCTTTGTCCCAACCCACTAATCCCACTTCTGCAACCCATCGTATCTCATTCATTGATCTTAACTCTCTCTTAAGACATTAAGGGTTCTCTTCCTGTTTTCTATCCTATAACCGACCTCAACGCCAGCGAAAAGGGTATAGGAGGGGGGCTAACTCCTAATTCACGCCACTACAACCGGTTCCTAGAGAGAATAGTGCGCTATCTCGGTCCTCAATTAGCTCTTTCAAATACATCTAACTCTCTTTTCAATAATTCTAGCTTTCAAAGGTTTCGTTGTAACTAGTAGAGGTATATCAGTTATGGTAGAAGCTAAGCTAAGGGTCTCTCTGTTTGCAGACGGGAGCCTTCTATGTTAAGTGAAACCACACAATTTGAGTGAAATTGAAGTGCAGAACTTTAGTCAACAGAAAATAGAGGGGACAACTAGGTATGGCCTATAGCGTACGAGAAGTGCAGGCGAGCGGCTTAAAGGCTTCGTTTAAATGAGTCTTTTTTTTAAGACTCAGGATGACCGAGGGGATTCGCCGCTGGCTAACAGTGGTCCAGCGACGCTGGAAGCTGTTCGCAACTCGCCTACGCTATTATTTTTTCTTTGCCCCCTTTCCTACTCTCCTCTATCTACAGGCCGACCAGATGCGACCCAACTCGATGTGACCGACTCAATTTCCTGGAGAACTCGATGCCTAGACAAATGGGCGTTGCTGACTCAATGCCTGGACAACTAGATGTGGCCAACTTGATGCCTAGAGACACGTGATGTGGCCGACTCGATGTCTTGACAACTGGACGTGGCCGACTCGATGCTTTGACAGCTGGACGTGGGAGACTCGATGCCTGGACAACTGGACCTGGCAGAATCGATGCCTGGATAATTATATATATATTTTTGTATTATATTTTAAGTATAATTTAAGAAGATAAACTATAGAGTATAAATAAGGCTTGCATTTTTATACATTTATTACACATTCATTAAAAGACAATAAAATAATAATGAATTGGCATTACTTTAACAATAGGTTTAAATTATTCATAATTATAAGCAATTCCTAGTAAATAATGTGTAAAACTATATTACGAGCTCGCTCGTCAGCATCCTGGGGGTTTTTTATTGCAAAGGAGGGGCGTAGCATTTTATTATTTTCCTTAGAAATTCAGCCTGACTCATTTGGACTTTATGAAAATCATGTATGGACTTCCAAATTGTAAGATATTCCATGCTGTCCTCATTCTATAACTTTCTAATTGTTGCTTCTGCGTGGTTCTTAATTCTCTCTTTGCCGATGAGGGTTAGGTTAAGTCATGAGAGATAAACTACACAAGCTTAAAGTTAATTTACTTCGGTCAGTATGTTCACACGCTGATTTAGCTAAAATTAAACGACACTAAATAAATGTAAAACTTGATTTAGTACAAAAGTTTAAATGCAACACTTCAAACGTCGTGGTAACCTTTGAAGTTGACGCGTCAACACCACACGTGTCTCACCACACACCAGAAGTATGTGCGTAATTGTTTGTTTGTCCATCCGTGCACCGTTGGTTGGTTGTTTGATATGAAAAATAAGAATAATAATTTATACTTTTAAACGTGGCAATGACAGAGGCATTAGACACAAATTCGGGCATGTATTCCAAGATTTCGAACTTGACTACTACACTATTCGGCATTGACTTGGCTTGACATCGAACCGGTCGCATCAAATCGGCCACATCGAATCGTACCCTACCCAACGGAAAGCCTGTAAAGGTAGTGTCGCATTCAACTTCAAACTTTAGCATAACTGTTTGTAGTTTATTCACATAATCTTTTATGTTATTCCTTTGAAAGACCAACCGAATACTTAACCGAACGTGAGTTGCTAAATGTCTAGCGTATGGCATCACGAGGAGGTCGGTTTGAGTGTCAACACTTACCCAAACGCGCTTCCTATTAATAGGGAGCCAACCTCTCATTTGCTTTACATGTGTTAATGTGAGGCATTGTGATCCTGTTGTGTGCAGCGCAAATTATGTGAATTTCCACCGCCCCTACACCAGTTTAACAATGAGAGGCTGTTTCTTCAGATTTAGGATCGAATTTTGTTTTCTGAAGCAGTTTAAAGTGTCAGGGTGTGGTTTGCGACATGGCGTCTCCTACGCCTAACTAACTTAAAAAGTATAGTCCAACAATTTTTCCTTCCAAACCTATGAGTATGACATCTTCCATGCCCATTTAATGCTCTTCCCTAAGCTTTAACTCTCCGTGAATACTACTCTAAGGATGCAGGCAATAAAAATTAATCCTACTCTCTACCAGCTCAATCTATAACTCTAATACCCACGATCCATCTCGAAATAGGAATTAAACATACACCGCCATCAATTGGTGAGGCTCACTGGAAAGCCAATTCAGAGAGGTGGAAGGTTCCAATCCTGCCCCTTCCAATATAATTACCTTTAAAAGAAGAACAATCGACCAAAACTTTGAAGTAAAGGCTAATACGTCGGATTTCTAGATGATCTCCACCTACTTAGTCCTCTTTATAAAATATGTATTCTAAAATCCGTGATCCTGAGATATCATTTCCTAAGCCCTCCCTACTCTGCTATCTATCCAGCAGGACTCGGGAGTTATACAACAAGAAAGGCTAAAGCCAAAGCCTTTCATAGACCCACTATAGTACTGGTTCCACCAGCTTTCTCTAAATAAGTTAGAAGGTTACGTTCCTTGAGTGTAACTACCCTAGTCTTGGTACCTTAGGAGAAACCTGCAAAGCCTCGTCTCTCCCTGGTTCCCGTTGTGTTTGTTTGCAACAGACTACGTTATATGCATCCGCACTGCCCCCACTCATCTGTGTTTTGTAAAAGAATACCAGTATATACGAACAGTTCCAATCCACAAGGTAGAATAGGATTTAATGCCTTTCCAAACCTGTTTGATGTAATAAGGCCAAATTTGTGCTCTGCTTTCCACCTCCCTATCATCCGCGACTCCGCGTTTGATATTGCACGGGTTGTTGCAATTATCCATTCTTCTGGGTTCTTGAACACACCTGAGTATGCGAAACTAAGGAAAGTGACAAGTTGGTTAGGTTGTCTGCACAACATAAGTCCAACTATCAGTTATTTACGGTCACTTGCATCAACTACTTAGAAGGAATTCATACCACCATTTGAGACTGTTAGTAGAGAAGGGGAAGGCAGCAACAAGGAATATGAAGATGCAAGTCATCGGCCGTCATGTAACGCAGTGGCTTCAGATGGATTGATCTTTGGAACCCTTCTGTTTCTCGTACCCCAGGCCCTTTGCTAAATGTAAGTGGACCAACGATGCTTGGGCAGCATTTTTTGCGGGATTTCTGCATGTATAAGGACAGCAATGACCTATAATTTCTTTTTTTAGTACTATAAATGGCTTCATGTGAGCCTAGTTATGGTGCCATGGAGTTTCTGAAGGAAGTAAACCTTTTCCAAAATATTTACCTTGAAAGTGGGTTCGGTTTCTGTTGGGGAGTTTATCTGTAGTTTTGCCTATGAATTTTATTTTAGTAATTTCTGAGGATGATAGATTTTTATCCCAATCTCTTTCAAACCTCTTAAAAAGGGCAAGCCACCAAGGAATTTCACTCTTTCCCGATTTCCATTGTGGCCATTATCTCTAAGATCCTGAGGAGGTATTTGGCTTCATGTCTCTAAGAATCCTGCAATCTTAGTCTAAATCTGTTCCCTTCAAAATGTTGCTGATAGCCTTAGCCCTGCTGCGGATAACTCATGTTACATTATTATTTTCTTCGATCTTTCAGCAGTCATGGCACAATCAACCGCATTCTGGTTTTGAATAGTTTCTGCGATTATATCAGTGGTTACGATACTACGGTCGACTAGTTCCGGTCTCGCCTTGCCTCTCGAAATAAATCTAGTCATTCCCAACTCTGTTCCTATCGGCAACTATCCCCCCATAGTTTTGTCCTTGAGCTAGTCCTCTACCGAATCTCTCTTCCACCAATGGGTGAACTCTTATACCGTCTTTACTTTTTAGCTCACCTTTGCGTTGATGGGATACAAATTTATCTTTTATTTCTTCCATTTTCCTTTTTCATTATGATTAAAAACCTCTTATTCACGAACACAACCATCACAAATGGGCCAACAACGAACTTTCTAGCGCTGAACCACAAAAAATACAGAACGCTTAGCTAATGCCATCCACACTGCAATTGAGTAGTATTGTGGCGTGACCCCTCATCTAAATCTTGGTCATTCATCCTTTTCTTATACAATTCAAAATATGCGTTTTTTGACAGAGATATTTATTATAGATTCCACATAAAGAATATCACAAAGTAATCTACAAAGCTGTACTTGTGTTGCAATCTTCGAATTCAATGCCACTTCGACAACAGGTATTTTAACACTTCCACCCATGCCTTTTATTTCAGGCGCATCGACTACTGTAATTCCTCATAAATATAATCTGACTCCATCTATTTCTCGCCTTTTTCAGATCACTCACATCTATACAACCGTTCCCGCTTCTCACCTTCGAAGCTCGGGCTAAACAAGCTTTACCTGCCTAGACGCTTCCACGCAAGATCCGGTTCATTGCCTTAAAACTCCCTCTGTCTAGCTCTCAAAAGTAAACCTGTTCTGTTTTGCCTGTATTCCCCGCTCTTCCTCTCGTCTCGTGCTCTAGTTTCCTCGATCCTATCTTATTTGAGGGGGTGACCTCGCTTACCCTCTTTATAGCGCCGTGATTGGAATAACCTGCCTATTAATCGCCATTATTGACCCATCTCTCCTTGCTTTCAACTGAGATCTGAAGAGCTTTCTATTCTGCCAGGCCTTCCCTCCCCTCCTATTCTGATTTCTCTTGGGTACTCTTTGCATCCACAAGGGGATGTTAGGTATTGTATGCAAAACCTTGTTGCGGATAACATGGAGGAGTGTACGCTCTCCCTGCTCCGATACACGCAGTCCCCTCCCCCCCCCAGCCTCAATGCCTTTAAGATGATCTGTGGCTAGGGCTATATATCTTCCAAACATCTTCACTCCCTCTGTCTTCACCACTTTCTTTACATCTCTCTCTTTACAAACTCTTTGCTGCTTACTTCCTCGTTTATGTTGCTTTAAATTCGAGGCAAATCATCGTACTTCTTCCTTTTCAGGTGCCTAAACTGCTCGTTTATGAGTTCATTACCCTGTGGAGCGCTATATATAAAAAAAAATTTTTTTTATGTTTCCAGTCTATTATTATTCTGAGGAACTTTTTAATATGTTTCTACAATGTAGCTAACCAATAATCATATACATGCCAAAAAATTTTTTAGCTTTATTATGTGCTATCGCGTTAGCAAAATCGTTGCGCTATTGGTAACAAAATCGTCCTTGTCATTTCCTTATACCAACCTGTCTATCTGTCCATACGACTTCGGGGACATCTGGCAATGAAAATTAATGCCCCCCCCCCTCATGACTTGGCCTGTTGTTTTTGGTTTTTTGTAGGCGCTTTAATGAGAAATTAAAAGATTGAGGTCATATGTATGTAAGGGGATTCGATCTGTTCCCCTGTGGAATCAGTGCATCAGTGTCCTTTCTGCGAACACAATTCAACTTAGCGACTCTTAACACAACTTGTGTTGATGCTTTTATTTTTGGTACGGTTTTAACACCAAATCGCACTCTTTTATTATGGGTTTAGCACCAATTACTAATCACAATACGAGGCTTAACGTCGTCTATTGGCACTCTTTTTGCACACATTTTACCATAGAGTTTGACTCTTTGGTCTGCTTTCCCGCAGATTTGCACTCGTTTAAGCCCGATTGTTTCCTCTTTGGTACAATATTTACCAAGAAGTCCCATTTTGTGATTCGAATTTCTTACCCTTTTTACGAACATTTTACAATCAATTTCAACTCTTTTGGAAAATGATTTTACCAACAAATTTCACTTTTTAGCACGATTTAACAATCTAATTGCACTTTTTATTGTGCTGCGTTTACCCTTAAATTGTTTGTGTACGGATGTTTGTCACATTTGCATTCTTATGTTAACAAATTACCACAATTTTTTTATATTTTTTACGGACTTTGTGTACATTTGCCTTCTTAAGTTAACAAATTAACGACAAAACTGCACCTTTTACGGATTTTACCACAAATTTGCACTCTTTTTTTACGGATTTTGTCACATTTGCCTTCTTAAGTTAATAAATTAACGACAAAACTGCACCATTTACTGATTTTGCCAAATTTTCCTTATTATGCTTAAATGTTAACAAATTACCAGAAATGTGTACTCCGTTGGTCCATGTTTCACAACCGACCTGCAAATCTTTTGTGGGGCTTTTCTCAGTGCGGACCTACAAGTGAACGTGGGATCCAAATCACAGGTCTCTATTGCTATGGCAACCGCCGTGAAATAGACCCGAACCAGGGCTCCATCCAGCGACTAACCACATTCCATGTAGCTTAACTTACTTCTCAGTGGAATCGGTGCTTCCATTGCGTTTAATCATAGCCCTCAATTATTGTTCCAATGACCTAATTATTGTAAGGCTATTTATGTCAAACCGCAGTTTGTTTGGGGGGATAAAAGATAGGAAACTGATGTAACCAACGAGAGTCTTTTTACTTGGCGATAATGATGAAAAAACAAGCAAATGGAACGGAAACATAAATAAGCAGAGATAAAGTAGGCTCATGAAGTGTGAAAGGTTCATCGCATGAATAATAAAAAGGAGGAGACTATTTGTGGCGCTAGAAACAGAAAAGACTCAACTCTCTGACTCTTCCTCTCTTGCGATGGAAGCAGATACCCATAGGGTAGGGGGTAGGGTGCATCTGAGTAGCTTATCTTCTCTACTTGGGGAAAGACATCATAAATTTCCTGGGACAGCAACAAAAATTGAAAGTACTCAAAAGTAAAAACTTTTGAGTACCTGTCCCGAGATCTGCACTGGCTCCCCATCCGTTTCTAAACATCTCCCGGCACTAGAGACCCTCATGTTCCGGCTTTGGACCTTGGTTGCATGTAGTTTCTGGTCGTTTGTGCCGGATTTAACACCATGTTTTATTAATATGTGCCCCTAATATGTGGAATGAACTGCCGGTCTTTATACGCCCCTCTCCTTCCCTTGGTGTCTTCAAGAGCATCTTAAAAGCTAGCAAGAATAGAAGAGCGCTCTGCGAGGGCCCGGTTCACACAAGAGCGCCTATAAATATGGACGTTGATATTATTATTAGTTTTTTATTATCTTACTATAATTCCTCCTATTCCTTCGTTCGCACGTAAGTTGACAAAGGAAATAAATTATAAATGCTTGGGCATAATTCAACTAGGTCGGCAATAAAAAGGGTGAAAAGTAGCGTAGGTGAAATTGTACAGAAGTAACACAACTCTAGTAGCTAAAAGAGGAGACTACTGGGAGGCATGAGGATAGATAAAAATTTTAGACAAGAACAAGAAAGAATTGAGAAATTAGATGAACACTATTGTTGAATGGTCATTGTAATTACACGCGAATTTGATCTTTAAACTGGAATTGATGAAGTAATTCGCATTCGTGCTAATAATATTTATGTTAAAAAAGATGGCAAATATTAAAGAATTCTTAAAATTTATTCTAAAAAGGTTCTTTACCCCCAAACCAAATCCTAGTCATTGCGAATCCATGAAATCAATTCTAGAGTGCAGATAAATCCAATCGCGGCACTTTTTTGCTCGAAACATCGGAGAATTGAGGTGGACGACTTTGCAACAACCTAGTAGTTTCCTCTTCATAATAATCTCTTCATTTAAACTAGTTTAGTAGAAGGAATTGGAGGGTAAAGAAATAGCGGGAGGGTGGGGTGCGTTAGTCCACCCACCGAAGGACCGATCTCTTGAACAACCGGGAATCATCGCCCACCCCACTTTTCTTTATTGGATTGCTACTATCTTGTTAGTTCATTCCCTTGGGACAGGGAAAATAATGCAATAACGATTATCTTCCAACTATCTTACCAGAGATGAGAAAGAGCGATTGGGATAGTAATAATGAAAAGTATTAGCAGCATTTTCATTCATTCATTTTATGTTTACTTAATTATTTATAGCATTTTTTTTTAATTTAACTAAGTAAAAACGGAGTCCTCATTTCATCACAGCACCGAGAACAAACCAAGAGGTAATGAATGCATTTTGACGCGTTCCGAGATTTTTTAAAAGTGATAAAACGAAGATTTATTCCCTCTCTTAAACTCTTGTTTTAGTTAACGGACGATATTAGAAGCTGTCGGTAACCACTCCATATTTGGTTTCCATAACGATTGCCACAATAATATTGAAACCGAAATAGCCATAAAAGTGGGCGGGTCTGGAATAGATTCGCTGATTTTGCTGGCTTTCAATTCCTATCTTGTGTTCAGAATTTAACTCTATATTGAGGGCATTTTTTGTCACCCTTTATTGATGCGTTATGTACTTGTGTTATGAACGCTTATTATTCCTGTCATGTACTCATAACTGCGTTCGGACGCAGCCTTATCTCTAGTAGTAATTTATAATCATTAAAATGTCCAATTCGAGGGTCATTTCAATTATATTAACCCCAATTTGATCAAATTTCGGCTCTTTATCAACAACCCTTCCGCAATTAGAGCGAGGTCATTCATAATCCCTGTCTGAGGGTGCAAGTTCGTACTTTAGAATGTCTATGCTCTTTGTGCAAACTTGTGGAACTCATAATACCTCCCGGTCCCAATATTATTAAGAGTTGGCGCGATTTGTTTTGGTCTTTGTTCTCCTTAATCCTATTCTCTATTTCCGTTCTTTCTTCACTATTATCTGTCTGCCTTTTCTATATTTGCTCCCATGAGGGACTCGGGGACATGAGGTCATGTAGAACATGGGCAGATATATATATATATATATATATATATATATATATATATATATATATATATATATATATATATATATTCGTTGGAATTTGCTTAAAAACGAATAAAATACCATCGTTGGTTACATTTTTATTTCGTATTTTGAAAAGTGCATGTGATAGAATTCAGCCTATCACAGCAAGCAAAGTTTTAGTGTTAATTAGTTGTATTCCTTTGGTCAAATTCCCCGTAAACAAACAGTTTCACCCCCAACTCCATTCACGCAAGTCATGAAAACGTGCCACGATAGTCTTTCCTCATACACACACATCTTCCATGTGTATATATATCTACATAGCTTTCCAGCTCCATGAACTTTCAATTCAATCTTAAAACTATAAATAAAGCAAACTATGGCTCCTGAGGGTGTTTTCATATAAATCACAAAATCTAAAACTTCCTCATCTTTGCAAACTTCAATGCAGTAATTTTCCTTATTTTTCCTCCTTGAGCATTGCAACAAATTGGCAAATTTATTCTCACAAGAGTTTCTCACTCCATTTGTAGTCCATCTTGTCTGATGCCTTGATCAAACAATCGCATTCGTGAACAATGAATGAGTTGCCTCGATTGTAAGCTAAAGCCGCACAATAAATCATTACAAAAGCCGGCAAAGAGTAAAAGAAATAATAACAACGTTAGCCAAAAGGTAACAAAGATTAATTCGACTGGTCCTGATTGCCATTCATTCAAAAGCAGGATTTATGGTGATTTAACTGGTTTACAAATCTAGATCCAAACAACCTTAGTCCTTAGAGTGCATGAATTTTCCCTGCGCACTCGTGCGTTTGCATAAGTGTTGATCTCGACATCGCAAACAGAGAGGAAAAAACAGGAATTCTGTCTCTATTGACCTCGATGACGTCAAGCAGAACACCCCCGCAGAGGTTGCAACCTGGTGGCACTAACAAACGTGTTATCTCTCGCTCCTGATTGGGCGATGGAAATGTGGGCGGGACTTGTTGGAAGCAACGCAAAATCCAGATAGGAAAGGCCGCTCGCATTTAAACGTGGCTCAGTCAAGACTAGTTTCTGGTTTCATTAGTGTTTCTTTCCATGTTCCGATAAGAGAAGGTTTGGGTGATTTTTTTTAACAATCTTCCGACGTGCTTTCTCGAGCTGAAAGTGACTTCGGCGGTTTTCTTCCCGGAACGAACAGGTATAGGCCAAATTTATTGAAGAGACATATACTAACAATTACATTGATTACCGTTATCATAAAGGCGACTCAATGATGATAAAGTTCCTTTTCACTGAAGGAAACATCCGTCTGAGCTTGGGCCATTTTTAACGTTGACAGGTAAGTTGGGTTTGGGGGCTTCTACGGTACCATTCGCTGTTGAGACGGGGGAGAAGGGTGTCTGTTTTGAGCTAGAGTCAGAACATGAACAAAGATTCCGTTTCCTGTTAGGGGTCAGGTGAGGACGCCCCTATCCGTTAGATGAAAACAATCGAGAAATAAATAATCGCTTGTGACAAACATGGCGGTATTTTAATATGCAGTGAATTGTATCGCGTCATCTTGATGCCGTAGATGACACCTCAGAATGCCAAGAGTATCAAGGAAATATGGCTCCTCTCTCTCTCTCTCTCTCTCTCTCTATATATATATATATATATATATATATATATATATATATATATATATATATATATATATATATATATATATATATATATATATATATATATCGTAGGGAGAGAAGCCTGTTCATAGAGATTTACAATATGCCTACCCAGATCTAGTACTTAAGATGCTGGTAATTTGCTATTTCGGTATTTGTCATCTTTAAGCTCTCTTACTGTTATTACTCTTTCTATTATTTCTAATCATCTACCATTTTCACTCATTTGTCTGACACTCCCATAATTCATTTACCAGTGAGTAGCATAAATGCCTCAATACGTTTCGCGTCAATTAAAAAAAAGATATAAATCTCTCTACATTCACCTACACACCTACATTTGCACAGACATATGTATACACACCATTAATGTAAGTTTCACGCACGAAAAACCTCTTCATAGCGAGGAAAAACAAAATTGGTCGTCCGAACACTTCACCATATTTTGTCCAGAGAAGCGAAACAAAACAGTTGGATGAAATACCGGAAAAACCAGACGCTTCCAAGCATTCACACTTCATGACGAATCGGTGCACGTATTCAGAAGCAGAGAAAGTTTAATTCCGCAATCACCCCCAACGAATCACATTTCCAAGTCATAAAGGAGGTAAGGCGACTGGAACGCCTCTCGATCGCAACTAAGTTAAGCCACATCAGGTGTAGCTAGTCACCAGATAGAGTCACGATTTTGATCAATTCATGGCAAATACCATACGCTATAGAAACCCGTGGTTCGAATCCCACATAAACAGTAGGTCCCAAATACGAAATAAAAATCCTCACAGAGTCCAGATCGATGATAAAACCGCTACCAAATTCTTCGCACACGAAGCGCGCGACGTTCTTTTATGCCTCTCCTTACATACAGGGGTTTCGAAGCCACGCAGTCTTCAGCACCAGTCCTCCTCTTAGCTCCTCCGTCATTGCACTTTTTTCTTGTATTCTGATTTTGTCCTATTCATAACCTCTTTCCTGTTCACATCTTCCTCACTAGGAACCTCCAATTCAATATTTTAATACCAAATTTATTAAAAAGCAAAGTTGGAAGCCCCAAATCAAGCAAAAGGCCAATAGGTGTGATGTAATTTCAAGGTTAAACGACGGACGCGTTTGAAGCATCTGTCAAACATTACATCTCTGAGTGAGTTGCGATTTCACACCTTTTTGGTGCACCTTTTTGGCATTCGACCCAGAAGGCTAAAATACCCTCGCGCCACAAGCTCCTATGCTTAAAAAGGTTTTCTTACACAATCATTTTGACTCAGCCTCTCTTTCACCCTGCGAGAAGGCACGCTTTCGTTATGGATGGGAGACATGGGTCGAGGAGAGTTGCGCATCCTCCCATTTTTAGGCGCTCCATGTAGTCTCATTAGTGGGGCACTCGGAGTATGTATTTTATGCTAATTTTCACCTCCGTAACTTCTCCAGTTTGAACATGCATCGCTTTGTATTTTGTGCTGGTTTAAATGCTCTCGTTGACTTAGACTGATTTTATTTAAATAATTGGTAAAAATGACATCTCTATTCCGGTTTTTATGCTCTTTTCATCTATACTCTTATTTTCTGCCTCATATTTTTCCGAGTGTTTCCTCGTTGGATTCAATAATTTTGCATTTCAAGAATTAATTCATTCAACTACTGAACTCGTCAATTAGAATTTAATTCATTCAGCTTTCTCTATACTAGATTATTCCTAGAAGATTCCTAGTAGTTCTCGCATCAGTCACCTATGATTTCTAGTAGTTCTCGCATCAGTCACCTATTTTTATATATATGTTCTATTCGTAGTTTTATATGTAGGCACCCCGCAAAAGGAGCTTCATTGCGGGAGAGAGTTGCGCTTAACTCGCTCTCAAATACTTCAAGTAATCTCCTATTTTGGCAGCTCTAGTATGTACCAAGACAATAAATCTCACATCCCCTAACTCCACCGCTTTCTTTATGAACCTCTTTTGAAATTGGTCTGGCAAAGATTTATCTCAGTTTGGCTCACTTTTATAATAGATAAAACCAGCTTACATACATACAGAAAATTTGAAACTGTATCTCCATTTCTAGGTCACAAATCTGTCGGATAAACACTTCACTATTCACCTACATTAAATCCCGTTTCTCAGCAACTCTTTTTGGTACTCCACCCACATTTTATCGTTGATTTCTACTACCAAGAGGGCCAGCTCGTGTACCCATTTGTGAGGAAAAGTATTCAAATACTGCCTCATCTTAATCCGATCTTTTAGGGACACGAGGCCAGCCCCTTGCTTGTAGCCATCGGCTTAAGATGCCATTTGTACCTGACACTTAACATCCCTCCCCTCATCCTCCCCCTCCTCTCAATTGAATCCGGACCATGGTCTTGCTAGATACCGTATTGAAGAAAACCTAATTTCTCATCTGAGTTTCCTTTTAACTCGCGGTACCCTTCGGTAATCTTATCTGATACAGTTTTCCGTTGTTGGGTTTCTTTTCCTTTATTTGGAAAACTGAAAGTTTTCGTAACCTGTTCTTTTAATCTTTTAATTTGTTCTTATCGTGGACATTAAACTATTTACCAGCATCAGCTGGGAGGCAAATATATCCCTAGTCTGTCATAAAAAAAGGCGAAAGGCAACAAAATTTCCACAGAAAGTTTTTGAAAAGAGGTAAGTGGAAAGGTTATGGGGGGCAAAATTTGGGGAAAGTACATATCTGAGTAAAGTAAAGGGGCTTATGTGTAATTTCACATAACTACATAAAAGATCAGTTCTCCACTTTTTTTTTGTTTTTTATAGAGTTCTGTTTCTAAGGACGTACAGTTTAATGTAAAATCTAAGCAACGGATCGCTTCATCATACAACAGGCATCTGAGTGCCAGAGTGTGTCATTTGATTTGCACATTGAATTCCTACAGAGGAAATGGAAAAATATTACTTTTAAGTATATCTGATATTTATACTTGATGTTAATGGCTTTGAGTATCTTCTACCGATTTGAATATTATCATGAAAGATCCATTCAACGTCTTCATTCTTTCATTCGTTTTATTTCTTGCATACTATAATCTTTCCTTCATTCTCCGAGGAAACATATCCTCAATGGATTAAGCTTATATGCTATCCCTTCTCAATAATTAATCAGGTTACTAACAATGCTCAATATCTTCCACCCTATTAACTTCCCTTCTATGTAATCTAAGTGAAGTTTGTGCTTTGCTGACGCTTAATTTGAGGCTTAATCCTAAAACAGTTGCTGGGTTCAATTCCGAAATCATCGACGGATTAAAGCCGGAAGTTGTCGATCAAAAGCGAAGGAAGCTTCTTCCTCCCCACTACCACCACCAAGCACGATTATGCAACCATTGGTGCATTTAGTAGCAATGAGGCAAGAGCTCATTCGTAAAATCATTCAAATCTCGCAATAGGATCGCCACCTTTCGCCAGACTATTGTTTGAAATTGATGCGTGACAGATATAATCCAAGGACGATTGCGGGAGATTGGGAGCGTGGAAGGGATTGTATCGCAAAAAAAAGGGATGAGTGTCTCCGTTTAGGATGCTCCCTCGGGATTTTGCAACAAGTGGTGATGACCGGAAGGAAGCAAGGACAATGCAGGATCCCGTGTGTAGCTCCTGCAGCTTGGACAAAGGAAGGAAGGGGATGGGGGTATTTAAATTGGGGAGAATATAAGTGTGATTCTAGCCAAGCGACCTAACTTAGCACTTAAGGTCACTGTGCAAACATAATTCGTAATGGAGGGGAAAAAAGAGAAAATAGAAGAACAAAAGCAATTTTTTTTCAGAAAAATTTTATTTTTTCTCGATTTCGTTTTCACAATTGTTCCAAAACGAAATGTCTCACTCGCAAAAATCACTTCTAACATTTATTGCTCAAATGAATATATATATATATATATGAAATGAATAACTCAAAAAGCAAAGTAGCACGTGAGGTTCGCAATGAATGCAATGTCCCGTAGGAAAAATGAAAAAGGTGCGAAGCACCTTTTTCATTTATCCTGCGGTATTGCATTCATATATATATATATATATATATATATATATATATATATAGTTATATCAGAAAGAAAAGTGTAAATACATCAACTATTGGACCATTAATGGATGAGTACGGAGATTTAATAAGCGATCAAGAAGAGATGAGTAACTCCCTTAATACATTCTTCGCATCACTATTCACCACTGAAGACCTAAGTAGTATCTGTTCGCCAAGCCAAAGAGATGATTCAGGTGCTCTACAACATTTCATCGTCATCGAAAACGATAACGAAGAGGGAAAAATTGTGGGAGAACTTAACTTAAACAAATCAGTAAAGCTAGACACTATTTCACTAAGTGTTATAGAAGAAACTAAGAATGGTCTTTCCAAGCCATTTGCACTTCTTTTCAATATATCCTCGTCGACGGGCACTATGTCAGAGAGGTGGACGCTCTCTAATGTGACACCAATATTTACAAAGGGTAGCAAATCTATACCTGGAAACTATAGCCCATTTAGCTTGAATTGTGTTCAAAATTCCTGAAAGGCTCATAAGGAACAGAATCGTAAGTTATTTGGAGAGACACATAATTTTTAAACACACGAAGCATGGCCTCCGTAACAATCGTTCTTGCCTTTCAAACCTTTTAGACTTCTTCCACTATAATCTTAATGCTGTAAACTCACATAAGAAAGTAGAAGATATGCAACATAATTTAAAAAAATTATCACGTTGGGCCCAAACTTGGCAAGTGTGCTTCAACGCTGATAAAGGCAGCTTCACATAGGAACTCAAAATGAAAAAGTATCTTACCCAATGAATGAAACGCAAGTAAAAGGCATAGACAAGGAAACAGATTTAGGAGTAAAAGTATCGAGTAACCTAAAACATAATCAACAATTCACAGAAGTTACCAAGAAGGCTTTATAGGAAGGTCATTTGAGTACAAATCATTTGTTCGGCCTCCTCTGGAACATTGCTTAAGCGTGGTTTCCTTGCTAGCAAAAGGATATAAACAAGCTAGAGCAGATTCAACGTAACGTTACCAAAATGATCCTTATTCTAAAAAACAAGCCATATGAAGACCATCTTAAGAAATTAAATCTCGTCCGATTAACCCAACAAAGACTATGAGGTCACCTAATTCAAGTATTTAAATTCGCCAAAGGCAAATTTGTAGGTAAACCATCTAAGTCGCAGGAGTCAAAATATTTCTTCAACAGAAGAGCAAATTTATGGAACACCACCATTTGCTTTTAGTACAGCTGCAATCCTTCGTGGAATAAAGCATACAACACCTCAATATTTTCCAGCGTAATGTTATCCCATTCTTCTAACAAATAATCTTCCAATTCATCAGTGATGACGGAAGTGGAAATCTGATTCGCACTCTCTGCTCCAAAACTGCCCATAATGGTTCGATGGTGTTTAGTTAAGTTCACTGTACTGTCCATATAACAGAACATGTTGGATTACTTTCCGATGTTTCTCAAACTAAGAAAACCTTTTGTCTGTGGTGACGAGCGATTATCATCTTGAAAAATGGCGGTGTCTGAAAATGGTTTGCTAGTCATAGTAAGATCTTAGACAGATAATGTGTAGATATTTATTGGTAGTAACCTGGCCATTGATGGTAATGATGAGAACAGGTGAATACCAGGATAAAGCCACCCAAACGGTTTCAGATTTTTTTTGGCGTTCCCCATACATATACACAGCCATTTTTTGGAAATTATAATTTGAATGATGACTTGGCAGTCCGTACCACATGCTTCCAATCACCAAGTGTTTATGTTTTCTAATCGTGTCACCATTTCTTTCGCAATTTCTCGTTGGTTTCCGTACCAGAGGTTTCAGAATTGCTACCCCTGATTAAATGTTACTTTGTGAAGTTCCCAACACACAGTTCTTATCGAAAGGGTATCGTTCAAGTGGCTATTGAGTTCTGCTGCCACATTTGTTGCAGTACCTTTGTGTTGTTTCTCCACTATTCTTGTTAGAGTTCGACGACCCCTGTCAGTTAACTTAGGTTTTCCCCCACTGTTGTTCTTCACAGATGACATCTTATCATGGTTTGTGTATGTTGTCATAACCGTGGAGACTGCTGCTCGTGACACATTAAACAGTTCAACTGTTTCAGTTACAGACGTTCCCGTTAATCGATTTCCAGCGATTTGCCCTCCTTATAAGTCTAATGGGTCACACATTATTCCGTCTGCTAGCCGTTACCGTCACTGTATACAACGCTTTGTCCACTGAAATACAAAATACAAGGTTTGACAAGTCCCCTTCAAAACAAATGAATATCGTAGCATTCATATGCAAGCAATGTTACCAACATGTAAAAATGTATGGAATATAACATAGTATCCTCATTATTTTGTTCAACCCCCGCATGCTGCTTCTCATTCTGTATGTTAGATCTTTCCCTATGTAGCACTTCTTCCGCATGAATAGCAGTCTTTTGTAGTAGTTTTATTGCTTGTGACTCTTTCTCTCTCTCATAAATGGCGAATTAATTAATACCTGTGCGAGTTCTGAATTATAAATTTCACTTAAAAATCATAAATGAGACTGATCGATTTGAAAAGGAAGCAAATCTATACCGTGACATTAAAACTAGTCAAATAACCTTCAAAATGCTAATATTTCAAGCAACCTACAAATGACCCCTCTTTCTTGCTTTACACCTTTCCCACTCCTAGGATTTTACTACGACTATAAAGGGGACCAACCACCCCCCTGACTTCAAACAAAATATTAAATGTCTTTGGTGAAACACAGAAGAAAAAAACACGATATGAGAAACAAATTATAAAATGTTGTGTCATTTCGACATCGAATCACACAAACGATCGCTTAAAATGCAGGTGACGCAAAAATATAATCCGCCCGTCCGGGAATCGCAATCTTCGGGTGCGATTACCTCCGTCACTGGACCAAAAACTAGCGTGTTTCTAGCGATAAATGAACTCCCGGAAGTGGCTGTTCGGTACAATTAAATGGCAGAATTAGCATAGCGATTTCTTCTCTCCTTCGAAATAGAGAATTTTAGTTGTTGCCTACGCACGGCTTTAGAGCCTCCATTCACACCGTCCGACGCTTATATCAGTGGTAACTTACAGTTTAAAGTGTGATTGAATCACAGGTCACTACAATATATGCCTCCTCCACGCAAATTTTCCCATCTGAGGACTAATCATACTCCATGTGGCTTAAGATTGTCGAGTGATGTTTCCACTTGGCTGCATGAGACGATCTGAAAGGTCTTAGGCGTAAGCAAATGACTTGAAGGTTAACAAACATTATATTTTCACCATAATTTTGCGAAAATAAATTCATTTAGAAAATGGTAAAGTTAGGAGAAGGAAAAATGTGTGGAAAACACTTTTTCCGAGTAGTCTAAAGAGGAGACCACTTGAAGCACTCGAGTCAGGGAAGGGCGTAACTTTATAAAAATACCCAACGTCTAGGTATAAATAAGGCAAATACCTATAAGGTTGGGGGCTAGACATGAGGGCGCGCATTCCTCTAGATGTCACCTGCAGCATAGTTGCTGCAAGTTCTAACACCCACACCCTCGCGGTGGGTGTATATTGCATTAACATGGCACCCTTGCGATAAGATATAGTGAATTGGGCTCCCGATTGGCGCCAAATGCTCCAATTAGTATCCTCTTTTCGCTTCTTGGCCTATGTGCCTTTCCCATATTTTCGCTTCCCCTAACTTTAATACTATTAGCTTTTGCCACAGTGATAATAAGGACTTGGGGAGAGGTAAGAGAAAAAGATTATCCATCTCCTGATGTCATATCCCCCCCTCCCCCCGAGATAATTCTCACTCCACCCCTGTCAGGACAGAAACTGGCGGAGATGCCCTCGTAAGTTTTCGCTTCTCAGTTTTCCCTAAAACCGTCCGCTGAGACAACGTGAATGAGACTAGAAGTAACGCGAATTGCAAAATTAAAAAAATTAGACTGTAGGGGAATCGAGCCATTCTGTTCTCTCCCAGTTGAGACACGGGACGTTGACCGCAAAAACATCCGGGCCAGGCACCTTGGGTCAATCTTGTAACCACAGCCCCTCGCTACTTGTCCCTATGAAAAACCGAACGATTTAATCTACAAGATCTCCCCTACGAGAGTATATTCAACTTCACCTCAAGTACGAAATTGGAGACGCGTTTCTCTCAAGCTCGAAGGTCAGCTGGACAAGAGATAAGTCTTTCTGAGAAAAACCGTTGGAGTAAGAACCCTCCTGCGGTCCGTCCACAAGCCCCCGCCCCCGTCTTACCCCTACCCCAGTGGGCTGACGAGGTATAAATACCAAACACTTGGGAAAAACGAGGTAGAATCCGTGAGTCAACCAGACTACGAAGTCCCTTGCAAGAGAGACCGGGCTACCAAGGGGACTAAGAAGCAGATCATCCTCAAGCTAGTCCCTTGTTATCAAACCGAACTTTAAGTTAACTAGTTTAAGTTCAACTTATTCTTGTCAGAGAACCTTCCCCCCACTATCCTCGCCCTTAAAGAAGATCCTCTCGAGTACAGACCTCGTTTTTGAAGAAGACCCCCCCCCCCTCCCATCCGAGTACACTCCTCGCCCTTGACGAATTCCGAAACGAAGAAGAAAAAGCTCCTCCTCGAGCCCGTTACTCAGTTGTCACACCAAACTCTAAGTTAACTTGGTTTAAGAACCAAGTTCAACTTACTCTCGTCAGAGAAACCCCGCCGATCTTGATGGATCCTAAATACCGTGATAATTCTCGCACTTGAAGAAGACCCCCCCATCCCGAATACCGCGTGGACCCCCATCTGCCACACTTGCCAAAGTCCCTTGTGACTGTCAAGCTATCCCGTCCACTGCCAACCATCTGGTGGAGGCACGCGTCAAAGAACCTACCGGATTTCTGAGGTGTCTGGGCTCATTGAGTTCAAGATCAGACTCAAACCCGCCGCCAGAGCAACCAATGTATTTAAACTCCAGTAGAGACAACTATCCTATTTCTTTTATATTGAAGTGAGTAGCGAGTTAACCAACATTATAATGTTAAGTTATAAAGCCTTCCTCAAGAATTATTGAAGGCCGTATTGTGCCTTTAAACTTGTAATATTGCTGTAGTTTAGGTTTATTTTTTGTTTTAATTAAAGTTTAGTTTGTTTTAACAATTTTGTTTATTCTTCCTCGAATCGCTACGTTGGCACAGGGAACCTTTAAAGTTTAAAGAAGTCAAGACCCTAAATAATAATAATAAAACTCATATATAGCACTCTTAGAGAGGTATAAACATTAATCAAGGAGTAGTACGTAAACAACACATACGTACGAACATCCTTCCATTACTTTGTCCTACCTATACCACGACATAAATTTTTGGTGTCAAGGTGTGGGGTACTTCCTATACCACGACATTAAATATTTGGTCTCAGGTGTGTGGAGTCCTTCCGATACTACGACATAAATACTTGGTGTCAAGTTTTATGGGTATTGGAAGAACTCACTAGAATTTTTCTTGTATTCCCTTTAATAAGAGTGAAGGTGTGCCAAGCATTCGAGCAAAGATTAAAACATAACAAGATCGTTAGATTAATTTCCCGTGATTAGCCTGTCAAGGGTATTAATTAATTTGTTGTTTGAGTAGTATTCCACTCAGCCAAGTATTGGGATTAAGGGAGGTTAGGTAGCGCGCTACCTGGTTAGTGGTTGCATAAGTACCTGAGAATACAGCGGTGAAAAATGTGACAAACATACACAAAATGCATTCGTTCGAAAAATTCTTCCAAGAAGGCCAAATTCTGGAACTAGAAGGCAAAGATATGGCTGACTACGTCCGTGAAGAACAGAGAATAGAATTAGAAGGAGAAAGAATACAGTTTAATATAAAAATGGAAGAAAGAAGAATACAGTGGAAAATAGAAGAAGAAGAAGAAGAAGAAGAAGAAAGAATAAGAGGGAAAGTAAAACAAACGAAAGACTAATACAGTTGAAAATACAAGCAGAATAAATAAGAATACAGCGGTAAAGAGAACTAGCGAAAGCTGAAATAGATGCCGAGGAAAAAAGAATAAAGAGGGGAAAAGAGTCAGAAGAAAGAAAAATAAAGATAAAAAGAGAAGTAGAAGAAAGAAGAGTAAATATCAAAATAGAAGTAGAAGAAAGAAGAATACGGAGGGAAAGAGAAGTTGCCTAAGCTGAGAGAGAAGAAAAAGAAAGATTGTTCGCACATGTAAGGGCATCTATTGAGCATCATATTGAGGTCGAGGCCGTTTTAGCCTGGCCTGGACCTAGGAAAGTACCATCGATGAAAACCCAGCCAAATGGGGTAACGATGGAGCAAGTAGTAACTAGGGAAGAGGTATAAGCTGGTGTACCTAAGAAAGTACCTACAAGTAGAACCCATCCAAATAGGGTGACAATGAAGCAAGATAGAAGTGTCAAGGTGGTACACAAATGTAAACCGATTCAGAGGTTAGACGAGGATAATGAGTATCCCCTACTCCCAGTAGTCTTCCCTCAGAACAAAGCATCCACGGAGTTACCACTAAAACTCCAAGTCATAGTGAGCTCCACGCCCATTAACGATCCGGTAAGGAAAATTGTTTCCGAACCAATTAGATCGAACACAGACTCGATCTCCCTAAGTTCTTTATTAAAGGAGGACTATGGGACCCACGCTCCTATCTATTATGTCCCACTGCAACAGGCCCTGGTAAGGAAAATGGTTTCCGAACAAATTAGATCGAACACAAACTCGATCTCCCAAGGTACCTTGTTAAAGGAGGACTATGAGACCCCCTCTCACAGCAATTATGCCCCACTGCAACAGGCCGCTCTAGCCATGAAGGTTAGTTTAAAAGTATCCAAGTACCATAATACGGGTAGTTCGCATAAGTTGGAGTACCACTGTCATTTTGTGACTTACTTGGGTAGGCCCCATAAATCGAACGGACGACCCAGGCGCGGTAGGGTAATGGTCATAGAGCACCATTAACCGATTTCTTTTATATTGAAGTGAGTAGCGAATTAACTAACATTATAATGTTAAGTTACAAAGCCTTCCTTAAGAATTATTGAAGGCCGTATGTGCCTTTAAATTTGTAATATTGCAGTCGTTTAGGTTTATTTTTTGTTTTTGTGTTTTAATTAAAGTTTAGTTTGTTTTAACAATTTTGTTTATTCTTCCTCGAATCGCTACGTTGGCACAAGGAACCTTTAAAGTTTAAACAAGTCAAGACCCTAAATAATAATAATCAAACTCATATATAGCACTCTTAGAGAAATATCACGTTAATCAAGAGTAGTACGTAAACAACCCATACGTACGAACTCCTCCCATCACTCGGTCCCTCCATATACGAACGACATTAAATTTTTGGTGTCAAGGTGTGGAGTACTTCATATACCACGACATAGACGATTAACGTGAACGAGATAGAGTTAGAATTAATGAAATAACCAATGAACGTAAATTGTCATGGAAGTAACGTAAATGAAACAGAGATTTAAGGTAACTTATATTTAATAAGACGAATAACTACGGTGAATAATACCGTCTGACGCTTATCTCAGTGGTAACCTATAGTTTAAAGTGGGATCGAATCACAGTTCGCTACACCCTCCGCAAAATTGCCCCATCCGATGACTAGCCATACTCAATGTGCCTTAACATTGGTTATTATTTAGGACTCCAATATTCACCGGGGCCGAATAAAGTGATCTTTTGACTACAAAATTCGAATTAATGATCACAAGTATTTGGATGAAACAAAGTCCCACAAGAAATTTAATTGCGGTGCCGAGAGTTTCATTTAGCTACGCTTCAAATCATCTACCATTCAGCTACCAGCTCCCTACCAGCTACCCTGATTGAATTTCAAAAAACATACAAACGAGTATAGGGGCCAATAGATAGCCTTGTACGGATGACGTGATTTCTTTTGTAATCGTCTCCTCCATGTTTTTTTTCTCTTATTTTATTCACTTTTCGATATTTTATTCAGTGTTTAACAATTTCCTCACCTTTTAACAATTTTATTCGCTTTAATTCACAATTTCATTACTTTTATTCAGAATTTTATCCGCTTTTATTCACTATTTTATTGATTTTTATTCCATTTTTTTTAGCCATAATCATATTCACCTTTTTCTTTAGTCTCTTTTTTCTTTGTTCCCTGCGCCTAAATAGACATGATTTGAAATGAAAGATGGCGCCAATAAAACTTCAACACCTCACAGCAAAAAGATTTCCCAAACCACGAAAAAAAAGCTTAAAGTAAATCCTAAGCAGATTTGTTACTATTCGCTTTTCATCTTTAATTCGTTGCTCTCACCTACTATGAAAATTTTGGTGCATTTTTCTCTCTTCCAACGAATTTTCATATATTTTTGTCAGATGTCAATTTTCACCCAATTTGAATTTGCATCCTGCGAATTTACACGTATTTTGTGTCCGCCCGCGAAATTTTGGCGTATTTTTTGTCGCCTTTTACGAATTTATGGCGTGTATTTAGTCGCTTCCATAATTTATGCTTACATTTGTGTCCCCTTCCGAGAAATGTTTGTTTGAGTCAATTGTATCTGGAAACGCCCATTCCGGGCCACAATCAATAATCACAAAGAAACGGGGCAGAGTTCCAGAATTGCATTTCTGGGTTTACATTTTTATCGACTCGTCAGAATACGTTTTAAAAGAGACCACTCAGCCTGTTTTTCACTTCGCGCTATGGTCCTATGTGAGGTTTAGTACACTTTAATGGGAAATGCTCTTTTCTTTTCTTCTCAACAAATCAGGTTTTCTGTCAATTATAACAGAGCTCGCATTGCGACCCATTGTCTATTTCTATCTACTGCCCTCTTTCTTTCTCTCTCAACTTGCTCTTTTATTTACCTAAGTTGTTCTCAAATAAACTACGCCGAGCAGAGGGATTCTCCCAGAGATCCGCACCTCGTGGATCTGAAATTTTGTCCTTGGTGTACTTGTGTTGTGCATGTTGTGAATATGTAATGAACTGTGTCTGGTTCCTAGTGGCAGCGAAAGTGGATGTCTGTATATCGGTCAGGCAGGTACAGCATTTGTATATATTTAGCTGTTAGAGTTGTGACAGCACCGGAGACTTGTCAGAGTGACCCGTGTGTGACGTCGGTGTGATATTTCTTCTGGGTCAATTCCTGTTGGAATGTCGTCGATGTGGCAAATTTGAGCCATGTACGTGTAAAATTTTTGTATGTAATGGATGTTTGGTTGTGGTGTGATATGATTTCTTGTCGTTTCTCGAGGTAATATTTACTCGCAGTTTTGCGCATGTTTCGAGGGAGATGGTAAGGGTCTTAACGGTAATGGCAGGGTTATGTTGGGTTTCGCGTACGATGGAGAGAAGTGGCGTTTCGCAGAGGTTAAGATGTGCACTACCTTTGTTTTAATGTAATTGGTTAATTACGGTGCTACTGGTGCTTCCCTTAGGGGAGGGGGCTTTGTTTTGTGTCTTCTGTGCTAAAGTGAGTGGATGCGAGAATGTGTCCCCAAGATTTAGAAGTAATAAGCGAGTGAAGGATGGCTGCACTGCTTGTAAAGATGATACACAAACGATTTCGTCTTTTCATAGGAACAAACAAGTGTCAAACATAAATTAAGAAAGAATGAAGGGTGTTCGATGGCAGAGGTTTGAATCCCACCTATTTTTCACTTTCTTTAACGCATAAAATAGTTTATATTATTTTATTCCGTTTGCTATCTTTATTCCTTGTTTCTTAATCTAAGTTTTATCTTTTTGGTCTTATCAAAGACAAAAGTGTATGTATATATATATATATATATATATATATATATATATATATATATATATATATATATATATATACACAAGAGGAATAGAAATTTGACGCGAATGAGCAATGAGACAAGAAACCGGAGTTTTTTTTAAAGGTAAGAAAAAGGGGCATTAGAAGAACATTAGAATCAAAGAGAGCAGAAGGTGGCATAATGAAGGCAATCCTTTACCAAGAAGACAGAAATAACGCCTGGGGAAAAAGTTTTAAATTCCTGACCGGGACTCGAACCCGGGTGTGCTGATTGACGGTCAGATGCTGTACCATTAAGCTACCAGGCACAGTGATTCTACCTCGCCCAAAGCGTTACCCCATCAAACCCAGTATCTCCCAAAGCTAGGAACCTCCAATGGTTTTTATACCACTTCTTACCTGCTCACAATTTAAAGGCTCATTATCCATGTCACATACAAAGAAAGAGCAAATACAAGTTCTGCGGGGGATAACAACCACCACGGGGCTCTCGCCATATTTATTTTCTGCCTTTCAAAACAACTTTGAAGACAGAAAGAAAGATGCAGAAAACTTGTATTGTAGACTATATAACAATAAAGTACAAAATAAATTGGACGAGAATGAGAAATGAGACAAGAAACAGGAGTTTTTTAGAGGTAAAAGAAATGGACATTAGACGAACACTAGAATCAAAGAGAGCAGAGGGCGGCACAATGAAGGTAATCCTTTACTGGGAAGACAGAAATAACGCCCCGGGAAAAACTGGGGGTTTTTTTTTAATTTCTCTTTCTCTTGTACTATATTGTTATATAGTCTGCAATACAAGGTTTCTGCATCTTTCTTTCTGTCTTCAAAGTTGTTTTGAAAAGCAGAAAATAAATATGGCGAAAGCCCTGTGGTGGTTGCTATCACCCGCAGAACTTGTATTTGTTCTTTGTGTATGTTTGTGTGTATGTAATAGAATGTAAAATAGGAATATTCTGAGGGCACCACTAGGGTCATGGTCATTAACCTCTGGCCCTTGCTTCTAGTTTGACCACTCACTGAGTGATTTCAGTTTGAAAAGCGGGTGTCCATGAAATTCACCAGCTGAACCCACCAATAGACTGTTGAGCTGCTAGTTCGAGTCCCGTCGAGAAACAACATTATAAACTTAAATTTGCTAACAAACAAAAAAAAATTAAATGGGAAAGTGAAAACCTAACCTTTTCATCCAAATCAATTTTGTTTTGTTTTTTTACCAATTTTTGACTCCTGATGACTGAGTCTAGAAATGGCTATCATTAGTTTTTTCTCGTATTATGATCCCCAATGTTTCTTACATATTTATTCCAACTTTTTCCACGTTGTCTACCTACATAATCGAGGATTTCCTAGTTGTTAAGTTCCATATATTGTAAACAACAGAGAAAGTGATGCCAAAAGGCAATCAATAGATATGTGAATACGTTCCTTGAGTTCCTATTCGTTACACGATATGGCCAGATGTTTCGCTCGTCAACAATGCCCATCTTCAATGACCTTGCAAAGTTTAAGCATATTATTAATGGCCTTTAGAGATAATTCTAAAATCTCCAAGCGATAAAACGGGTTTGATATGAATATACAAGTAAAAAATAATACATAAATGAGGTAGATAAATTATTGGATTAAAATCAAATTAATCTAAAAATACAGATATGAATCTAAAAAGTTGATCGGTCAACAAAGCTGCAAAATTCCGCGATAGAAACATAGAAACTATAAGGTCCCTGGAAAGTCTCGGAACTACCCCCGTCCTTGTCTGTGGTCCTCCAACCTCGTTCGTAATATTCCTTAAACGAAAGAAAGGATGCCTGAACCGTCTCCAGGATCAGAATCGTTACGTTGGGCGAATAAGGAAATCTCCGATTCGTTCTAAGAATGGAAGAATTCTGAGAATTGGACATTGCCACGATGTCCCGGAGAACGCCTTTAGAGGGTGAGCAAGGTAAAAAAAAAAACATTCCTGCATTCACCAAAAGGGACAATTGACGTTGGTGTAGCCGGAGAAAACCGAATCGTTACGAGTGAGTCACCGCCATCCACAGTGATCAGGTTAATGTAATATTGGTGGATTCGGGGCACAAATGGAAGAAGTTTCGGATTATAGCAACATCTCTGGAATCCCAGAGTTCGTGCGCGCGTGACTGATCGTATGCGATTCCTGAGCCAATCGAGAAGATTCGCAAATGCTGAGAAGTATCCTAAATCATCATTCAGGGGAAGAGCCCTTGTACGGCGTTTTCTGAGTGCAATGGAGCTAAAATATATCATTGATGCACAAATCAGAATCGAACCTTTTTGGTTTTAGACAAAATCAAATAAAATTCAGACACAACATGGTACATACATAGTTTTATCGAATATATAATTAATTATTATTTATAGATGGGTGATTAGTTATAATTTTGTACACGTTTGTATTTTTGAACAGAAACTGGGGAGTACAAGATTACACAAAAAGCCGGCTTAGCAAACTGACGTAGAATAAGCCTCGTCTGACCAGATTTTTTCACCTAATGCTGGATGGCACTCGAATATATATATATATATATATATATATATATATATATATATATATATATATATATTAAGACTTCTTCACAAGAGTGTAACCGGTCTTTTTAAAGTTATTAATGATCCGAAAAATGGTGCCTTAGCAACTATCTACTTGTATTTCAGGCCAATTTTGTGCAGAGCAACAATACTTGCATGCTCTTATTTGGAAAGAACCATTTTTGGAATTGAAAAAGATTCAAACCCTTATTTTAAAAAATAATAATAACGAAATAGATTATAATTACGCAAATTCATTCAGTTTATTCATATTTTTCATCATTTACCCTTTTTTGATCGAATAGGAAACCTCCAGAGGTTGAAACTTGCCTCCTACTGGAACAGTATTAGAGCCCGATTTTGGATTCAGCAAAGGAATGCAGTTTTTTATAAAAAAAAACTTAATTATGACTTTTTAATAATCCTTTAATAATTTAAATATTAAAATAATTATTCCTATCATGTAAAGTTAAAAAAACAGGATGGAAAAAATATAAATAATTATTGGTCTAAAAACTTTTAGCAATGAATGTATATATAAAACGTTTCGAACATTTTAATGTTTAGCATCAGAAAATTCCTATAATGAATTAAAATAATGCAAAGCTATACATACTCGTAAGAATAAACTAGTGGAAACAAATCTATAAATAATTCCCAGTTAAGACATCAAATATATGAACAGAAGAAGCAATACAGAAACACTACCATTAAGATAAAGTAACTCAGGTATACTGCACATCATATGTAAGCCCACACATAATAAAGTTAATGCAAACATAGAAAACATAAAAAAATGAAATGTAAAAAAAGTCTACAAAATATAAGAGCAAAATAAAACTTATCAACTTGAGTAAAGGACAGGAACTGAATAATTCAAGTGAATAATGGGACAAAGTTAAACTTTGTCACATGTTCAAAATAAATGAAAAATTAACAACTAACCAACCAATAAATTTAGCTATCGGGTCTTTGTGTAAAGTGCTTAAATAGATTTCAAGTAGAATTCATTTCAAAAAACGAATTAAACATTGTCTAAATTTTGATTAAGAGATATAGAGTGTAGTTGAAGATTGACTAGTGTTTAATTCTATACTTAGCAGTTGTATGAATAGGGATTCAAAAATATTGAGGTCTAAAGATTTATCTGCAAAACACCAAATTTAAAATTTGAGGGTGAAAATAATTAATTATAATGAGCAAAGTGGTTTCTCACTTTAATCATTGTAATTCTACATCTTCACCGGATCTCAATATTTAAAACCGTCAGAATTAAAAGGCCCACCATGTACTTTCAAGGCATTTTCACTTCCCTTCAGTTCACTACATTTTTTTAACCTTTCCTCACAAACGTTTTATCAAAGTTTTTTTGCTGGTTGTAATTAAAAAAACAACACAAACACAAGTAAACGTTGATATCTTCATCCGGAAGCTTGTAAAATGGTTTATTAAAAAAATGGTAAAGTTAGGGTGAATGAAAATACGTAAAGATGCATAACCTGAAAACTCTCAGAAGAAGAAAGCTTAGGCTGCTCTTGAGGGCGCACAATTCTCCAAAATTTCCATAACCTAACAATAAAATCCGAACCAAGCGGGTTCCCTTTAAGATAAGGTAGAATACTCATGATCCAATAACCCAAGTATTTAAGCTATAGCCTTGAGTCCTTGGTATCATTGTACCCCATGAGCACATATATGAGGTTTATAAGTTGGTGTTGTGTATTCTTTGGGTATGATACTGTGATAGGTAGTCTTCAGTGGGGTTGATGCCAGGCGATCTCGCCTAGTGGGAAATCTGTTACACCTCAAGTCTTGCAGAAGAGTTAATTCAAATAGCGCGAAAGCAAAGCCCATCAACCGAAATGCTGAGGCCGTAAGTGAATTAGGACCTTCAAGGAACACATTCTTAGGTGAGGTGATTTCAAATGTGTGGCACGATTGCGTCGCAACGATGTTGCAATGCAAATATTTAAACTCCCTCGCTGAAAATGAAAAACGAACAAGAATGAGTTAAAAGATGGACTCATCAACAAAGAATTGGTTAATGATGTTCATTTATTCAAGACATCTCGTAACAGGCTTAAATAAACTTCCTTAAATGATTATTAATCACTCCTTAACTCTATACTAGTCCTGAAATTACAGGGGTTGTGTTGATCTATTCTAAAGTTTCCTTTGTACTCACGAGTGAACGATTTTGTACAGCTTAATAACACGATTCGGAAGGATTTTCTGAGTTTCTACCTAATCGTTTTATTCATTATTTAGGGAACACTTAGAAGGCTATAATTTCAGTGGTATTACAAAGGCTGAGATATACGGAGGGATTTAGAAATACCACTCAAAGGACATCAGGTACTCGGCCTTGCTTATAGGAGCATGTATTTCCGCGTGAATGGGGTCGCCACACAAGATAAGAATCCTAAGGAGCAAACAGCGAAATTTTAAATCTAAACAAATGATTTTTAATGACTTACAGTAGAGATTATCAAAGTTGTGGACCACGCCTTTCATAGGGTTTCAATGTTTCTCCATAAAAAACACATCCGAGGATTTTTGTAAAGGAACTTGCTAACGTACCGTGCTTTTGCATGGGTGAAAATTTAGATTTGAAATAAGTCTGTATTTTTTAGCAGATGATGATTCATTATCTTTAATAAGTAATGAATATGTGTTAACAAATAATATTGGTATCAATGGCAGTGTATAGTATCTGTATAAATGCATGGTGACAAAATTCAAGCTTTTATTTGACATCTGGTAAGAGAAAGTAAGCTCTATGGAGATCCCAACCATATTTTGTACTGTAATTTACAATTAATATTTAAGCTCCTAATTAAATACCAACCGAAATAAAAAAAAAATATGAACAGAAGCATTACACTCCTTTAAAAAAAAAAAAAAAAACTTCAATATTATGAAGTTATTTTAAACTTTGAAAGTTCAACTGTTTGATGTCCTATCTCAAATAACCAACAAAAAAACAAATTTCGCTTTTAAATATGAAGAAAAATCAAAATGTGGTTATTTTTATTTTAGATTTATGTAGATTTGTTGAAATAATCTATTAATGTTCAGGAATTTTATGCTTAATTTATACAAAAACTTACTACACAAATACTTTGAGGCTCCAATTATTTATACAAAAACTAACCCACAGATACTTTGAGGCATCATTTTTTTTCATACAAAAACTCACTACCAAATTTATTTGAGGCTCCAATTAGTTTATATAAAAACTGACTAACAAATACTTCAAGGCTCTAAATAGTTTAGACAAAAACTGACAATTAAAATACTTTGAAGCTCAATTAAATTATATAGAAATGACTATCTAAATACTTCGAAGTTAGAATCAGTTTTTACAAGAACTGATTACCCCAAACTTTGAGGATTCATAATAGTTTATACAAAACTGACTACCCAAGTGCTTTGTAGCTCCAAAAGGTTTTCACAAAAACTGACTACCAAATACCTTTAGGCTGTAATTATTTTATACAAATACTGACTACCAAAATGCTTTGAAGCTCCAATTAGTTTAGACGAAAATTGACTACCCAAATGATTTGAAGTACCAATAGTTTTATACAAAAACGGAATACTAAACGGCCTTGAAGCTCCAATAAATTTGCACAAAAACTGACAAACCAAATATTTTTCCCCTCTATTTATTTTATACAAAAACTGACTACCCAAAATTTTTTAGGCTACAAATAGTTTAGTAAAAACTGACTTCCCCAAAGCTTTGGAGGAGCAATTAGTTTATAAAAATAACCACCCAAGTTATTTGAGGTATCAATTAGTTTATACCAAAACAGACTATACAAATGGTTTGAAGTCCAATTCGTTATTAAAAAGCTGGCTACCAAAATGGTTTAAGGTGCCAATTAGATTATACAAAAACTAACTACAAAAAAACTAAGCAACGGCAAATATTTTATTTCCAAAACTTCCTTCCCAAATCATTTGATGCTCGAAATATTTCTGCAAAAGCGTACTGGCCAAATATATTGACGCACCAATTAGTTTATACAAAAACCTGCCAACTAAATAAGTTTAAATTGCAAAATTTTATATATAAACTGACTACACAAATACTTTGAAGTTTCAATAATTTTAAACAAACTCTGAAAACGCAAAGCTTTGAGGCCTCAATTAGTTTATACTAAAACTGAAAACCTCAATGGTTTTCGTCTCCATTTTATTTTTCCAAAAACTAACTAGACGTTATGCATAAAATTTAAGGCGCTGTTTATTTAATACAAAATTGACTCTCCAAATGTTTTCTTTGATGCTCCAATATGTTTATACAAAAACTTACTAGCAAAAACTTTGAGATTCCATTTTTTATATACAAAACTGACTATACTAATAATTTAAGGCTCAAATTAGTTTATACCAAACCTTACTAACAAAATTATTTAAGGCGTCAATTATTTTATAGAAAAACTGATTACCAAATACTTTGAGGCTCCAATGAGATGTTACAAAAACTGATTATCTAAATACTTTAAGGCTCTAAAAGAGTTTATAAAAAACTGACTACCCAAGTGGAATGAGGTCCCAATTAGTTTATAAGTGCTTTAATATTCAAATAATTTTATACAAAACTGACTGCCAAAATCTATGAGGCTCCAAAAGCTTTACACAAAAACTGAATACCCAAATACTTTAAGGCTCGAATTAGTTTATACAAAAACTGACTACCCGAATGCTTTGAAGCTCCAAAAGGTTTACACAATAATTGATTACCCAAATACTTTGAGGCCCTAATTATTTTATACAAAAACTGACTGCCTAAATCCTTTAGGCTCGAATTAGTTTATACAAAAGCTGACTACCCAAATGCTTTGAAACTCCAAAAGGTTTGCACAGTAATTGACTACCCAAATACTTTGAGGCCATAATTAATTTACACAAAAACTGACTACTTAAATACTTTGAGGCTCCAATTAATTTATACAAAAACTGACTACCCAAATACTTTGAGGCTCCAATTAGTTTATACAAAAAATGACTACCCAAATGCTTTGAAGCTCCAAAAGGTTTACACAATAATTGACTACCCAAATAATTCGCGGCTCCAATTAATTTATACAAAAACTGACTACCTAAATACTTTGAGGCTCCAATTAGTTTATACAAAAGCTGACTACCCAAATGCTCTGAAGCTCCAAAAGGTTTGCGTAGTAAATGACTATCCAAATACTTTGAGGCCATAATTAATTTATACAAAAACTGACTACCTAAATACTTTGGGGCTCTAATTAGTTTATACAAAAAATGACTACCCAAATACTTTGAGGCTCCAATTGATTTATACAAAAATTGACTACCCAAATACTTTGAGGCTCCAGTTAGTTTATACAAAAACTAACTACCCAAATACATACTTTGAAGCTCCAATTGTTTTTTATACTCTTTACATATCTTTGCTTCTAATTTCATCACTTTTTCCACTATCTTTTTAAAAACTTTCTCTTTCGCCAGTATTTACAAGAAATAAATGAAAGTAAATAAAAATGTATATATTAAATAATTGAAAAAAATTATAAAAATAAAAAATACAATTTTAAATCTAAATATTCAAATAAAAAAATCCCCTCTACCTTTATAGCCCCGCCACACAACTGGTTGGTTCCAAATATAGAAATGGAAAGTTGTGTAATCCGACGAGAAAGGACTACCTGAGAATATGAGTGAGAAGGACAGACAGAAGAAAAATCTATTAATAGAAAAACACTAGCGAACTGCTTCAACCGACCAACTGGGGATCGTAATGAAACCTTTAAAACTTGTTCGTATAAAAGGTCATAAATTTGAAAGTACGAACTCGAGGGATTTGCAGGTTCCTGGAAAGCTCCCGTAAATACCTCAGTCGCACCTCGGCCAAATTGTCGTCCGAATCGCGTTGGCGGGACGTCTGCCTAATGGGGTCTATTACTGCTCCCCATTACTGCAGTCTCTAACTGCCCATTAGTGTTATTGGCGCTGCTCGTTGCTTTTAATACTGCTAATTGCCGCTAGCTTATTGAGGCCTATTACTACCCATCACTGCCTATTGATGCTGCATATTGCTCTCTATTACTACCTATTCCTTCCTATTATTTTATGGATATTTATTACTCTTTATGTTTATTACTCCTTATTGCTGCTGCCTATTTCACCCTGTCAAAGAATCAAAATCCTTTGTTTTAAAAATAAGGAAAACCAACGAGGGCACTCTGTAAAAAAGAGAGAGTTCCTTAAGAAAGTATTAAAGTTAATGAAAATAAAAATTTCTCGAAAGCACATAGCCTGATTAAGCGTGATAGGGGTGTGATGGCGCACAACTCTCCTGACCTTGAAAGGTCACAATGAGAGTCTCTTGGCGGGATACTTGAATCAGTACCGGGATCCTAAAACACAAAGATCTATGTGTAGCTCGGTTTCTGCCCCCTGCGGAACCGGGGCTGGCATGACTACACGGATTATTATTAGTAGTATTTTTAATTATTATTATTTATAATATTATAATTATTATTATAATAATTCTGACGAATTTTAACAAAAAATATCCAAATAATTTAGGGCTCTTAGTAGTTTCCTCTTTCGGTTGCTCTTCCTCTCTTCCCTCCTCATATCTTCACTTCTAGAAATCCGACTAATTCTCGTCCATTTTCTCTTCCACCTTTCTTTCTGTTTTTGTCTGTCCTACTCTCGATTCATCCCATTTCAAAGTCCTCATCTCCCCACAGGATTGCGCAAAAGAATCCTTCCCCTTTCTTGATACAGCCCTTAATACATTGCCGCCGCTTAGGGTAATTTCCCTTTTGGTGATGCAATTCCACGCAATTTCACTTCCTCTAACTGCACCACTTTTAGACGATCTCATTTTTAAAATGTTCTAACGTAGATGCAGCAGTTGCGCTCATTTTATTAATTTTAATTGTCATTATTTTTTACCAAATAAATAATTGACGGAATAAATAAATAAACGGACAAATATACTAATAAATTTAATTAATAAAATGAATTAACGAATGGGTAATTAAATAAATAAAAGATTCAAAATTCAGCTTCCGCCATCATTTCGATTGAATTTTTCGATTCTTTTCACTTATTTCCGGAAATCGTCTGAAAAAAAGCGACCAGACAATAGAGAAAGGTAAAAATTGGATGAGTTCCCATTGAATATTGTGGTCAACGGAGCAGCGAAATAATACGGTCGACATCACCTTAAAATTCTCATCAATCGTCTCTCTCGTCACGGGACCTGACAAAAACAAGCGATGGCCATCAAAAATTAGTAGTCGTAATAGGAGATATTATTATTATTATTATTTCTTAAACTTCAAACGTAACTCTATTCTCACAAGTTGGGTCAGCCCACATCAACGCGATTAAAAATAATCAATCCATCACTCCAATCTCTTTTTCCCTCTCAATAACACCAGTGCCCCGGTGGTATCAAACTAGATTAAGACTCCCTGAGCTTTATTCCTTCTAAACCTTTGCATTGTAAACCTTTTCAACACTTTCTTTACAAGCATCTTCTCACCTATTTTCTTGGCCGGTGGCTAATTTTGTATGCTAGTCGCCGACTAGCTTTCATCCATGATTGGGGCCAGGAGTGTGAGAGGGGCTGATCCACCTCTCTCTCTCTGTATCCCACCCACAAGGGTGTGAGTTGTAGCATGGCAACCTGCAAGAGGATCTGTGACTATATATCTTCAATACATTTTTACTCCCTCTCTCCTCAACACTTTCTTAACATATCTCTCCTTACAAACTTTCTGCAATAATTTTCATCGTTGGTTGTCGCTTTAAATTCGAAAATAAAACAATTTTAAAAACCAAATTGATCTTTTATATAAATGGGTGATTTTTGCTGTAGAATCTCGTCTATTCGGTGTTCATCCAAAGCCCCCTCTGCCTACTCTGCCTACACACACACACACTCACCCCCTACATTGCCATCTATCAGTATTTTTTCCCTCAAACTCTCATGCACATAAGCGCCGTACTTTTGATGCAATACTCCGGCTATTCGTACCCTCTGAATCACTCTCGTGTTCCCTTTCACAAGTTTATTTTCATCACTTACTAAAAACAAGAGAGACAATGAGAATAAATAGTGTCCCGTAAATCAGGACCCAAAAGGAAACATAAATAAAATTACAAAATAATCCCAAGATTTATTACATAATCTGTTCAAAATGGTCACCATTGTGTCGCAAACATGAAGACGCAATCTCCACTGCGACACTTTTTCTGAATCACAGTCACGGAAACAGTTCTTGAGGGTCCGCTGCGAGGCTTGTCAACTACTGGTCCAGTTTCCTTAAATTTGGTTATCAAGGTGACCGCAAACCCATGCGTGAATGATGTAAGTTATGGATACATGTTATTGAATTATGTGCCCCTTTCCCGGTAACTGCGGGCACCGACTAGCAAAATAACTTTAACTCTCCCCTCTCTAGTCAGAGACATGGTTTACCCTCAATATAATAAATCTCTATGGGTCCTGAATTACGAGATACCCTGTAGAAGGAAATGCTCTGCAAAAGGAGAACATAAATATTCTTATGACGGAAAATGCGGGCTGTCGTGTATACACATCTTCCTACTTTCATATATGTTATGGTTGGAAGCGTGGAATATTTAGTAAATTAAATTTACTCATCGGTTCAACCCACACTTCACCTTGGAACGTCTTGAAATCCAAACAATGAAATTTTAATAAACACTTTCTTATTTGAACTTTAAGTCACGTTTAATGGCAACTTGGTTCTAAGTTATTAATAAAATGTTGAGGATTAGAGATAATTCTTAGAAATCTGAGCACGTTTGCAAACTCAATTAGCATCATCATTCGATTAATAACAGACAAATAATTCATAGTTGTTGACATCATACGAAATATAAATTTTTCTTTATCTTTAGAACAAAAAAGGTGACAAACAAAGTCATAAGTTGTGAGGCCCATGTCCAATTCTGAGGGAAGATAAGATGATGACGTCACGAATATATTTAAGATATTTCAAGAAATAGTTGCAGAAATCGTAAAGAAAGCGGTGAGGTTAGGAGGAGTAAAAGGCTGCCAGCGAGAGCGGTATTTCTTTTCCCTCAGAACTTGAAGCGAAAACCAACGAGGGAAGAACCCGCAGAAAGATTGTAAGGGGAGATATGTAAAGAAAGTGAAAGTGTTGAAGATATTTGGAGTGAAAATGTTTGGTTTTAGGGGACAGGAAAGCACACATCTGTAGGTGTTGAAGAGAGGAGACCATGTAATCCTCCAGATGTCAGCTGCAACGGGGTTTACTTGCTATACCTGAAAATCCCTTGCAGGGAATAGTAATAAGAAAAAAATAAGGAGACAGGTTAAATAACTACTCCGCCCCCCCCCCCACCCTACCGGAGTGAGACAAGTTTGAGGACTTGATCCTTTACCCGGCCCCGACTATGGTCGAGTGAACGAAAACTGGTCTACGACTAGCCTGCAAAATCAGTCGGCGGCCAATAAAAATAGGTGGGAACTGTTTATCCGGAAATTAGCGAAAGGGGGTTGGGGCAAAACGAAGTTATCTAGGTTTAAAAGTCCAAGTATTTTCCAACTACCGTAGAAGCTGAAGCTGAAAGGGCATCTCGCTTCTCCAGATGATAGGCGTAACATTCTGCACGCCCCCCTCCCCTACGCTTGCAGGGAGGCGGGGGGAGAGGCGTAAATCCAACCACTTAACAAACAGAAACGAAATAAATCACTCCCAAAATAGCAATAAACCCCATTTCTTAAAACAAAATCTTGAAACGATCGAAACAAGGCTGGCAATCAAAACAAGAAAAAAAACAGCCATAGCCTAAAAAAAGTGGTTACCTCGAATCATCCAAGATTGTGACACTAGAATGGATCATTCTGTATTCAGCATCGCAGGCTTTTGGGCTGGATGACGAGGCTTCCAATTATCATGGAATTGTGTACGTTTGGGGCAAGATAAAAACAATGTCGTTCTTGGGAGTCTTTGATAAAAGAGACGGAAGAGAAGTTTGAAACTTGGGATGTTTTTCTCAATTTCGAGAATTGTCTCCCTTTGTGCGGGCGCTGCTGAAAGAAGAGAAAGCAGCTTTCGCGAAATCGTTTCACCCCGACAAACCACAAATTTAAATTCATAGGTGTGCTGCATCCTTCTATCCACACACAAACACACTTGGATGAAACCAGAATAACTTGAATCATACGTCTTTCAACCGCCTATAAATAACCTTAACTGCTATTGTCAACGGCACCCAATGAAACGAACATCCGTAAACTAAGCTCATTAACACATACGAAATAAGGAAAGATGTTAAGCAAGCAATTTCTTCTTTTTATAGGACAAAACAAGGATCATACATAGATTTAGAAAAAGGAAGAGAGAGATAGTAAACGGACTAAAATAATCTAAACACTTTTACCCGTTAAAGAAAGTGAAAAATATCCCATCGAGCGAGCTTCGTTGTTAAGGCCACGCGCTAAATATTAGACTACCATCCGCACCTCCAACAAAAGGATGCTTCAAACCAGCTTATAAGCAGAACAGTATAGGTAATTCCTATATGTTGAAGATTATAGTTGTAAACTATAGTTGAAAGAAGTACAACATACTCACATAGGTGAAATATATAAGATGTGATTTCTAGATTGTGCGATTGGAGCAATTCCTAATCCTCAAAACTGTGTGAAGAAAGGTGAAGTCTGGATCTAAATATTTGCCGAATTTCCTTTCGCTACAATGACCACAAATTTGAGTTGTCGGGTTACCATTAGACATAATCTCAAAATTCTTTCAAAACGCTGCCATTTGATGTCATTCCTCCTACATCGCCTCAACTATGTACACCCCTTTCCCTCTTTCGATAGCAAAATGATTACGAAATGCAAAACTGTTTTTCATCCATGATTGAAGATAACCTTGGATAAAAAATGGAAATTAGACAGTACGGAATTTATTTTGTGGGACAACTCTTCCTGACCTTGTAGTCTGTGAGAGGGGGATAAAACCTATTATTTTTAGCAAAAATGTCTTTGCAAAGAATAAAAAACATTAGTTATCTATGCTTAATATGTGTGGTAGTGGAGATAAATATTAAATGTATATGGAAAATGATTTTGCTATTATTAGATTAAAACCTTAAATATTTCAAACCGAGATTTTAATTTTCAAAAATTATCCAACTTTATCTAAATTTATAGATTTTAATTGTCATTTTTATCTATCGCATAATAAATTCACACTAATTTTAATTAAATCAGACACCACTCTGATCTGATTGAAAATAAAAACGGATAAATAATCAGTTTTCCCGTCATATCCTCTCGATTTTCTGGTCCAAAGCAAAGGCTTCTCAATGGCATAGAAATCTATGATTTATGGTGAAAAATCGAAAAATAAAACAATTGGTCTTGTCAAGGTTTGATGAACATGTTTTCGAATATATTTTTCGAGGTTAATCCTAAAGGGCCTACCCCCATAGAAAAACTCGAAATGATGTCAAGGACAGGTTAAAGTCGTATATAACAATTACCAATCAATTAAAAACCTAAAAATTACTCACTTCCGATTAAAACTTTTATTCGCAAAATGTTTTGGAATAAATTTTATTTCGATACTTTTTGCGTTGACAACTAAGTACACCTCCGTTCGATAATTATAGTTCTTCCCAAGAAGATAATATTTTCCTCTTCAATTAAATCGTCTGATGAGGACAAAATTTATTATAAGTTACTAAAAGTTACTAAAAAGTTATTAACACTGCTAACTTGACTAATTACTAAATAGAAGTTTGTTTACAAGCTTTCCAATCACGACACTTGGAATTAACGTTGGCGACAAGATCACGCAAGGACACCTAAGTTTGCGATCTTAGCTGTTTGTTCTCTGTTTTGCAAGTTTGTGACTTTAAATAAACCATATAGATCTTCCTGGTTTGTTGAGTCATTTTTTTGGGGGGGGTTCAGTCTTGTTTTTATTTTGTCTTAAGTCGGAATTTTGTTTATATAACGAATACATATCGCCGTCCTGGCCTTATTTGGAGGTGCAGTACCATCAGTATTAAGAATAAATATTTTTAGTGACGTTGATGCGTAAAACCTTTCCTACATGTTACACTTAGAGTCTATTTGCCAAAATTACCTAATTCCGTATTTGATCTATACTTCAAATATTATTAAATCTCTTTACACACACTCTCTCTCTCTCTCTCTCTCTCTCTCTCTCTCTCTCTCTCTCTCTCTCTCTCTCTCTCTCTCTCTCTTGAGAGCCATTTTCCAAGAAGTTTTATAATACATTTCTTCTGCTCAATTATTTTTTACTATGCTTTTGTAAACTTTTCCATCTTTATCACTACTTTTGTTTTGTCTAAATTTATAACCTTTTCCCTTCAAGTTTATCTAACCTTCCCTCTATTCATTTTTTCGCTCCGTGATAATTCTCTATTAATTTCACCATTTCCATTATTTTCTAATGAAATAGTTTGCTCTCGCCGATCTGCCCTTTGGTTTCCAGTCCGTCCCGCCCTTCGGAGCCTTCAGACATGCCTTGATGCCTTGAAAACCCCTTCATCATCATCAACATCATCACTAACTCTATAATTTAAGAACGGTATATTTTTAAGTATTTGAATAATAATTTCATCTTAGTTTGGTTATGACTTAAGTATATTTTAAATTTTTATCAAAGTAATTTCTAAAAATTTCTTTAGAGTTTTAAAAAACAAAATAGTTTAGTTCAGAAAAAATAAATATGATTATCCAATACTTTATAATGTTTTAAAAGAAAATGAATTACAATTGGTGAAATTCAGAAAATTTATTAAAATTTAACCATAGCTGCTTTTTTTTATATTTCAGATTTTAATCTTAGTAGCGAAGCGCAAGCTCCCCCCGTAGGGGTGATTATTATTATTTAACTTCCAGTATTTCTATTAGATTTTAAAAGGAAATGAACAGAAAGTTTTAATTTTGTACCTTATGTTTAATCTAATCTTTCGTCATAGACATTATTATTATTATTATTTACCAAGGTACATAATACAAGATAGGTAACTAAAAACAAAAAAATATGAAAATTAAAAGATTTGACACAAAGGAGAAGCGATTGAAAATTTAAAAAGTTCAGAAGTTTCTTTACGTCATAAATCAGGTCACGTCATACGTTCCAAACAAGAATTAGAGGTCTGCTCCTAATCACACAGTTTGTTCTATTTAATTTAATATTTTTAGCAAATACAAAATCAACGGAGGCATCTCCACCAGATTTGGGTGGAGGAATTTAAGTAGTTAAGTTAAAATAGTGAAAAAATGTTAAAGCTACGTAAACCGTGCGGCCAAAATAGGAGAATACTTGGGGTACTATGGAACCAAGCGTTCATGCAACGTTCCTGTGTTTGGTCTTCCTTCACAATAGAGTCAGGTCTCCTAGACATTATATTACACTTTTCGAACCCAGCCCCACTGTTTAAGAAAATAAAGAGAAGGGGGATAATTGCTGATATCCTTGTTTCCTTTTCTCTTACACTACATTCACTTTACCCCATCTATACACAACCTATAACATATCTTGTATCTCACTTATTACTTCCAAGACTATCCCTAAACGTGTGTATTGACATTTATGTGATATCAGAGCGTTCTTGCTTCCACAATTTGCTGTTTGCTCCCAATCGTATGAAAAACAAGAACCTTTTATTAATGATTGTCACCTTTGATAGCCCAAGACTAACAATAAAAGCTGGACTTTGATTATAGTACCGATGAATTACTACATTTGTATAATAACTGATAAATAATTTTTACTTTTATCCGAGTCATAGAAAGATGCCATTTGAATACTTAGAGAAATGCTTCTCTCAATGATTGTTAGCTATCGTCGTGCGAATGCTCTAGGTGCAGTGAAAGGGGTCACGGGTGGAAAAACTGCATGAAGAACGAGAAGTGTGTCAACTGCGGACAGGGCTACAGAGCACTAGCCATGGCTTACCCCATGAAAAGAAACATAATCAAAAGAAAACAAGCTGAAAAGAAAGATGAAGAACAGAGGAGGACAACTTTGTATGCACAAGCAGCAAAAATGTCCCACCTAACATAAGCCCCGACAAAAACTTACATCAAACTTGAGAACGAAGAGTCAACGAAAATTCTTACCTGCATACTTTATGCGCACGTAAGGAATCTCACGAATCCAGTGAGCTCAACTTTATACTAAAGAATAACAATGTGAGTGATATGTGGTTCCCAGAGAACCCTCCTTCAGGATATGTCCTGCAATTGAAAATCTTCCCAGAAGTGAATAAAGAGGTAGTTGCAGCCACGTCTCCCAACCCTACTGAAATAACGGACTCACACCACAAGGATCAAAGGCAAGAAACACAGGAACCCACCAGGAGACCTTACCCTAGAATTGTAGCGAGGAAAGCTGCCACAAACGAACCCCATAAAAGAGAATGTCAAACTACAACTGACGCAGACTCGGACAGCGACAGTAACCTGAGCGAACCCGCAAGAGAAAATAACACTAAAAGAAAAAAAGCACAGGTACGACGGTAGGGAACTAGGTCTGACAAGACCCCCTTCCCTGAACAAATATCCCTCGCGGACATCACCAAAGGCATCAAGAACCAGAAACTCAAATGGACAATAACAGAATCAAAAGACGAAAATGAAGTTGCGGCAGCACTCTACCCAGGTAAAGTGAAACTCTACAACACCTCTTTATTTACGATCCCGGCCATAGAATACAAAAGACGAAGCACGGAAAGGTCCGAAAGCAAAAGGAAAAAGCAGCACACTCTAGAAGTAGACACAAAACATGGAGAACATAAACAACACCTTAGATTCGACGGTGCTGCAATCGCGATAAGAAGGAACATCACCTTCAAAACGCTACCAGAACTTGATGAGTTCTTCGCAGCTATCAAAATCTCTACACTTGTTGTGGGACTCAGGATTGCAGCAGCATACCAACCACTACGCCGTCCATATTTGCCAATAATAATCTACTAACCCTAACTGCCCACCGCTGGAATGTATTCATAGGGGGCGACCTCAATGCTAGACTGGAAACCTCGGGCTACACCAAAAAAAACGAGAGGAGCAAAAACCTGTAGCTTGTCATTGATCGGGGTAGGCTAGAGAGAGCCAGACCAGAATTTCAGACCTACATCACTGAAAGAACAGCGACAGTCCTGGATATAATATTGACAATCACCAACTTCCCTTTCAATCTGGTCAGTATGCCTGGCCCCACGGTTCCAAGCGACCATATCTCCATCATGACCACCATCTCCCTCGCACCTATTCTGCTTTCTATCCGACCCAGGAAAATCTTTGCAAAAACAAACTGGGAGCTGTACAAGCGAATGTTTAACAGTTTTGAACCAGCCAACCTAAGCGAAGCTATCCTGGAAGATATTGACGAAGAAATAAACCGCATAACACACTTGATCATGGGAGCGGACGAGAAATGTATTCCATACATCACGCATAAAAGCCCTCCGCAACCCAGGTGGACCGAGGAGATGCGATATATTGCCTTAGAGAGATCTATGAAGAACTCAGGCAATTTGGCCCAAACAGAGATCGCAACAGAAGACTCCGACAACTCAGAGAGGAACTCAAAGCGCGGATTAACGATCAACAACTGGCCATATGGGACGGAATTATCGAGAGGCTCGACACAGAGCTGAACCCCCAGAAATTCTGGAAGAATATAAAAAACTGAGAGGTATGCCCCTGAAGGAGAAAATGAGGCTGGAACAACAAGAGGAAATCATACAATATCCAGAGAGACTTAAAAGAAGGTTCAGGAGGTACTGGCGACAAATATTCTCCATCACGCCAGAAGAGAATGAGGATTTCGACCTGGACTTCGAAGGCTAGGTGGTTGACGAACTAAATAATATAATCCACCACACGTTACCGAGGAGAGGAGAATGGAGGGCCACGGGCGACCGATAACTGCTGAGGAATTCCTGAGCACGCTCAAATCCTCCAAGCAGAGAGAGAGAGAGAGAGAGAGCTCCTGGCTGGACAGGGATTACCAAAGACCATCTGGTAAATGCTCCCCCACGCGTGCTTCAGGACATTACCAACGTAATGAACGCGGCCAAAGGGGAACAGGTTGCCAGAACAGCTGATGGACTACAGGCCTATCTCACTCTTGGAAATCATCGGCAAGATTCTGGAAAAGGTCCTAGTCAACAGGCTTCAGAATCAACTTGACGAGAAGGGGGGCCATACCCACAACAACATGGGTACCGAAAGAAGCGCAGAACGGACACCGCACTCGCGCTCCTAACCAAGAAAATCCCCACGTGCCGAGCGGATGGAAAGTACATCGACAGCGTACTAAGGGACATGCAAAAGGCCTTCAATAAGGTCTTGCTGAGGGGCCTTCAACATAAGATCCTGAACCATCAGCTAGACCAGATCCTGGAACGAATTATCTGCGGGCTTCGTCATTGAACGGCGCGCTCGGATCATGTAGAGGGTCACCAAGCACTAGAGTTCCTCCTCAAGGCCGAAGTCCCACAGTGAAGTTGTCTGAGCCCCCTCCTTTATCTAATCTACACAATAGATTTACAAACTCCAGTAAAGGATGAGTCATTATATCTCCAGTTTGCGGGTGATATAACCCAGGTGATCCCTGGTACATTCAGAAATCTCAGGGGTCAGGTTCTCAAGCCTGCGGACGAAATTCGGAACGTAAATGAATAAAAAAGTGGAAGATCCGCACGAATAGCCGAAAATTCAATATCCTCGCTCTCGACCGCATAAAAACAGCGAATGTAACAATAGGGCAGCTAATATTCCCCTATTATCAAGAAGGGGCTGTTATAGGGCTCCACATCACCTCCACCGGATATAGCTACCACATCATAACGCGGGAAAATCTGGCGAAGTTAGAACTCAGCAAACTTCACAAATTTAGAAATCTCAGCTCTAACAACATCAAAAAAATATATCTTATGCATATTTGAGCGACACTTATATACCCCGCGGTGGTAATCCAAACCCTAAGTACGTCTTGCTTTAAACGCCTGCAAAGAGTCCAGAACAAGGCCACTCTCTATGTAAGCCACCGTAGATTGAGAGATCGAATACCTCAAAGAGAAATCCACCGGAGAGTCGCCTTGACACCAATCAATTTGGCGACCCAAAGTCTGGCCAAAATAACATGGGAGAGGCTCCTGAATGAAACGGCACCCGAACTAGCTGAGGGTCTAAACATCCCAACGAACAAAAGGGAGAAAGTGGCCAAAACAAGTCAATTTCCCAGCTCGAGACAATGCTCCGAGGAACAGTTGGCACCGTTGTTCATATAGAGATCACACTGAACAAACAACTACACATACTATATATTAACAAATACACTCACAAACATGAAGGAATGTGTTTGAATCAAAGCAAAATAAGTGTATATATGTCAATATAACTAGTAAATAAGAAAAAATTAATTACAATTAAATTAGAATAGAAGAATTAGATTAGGTGATTAACTATATTATTACTATTCAAAATTACTTTTTAAAAGATTATCTCTTAAAATAAGTATAATATTAAGGAGATAAATATATAAAATTATAAAAACAAACAAAATAAATAAAATAAAAAAGGCACAGAAGAAAAAAACTCTACAAGCAAAATAAAAAATAAATAAATAAATAAAATAAAATAAATAAATAAATAAATAAATAAATAAATACAAATAAATATAATAATTTTAACAATTTTAAAAAATAGTTCAAAATTTAAGAAAATAAAAATAAGGTTGCAAAATAAGTATAAAAGAAAAGCTTGAATGCGTTATAACACAAAATCAGGTTCACACAGTAATACTAATTACTGGACAAAGAAAAACCCACAGCAAACCCTACACACTCTTTTCACCCACAATCTATCATCTTATCTTCCACATCAATTTTTTTCTTAACTATTATTCATCAATTCATTCACAATTGAGGGGGCAAATAGTGCAAAGAGAAGGCCCTGACTTTCCCACCTTCCTAAGGGAGCGGTCTTCAACCACTCCGGATATAATATTGACGAATCCGAACTTTGCCTTCAATATTCATACCTCTCCCAGCCCCTCAATACCATCCGACCACATATGATTTGTCAAAAAGATCTTGACCTCGCCCATATAAATAGAAAAATTCTCTAAGGAAAAGCACTATCCAAGACCAACTGGACCGCATATAAAACTCACCTTGAGGAGTACAACATCAACACCCTTGAAGACAGTCCCCTTGAAGAAATAGATCTACACCTAAAGAATATCACTAACGTCATTATAGAAGCAGACAGACTATACACCCCAAAAACCAGTTATAAAACAATCCCAGCCCCTCGTTGGGCCGAAGAAATAAAAGAAAAAATGGAAGAAGTTTATAATACCTTCGATGAAATCCGCCGACATTGTAACAGCAGGGAGAGGTTTGTACACCTAAGACAAATCAGAAACCAAACAAACGAACTAAGTAGAAGAAATATAACATTAGCATGGGACAACCTAATTAGAAAAATAGATATAGACAGGGACCCCAGAAAGTTCTGGAACCAATATAAAAATCTAAAAGGTTCAGCCTCAAAGGAAAAAATGCACCTGAAGGAAGGAGCACAGGAAATAAATAATGATAAAGACATTGACAAGCCATTCAGAGATCATTGATCTAGGATCTTCTCTATTACACCGGAAGAGAACCTAAACTACGATGTGGCCCACGAACAGCAAATTAATGAAGAGTTAATAGAAAGGGAACCTGAACTTTCACCTTTTACATGGGTTGACGAATTCCGTGAACAAAGGTACGAGGGAAGGCCCTTCACCTTGATAAAACTTAACTCAGCCCTTGCATCATTTAAGTAAAAAACTCCAGGTATTAGTGGCATTGCTAAGAACCACGTTTTAAACGTGCCCGACAACATCAAACTATCATTACCCAAAGTATTCAATGCATGCCTAAACACTGGGCACTTTCCATCTTCACTGAAGACTGCGAGGCTGATATTCCTTCCTAAACCCGGAAAACCCAAAGGCCACATCGAAAGTTTGAGACCAATCTCATTATTAGAATTCATTCGAAAGCTCCTAGAAAAACTGATCAACGAGAGGCTACAAAACTTCCTAGAAGAAAACGAGGTGCAAAATCACGAGCAATAAGGATTCAGTTATGCACAACGACAGCTCTGGCACTCATTACCGAAAAAATTGCACTCAATCTTGCAAGAGGCAACAGAGCGGATCTCATACTCCGCAATGTTGCCAAAGCCTTTGGCAAGGTACGGGTGCCGGGACTAAAAAGAAAAAATAGCCCAGCTTGGTCTCGAATCAAACCAGACCCGAATCCTTCGTAGCTATCTTGAAAAGAGGAAGGCAAAGTTAACAATGCCTTCAACCTAAGGGCAGAGGTCACGCAAGGGAGATGTCTCAGTCCTACGCTATACGTGTATACTAGAGACCTCCCCCAACCTTTGGAAAAATGTTTATTGTACATCCCACTGGCTGATGATGTCTCGCTAATCATCGCCAATGAACGAAAAAATCCAAGGGAAATTGCATAACGCAAAGCCAAAGAAATTACATATATAAATAATTTCGAAAAGACTCATAAGATAAAAACTAACATCAACAAGTTTAAAAACATCCCTATAAACAAAAGGAAAACGCATCGAGTCAACGCAAATAACATCAATTACCCATACAACAAAAACGGAGGCAAGGCACTCGGCCTGAAATTTACAAGTAATGGCTACGGTACACACTTTAATGAAAAATAGGCCAGGCAAATTCCACCCTCTCCTTCCTATATAGATTTAAGAACTTTTCCAAAAGTAATAAAAGAAAACTATATCTATCCCTTGTGAGACTAATTTTAACGTATCCCATCATACCGACCCACAGTCTACCCAAAACCAAAATGTTAGAAATCCAAAGGGTCAAAACTAAGCAACCAGATTCATAACAAATACTTCGGGATCAGAAAGAACCCAATCGATTGAATTACATCATAGAACAAAACTTAAACCTGTAAACCAATATATACATGAACGTGCCCCCGAAATATGGCACAGATTAGAAGAATAAACTCCCTGACAATATTCTGAACAAAATTAAACCTACCGAACGCGAAAGAAGGAGGCTACAATTTAAACAGAAGTTTAAAAGTAGCAGGAAGATGATACAAGAGGAAATAGTACCACCTTACAGCTAAATAATATAAAAAGATTCTAAACGAAGAGAGAGAATTACGGAAAAGCAAATAAAAAACTATAAATAAAGAAAACAAAAAAACAAGGCACGAGAATGCAACCGTAAAATGATCATAAAACTTGAACGAAAGAATACTTTAGAGAATAACTCAACAGAACAAAGGATTGAAGGTTTTCACCCAAGAAAGAAATATAGACTATAACACAATTAACTGTGATATATATATATATATATATATATATATATATATATATATATATATATATATATATATATATGGAAACAAGGGCTCCTATGCTTAATTATAAAAATAAACCAAAATGTAAATCAAACAAAGTAGATTCAAGCAAAATATAGCGATTGCCAGGCAACCTGGTACATATCATAATCACCCTCATCCATATTATTGTTCATTAACCTCATTCATTCTTTTATATACTATAATTTCTATCTATTCTGTCTTATACTCTTACATATTCACCACTTTATATTATCCCTATCCCTTCACCATTGAGTAGACAGATTGAAACCTTCATTGAATCAACAACGATAACTTGCTACACATCTCTTACCCGATAAAGGAGGCAAAGAAAAATGAAGAGCCAACTGAAAAACGTTGAGATTTTTCTTCACTCTACCTACAGGGATTTTTAAGAAGGAGATTTTTACAATCTGCTCCTAGGCGACTTTATGTCGGCCTAACCCCCACTCCCTCAGCAGAATAATGCAGCAGAAATGAACTAGACTGCCTGTCATATTGCATCAACCAAACTTTGACGTTCTTTGTGAGACATAATAGGGTGCACCAAGAAAAGCTGATTTGAGGAGTAGACAACAGTGGAACTCGGCGTCAGAAGCACCCGGACCAGGTGAAGGGAACCAACTTCCGGGAAGGGATGTGTGGACCCGCCCCACTCCTCCATCCCAGGAGTTCAGCTAGGACCATAGAGAGAAGCAACACCCATCTTTATGTATGCCAGCTGCAGTTCTGATATCCAAACCCACGGTCTTTCGACCGTGGTCGCTTATCTTCGGGGAATGAACAGAAATAGAATGACTTACAGACTGCTACACTATGGTCTACTTTCCTACTTTAACATAATGGATATACAGTGGAGCATTCTGTGAGTCATTTAATTTCTGTTCATTACCTGAAGATGACCAACCACGGTCGAATGACGCCTCGGAATAAAATATATCTCTTACAAATGTTTTTTCTCGCTTACAAGACCCAGACAAAAAACTTGTAAGAAAAATAAAGAGAATACAAGTTAAAATCAATGACGTTGCAACTGCTGTGAACTTCAACAGTGCATGTATGTATGTATATATATATATATATATATATATATATATATATATATATATATATATATACGAGGGGCGGTCAATAAGTTTAACAATTCGGATATAAGGAAACGATTTATGAGGAAAAGTGTTTTATTATTTTTCAAGATAACTACCTTCGACTTCAATGCACTTGCTCCACCTGTCCCTGAGGCTTCGAATTCTCGACCACCAGAAATCTCCCGGCTGCTGTTCAATCCACTCCTGGACGGCGAGCTGGACATCTTCATCGTCCCCAAACCGGCGTCCACGCAGTGCAGCCTTGGGCTGGCGGAATAAAAAGTAGTCGCTAGGGGACAGATCTGGACTATAGGGGAGATGGTTTAGCTCCTCGAATCCGCACTCGCGCAGGGCAGCTCGTGCAACTCTGGCCTTGTGGACTTTGACGACGTTGAAGTGGATCATGGGGCGTGAGGTTTCTAGGGACCCAACAGGCAGAGACATTGGGCATGGCCAAATTGTCGTGGATGATGTTGATAGCACTTCCATGTGATATTTCAAGTTCTCGCTCGATTTCTTCGACCTTCACCCGTCGATTTTCGAGGATCATCCTCTCCACACGGGCCACATTGTCCTCATTGGTCACGTCTGACGGGTGTCCTGGACGGGAGTCATCTTCAAGGGACTCACGACCATGGCGGAACTCCGTATTCCAGCGATCAATGGTTGCATAGGACGGGGCGGTGTCGGTGTACACTGCAACCATGCCTTCATAGATCTCTTTTGCATTCTTGCCTTCCTTGGTCAAAAATTTGATCACTGCGCGGTGCTCAACCTTCTCCATTGTTGAAAAATTTGTGATTAACGATCTGCGATCAGCTACTGCTTCTTAAATAGACGAGGCAGGAGCGAGCGGGCTGCAGGTCCTGAATTGTCATAACTTGTCCTAACACCCCTACAAACAGGCATTCCACTTCCTCTGTTTTGCCCTACCGATTCGCAAAATTTATTGACCACCTCTCGTGTATATATATATATATATATATATATTGTCGTGGTACCTGCACTCTATATCATACACTACTCTTATACTATGTGGGGGAGGGAGACTTAATCGCCTACTGCAACGCGAACCGTTGAAAGACTGTTCGTAGGGATTAACAACCGACTAGGAGGTCACACTTGAGGCATTGTGTTTCAAATCCTTAATAATCAAACAGAGTGCATAATTGGTTGGCGAGCTTTACTTGAATAGGCCGAGAGTATCTTTCAAGTTTAGTTGAAGATGAAACAACAAAAATATAATTTTATTTACACAGATCAAAATAAGAATAATAGTAGGCAAAGGGGAATTACTTAAATTGAAAGAGTCTATTTATAATTATTATAAGAAAAGGTTCTCAAATGGAATTAATTGATTAATGTAACTAAGCTCAAGTCAAAATGGGGAACTTGACAATACTAATAATGGAGGGGGTTTCAGTCTTACGGGTCGATGACTTCGAGGAAGGTCCTTATTGCGATTAGGCCAGTGAGGAACGATCCGATGAGACAAGTGGGGCACGATCCGAATAAGGCAGATGAGGCACGATCAGAATGATGCAGGTGGAGCACGATCCGAACCAACCTTCTGATGAAGATAGCCAATCTTCAAAGATAACGTTCGACGGGCAATGTGAGAATTCTCGTAATTCCACTGGAAGAGGAAACTTTCTTTTCCTCAAAAGTAATTGATGGAGATTATCTTCGGTTCGATTTAACGAAGTGAGACTGTTGCGCAAATTCAAAGGCTTACCGTTCACAGAAGCTACCAATTGACTTGGGTAGAATCACGACTGAAGAAGTCTTGCCGTCTGACGAACGCTCACAGGACGAGACGATAAGGACGGCCTTGAGCGGCGGGCTGGACTCGTCGAACTACAGAATAGCCCGAGTATCTGTATGTCCGATTCTGGAGGGGAAGGGGAAGTTTGGAGAAATGAGTCACAAGCTCCAGACATCTTAATCCGGAGGTGTAGTTGATTCATCATTTAGCAGCAAGGGGCGAGACATATTGGCTCTTTCGCCCCTCGTCACCGGAGGGGGGGGGAGCTCAAGACAAGTCGCAGGATTGCTGCAGGTGACTCTTCTGAAGAGACACTAGCCTGGGGGAGACATCTACCATGAGAGATGATGATTCCGGGGGTCTAGGTGAAGTTGGGATAGGGTAATCACCATCTTGTTCAATGCATACTACTTGCACGACATTGAGGGGGTCAGCGGGATACACCTCTTCCAAAGGGGACTCTTCATCGAGGGCCACAATATTGTTGATACACGCACGGCGATGATATTTTTTTAACATATTGATGTGGAAAACCTTATCTCCTGAGGGGGTTAGAACCAGGTAATCCACTGGTCCTTTTACCTCTAGAACGGAGAGGGGGCGTGCATTACGTCTCATTAGTCCGGAATTTTTGGATAAGGAATTGTGCAATATCTTTGAAATAGGTAAGAAACTTTGTTACACTCGTCAATTTTTGTATACTTCATTAAACTTTGCTAATAGAACTTTTTATAGAACTGATAACCCACCGGTTTTCAATTACAAAGGAAAAAGGTGGAGTATATTCTATAGAATGTTCGATTTGTAATTTACCTTACTTGGGGCAAACTGCTAAATCTTTATCTACTAGAATTTACTAACATAAGTATAATATTAGTATAGGTGAAATAAACAGCGCTTTATTTTTACATTTATCTGAAAAATAACCACCCCATTGACTGGAATTCTGCAAAATTCCTCTATCATTCCGCTGATTTCAACAAAAAGAAATATGGTCGAGTGTTCCTTAATTGGCATCTTACCTAATATGAAAATTTCCCCTGGCTTATTTAAACTCGACCCTGTTTAAAAAAAAAACTTGTAGTAAATGAAACAACTTCATAATGCAGCCTGTGGTCACTCTTTATTAGTGTAATCTCATTTGCATTGCCTCCCCCACCACGTATCTCTGTTGTGCCTGTGGATTAACTCTTAGTCCTAAATGTTTTCGCTCTAATGATAATCCTTTAAAATGTTTTTTTTTTATCCCACCATATTTCATTCATATACATGGCATTGTTGTGTGTATATCGTTTTAGGGATGCACATGCCTGTTATTAGTTGCCTATTGTTCTTTCGCCTGGCATTTTTCTGTCTTGTTTTTTTTGTTTTATTCCAATGGTCTGTACTATGTGATGGGCGTTCCCTACGTATCTTTTTACCCTATATAAGGTTGTCTTCTCTATTTTCATGCTATATCTTGAAAATGAACTTGCAAATATAGTTTGCATGTGCCTGGATTCATCCTTCCATTTTCCTATGGGTTAATTTTCATATATGTATATATATATATATATATATATATATATATATATATATATATATATATATATATATATATATATATATATATATATATATATATATATGGCCATTTGTAAGAATGTAGAAAAAACGCGTAACGCACATCAGATAAAATCTTTATTTAAATGAAAATCGGTACCAATAATTTTGGGAATCCTTATAATACCTTTATTCAATGAATCCTCCATAGGCCGAAACCAGATTATCTTTATCAATTTCGGACATAGTCTTTGTTATAGCGGACTTGAGAGATTGAATGTTGTTATAAGGGTGTTGATTGAGGTCTGGTGAGCTATGAGAACATGTGTCTGGGAGAACATGGTCATGGTAATTAGCACGCATCCAAGCTTGCGTTGTTCTAGCCTTATGTGATGGTGCAGCGTCTCGTTGGAAGATTCAAGGTCTTCTGTTGTAACCAGGGCCTCACAACCTTCTCCAAAACCTTTGTGTAAGCAGCAGCATTGACTCTTAAGCCATGCGAAAAAATGAATGAACATGACATTCCCCCACTGCTAATGACTCCCAGAACCATCACAGTTGCTGAAAACTTGGTTTGCATTACAGTTGGAGCCTCGCTTGGCACTCTACATAACCATTTGTCATTTCATGGGTTCACCTTTTGGTCCAGGTCACAGTTATTCTCATCAAAGAAAAACCAATGTATTCCAGCTTTTCAACGCAGAGAGCCAAGAATTTGCAATACCTTAATCAGGCCGTAACATCTCAAGAAGCTTGACTCAGCCTCTAACGACTCAAGACTCTTTAATCAGTGGTGTTCAAGTGCTTTGCAAGGAGTAAACGATTCTCTTTCGTCTTACCCGGTATGAACTGACCTCTTCGCATCACATTCGACTTATAACGGATATCCTCAGGCCTAACTCTTCTGATGGTGCATTCTGAAACCTTGAAGTCCTTTGTAAGGGCTCCAATCGATTTTCTGGGGTTTTCTTGAATTTTTCCTGTACTCTCTGAACAAATCCTTGGGTCTGATAGTATTAGAACCCGTTGCATGTGTTTTGCTGTTAATGTTGGATCCCTATCAGTTACATCCATGTCTTTTCTAACTTTGGCAACAAAGGATCAGAAAGCGCACAATCTCTGTATCATTATGCTGAGCTTTTATGATATCGATTACAACGTGCCTTTTCATTTGCTTTGCAATTTAATGTCATTCATTATTAATTTGAAAGAGAAATTATTTATTAGAATTTTAAAGCTATTCAAAGTGATGTCTTCAAAATACAATATTGACACACCACTTTCTTTACAGATCTATCCTTACAAAGATTCCATGGGAGCTCGCCTAGTTTATATATATATATATATATATATATATATATATATATATATATATAACTAGGCGAGTTCCAAAAGAATTGTTCTAAGGATAGATCTGTAAAGAAAGTGATTTAAATGTAAAAGGGAGAACGTGAAACTATTGGGAAGATATATAGCCGCAGACACTCCTACACGCATTGAGGCACGGAGGGCACGTAATGCTCTAGATTTCTGGTGCAGCATGGTTTCCATAATGTGGAAACATCCATCTTTATTTTGTTGTTCATCGACGCTGCGAAGTCCTACCTAATCAACCGGATACTCTAAGATGAAAAGAGTAAAAAATCAGTTATATTACAATAGAAACTTGAAAAATTATAAAATACTACTGATTTACATATACAAAGTTAAAAATATATTTAACAAAGTTTGTTTACCATAATGTTTATCCTTCCAAGCGTCGATTGAGCAAGATAATAGAAATGATATTTTCACATCAGTCTTAGTCTTAACCTTTTGCACTTCGAAGTTGTGTTTACCTAAACCGAACTCCTTTACCCTCTATGAGACGAAAACTACGACGGACCTGTTCAGTCGAGCTAAAATAGAATCTTGGCCCTAGCATAAGAGTTTCAACAAGTTTATTGTGCCACAAATTATCACATCGTCACACCCCTACGAACCTGAAAAGTGAATTCTGAAAGACTGCGTTCTTGAATATCAAAACAACGGATTTTCTTCCTCACTTACGCAACTCCAATATACTTTTTATAGAGGCCCTGCAATCTGTTTCCCAATGGCCTCTTTGAATGCGTAATTCTGAAGGCTTCTGTTATCTAACTCGATATTCACTATTTTTATCCGGCTGTCGTGTAACTCCTAACAACCAGACGTCCCTAGTAATGCCAAGTCGAATCCAGTTAACGCGTGATACGATTACAGAGATGAAATTACAAATGTGAAAATCACTAGTAGGTGATTAGCAATCATAGAGGAAGCTAGAGTAGCAGGCGTATTCATGACGTCACTATGAATGACGGAATTTGTGAATGGACTTAAAGGGACAGGCGGCAATTACTCTCTCCGAGAGAAATTGCGTTTCTTTAAATCCTCACGTCTCCCTAAACCCTCGGAGCATGACATCATGCAATGACGCCATCTTCGCTTTTGTAGCTGTTCAGGGGGGAGGGGTTCGTGTGACCTTGAACTGCCTTATTCACTTAAGGAGATGCCTTACGGATGGAAAGGCAAGAGAGGCCCACAGAAAAGATAGAACTGTAATTACTGTTACTATCCTAATCACTGTAATACAGAACCGATAAATGCGACTCGGGCAATTATTGCCTACACTTTTATTTCTGCAAAACAAATCCTTCAAATATACAACAAAATTCAATCGTTTAATCCAACGAGGGCATATTCACTTAGCAGAAAAGCAATGGGAGAAGAGCAAGCAGAAGAAGAACACAATGAAGTCTCCTTTAGGATAGAGCTAATGTCAATCAGCAATTAGGAAGCAGGCCGATAGATAGTAGTTCAAAGTAATTTTCTGAATTAACTTTGGATTTTTGTGTATCGGTAAAATGAATCCTCGTTTTACCATTCCATTACACTTCCTTAGAAACTATTGTTTGGGGTTTTCGGAGGGGAAGGGGGTCAAAATCTTGAAGATTCATGATAAAGAGGGGATGGATGGATGTACTTTTTCTTTGAGCCATAAACTTTGTTATTTTTACTATTTGATGCAGCTTCCAAATAGAAATCTTTTTCGTCTGTAAACACAAGATTTCTTGTATATTGAGATGAATATTGATCGTAGAGCAAATTACAACGTGTCTTTCTACGTTGGCTTATGCTAATATCACGACGAGAAATGCGCATTCTTTTATAATCCTTTAAATTTTGTCGTTTTGAAATGCGTTGCACAGAAGAACGAGAAATATGTACCTAATTCAGTGGAGATCTTCCTTCGGGATTGATGAGTTCCGGGTTTTTGCTCTTGAGATAAAACAAGTTATTCTACTGGAATCACTTTATTCTATGTCGTAACAATTTTATTATGGCCGCCATTACTTTTCTTTCGAGCTATTGAACCCGTGGTTTCTATATTTTTAATTAAGTTATAAACACTACCACGAGCCAAATATCTATCTGGAAATTCACGAAAAATTCTATTTCCATTACAACCTTTTTCTTTAAAACATGGTTCTATTATAATGTTATCATTTAAACTTAACACCATTGTGATAGTGGGTATAATAATTATTTATAAGTTTAAAGTTAAAATAATGACTGAAAGAAAAAGAAAAAAAGTTAATCATTGCTTAATAGCAGAATTATTTTCTTTACACAAATAGCACACGTTTTCTTGATTCGGCCAGCAAATCTTTGAGTGACTATTTTATTTTATTTTTATTTTTAGCAATACTGTTATAGTTACATTGTTGAAATTTTCACATATAGTAAAGAATATATATTTTTGTTGTATATGAATTTCCATTTATATCAGATTATATTTTCAACTGATTTATATATATATATATATATATATATATATATATATATATATATATATATATATATATATATATATATGGATCTTTTTCTTATTAAGGCGCAATTTCTTCTCCTCAGGTGCCAGATGACTGAACGGCCGGTTACTCGATTGATTAGGCTGTGACATCTTAGTGTTACGATAGATATCCTTTTGGTTTTTTAGAAGCATAAGCATTGTTTTCACCCTTAAAAATGACATCGTACGAACTTGCTTGAGAAAGAACAATGTCTGGACGGTTTTACCAGTGCAGTGGGTTTTCAAAGGGATTTGTAGGAAAACATGCGGGTGTTTCATGTATGCAGTTCCTGATAGATCGTCAGAAACATTATTATTATGTATAATTAATCCTTGCCAGAGGTGCGGTATAAACATATATTTGACTGTTAACCAGTCGCAGAATTTTAAAGATCAAGAAACAGGTACCCACACAATCAAATAGAGTCGCTTTGGGCCAAGGCGAAAATGGGAAATAAACAAGAATGTGGAACTGCTCGTTCTCTGATTGACTCCTATATGTGCGAGATTTTTATGGAGGCAACGAAATAAAGGAAAAGACTTAGTTGCTCAATTTTACAAAGACTGTAAAGTTTTATCGATTAAATAATATTTAGCTTTTACTTTTTTTTACTTTTGTAAGCTTTTATTTCATTAATTTCCGCTTTTCGCCCCACAAACCGCCAAAATACTTATAACATAAGAATGATCTAATTCTTCGATTCCCGCGCATAATAAAGGCAGTGTAGCCTCCTCACCTCCTCAGCCGACCGTTTAGCAATCTAGCTTAGGAGACAAAATTGCGCCATAATAAGAGAAAAGATCAAATCAATATATACATTAGTGTAGATGGGTTGCAGTCTTTCTTGGGGGCAAATTTTGTTGAAGATCATAGTATATTTCGCCTTGATCAATTTCCTTTGGAAACTTTCAATTCTTTTTACTGTCTTTTTTAGTCAATCCTGTAGATGGTAGATAATTTGTGCTATGTTCATTTTTATTTTTTAATAAATACGGTTGGTAAAAACCAAACTTAGATTGCTGAGCTTTCGATCTATTCGATCATCTTGGGAGCGTCTTTAGGTATTCTTTCCTCATTTACCGATGAAGTATGGTGGAGTCAGAATCAGTCGAATGAAAAAATAAAGGTTTTTGGGGGATATTTATTCCTTCTCGCTTAAGCATAATGTCAATGGAAATGAGCCAATCCGGTGAGTGGAGTTTTTAAAACAACTTAAATGTTCGATTTCAGCACGTAGCCTGGGTGTTGAGGGTCGGTTTTTCTTCGTTTATTAAGATGGCTTCTAGGATGTTCAGCCTAGCTTTATTTCTATCTTTTTTTAATTGTGGTGTTTTCAACTAGAATATCTCTAGTTAGGTTGATGATATGCGCGCTTTCCATATGATTTATAGGACCTCCGCTTTGTAGATGAATGGTTAAACGCCTTGAAAGGGTGATGGTTTTCATACCAACATATTTTGAGTTATTATGAAGCTTTCAGTATTCATTGGGGCAGTTAAACTCATAAACTATGTTGGTTGACTTTATATTCGAGGAGTTTTTGCAGTTGTTGTTCTTCTTAAGGAGGTTGTTAACTTTTTTCGTTTTATAGTATATAATAAGTTGAATTATGTCCATTAACCTTGATGTTACGGTTAATAATCTCCTTGATGTTTTTTCCAAAAATGACAAATATCTTAAGGAGTATGCTACGTTCATGCACATCAAAGGCTCCGTTCAGGACACCGGGCGGTAATCTATACACGCAAGTGGATGAAGTGGCTATAGGATCACCCCTGGGGCCGAACTTTGCCACTACTATATGGGTCAACTTAAAGAGAGCTTATTTGACAACAGCGAAAATAAGCCACACACATATTGCCGATAAGTAGACGACGTTCACATCTACATCCAAAACGAAGAACATCTTAAGAACATCAAACAGCAACTTGAGGAGAATTCCGTGTTAAAATTCACTTATGAATTGAGAACGGGCAGTAAACTCACATTTCTGGACGTTGAGGTTCAAAACATCAATGGAAACTATATCACAAAAGTACATATAAAAAGTACGGACATGGGAAGATGCCTCAAAGCGGATAGTGAATGTCCTGAAAGGTACAAAATAAGTGCAATAGGCTCAAACATCTGCCGAACATACAAATGCTCCTCTGCGTGAGAACTTTTCTATCAAGAGATCTTCCTCGTGATTGAAAAACATCTTCAATCATTTTTAAGTATACAATTCAAAGATACGGATAAAAAGAAAAGTAATCAGGAAGCAGTAAATAACATCAAATTGTATTACAGAAATCAGATGTCTACTGCCTATAAAATAGATGAAAAAAACATCAAGGAGATTTTTAACCGTAACATCAAGGTTAAGAATCAAATGGACATAATCCAACTTATTATATACTATAAAAAGACCAAAGTTAACAATTTCCTTATGAAAAACAATAGCTGCCAAAACTCCTCGATTCTAAAGTCTACGAACATAGCTTACGAGTTTAACTGACCCAACGAAGACTCTAAGATTAACAGTAGACAAAGAAAAGGGAAAATGCTGGGTCGGCTACTACTAGTTCCTCGGAGTCCTCAGCCTCATAGGACTCAGAAGCTCCTCAAACAAAGAAGACCAGGGGAAGAAAGGGAAGAAGAAAAGGTTGCCTGCGGATGACATCAATCTTACAATATACGCATGCGAACAGTTTCCCTTTCCCGAAGAGATGGAACCCAGATAAATATTCCATGGTATTAATTCAAAAGTCTTTAAATGGGAATACGATGCCGTAATGGACACTGAAATAGTACAACCAGCTTTGCTTCACCAAAAGGTGGTTCTACATCACAACACTTGCGAGCAAATTTCTAACGCCGAGCTCAGGAAGAAGAAAACCGGGAGGAAGAAGAACATAACCCAGAAACACTGAAAAGACAACATGGAAAGAATAAGAAACAGAATGAGGATCCTAACACTCAACGTAGACGGATGGGAGGGGAAAACAAAGGCATATGGAAACATATTCCGGGTTCTTGACCACGACATCATTCTTATAACAGAGCACGTCATTAAAACTACATCTGGTCAAATTAAAATACTGGGCTACAGAGTAGTAATGAAGAATCACTCTCAGAAAAGGTTTGATTGTGCTGTAATAGCTATCAAAGGGAACATCTCGTTAAAACATCTACCAGAACTGGACGAATATTTTGTAGCGGTCGAACTTCACACATTGGTATGACACCTCGTGATATCAGCAGCCTATCAACCCCCTTGTCGAGCCTATCTCCCAATAAATAACTTCTGCACACTGTTTTGGTACCGCATAATAGCAATCTTAAGGGGCGCTCTCAATGCCAGATTCCGTGCGGCGGGCTATGGTAGAACCAACGAAAGAAGCTTAAACTTGGAATTGATTATGGGAAGAAGAAACATCCAAAGAATAGAGCCACATTTTCCGACCTATATCATTTACACATCAGCCACTAAACCTGATATAATCTTAACAAGTGAAGGCTTCCCCTTCAACTACCATAGTGAGCGGGCCCAACAGTCCCCAGTGATCACATACATAGCGATCCTCACCACAATATCACTAGCGCCGATCCAGCTTCCAGTCTCTCTCTGCAAATACTACGCCTCGGCCAACTTGGAACGTTACAAGAGACAACTCAATCATACGCCCCAGATGACCTAAGCGACGTAACCTTTGAGGAAATAGACGAAGAATGGGATAGGATAACTACGTCCATTCTAGAAGCAGACCACGAGTGCGTACCCAAGATTGAGTGCAAAACCCCTCCTCAGCCCAGATGGACAGAGGAGATGAGGGAGATCGCTCGTAATGTCCTAACCGGGAGAGAAACTTGCTTCTTCGGCGCCTAAGAACCGAACTAAAAGAGGCTATCAACCAAAAACAAGAGAAAATCTGGAACAACCTGATAACTAAAACTGATAGCGAGCGGAATGGGGCTAAATCTGGCGTCAAATCAAGGAACTAAAAGGAATGACCGGAAAACGAAGGCTCGAATAAAATAGAAAGGAAATTATATAGATGACCTGGCGGTTTTAGAAGACAGATTTAGTAATTATTGGAAAAACGTCTTCAGTATCACCCCCAGAAGACAATGAAGAGTTAGACCGGGAATTCAAAGGCCAACTGATCGAAGACCTGAATCAGATTATACACCGCACGCACCCACAACATTAAGTAGACAAAGGTAGGAAAATGGTGGGCCATGGCCGTCCCATAACACTAGAGGAGGTTATGGTCATTGTAAGATCCTTTGAACAAAAGGCACCAGGCTGGACGGGCATCACCAAAATCAATTGATAAATGCCTCACAGCAGATCATTTATGTACCTCGTGTACACAATAGACCTCCCTGATCCAGTGAGGGACGATTTGATGTATCTGCAATTCGCAGATGACATCACACAAATTGTTCCAAGTCCCATCAGGAACGCTGTAGTTCAAGCAAGGGCAACAACTGCCGAGATTGATAACATCAACTGTTATGAAAAAAGGTGGAAATCAAGACTAATCGTCAGAAATTCCAGCTAATTCTGATGAACCGCCGGCAAAACAGACGACGACCTCGTTGAGGATGAAATTTATCCGTACTCTAACGAGGGAAAGGTCCTGGCTTACGTCTTTCCAAAGTAGGATATAAGGCCCACATAAAGAACAGTCTCCCTAGCCAAAAGAGAGCTGAAGAAACTGTATTGTTTCCGAAGCCTCAAAGTGCCAAATAAGAGAAAACTCTACATGGCCTTGGTACGCTTCGTCCTGGTGTACCTGGTCGTGATCACGCAGATGGCAAGTTGTACTTCTCACAGGACGATGCAGAGGGCACAGAACCAAGCCACACTGCTTATAACTGACACGAAAAGGATCGACCGTATTCGACAATCGGCTCTGCACGATAGAACCGGACTCAAACTGATCAATATGGAGATCCAGAGATGGAGAAAGACATAGGACAAAGTAGAAGAAGAAATACTCTTAACAATCAACAATAATCTTTACATACCGCAATTGATACAATGCACAATAGAAAGAACAGCAATATTCCTTAGCGAAGAAACTGTGCAAGAGAAAATATAAGACCAAACTCCCCCCAACAATGATGCAAATATCGAAATAAGTCAAAGAAAAACAATAAACAAAAGGCAATAAACTTTAATAAAAAGAGGCGAAGTGCCCAAATTAAACTTTAACTAAAACGAAAAGAAGAGAAAGAGCAATAAAAAGTATAAAGCAAAAAATAGGCAAAGTGCCCAAGCTAAAATCAAATTATAATAAACAGAAGAGAAGAAGAAGAAATAATCAACAATGTTAACTAAAATAATAATACGGAAAGAAAAATAGTCTAACAACAATAACAAAAGACGTACACAAAAAGAGGCGAAGTGCCCAAACTAAGATTTGAATTAAAAACAAGGATTGAATAATTAAATAACAAAGTCAACGAAAATAAAAAGAGAAAGATAAATTAACTGCAATGACCTCAAGCATATATAAAAAAGAGGCAAAGTGTCCATGCAAAAATTTAGGTAGAAATAAAATAAAGAATAAATAAATAACAAATTAAAATGTACAAATAAAAGAGGCAAAAATGCCCATATGAAACTAGAAAAGAATAGTTAGCAAAAAGCTACTTAAAAGGCTTGAAAGCCACGCCGGAGGAACCTACTAAAAGAATAAACAAAAATTATAAAACAATGGAAGAACCTGACTGTCATAGACGGTCAGCAATATTATTGAAGGAAGATAAAAAAAATAAACAAATAATAAGAAGAAAGTATGCTAGTGTTGCCTTCAACACCAGGGCAAACTAGTAAACAATTTCACACCTATGAAAACCTACCACACATTTCATCACTCTCATTAACTTGAACTTCAACTTCAACTTTCTTTTCATGTCGGAACGTTATTCGCTGTTAAGACTTCACGTGCATACGTAAAGTTTTCCCCCCGAATAATATTCGTGCTTTTCTGCATTCTTACGTTTGGAGTAAGGACGTCCGAGCCGAGCCAGCCCATTTTAAAACAGGTTGTCTTTGGAAAGAGAAATACTACTTTTTTTTCATCGGTCACGTAAAACTGACATGAGCGCTTAAGCTCCCTACATCGTTCCCCACCGGCGAGCACCGTGCAATCGTGGACCAGGACTGCTCATAACCCTCGTCCCAACTATTCCAGTCGACTGTAATATGGCATAATTGGGGGAATTGACGGAAGCTGGTTTAAGGAGTAGCCCACAGCAGAAATTAATTTCAGTGGCTTCCCGGGAAAAGGGACGGACTGCGAATTCCGTTAATTTAGTTTTTAGCTTTATCGATGGGGGTTTACCGCCCAAGAGCATAGAGGGACATGTAACCGTCTCTGTGATATAAAGGATGTAGTCGCGAATTTTAACAAAACAAGGGCGGCCACCCCCGGGGGGTCACCCCTTTTCAGAATTTTCATCTCACTCACCTAAGCACATAACACATCACTCATATTAAACTTTCATTGACAAAACACAATTCAAGAAAGAAAACTAGAATAAAGAAGAGGACCAACTTAGAACAAGGACCCACCCCCCCTTTAGGGAAGATAAATACGACAAGGAGAGTACCCCTCTGGGGGGCTCCCTGGCCAAGCAGTTCCGGCCAAGATCGAAATATGCCAGACCCTCTTTGCCGAACTAAAAGTCGCCTCGATACGGTTAATAGTTGAAAATGCCAACGGTGTACTAAAAGCGGAAGACAACGAAATAGAGGAGATTCTCAGAGAACACTGTGAACAGATCTTCAAAATCAGTGAAGAAGAAAATGAAGACTTTGACATTAATTTTGAAAATCAAATAATAGACGAGCTAAATGGGATCATAAATAGGACGCATTCGAACCACCAGGTGATCAGGGGAGAAGAAGATGAAGTGAATAAAGTGACTCTAGAATAACTAGAAAGCGCACTTTACCTTTTTAAACAAAGAGCACCGGGTCGATCGGGGCTTACGAAGCTCAACTTCGTCAAAGCACCGACATGTGTCCGGGAAGGAATGCTAAACATCTTCAATGCCTGCTTAAATGTAGGCTACTTTCCCGACGCTTAAAAAACGGCTAAGATGATCTTTATAGCCAAACCTGGAAAACCTCTGGCGAGAAAGGAGAGTTATCACCCAATATACCTTCTGTAAATTGGGGGAAAACTCTTCGAGAAAATCCTAAACAGAAGACTCGTCGATCACTTGGAAGAAAACTCGCTATCTAACAACCAGCAGTATGGCTTCAGGAAAATGAGAAGAACTGAGATGGCAATAAATGTCATCACAGCGAAAATTGCACAAGCGAAAAAGGATCGGAGCTATATCGACATCGTATGGGGAGACGTATCAAAGCAATTTCATAAAGTCTGAATAAGGGGTATGCAGTATAAAATCCTGCAATTGGGTTTAGAGCCCAGGCTCGAGAAGATCCTCTGCGATTACGTCATGGAGAGATCAGTATATATCATATAGGTAACACGGAAGGGGCCCCCTTTACGCTGCAGGCAGGATTGACCCAAGGCGGGTGCCTCTCTCCGATCTTTTACTCGATATATACAACCAACATCCCCGAGCTCGTCAACCCCTGGAATCTAAACGTTCAATTCGCCGACGATATAAGTCAAATCATTGTTGCCGGATATCGCAATGCACCTATGCAAGTTCGCATGACTGCCCAAGAAATTAGAAATGTTAACCAATACGAGAACAGATGGAAGATACGAACCACCTGGGAAAAGTTTAAGATCCTCCCGTTGGGAAGGAGAACCTTAGCAGATTTGAGAGGGGCGGATGCACATTATCCCTACAGCAATGAGTGCATTGTACTCGGAATGTTACCTCTCTTGTTGAGTTTTACTTATTTTTCATATCGTAACTAATATTGAATTGTGTGTGCTATCTTTGCAATTTTGTGATCTAATTCTTAAAATTTCTTGTATTCGTATTAGAGTTCAATCCGCTGAAGATGGCCATTGATAAAGACCTAAACGCCCGGCAAATAAATGTTTAGAGTGATCACATGGATCTTCATATTTCTCATATATATATATATATATATATATATATATATATATATATATATATATATATATATATATATATATATATAAATTTCTTGCCTTCCCTTCATATCTCCCTTTTTTATCAACTAGTTTCTGTAAATTGCAATTTATTAATATTTGATTTATCTTTCAATGGTTCATTTTCTACAAAATTTCCCATCGATTAGTAGGAAGTAATAATTACGAATGTTATGTTTCCCATATTTTATCTTTATGTATGTATGGTGTGTGTGTGTGTGTGTGTTGTTTTGCCAAATAATTTTCATTCTATAATATTATAGTTGGATTTGTTGATCGCGTTCCTTCGATAGCTTAGTGCCAATCTCAGAAAACTACAATTCAACGTGGAATCTAATTTCTGTTCACTGCAGCATATGGCGTTCACTACCTCTTTCACGTGGTTTCAGATCATTTCACACACTTTGAAGTGTTTCAGTATTTCGAATTGGCTGATTTGTAAATCTTTAGTTCAAAATGCGTTATTTACATTTTACTTCCGTTCTTATTTGACGGTTCTGAAAAAATTACACACACACACATTCATCTCTGTAAATTAAATGTGTAATGGTTAGAAAGTACAAATATAGGTAGCATATATAATAATATTTTGGTATTCACGGTTACGTTAATTATATTAAGGATAATTTAAAGTTTTCTTTTTCGCCATTGCTACAAAGTCTTCTTCCTTCTAAACATTTTTGTCGAGCGAGAGAGAAGAGGATGAGAAATTTGAGTAATTTTGTAATTAATTAACTTCCGGTTGCGTGATTCCTGCCCTTTTCCCATCCCACTCCCTCTACAATTTTCTTCTAGGAGACTCCCCCATGGGGGATTAAATTTTGTATTTTGAGTGTGTGTACTCCTCGTACCTATTTGCTCGTGAACATTTATAAATCTACCGGCCTAAGCATCACAAAGATCTAATTAATGCAAAATGCTATGTAAATAAGACAGTACATTAAATATGTATCTATAAGACACTCGATCCCTTCCTGCGGCCACAATGTTGTTTGCTCATAACTTACGGTCATTCGCGCACTCGCGTAAACTGCTGGGCTCGCGCGGTGAAACGTTTTCAAAGTTTTAACAAAAGAAATACATTTTCTCCCTTATATTATCTCTTTTTCTTTCGATCTATCTATCTAGCTATATATATATATATATATATATATATATATATATATATATATATATATATATATATATATATATATATATATATATATTATGGGTAGAGTATATATATCTATGCATATGTGTGGGGGGAGGTCAGCATATAGACCCAAAGAAATTATTATAAAATTCCCTGTTTTCTGCAAAAGAGCGAAAAATCAAAGTATTAAACACCTTTTCATATCGGATGGGGGGGGGGCGTTAGAAATGGGTAACTGAAAATCTTCTCCTCTGGAGTTGCCTAAGATGTCCCCGACAGGGTGCCTTAAACCGCTGCGGTGTCATTTATCGCTTTACACTAACGGCACCATCATATATATATTATATAACATATATATATATATATATATATATATATATATATATATATATATATATATATATATATATATATGTATGCGCCAAAATGCCCTTATCTCGTCCTCTCTTTCACCTTGCTGACTACTTGCTTATAATCAGCATTCAATCTTGTGCGGTAGTCTGATCACCACAGACGGTAAAAGTTCAACGCTCAATCAGTCTGCGGTCGAGAACTGGTGGAGTTAACCGGGAGTGGATAAGACTTTGACTTTTCCCGGAGTACATTGACCCGCGGGAGTGCAAAGAAAATTGCATGTCAACAATTGTGTACGAAAGGAAACACTCGTCTTAAAGTAGTGGAAATATGTTCACACAATTTATTCTTAAAATTTGCAAGTCAAAACATTCACGAAGAGTAAAGTGCAAACTTTAACGATCTTTTAAGATGCAAGATTGGTAGAAAGAGCAGACATTATTTTTTCCACTTCCAACCCCAACACATGTGAAGGTAATTACAGTTCAGTCATAAATATTCCTAAATACCAGTTTTTCTTCGGTATATAAATAATGGAAGGAAGGAAATTAGAATCGCTTCCTTACAATTAAACGAGAACAAGTTACTAAATAGCCAAACTTGTTAAAACCTCAGAATAGAAACTCCTGAGCATAATTAAAATCGCAAGTATTTTCATACTATGCGTACATATCATTTAACACACATAAACACACACGCTCACACACATACACAACCATTACCCCCAAGTCCCATCGACCTTCATCTCAACATGGCATGAAATAAACGACCAATGATGCAGTTATATTCCATTAATTGCATTCTTGATGTGACTTCAACCAATTGATGTATTCACTGAAGCAACGTTCAATGGAGCTAAACTACAACCTTCTTGGGAAATCTTTATAAGTTTAATTAAGTATTATTCAATGCAGGACCTACGATTGGAGACGGTCCTTTTATGCGCTTTCATAAAACGTCTCTAAGTTAGTCTTAAGGGTAAGCTTCAGGGATGTGTCGTTTACCATTCGTACATGCTTGTTCAGGGATTTTTCTTAATAAGTTTCTCTTCAGTATTAAATAGATTAATTCTCCAGCATCTTGCAGTGATTTTTGCTATTATTTGTTGCTATTTTTACGCCACGAAGTTCAATTTTGGATATTTGATTACCTGTATTATTTGAACTAAGTAGATAATAGTTTTTCTTGAACCAGTAGCTGATGTCAACCTTGTTTTTCTTATTTCTGTTTATTATATCCTCCTTTTTCCTTCATTTGTCCATTCCTATATTCTGTCATAGAGTAAAAATATCATCAATGGTTACATTAGTTTAATTTCTCAACCGTTATTCTCTTTCCTGTTTCCTTTGTTACAAGGGTTAGGAAAAAGGTCATTGACGTTTTTCTTGTAGATATTTTGTGGTCAAATTTAATGAGCATGAAAATAAAGTTTTTTAATTTTGGTAGCAAATTGATGCCTATACTTTGTGACAAATGGAATTTGTTTCCCTTCATCCCCAACCAACGTGTTCGTATAATTGCGCCACAGATTCATCATTTGCTTTTGAGATGATCCGGAAGCTTCTTTTTCAAAATAGGAATTACGTGTTTTATTTAAAAAGAAAAAAGGGGAGAGAATTTATAGCCGATAGTTTATAAATCAGAAGCTGTATTTGACCTCGGCTATGCTATGCCGTTTTCCATATATATATATATATATATATATATATATATATATATATATATATATATATATATATATATATATATATATATATATATATATATATATATATATATATATATATATATATATATATATAAATATATATATATACTCGTATATATATGGTTCAGTTAGTGTAATAAAATAAATAAAACCTCTCGCTGCTTAAGTTCCCTGGGGGGCACCCTAGTCACCACCAGGGTGCTTTAACTAGCGGGTGGTGCCATTCATTGCTTTACACAAACCGCACCATTTATTATATATATATATATATATATATATATATATATATATATATATATATATATCGTGAACCTTAAATCAATATTTATCAAGAACCAATTTTCCATTTTTAACTCATAAATTCGAGATGAACTTTATGTAAGCTTTGATATAAAATCACTATTCACGAATGTGTCACACACTAGTGAAAATATTGTAACCGAACTCTTTTTATAGTTAGTCTTTCAAGAAATACTTTTTAAATTTGATGGTAAACTTTATAAGCACATTGGTGGCTTTGGTATGGGATTTCCCCTTGGTCCCTTAGCAACCGACTTTTTCATGATCTATCTTGAAGATATTTACTTCTATCAATCTCCTCCCGACTGTCGACAATCTTTTATAGGCATTTCTTCGATGATTCGATCGCTGTTTTCTATAGTGGAACTCGGGCTTAAAAGTTTTATATGATTTTGAATTATGTGCATCTAAATATAACTTATGCGACGGAATGAAAAGCAAAATGGATCTCTACCCTTCTTAGGGAAGTTCTAACAAGTTCTATCTGAAGAAAGCTCACTAATTCACGCCTTGTTTTAAACTTTTTCAGCACTATAGTACAAATATATATTAGAAGCTTTTGCTATTAAGATTCTTTTAACAGAGGATACCATTTATATGCTATCTTTTCTCTTATACACTCTTAATTCCAATTCCCAAAATCTTATCTTCATATTAATTGTTTTCCATCCTTTTACTTCGACAAAGTACTTAAAATCCTTTTTGAGACACACTACATCCCTAACTTCCTGATTTCTCTGTACCAAAGAATTAAAGCTAAAAAACTTTACCAGGATTGAATAATCAGAATAAATCCTGTTGATTAAAATTCAACCGGTTACTCAAAAATCAATATTGTTACACTAAATTTCGTGTAATTTTCATTAAGAAGAGAACCATTGGCAGCATGTTTACAACCAAAGATCTAACTCCTATGGGTTGGTGCAGTAGTGCTTTTTATTTATATAAATGCACAAGGTGTATCCTTGCCCAATACATTAGAAGCACTGCTCGCACATGGAAATCAGTTTTAGAACGGAGAAAATCTTTAAGCAAAACTATACTCGCCTCAGCGAGAAATGGACGATGGGGTGCGGCAAGCACACTTACAGGTGCCCCCCCCCACCCCCCTGTTGCCGTATCTGCACAGATCAGAACGAAAGACAGAGACAGAGGGTAAGGTGGGGAAACGGGGTTGGAAACGAAGGCGGGCAGCTGGCCTGTGGAGATATGGCAACAGTGGGGGATACCTGTGACGGTGTTTGCCGCACACCATCGTCCATTTTTCGCTGCGGTGAGTATAGCATTCTGCCATTATTGAGCACTCGATAAAATATAATTGTAAAGTAAATTTGGAAGACTGAAAAGTATCATATACAAATAAATGCCCAAATATGCTTTTTTACCGAATCTCTTTACATTATCTGTAAACCAAAGGCCCAACTCTGACCATTGTAGTACTACAATTGCTTAGAGTCACTTAGTGTATGCTATGTAGCGATTATCTTTTTCAAATCCTGATTTATCAGTGTCTGAGTTTTAAATAGCTTGCCTTAGTATATCTCTCCTCGTTAGTCTTGATTTTAATATTGATAATTAATATGTGTTTATTAGACATTTTTTCTGCAAGTTACCTTTAAATCTTATGACTCCTTTTTTTATATTTCTGATTAAGTATAGAATATTTCCCGAGATGATCGTGTGAGCTCGAAACGTTGAAAATAAATTATTCGAAGAATGAATTTTGGTATTCTCCTGTCGGCGTTTTTTGCTGAATATCAAATTGAAACCGAATACACACAAACAAACCTAACACAGACATATTCATTATAGAAATATATATATATATATATATATATATATATATATATATATATATATATATATATATATATATATGTGTGTGTGTGTGTGTGTGTGTGTGTGTGTGTGTGTGTGTGTGAAAGAGGGAAACGGACAATGCATGAGTTACAGCCAAAACAAAGGGAAATGCAGAGCGCCCACCCGTTTCATATATCTAACAACTTAAATGTAGTGATGCACATACGTAAGTAGCAGTAATTGTGTGACTGTCTCACTGTGTCAAATTTCCAAATCTCTCCCTGAAATAAGGGAAGATGCTGTGATTTTTTTTATATGTAATTGATTCTCGAAACAGTCATTGAGCACGAATCGCTCTAATGGCGCGGCGCTGCTTAACCTCTCCTTGACGGCCTGGTTGAAAACCCCAGCAGCCATTAACGGATTTGAACCACCATTCTATTCAACTTTATTCCTCGTAAACGCGAGTTCAATGACTGAATTCTTTAGGTATGCGTGGTTTTGATGGCATGACAACGCCTCAGTCTAATTGACTAAATTCTGTTGCTGGGGCGATGGACACACCCCTGCCGCGAGCGAAGGATGAAACGGCGTCAAACTGTAATCAAGTTTTACACCTGCATTTCCCAGTTATGAAATCCTGACCCGTGGACGGAGATGATTCGTGGCGGGGTTTGAAAACGGTAGGTTTTCCGGTGTCGTGTCGACGGCGTTTCGCGCAAAAGCTGGATTCATTTTTCCGCGCTTCGAAAGTTACGGTATCGCCATTGTGGTGATTTGGGCCCGATTTTCGACGCTTTGATGACATCGTACGGTGGGAATTAGCGATGCTTTCTCAAATGTGAACATTGAAATTCCGGTTAAAAAATACTTAAAGATGAACTTTTAAATAAATAATCGGGCGATGATAAATTTGAGTATAAATTTAAGACAATTGTATCCCTGTTTTGGGGGTGAAGAAAAAACAACCCCTCTTTGTCTGGGAACTTCAAAGGTAAATAATAATAGGTCATATAGAACTTGGTTTATGTGTACATGTGCATTTCTCGGGGATGAATGGCATTACACTGACATCTCAGGAACCCTTGCAAGTGGACACGTTGAACCCAATCAGACGTGGACGGCAAGATATTAGATATATCCTGAGTGGGTTCGAGACATGCCATCGAATAACATTTCTCTCGCTCTATAAACAACCCCCACCCTGTAATTTGGTTCAAGTTCGGACTTTCGAGTACCTGTACCCACTGTATGGACATGTTAAATGCCGGTCATTATTCTCCTCTCCCGCCCCTGGTATTTAGGGTCGGAAAGTTTGCTCTATAATTCTCTGTTTTCTTATATTTATTTCTTTTTATCTTTATGATCATTTATTTATCCCTCCTTTCATTCCCTCCCAACTAAGTGAATATGTACTCGTTGTTTATGCCATCTTTCCTTATTTAAAAAAAAATCTGAAAAAAGCGTTACTTTTTTAAAATGGTTAAAGTCCTTCAGGTCCAGTAGGTCTTAGCACTCCTCCTTAAAAGGACTGACCTCTTAAACGTATTTTCTCCGAGATCATAAAATTAACAATTGGCAACGACCCTCTCTACCTTGGAGTCCAAGATCCTCTCTTTGTTAGGGATTTGAAACCCGATCGAGAAACCGGCTTCCTTCCATGGGCGGCGCACCTTGACCAAAGGTCATCAAGTGCGAGCGAGACATCTCTTAGATCCCCCTCCAATCTTAAGGGGGGACCTACGAGACCACCTCAAGAAATAAAAAAATATATAACCCATTCGTGAGTGGGTTCCTATTCGCATATAGCACGCAACACATCTCTCCCTTTATTTTGATAACTTCACCTCTCGGAGTCTCGTGATTGGATGTTATTATTACTCACGCAATTACGGAGTTGCGTGAAGCTCGTAAAGAAAGTGAATGCGAGATGCGAGTCGATTCTTGACCTGTTTCGCAGATTGATCCTTAATCTTCCCATCTAATCAAGATAAGGTTCGCCTCATGATACAAAGACAAGTAAATTTTGAGGCTTCCAAAGCCACATACAAAGAAAGGTATACGCGAAATAATTTGCCCAAACAACCCATGATACTTTAGTATTCGATGGTTTTATTATTGTTAATGAAGTTTATAAAGAACTTTAGCTATATTTTTTTCGTCTTAAATTAGGGAAACTTAAAAGGTTTTATATCTATAATGAAGAATAGTGTCTAGAAATTATCTTGCAAGCTTACCAAATATTTTTATTCATGAAACCGGATTTATATGAAACCTATTTATTTAAAAAATAATAATAATATGCCTACTTGAAATTAAGAAGAAAGTAATATTTCATACATTAAGTAATATTTAATGCATTAAGTAATATTTCATACATATTTCATAATTTTTAAGTTGCACAAACTATTATTAAAACTTTAGCTCTTCTTTATTAAAAGTCTCGACGCCCGTAATAGTTTTCTCTTAGTTTTTCTTGCGAGAACTCTATTACTGAAGTTTAAATGGCATTAATAGGCCCGCCTTCTCCATCCCCTTTACCCACAATTACTTAGGATAAATCGTGCTTGATAACAGTGCGGATGGGACGGAGTGAAATAAAAATGTTTCAAATGATACGAAAAGTCTCAGAAACGATTTTGTTTTGTTTTTTATGTGTTTTTTTTTATTTTAGCGCGTTCATCTAGCGAACCCCAACGAGGGAGCAGCCCTCGTAAAAAAATAAATAAAAACAGACTACACTAATTTAAAAAAAAATATAAAAACAAACACAAAACGAACAATCAATGGTCAGACTCAGACACCCGTAAGGGAAGGGAAGGGCTTACCTCTCTTAGGGACCCAAACGAGCCAACAACGATTTCTATCGTATGGAAAACTACCACCCCGAACACCAGGGAAAAACAGTAGTGATCTCTCTGGTAACGGTACAGATATAGATACCATACACCAAACACCCCTAGACTGGGGCATTCAACCAAAATATAGCGTATACCCTGGGGCAGGGGTAAGGAACATATGGCACGCCTATAACTTTTTTCGTCACGCTAAACTCTTGCTCGCCTTTATAAAAAAACAACATCCAACTTATAACTAAGTTTTAGATTTAAACTTAATAAAATACAATTCTATTATGAACAATAATAAATAAAATATAATAAAGAAACAAGCAGAGAGTAGAGTTGCAATAAAAATAGTGATCAAAAAGAAATTAACATGTTATTAAAAGCAATCTAATTACAAGAATATAATCCCGGAATATTGATGCTATTTGGCCTATCGATTGTCGTTTTAAACTTTGCTACTGTATCCAAAATAATTTTTTACTATGCAAATATTGACAGGAGATGGCAAAAAACTTAGAATTATTGTTTACCCTTTCACTGATATTAATGTCTTTACCGTGTGTGGGTGTATATACTATAATTAAACTCTTAAACAGCATTTAAAATATGCAAGTAATCAACAGGGTTAAACTACTTTAATTATTTCAATATTTCAATATTGAAATATTGTTTGATTTTACCACTCCAGTGTGTGTTGATATCATTAACAAAGGATCCTCCAATACTTCAAAAACATATTATATGTTCTCTAAGACTTCGAATGGCAGGTATTAACATTTTGTTAGAGAGATTAGGCCGACTTTGGATGGCACACTTAAAAATGCTTCCCATTCCTGCTTTGGGGGATCAGGCAATCTTCGCAAAAAGGTCAGTGGATCGTTCCATCAAATGGCATTTGTCCCGCGAGTGTGTCCGATTCGGAGATGACAGAAAATTATTTGATACCCTCGATACATTGGTGTTTAAGTCCATAGGAATGGTCGAGGTACAATGGCACGAAACTTTATATTTCAACATTGCCAACAAGGGTACACCTCCTAAAAAAATAATTGTGGCGTTAATGCATGTCGGCCTTACATTTTAGCAAAATGATGATGATGATGATGGTGATATCATCGGAGACTAATTTTCCCTAAATGGTACCGTTTGATTATAAATTACTAAGTTACCTTCTTTCATTAGTAACTATATTGTGCCACTTTTCTTAATTTTACATAAATACTTTTCAATACTTCTTTAAAATCTTTAAATGCAAGTCACTATTGAGTAGATCTTTTAGGCCACCTATGGAGTCTCCTGAGATCTTTTCATTTTGGGCGGCAAATTCAACGAAATGAGTGAGTGCAAGCAGAGTTGAAGAATGAACCCAAAATAGAAGAAGAAATGAAGAATAAACCACCCGAATAGAAAATTTCCGAAAGATAAGGAAAATACTAAAAAAAAAATGATTTAAAAAAAGAAAATAACTTGTGGAATTCAATGAATGTTAAAAAAATGCCATGAACAAAAAATAATTCGAAATCATGACAACTCTGCCATGAGCAAACCACCAGAATGCTACCAACCTTCGTTGGGGGAACAGAAACTGGAACCGGAGAGTTATGTACCTATGCATTTTCACTTCCCTTAACTTCACCTCTTCCTTTACAATTCCCTTCCCATAATTTCTAGCAAAAAATGTCCTTTATTTGTAGGTTCTTCGTCAACGGTTACTAAATAAGCCTCGTACGTATTGCGACTTCAAAAAAAGACACCATCATCAGAATAATCGCCGAAGCATTTCAAGCAAATTAAACCTTTCCACTAACTTGAGTGGAATGATGGAGAGAAACCAATACACCATACAAAAGAGAAGTTAAAACAACACGAGTGTAAAGCACAAACTGCAGATAGTGAGGTGGAGTTTCACAAGGTGCGATAAACACAAGTCTCATCGGTAGGCACTCAAAGATGGGGGGAATTTGTATCTTTCCTCACAATCCTAAGGTGTGTATCGATTTTAAGCTAATGTTGTTTAATCGTCCGATCGATAACGAAAACATGCGAAAGTTAAATAATGAACAAGGTCAAGCTGCGTATCTACCCAATTTGGTCGATCGCTTCCCAAATCAGATTGTTGAAGGAGGCCGGTTTCCTCCATTGAATGACGCAGCCGTTTTCAAAGGAGAATGGTAGGTGAAATGAACCCCTTCTCCCTCTTTACCCACAGAGTCTTTGGCTCTTTGCCTTCGTTGAGAAAGGGAGTAGTTTCTAGAGAGTTGCGCGCCCCTTCGGTTCTGAGTGGATACGGCGTTGGCTTGCTAACTTCGCGCTACCTGGTTCGATCCCGGCAGGAGCGGACACAAGCGCACATAGAGATCTGATACCAATTGGTGGACGCGCTGGGATCAGCCCTAGAATGGGGTGTGCAGATCTTACACTTCTCATCATACGCGTAGCCAATTACAACACTGATTTCTTTCCTCTCCCATCTTCGTAACACAACACACGCAAACACACACACACTCTGCTGTTCCAAGGAATCTTGCCCATGGGTATCTATATCCACATACCTCAGACGCGGAACGGTCCCTTTGTTTCAGGGCGACGAATGTTCCACCTGAACGCTGTTCGGTGTCCTCACATAATATTTCCTGACACCTCTTACCAAAGAGGCACAGCCCCTGGTGTTCTCGGGTTCACTAGCGTTTGTCATACTGACCTTTATGTCTATTTCATTATCTGGTCAAGATCCGCCTAGATAAAGGCAAGTTGACGAACTACTACTACCATTACCTTGAAATTACTATGAAATGATGCAGTGGTTTGTAATATTTTACCAAAATATATTTTACAAAAACAACAACAAATGGAATCTGCGGAGAGCGGATCAGCAACTTCTTTGGAAATTCTATTGAATAATTAAAATCCATAAGTTTACTAAGGGTTGCTAAGCACTCAATACATATATAGGAAATGTATTGTATCTCATTTTTTTCCTGCTAAGATACCTAAATCTCCAGGATTTAGTCTAGAGGACAATTCTACCAATATGTCTTAGTATATAAATGTGATCATCCAAAGAATTTCTTCTGACTGTTGGTAAGTGAAGAAGCTTCCTACCACCACATGTTTCCATTTCAGATATTTATATATATATATATATATATATATATATATATATATATATATATAAGCTCACTGGACAAAAGTAATTAGTCACCTAGGACAGAGCATACGTAGTACTGTGTAACTGTGTAATATCAGGTTGAAACGAAAGTAATGTCCGAATCTTTTGGAGGAGCTCGGTTGGAAAATATTTCTTATCCTCCATAATATCCTGACCTTGATCCTTCTGACAATCACTTGTTTAGGGGATTACAGAACCATCTGGATGGTCTTAGGTTGACATCAAGAGAAGAGGATGAAAATGAGTTGGATTCATATTTTGCATCAAAACCTAAAGAATTTTACAACGTGGCATTTATAAGTTTGTTGACGGGTGGAATTAGGCTTGCAGAAGCAATGGAGGTAATTTTTATGATTAAATATTTCCAATCATAAGTGGGGTTTTTTAAATTTCTCATATATACCCTAAAACCGGACATTACCTCCGTTCCAACCTGATACCTCCACGAGACTGGATAACAGCTAGGATTCGATGTAGCATGGACTGGATAAGATACTTGACGTAGGAAACATCAATGTTCAGCCACTCTTGCATCGAAATATTGTGCAGTTCGGTCAGATAGTGTGGATGTCATCACTGACGTTTGACATGTTGTTCGTTGTAGTCCCGTAGACATTTGGTGGGGCTCAGATCCGGTGATTTTTCTGACCTTTCCATATGTGAGATTGTTTCTGAATGGTCATCATGCCATTCATTCACAGTTCTAGCACGGTAAACGGGGGAGTTTTCAGCTCGATGTAGGCATAATGATCCAAATTGTTTTTCACCTCAACCAAAGAACCCATTTCTGCATAATTAAAACACCTCAGTAAATCACATACTCTTCCAGCTTGGACCTTACCCTTCACGCAGTCTTCCTTGAAGGCCTTATGAGAGCTATAGTGAAAACGAGGCCGGACATCATTCACATACAGAGAGAAACGTGATTCTTCTGACCCGATAAAGCGTTTCCAGTTCTCAACGACTCACTGCTTGTGTTTTCTCGCACACTGTAGCGAGGTATGGGCAGAAGTGAGCAAAGGCTTCTTGCATGCTAGTCTGCTTCATATACCCATGCTCTGCAGTTCCCTGCGCAGTGTTATTTCAGTAATGGGTGCCGAAGGATCGGCATTAACGTTTTTCAGCGTTCTTGCCTTGAAGCGAAGCGATATTTTAGCTACAAGCCGTGACTGACTCAGGCGGTACCGGTTCGCCATTATCGTTTTTCGGACACAATTCTGGCGGGAATTTTCTGCAGAGGTAGACCCGCAATACCGCATGCGTAGAAACAAATGCATATTCCGCTAGATCCTCCACAGGATGGCCTTTGGGGTGCCCAAATGCAATCGCTCATTTTTTTGCTATTCATTACCACCTTCTTTTCGCTCCATTTTACACACAGCGTATGAGATAAGCACTGCACCGTACCACCTTTGCAAAATTTATTCTCGTCGTTCAATGCTAACTACAGGCGCCTGTATTTTAAACTATTTTAAACACGCCACGTAATTATTTTGGGAGACATTGGACATATAAAGTGAGGAATATAGTAGTAAAGGATTTTAGTAGGAGAAATAGTGGGGGAAATTGGAAAAAATAATAGGAAAGCGAAATACCTTAGTGATAGGGTATCTCTGTCAAACTTTGAGGTTTGGTATATATATATATATATATATATATATATATATATATATATATATAGTGGTGGCAACAAAAAAAGTGACATGTGACAATTCGGGGAAAATGAAACAGAAAAATGTAACTTACATATTTTATTATGAATATTTCATGAAAGTTAATAGTTGGTCATGTTGCCCTTGCACTTGATGACCATCCTGAGTCAATCGGGCATTGATTCAGTGAGGTTTGCGAAGTAGGTGGGGTCGATCGTAACTCAGATCTTCTTCAGTGATTCTATCAGGTCCTTGATGATGCCGGGTGTTGTCTCTTGAACTTTGGACTTCATCATATTCCAAGCATTCTCAATTGGATTTAGGTCTGGGGAATTACCAGACCATTCCAAAACACTAATATTATTATCATTGAAGAACCTTTTTACTAACTAGGACCTGTGAGCAGGGGCGCCATCATGCATGAAAAATTCACACTGATGAATTTCCCAAAATGGCAGCATGTGCTGCCTCAAAACTTCGAGATAGTTAGTCCCCCTCATGGTTACATTCTTGGCAAGGAAGTACATACCTCCTCTGCCCTTGTTTCCACTAAAGGCACCCCACACCATCACACTATCAGGGTGCTTCACAGTTTTCACGGTATATTTCGGGTCATACCGAGACACATTGCTGGGACGACGCACGATCTTTGACTCTCCTCTGACCAGCCTAAAGGTGCTCTCATCACTGAACATGACCTTCTTCCAATGGGCAGCTGTCCAATGTTTATAGGTCTTGAAAAAATTAAGCCTTTTCATCTTCATAGCCTTGGTAAGAAGTGGCTTCTTGGCAGCGCAGCGAGCCAGGAGGCCTAAGTCCTTCTGTAAGCAATGACGGATGGTCCTGAGGGCGACGTTCTGGAGGAGGTCTGGGTGTTTTTTCTTGATTGAAGCGGAGGTTACAGAAGGGTCTGACATCACTTCACGCCTTAGGATATTATCAGTCCTTGGAGATGTCTTCCTAGCTGCACCAATGCCCTCCTTCCTCTTTGGTATGGTACCTGGTGGCAATAACTCAGCTGCCCGTTTTAGGCGATGAATCGTATTTTTTGAGGTTCCTAAATCTGCTGCTACATCAATAAAATACTTTCCCTGCTCTAAAAGGGTCAAGGCATGGCTTTTCTCTGTCATAAAAAGCTTTTCCCACCCCATTGTATCCACTTGCACAGAAGTTATAGCACGTCAAATGTAGGCACGAATGCAGGAAATCAGCTCGCTGGAGTGCCATATACTAAAACCTCACTGTACGAGCTCAAACGAGACACTAAGTTCCAATAGAGCGCAGTTCTGTTGTCTTAGCCCAGGAGAGTCGTCCACTTGCGGCATAAGCCCCGCCCCTTTTCATTGGCTTGTTGGCAAGTAAAATCGTGAAAGCGAGTTTGTGTATCGATTTCTGTTGCCAATATTCAATGTCACTTTTTTTGTTGCCGCCACTGTATATATATATATATATATATATATATATATATATTTAGGAAAGGCATTCAAGCCTTTATAGCAGAGGGGGTATTGGTTCCTACCTCTTGGTGGAGAGAAAAAAAAATTTAGCTGGGGTTTTTAAACCTAGATTATTTGTTGTTTTTTTGTTGTATTATTTTAGTTGTATATTTATTTTTTTTATTATTTTAAGATGGTTAATCGCTTTATAGTTGGGAATTAGTTCTTGGCTAATTTTGAAAGGACAGGTGAATGTATTGGCTTTGTTTTTTGTTGGGTATTGGATAAATCTAAGATTTAGCGTGTCCTACGTCATTAAAATCCATGTGCCCGAGTACCAAATCGGGAAGGAGGTGCCGGTGTACGGTGCCCCAGATCTTATTTGCTATTCTCTGAAGCTCCACGTTTATGGAGGTCAACCCCAGTTCACCATGGAGCTGACTGTGACTTCTCCTCTTTCTTCTTCGGGTTCTCGTTATAATTAAGATAGCCTTATTTTGAACCCCTTGCAGTTTAAGGACTTGGGTCTTGGGACTCGCGTTTATAGGCACCTGGGGCTACAGGAGTTTTGAACGAATGCATGCGCTGAGATCTTCAGCTTGTTGGAGATACTCAGGTTTAGGAATCGGAAAAATTTCCACAAGTTCCTCCGTGCATTCGCTGAAGCTCTTTCTACATATCTCCCATATCCCCAGTCGTAATCTGGAGTCACAGAACCGTGCCCTCCGTGCTTTACGGGATACGTACACCGCCCACACGGATGTCTGCGAGGGTTCATCAGAATAGTGGAATTACAGGGAACTTTGGGGCATTGGTAGATATCTTTAATTTTCTCTCGAAAGAGTTGATGTTATCGATTTATACTGGCGTACCTTGTGCCATATAATTCCCATTCCGATAAGGTGTTGTACAGATCATCGTTATATCTTCCGCAAATTGGACGTGTAACGAGCATTCAGTCAGAGTTGGGGAAGGTCGATGGTGTATATGTTGTAAAGCAAGCCACTTATACACCCTCCTTGTGGCACCCCGCGCCTCGAGCTCGAACTCGGGGCTATTGAATCCTTTAATGTTCACAAATGCTTTTCTCTCCATTACGTAGTCGCATAGAATCCTTCCAAGTATGGGGTCAAGGTCCAGGTATAAGATTTTGTATTGAAGGCCTCTCCTCCATACTTTGTCAAATGCCTTTTTGACGTCACTGAGTACCAAATTTGCATAGCGTCGTTCTGTTTTTACTTTTGCTAACTTCTCGGTGATCACTGCTAGCACCGTGTCCGTACCTCGCTTCCTTCGGAAGCCATGTTGTTGATTGTTGTGCAGATTATTATTTTCGAGGAACGTATTCACCCTGTTGGCCACTATCTTCTCAAAGACTTTCCCAGCAAATTCTAAGAGAGATATAGGCCTGAAGTTGGGTGGACTATCCGGTGGCTTACCGGCTTTGGGAATGAATATAATATTTGCTACCTACAGAGGTCATGGAAGTAACTCACGTTCAGGCACGCATTCATGATATTCATAAGCCCCAGAAGGAGGATGGGTGGGGCTTTATAAAATTCTTCCGTGACAGTTCTGTACGCCCAGGCAGGTGCTCGTTGACGAAAGGATTTTAGGGTTTCCAAGAGTTCTTCGGCAGTAATTCTACCACCGAGTCCCTCCATATTCCTTTCCTGCGATACATAATGGTAAGGATATGTTCTGTGTATATAATCATTATGTTTGTTTATAATCCCGTCTTCGAAGTCTAAATCAAAGTTATCATTCTCTTCCGGGGATATCTTAAATATAGATGCCCAGAAGAGTCTGAATTCTTCTTCGATTTCTTCCGTGTCCGTAATTTTTGTATTGTCTCGTGTAAGTTTTATGGTCATTTGTGTCTGTCCGCCTCTTAGTCTTTATACTGTCTGCCAGAATGTACGTGAGTTGTTTTCTAAATTCAATCCATCTATTAAATTGTCCCAAAGTACATTCTGTTGGTCCCTAATAAGAGTCATTAGTTAGTCGCGTATCTGTCGTGTTTGTCTGTGCGTAGTGAGGTTTACTTCATTGATCCGTTCCCTGTATCCCTCGCGAGGGATTTCATTCTAGGGGTACAAAAAGGGGCAGTGAGAGTTTTATATTTAACTGGGGGGATGGCTTCCTTATCGGCTTTTAATAAATAATCAGTAACTTTATCTAACTCCTTGTCAATCTTTTCTAAAGTGGCATTAATTAAGGGGTCGTGGTTGTAATTTTTGAGGAGTTGTTTATAAGTATCCAAGTTGGCGCGAGCGTAGCTCTTGCGTTCTGGGATGGGGCCCTGAATAGGGGAGGTTGAGATTTTAATAAGGATAACCTGGTGGTCGCTCGGGATAGGAGGGTCCGGCTCAATGAAATAGTTGTAAGGGAACACAGTGGTAGTGAGCAATATGTCTGGTTTTTTGGCTGATCTATGTGTAATGTATGTTTAGAAATTTGGTCCAATTCTAGTAATACTTTGTCTGTCAATAAGTGTCTCAAGATTCCTGCCTGCTCGGTTGGTCGACGTGTAATTTGAGGCAGTACTCCTCGCATTGAGATCGCCGGAAAAAAGAACGGTTCTATCGTGACCACAAAGCTGCAAGAAGTTGTGAAGGGGTAAGCGCTCTCTCCTTAGAGGCTGGTACCCTGTTGTCAGGACCAGGGGGCCCACTGCCATACGGATCTCCATAGCGGGGTATGACTCATCGAGCCCACTTATCGATCTGAAGTAATACCTCTTTTCACAGCTATCGCACATCCGCCACAACGTTCTCCGCTGTTATTTTTGGTTAAGACTTCGTCGGGAAAAATATTTATCCTGTCTGTGTCATTTATCCCATGTTCTGAGATAAATACAACGTCTAGGTCACATTGTCGTATTATGTTACCGTATAGTATTTTTTTGTCCATTGTCTTGTTCACTATAGATTCCTCTGTGTCTTTATGTTGTTTTTGGACTTATTCTCGAACGATCCTAGGTCCTTGTGGAGTGCATAGGGACGTATTTGTTTTGCCTGGTCGTTTATTTCTGAATTCGCCGTCCGTAAGATTTATGAAAGCATCGGGAGCCAATTTAATTAAGCCTTGGAGTAAAGCCTCCTCATCCTCCTTTTCATGGCAGTCGTCCGATGTGAAACCCTATTTGTACCTTCAGGATATTAATCCTTTCGTTACATCAAGGGCTGTCATCTTCTTAGGGAAAGTGGACCTTTCGGCAGCGCATACCTTCAAGTTTATTTTCCTTGAATGATATACATGCCTAGGCTCCCTTTTACAAGAAGAGGACGACTTCGGACGTCTTTGAGGCTGTGAGGTTTTCCGGGAGCGAGGAAGTCGTGTCCCTGCTTCGGGTCTCGAAGTCTCAGTCTCCGTAACTTCCATACTTTGTGCGTGCGTATGTGTGTTTTGATGTTCGGTGTTTACAGCGTTGTTCTGTTTCTCGGTGCATGGGTTCGTGTCTTTTTCTTTTTATGCCTGTATCCTAGGGTCCCTGGAAGTCAATGGGGCGCTCCCAGTGGTGGGGATCTTCTAGCAACTAGTCTCGCAATGGGAATTGAGACTAATTTTCAAAATATCCTCAGACCATGGATTCTCTGGAAATCACATTTCCTCCATTCCATTATGCGTCAGCATTCTATTCAGCATCCTCGTAAAACTCCCCGGGGAGGAGAGATTTACAATGTAAGCATAATAAATGCAACACATAATCTTTGTCGAGTTTTCGTTCTCTACGTGGAGGTATGTCTTCGTTTATTTTGATTCCGCCACAGCAGCCTTAGCAACCTTGGCGTAGGTGCTATGCGCCTTCGCCTCTTCAGCCAGTCTATTTTGGTTTGCCTTTTTCTTTAAGAAAACCTCTTTGATTGGGCACGCCATAGATAACGTATTATGCGCTCCTGCGCAGTTCAGGCACTTCAAGGAGGCGCTATTTCAACCTCTCCATGAATATGTATTCGACAAGCAAATGAAACATAGAAGAATGTTTTCCCTGGGGCAGGTGGCCGTGGTGTGCTCCTCGTACTTGTAGCACTTGAAGCACATTTGGAGATCAATAAACCCCTCACAATCAATATGCTCAGGGCAGACGCGGACGTTAAAGAGGAGCATACCTCCCTCCGTGGCCATAACCGCTATAGCCGTATCAGTAAAGACTATCTTAAAGACATGAGTATAGTCTTTGAACTTAATGATTTTCGAAACCTTCGTCCAGGTGTGGTTCTTTTCCACCTTCGCATAAATTTTTTCAACGGAGTGCCCCCCAACCCATGGATCGAGGCGGCGAAGGATAACACTGCGGTGTGTTTTGATCTTTTGTGATTTATGAGGCTTTAAATTAATAGTTTTCAAACATTCTGCAGCCTTTAGGGAGGTGAGTGCTTCGCAGTCAGCCTCCTTAGCGTAACGATTGTGTTTATCGATGAGTCTAACCAATGCTATTCCCAAGTCACCATAGAGTTTTGCGAAGACCCTCCCTCGGTTAGGCTTTGGGGCCATCGGAGAGGGTCTTCAACGGAATCTGCCTGGTCTCCCTCATTTATTATTCCATCCTCTCATATGAGCGACTGGAAGAAACAAACGAAAAATACCGGACGGGGTGAACGTATATCTGTTTTTGTGCTTGGCAATGTGCATGGATGTATTTAAGAGAAGAGTCTATCACCAAGTTGAATAAGTATTATTTTGCAAGAGAGGTGTCACTTTACCTTAACCGTAAAGCAGGATGACGTCCAACCAGGGGGCACTCGTCGAAAAGTAAGAGGGGAAGTGAGCAAGTTCAATCCCCGCCACAGGCTCTCAAAAGCGAGTGAGAAAAAAAATTTCATTCGTAATTTACGGCAATATCTGTCAAGGATATTTCACTTGACACTGTTAAAAGCTCTCACGATTTTTCACTTATACGCTGGAGTCTAAAATGCACAATTTCGGAGGAGGGGGGGGGGAACTGGCAAAAGCACAAGAATATTCTCTTCACCAAAGTAAGGAAAAGTAGACTAGCATCCGGCAACCAGAGCAGTCATTAATGTTTTGCCTGATGAGTTCATTATATATAAGTACATATATTCTCATAAACATTATTAGATACTTGGTGTTACGCCACATAAATTCAGGCAGGTGTGAATAAAGACTGTCTTTCACCAAACCTCGTATCACCTTTATGCGAAATTTATGCTTGTTTCAGTTAGGGTACTAAACTTAACCATACACACTTTTGGTATTCTTCGCCCTGCTTATCTAATTATATTCACAAATAACACACTTCACTTTTAAAAAGTATGTGGTGCTTAAACCATTGAATCGCAGCCCAAGAATCCTGATTTAACAAAGAAAACACGCCCATGATATATTTCGGATTAAATAGATAAATCCACATAACTTCACCTGGTTACAGGTAGATTCAGATCAGTCAAAAATGTCCACGTCAGGTCAGATCTAACGATAAGGTCTTGGTTGTTTTTTGTGCCCTTGTGATCATGTCAAGAAATCCATCCCAAATTCGCCATATGATCCTTCTATTTTAGTGCAATGTATGTACGTAAATATTAGGTTGGCCAGAAAGTCCTGACTTCCTTGGAAAGCGAAAAGAAAACAACAAAATTCTATGAGCAACACCAACGTTTATTCATCAAAATAAAGTCCATCATTCTCTACGATTTTCTTCCAGCGATCAGCCAGCACCTAAATGTGTCCCAGATACCAGTCAAATTTGAATGCAAAAAGTGTAAACAAGCTTCCGCATCCTAACTGAGTCAGGACTTTCTGACCAACCATATATTTGCGAATTAGAAATCATTTGGATCCGGATCTGAACAGTGAGGGCGGAATTTCGATTGTGGCAAGGCGACCAACCTTAAGTTTAGCTTCTCCCCAGAACTCTGACAAATAGTTCGGCCTCCGTACTATTTCGATGCGACTTGGAACATCCAATAAGAGCTTAAGTGCAAGCAAGGTGTGTACTATTGGCGAGCTTTTTTCTAAAATTAAATTTAAAGCTGAAACAATTAGTTTTTAAGGAGATATGTAAAGAAAGTATTGAAAATGAATGTACGGCATTTAGTCGCAGATCCTTCTGAAGGCATTGTGGCGAGGAAGGAAATTTACGGGATTTGGAGACGGGTAGAAAACTTTATATGGGTGCAAAATCTGAATGGAGCAAGGGTTGACTTGCCACATACATATACTGGAGTTGCACAAGGAATTTAAAACTACCTTGAATCACTAAATTGCAAACAGGCTTTAGGATCACCCTGTATCTACATAGATGAGAACTTTTACATAATGCGAGTAGCTCTGAAAGCCGACAGTTATGTATTGTTCATCAGTGTCTTACGTGATGTAGCATTCGTTCAGTTTTCATTGTGCCTTGTTCTCTCTCTTCCTGAGGTCATGCGAGCCACGTGGAATCCATCGAGCCACTGCAGGACAAGATGTCTGTTTATGCCTGATATAAACAAAAGCGAATCCGTTTTCATCACCTCATGAAAAGCGAACTCAGAATTCCCCATGTATAGAAAAGCAAATCCCATATTCCGACAACATTTAGATGCAAATAATCGTAAAAATCGCTAGGACGTCCTGACATGTTATTTATTTTAGGGTAGGTTAGGTAACCTTAACTAGTATATAACCTGAATAATTAAACCTAAAGTATCCATCTCTAAATATTCAACCCCTAAAATTCCAAGTAAATAGTAGTGTTAGTGCCCGAGAAATGGAAGGTGCGATTTGAGTAGGCCCAACGAGCATATTAATAAGGCAAGATAAAATTCTATACAATATATTAAGAAAATAAAAGTACAAAATAAAGGACGGATTGAAAAATCAAAAGTAAACATTCTTCAAGATTCAAAATAAATCGAGAAAAGAAAATGAAAGGTGATAATGAACTGAAAAGAATGAATATATATAAAATATATATACATCTAATACTTAGATGGGTGTGAAATAGAAAGGAGTGGTTCCTTGGATAATGGAGGGCGGTACAATAGCTGCTCTCTCTTCCGTTACAACACTTGAATGCTTGCCTTGCAGGAGAGTGCTTCCTCTTTAAGACTTATCTCAATTGCATTTTTTAAAACTTGAGAGAGATCGAGAGAGACAGAGACAGAGGGAGAGAGAGATCGAGAGAGTGAGAGAGAAGTCTTAGGTTTTATCCGAAGCAAAAAAGGAAACAAAAACATTGATAACGGGAAGAAAACATCAACTTACCCTCAGAGGCCCTGATGTTTTATAGTGAAAAATAATAAGGAACTCTCAAGGTAAGCTACGATTGTTAATAGGCAGTGTTTACATCTATGGCCTATTTTCCATTACAAGTACCCATTTTTTATATAGAGCGAAAATCAACGGGGGCATCTTCCATAGAGAGTTTATGAGGAAAAATCTTTAAAGAAAGTGGCGAAGGAAGAGGAAGGGAAATGTGGGGGGAAGATATAGAGCAGACATTGGGGCTAAGAGGGCACAAAATTGGGGAAGTTGAGGCATGGATGGCACGGTATCATCCAGATGTCAGTACACCATATTTGGCATGCTACACCTGATCACCCCCCACCCCCTTGCGGGTATGGATGGGTTGCCCGAGTCCCTTGGCGCTCACTGCGAGGTGATTGCGCCGTAATGCCTCCCCCCCCCCCTGCGGAGAACCCGAATGATATCAGTTTCGCTATTGTTTAAGTGATACACAAAGTCATATCCCAAATACTGCAGAAAACAAGTGCCAGGAACAGGTTGGACCAGTGGGCCGTCCACAATTTAGATTCAAAGCTGAAAACTCACAATCTTGGCAGTGAACTAAACAAGAAACTCAATACAACCTTCAGTCATAATCGCTTGGTTGGAAACCGGGACGAGGTTTGTTCGTATGTTGTTGTTTTTATATTTAATGTGCGTGAAACCATAAAGACATAGGCACAAACCGGGACGAAATGATAAGCCAATATTACACTTACAACTATTCTTCCGTCCTGTGTCATGATGATGATGATGATAAGTCTGAAAATATACGGGGGATAGAGTGGATAGAGGGAAGAGGCAGGGGTTAGAGGGGTAGTGTACATTTGTGTTCGACAGACAAATTTAAGTAACGACGGGAGATTCTTAGCCATTGAGGAAGAGTTTCTACCCAAGCCAATGACACGATGGCGTCAATTTACCTCCACTTTCCTCCTCCTGTTTGTCTTCAGAAAATAACAATAATAATAAAATATGCAAGTTATTCCGTATTAGTCAAGTATATTAGTTTGGGCATACCAGTATAGGTACCGTCAAACTCCTGGAGGCACAAATTATCCATAGACGACGGCGTAACAGAGTGGAATTACCGGTTTTAACATCGAGCAATGTTAAGCCATATCAAATATGGTTGGTCGCCGAATGGTAGACACTTTTTAGGTTGACTTTGTGGTGGTTTTCATGTACTGTAGCAACACGTGTTTGGGACCCCCACGTTAAACCGTAGGATCTCAATGAGAAAGGTCTAAAAAATTAAATTCTGTGGTAAATGCCGTACCATAAACAAGTACTAATCTCTTCTACAACCTGCGCCCCAAACGAACACTTCATCCACACCAAGCAAGTTATTCTTTTAAATAGACTAATCTAACATTCCTACAAAAACTACAATTTCAACCACTAAGCACTGGTGCCTTTGAGCGTGATAACTAACAATTATTCTTTTGAAAAAGGATGAATGGGCGAAATTTTCCTCGTGTCACTTGTTATTCTCCCTTTATTTTATTAAAAATGTAGAAACGATTTTAGAAATTAATAAACGTCACGATTCAACACAACCAATGCAATACCGTTTGATGGAACATTACACTCGGAACAAATTTCCAATTTTCTACTTCACGTTAAAATAATTAATTAATCACGTTGCTTCTTCCTTATACAAGATAAAATATGACCAACTTTCACTCTTAAACTATATTCTGAGTGATAATGATTTAGGCTTGATGAATGAAGAATTTTTCGATTTTCACCCATTTCACCTCTTCTCCTCTCCTCCCTCCATGGCCCTCCATCGTTCCTTCTCCCTCTGACCCACCAAACATTGTAAGACCTACGGGAGAAGAGTGCCATAGAACCAATGACTGGTCGACTGGGTTGTCCTCTCTACTCCTGCTCCACCATGGGCAGGCGTATCGACCTGCAGTCGATACACCTATTAATCTTCCACACAAAAAAGAGGGTATGTCACTTTCAACCAGTGAACAAAATAGAACGAAGGAACAGATAATAAACTTCCAATTTTTAAGTATTAAGTCGTAGTTTAATGTATTTCTTTACATTTCTTGCTCTTATTTAATTTCATTATCGGTATCATAAGTTAAAGTAAATTTTTATATTGGTCCATTTCACTCCAGATCGCGAGAGGACGTGCCTTCGTAGATGCCGTATCGACACTTTTCCAAAATCAGAAATTGTGTTGTAGCTCTTGTTTTATGTAATGTTCTTTCGTTTCTAAATAAAATACGAAAATGTATGAAAAAAAGAGCGCAACAATGATAGAATCTTCGAAGACACTCGTTAGATTACTACTCATATATTCTCTAATCACTCACACACACTAGAAGAGCCCAACCATCCGAACCCAACAAGACTCGCATACACACTCCACACTAAATTCTTAGGGGCAACATCCGACAAGTTCCTAACATTCTACACACACCAAAACATCATACAATCAAGAGCTAAAAACATTAACAAGGCGCTGCGCAGGTTCAATCATGCCAGCCGTAAACTACAACTACACTTATACAAAACAGTAGTTAGACCACTCCTTACATACTCTGCAATCACACTCGTAGCTGAGTCATGCAAGGCAGAGAGAAAGAAGAACAGGGCATTCAGAAATATGATCTGAAACCTGCATGTCGCTCTCCCGTGTACACACGAATGGCCGCACTTCATGAAAATGACAAATAACAGCACTCAACAGATACACCCACAAGCGTCTAACGTGACAACTGGGAAAACACAGAAGAGACCCCACATACCTATATACACATAAGACAATATGCTGCGATGGCATTAAGATACCCCGCAGGCCACGACCACCATAAAAACCAATGCCCATCTACCCACAAATTGACGATAACATAAACAGCGCCTTTCCATATTTCCATATAAACGCGCTTCTTCTTCCATCACCCCCACCTCCACCCCTCCCATCCTCCCGCCGCTCAGGTTGTACATAATACCACTACCAGCCAGCACAAAAACACCCCACATTGGTGTCTAGCCACCGACCTGTAAGTTCCTCCAATCCTCCCGATATTTTTTCCAAACCTTTTCCTCTCCTCTTCACCTACACGATCTCCTGCGATTATCTGCAGTGATTCCTCTTCTGTTCTCTTTCTCTCTCTCTCTCTCTCTCTCTCTCTCTCTCTCTCTCTCTCTCTCTCTCTCTCTCTCTCTCTCTCTCTCTCTCTCTCTCTCTCTCTCTCTCTTTTCTATTGATTGGTCACAAAGTTTTGAAAGAGAGAAAGTGTTTAAAATGACAGGGAAAACAGATCCAGCTGCACTTAAATATACATGTGCGATATGCCAGAAGGATAAGTGGTGCGTGGACTTCCCGGAAGGATGTTTTTCGAAATGCCACCCGGGAAGTATATGCACCGATTGCATCCTTAAAGGAGAGATCCGAGAGGCAGTGGCATGCTGCAATGAACTCAAGGATCTCTTCACAGCCTCTGAAGAAAAATCTAGGGCGCTGGAAAATAAACTGCAGACCCTAGAAACGCAGCACGCGCTTCACATTCGGCGTCTCGAGGAAAAGATCCTAGAGCTAGCCTCTAAACTAGAGGCCCAGTCGGCTCAAGCTCGAGACGAAAGTCCCACTGACTTGGGTGGTTCCGCCGATGTGACTCCAGCCCAAGGAGGTGAAACTGCATTGGCAGTCCCACTTCTGCCATGCGGAGCCAATGAGAAGAAGAAAAAGAAAAAGAAGAAAAAGGACCATAATGCAGCTCACCCCAGTGTAGAGGATTCGAGCGCTACTGGTGCGCATGGGAAAGTGGAAAGAGAAGAAGAGAAAAGAGAAACGGAAGAAGAGAAAAGAGAAACGGAAGAAGAGAAAACAAATGAAGAGAAGAAAAATAAGATGAGAAAGAAAAAAAAGAAAAATGCAGAGATACAAGAGGAAAGCTGCAAGTCGCTTCCGAGAGGAAAGAATAAGTCGCCTGCTAACAAATGTGCAAGAGTCACCCTTATTGGTGATTCTCAAGCACGGGGCTTGCAGTCCCTGCTAGCGGCCCGCCTTCGCACTAGTGTGAAGGTAAGCTGCCTGCCAGGATGTGGTAACCACCACATCAGAGTAGAGGCTGAGAAATCACAGATTTCTGAGAGCTCAGTCGTTGCTCTGATGGTCAGTGGAAACGACCTGTACCTGAGAGGAGGTAGGGTAGGCCCTACAGATAAAATCCTCCACACGGTCATGGGTGCCGTGGACGACTGTGGGCTGAAAACCCGCAAGCGTGTGGTAGTCGGGATGCTCCCGAGGAGAGGTCCAACACGGACCGCTCACTCGATGAATGTGTCTCTAAACCGGCGCCTGGCAGATTTGTGTACGGCAGAGGGGGTCTTTTTTGTGGACCCGTACCGCACCTTTTATGGTAGAAATGATCTCTACCAAAGGGATGGGGTACATCTTTCCTTTAAAGGAAAGGCCTTTCTGTCGAACATGATCCAGAATGTCGTAGAGAGGACCGAAAGGAGTATCCGGCCCAGAGTGAGGGCGGACGTACGCCAGTACGCCCGTGTCACTCCAGGAACGACCTTCTCAGAGGTCGCAAAAAGGGGTGCCTCGCCAACAAAGAAGCCGGGAAACGGAAGAGCATAGGGAGTACTACAGTCGGGGACTCCCTGAAAGTTCTTCTGTTCAATGCGAGGTCAATCAGGAACAAGTTTCCTGAGCTCCGTGGCCTCGTAGCGACGGAAGAACCCGAAATGGTAGCCATAACAGAATCGTGGATAAAAACGTCAAACCGAGACTTTGAAGGCGAATTCACGGTTCCTGGCTACCAACTCTTCCACAAAGATAGGCCAGACAGAGAGGGTGGCGGTGTAATGTTGTATGTCAAGGATACAATCAAATCTACGAACTCCAACATTATATCCGATCACGAGCTCCTAGGCGTTGACCTAGAGATAGGTCCTGTCAGATACAGGACCCTGGTGCTTTACAGACCCCCTTCCCAACCCGTTGAGAAGGACAGGGAACTGTACCAGCTGCTGGGTGAGCTTGTTCAAGGCAGAGTGTGCATCGTTATGGGCGACTTCAACAGACAAGTTGACTGGGAAACCAGAGCAGCCTGTGGCGATAGCGCGCTACTCCTGGAGTTCGCCAACAACGAGTTCCTCACTCAATGGGTCAGAGAACCGACGAGAGGAGACAATATCCTCGACTTGGTCTTCACCTCTGAGGATGATATCGTTGAGGATGTCTCTGTAGGCGAAGAGCTCGGTGGCAGTGATCACCAGCTAGTTAGATTTACCGTCAAGATCCCGAAGGTAAGGTCTGTTGCCAGTCAATCAAGGAAACTTGACTTGAGAAGAGCAGACTTTGCACGCCTTCGTGCTGGGCTGACTGATGTAAGGCTAGCGGTACGCGAAGAGGTTGAGGATTCGTGGAACAATTTCAAAAATAAATTCATGAGTCTTCAATCAAGTTGCATCCCTCTAAAATGCCTCCGTCGGTCTTCTGTTCAACCAAAGTGGTTTAATCGAGAAATCGGCCAACTGCTTAGGGAGAAGAGAAATGCGTACCGGCGATCGAAGATCTCGGGTGCCTTTGACGAGTACCGGAGCTAGCCAGGAGAGTGAAGTCCAGCATAAGGGCGGCTAAGCGTACTGAGGAACTCCGAGTGGCGACACTCTGCAAGGAGAATCCCAAGGAGTTCTTCGGCTATGTAAATAGCCGTAAACCAATCCATCGTAGGATTGGGCCCCTAGTGGACGAGGAGGGTGCATTAACTCAGTCAGATGCAGAAAATGCTAACCTTCTCAATGACTACTTCTCCTCAGTGTTTACTAAAGAGTGTGGTCCCATCCCCCAGCCCACGGATTCCTACTCGGGGGAAAAGCTGGAGGCAATGGACTTCACCGAAGGAGAAATAAAGAAAAAGATCGCTGACCTAAAGACGAATAAGTCCCCTGGACCGGACGGGTTTCTACCCAAGGTGTTGAAGGAAGTGTGCGATGAAGTATCACGACATCTGTGCGCTATCTTTAACATGTCAATCCGGACCGGATGCGTTCCTAGAGACTGGCGTGAGGCGGAGGTGACTCCGATCTTCAAGAAAGGATCCTCCAGCCATCCGTCAAACTACCGACCTATCAGTCTGACTTCAATAGTCGGTAAACTCATGGAAAGCATGATGGTGGAGAAAATAATGTCGTATTTAGAGTCAAACCTGCTACTGAGGAGTTCCCAGCACGGCTTCCGAAGGCAACGGTCATGCCTGACGAACCTTGTGGAATTCTTCCACTTCGTGTTCAGTGAGCACGATCGGGACAAGGCGGTGGATGTGGTTTACTTAGACTTTCAGAAAGCCTTTGATAAGGTACCACACCGCCGCCTTCTCCGGAAAGTGCGAGCGCTGGGCATAGACGGAAAAGTAGCCGGCTGGATCGAGAACTGGCTAAGTGGCAGACGGCAACGGGTGGTGGTGAATGGACAGGCTTCTGAGTGGGTGCCCGTTACTAGCGGAGTGCCTCAAGGTTCTGTCCTGGGACCACTACTATTCATCATCTACGTCAACGACATGGACGGTGACATGGTTGCGAAGATTTCCAAATTTGCCGACGATACCAAGCTTGGTATGAACGTTGCAAAGGATGGAAATACTGCCCGCCTGCAGGAAGACCTTGGGAAGATTGGGGAGTGGTCGGACACGTGGCAAATGCCGTTCAACGTGAACAAGTGCAAAGTAATGCATATCGGCCACAGAAATCCCCAATCTCATTATATCCTTAAGGGCACTGCTCTCGAATCGAGTGACACTGAGAAGGACTTGGGTGTTACTGTCACTAGCGACCTCAAGTTCTCGAAACAGTGCATTGAGGCAGAGAAGAAAGCCCAAAGGATGTTAGGCTACATAAAGCGCCAGTTTGGATACCGTAACAGGGAGATAGTACTTTGTCTGTACAACTCCCTAGTTCGGCCGCACCTGGAGTATGCCGTACAATTTTGGAGTCCTTCGTTTCGAAAGGACATCGCAAGGTTGGAACGCGTACAAGCCAGGGCAACCAAACTGATTCCCTCTATCCGACATAAAAGTTATGAGGATAGACTAAGGGAATTAGATCTGTTCTCGTTGGAAACCCGTAGACTGCGTGGTCAGCTCATCGAAGTTTTCAAAATACTTCGAGGGTTCGACAATGTTGACTACCGGGATATTTTCACACTGAGTGAGAACAGAACGCGCAATCACGGCTTCAAACTTGAACTGAAGCGTTACAACCGCAATCTGTGTGGAAACTTTTTCACCTACAGTATCTGCGGTAAGTGGAACGCACTTCCAGTGGAAGTTGTCAACAGTGAATCTGTTGACCAGTTCAAGTCAAGGACTAGACAAAGTCTTGAAAAGTGGCGTTTAGGGACGCAAAACAATTGAGCAGCCATGTGCCCGCTCGATTGCTAGCCTAAAGGTACCCTCTTTGAATGGACCGTAAGTTCTCTAGGGTACCTTCTTTCCTTGTAACTCCTTGTAACTCTCTCTCTCTCTCTCTCTCTCTCTCTCTCTCTCTCTCTCTCTCTCTCTCTCTCTCTCTCTCTCTCCTCTCTCTCTCTCTCTCTCTCTCTCTCTCTCTCTCTCTCTCTCTCTCTCTCTCTCTCTCTCTCTCTCTGACGCCTCCTTGTCGCGGGAAGAGAGCTTGTGCGTACCCTTGACTTTTCGAGCTATGTCGGCGGGGGTACCTATCTTCTGGCACCCCTGGCAGGGTTTCCCTTGTCGATTTGGTCGGAAATTAGGTTCCAGACTAAGTGCGTCTTTTTTTTTTTATCCTACTCTATCCTTCATCTTTCTTTAAAAATTAATCCTATTTCTTCTACTTATACAAAAAGAAAAAAAACAACAACAAAAAACAACCCCTATACCTATCATGTCACTCTTACCCTTTTTTCATCTATCTACATATAAGGACCTGGCAGCTACCTCACGCGTCAGAAGAGAGGCTTTGGAACCTCTATAAACAACGCCAATCGACGCTCACTGGTTGCGAGAGACTAGGACTTGAGGGGTCTTAGGCGTTGGGGCACGATGAATGGGATGAGGGTAGTGCCCCGGTAACCCCTTTCCTGGCGCATAATTATTGACCATTCCCAGTGACCGTCGACGGGTGCCTCTGGTAGCATTGGTCCGTGGTGACGGCCCTTTGTTCCCATGTTGGTTGCCAGGCCAATAAAAAGCCTTGGGTCGAGTCTCTTGGTGTGGCGGGATATCCACTGAACGCTGCTCCGAGATCTTGGCCGTCGTGAAGGGAACTAGTAGGAGTTTAGTACGGGGTGTGCTCCGTTGTTCACCTGGTGAGAAATCGATGGCCCCTTCGGGGACCGTCAGTGCTGCTTGGTTGGGAGCCACGGCACGCCGAGGTTTGACGACTCGGTCGGACGAACAGCAGCACAAGGAGCGTGCCTTCTGAAAGATCCGAAACCTCTCTGATCGATAGGCGGGAGCGACTCACGCGGGGCGAACTCACCACCCCCTTTCTTTTTTATTGAGTGGTCACAAAGTATTCAGAGTTATAAAGTGTTCAGCATGACTGGAAAGAGAGGACCTGGTGCGTTAAAGTATACCTGCTCCACATGCCAAAAGGACAAGTGGTGCGTAGATTTTCCGGAGGGGTGTTTCTCAAAATGCCACCCTGGAAGTATCTGCACGGACTGCGTCCTTAGGGCAGAACTTCAGGAGCTTAAGGAACTTTTTAAATCTTCTGAGGAAAAAACACGACGGCTGGAAGAAAAGGTGAAAATCCTCGAGTCTGAGCATGTGACTCAAATCCGTCATCTCGAAGCCATCATTTCAGAGATTAAAGCCACCAATGGACAGCAACGGCAACAAGAAACTCCCAACGACGCGGATGGCTCCTCTGTTGGGCCCTCATGCACCGCGTCGATAGAGATAGGCCAACCATCCGACGTCCCAGAGCCAGCAGCTGCTGGGGTTACTCAGGGCGTCAAAAAGAAGAAAAGGAAGAGTAAGAAAGGAAAAACAGAAGAGAAAGTAGAAACGGAAGATAAAACGAAGAAGAAAAAGAAGAAAAAACCCAAAAAAGTGGGAAAGAAAGAGGAATCGAAAGAGCCCATACTGAAAGGGAAGCCTCTGTCCTCTGAACCCAAATGCGCGAGGGTCATCGTGATCGGTGACTCCCAAGCGCGGGATCTACAACCCTTGCTAGCGGCCCGCCTTCGCACCAGTGTGAAGGTAAGCTGCCTTCCAGGAAAGGGGAACGGAGAAATAAGGGTGGAGGCTGAGAAATCTCACATCTCTGAGAACTCAGTAGTTGCCCTCATGGCAAGTGGCAACGATCTCTACCTACGAGGAGGAAATGTAGGCGCCAGCGGGAAGATCCTGACCACGGTTATGGGAGGAGTTGACGACTGTGGGCTAAAAACCCGCAGACGTGTCGTGGTCGGGATACTCCCAAGACGAGGTCCATCCCGCAATGCTCACGCGAGGAACGTCTCCATAAACCAACGCCTGGGAGATCTATGTACGGCGGAAGGAGTCTTTTTTGTAGACCCCTACCGCACCTTTTACGGGAGAAATGACCTGTACAAAAGGGACGGAGTGCATCTTTCCTTTAAAGGAAAAGCTGCACGGAAAAGCTGCACTCGCAAACATGATCCAGGATGTTGTGGAGCGGACCCAAAGAAGTGTCAGACCCCGAGTAAAGGAGGACGTACGCCAGTACACCCGTGTTACTCCAGGAACGACCTTTTCTGAAGTCACAAAGAGTGGAGTGATCCCGCCACAGAGAAAGAAAGCGGGAAACGGAAGAGCGTAGGGAGTCCTACAGTTGGGGACTCCCTAAAAGTTCTTCTGTTTAATGCGAGGTCTATCAGAAACAAGTTTCTAGAACTTCGTGGCCTCGTAGCAACAGAAGAACCGGAGATGGTGGCCATAACGGAGTCGTGGATAAAAACCTCAAGCCGAGATTTTGAAGGTGAATTCACGATTCCCGGTTACCAGCTCTTCCAGAAAGATAGGCCAGACAGAGAGGGTGGCGGTGTGATGTTGTATGTCAAGGATACTCTCAACTCGACGGATTGCAACATCGTATCCGACCATGAACTACTAGGTGTTGACCTAGAGATAGGTCCTGCCAAATACAGGACCCTGGTGCTTTATAGACCTCCTGCCCAACTCGTTGAAAAGGACAGAGATCTGTACCAGCTACTAGGAGAACTTGTTAAAGACAGAGTGTGTATCGTCATGGGTGATTTCAACACACAAGTTGACTGGGAAACCAGAGAACCCTGTGGCGAGAACGCACTACTCCTGGAGTTCACGAACAACGAGTTCCTCACTCAATGGGTGAGAGAGCCAACGAGAGGAGACAATATCCTCGACTTGGTTTTCACCTCTGAGGATGACATCGTTGAGGACCTCTCTGTTGGCGAAGAGCTCGGTGGCAGTGACCACCGATTAATTAGATTTGTAGTCAAAGTCCCCAAGGCAGAGCCTGCAACTAGTAAATCAAGGAAACTGGATTTGAGAAGAGCAGACTTTGCAGGTCTACGCGCGGGACTGACTGACGCGAGGCTAGAAGAGTGCGATGCTGTTGAAGACTCTTGGAACAGTTTCAAAACCACATTCATGAGTCTTCAATCGCGTTTCATCCCTCTGAAATGCCCCCGTCTGTCTTCTGTTCAACCTAAGTGGTTTAATCGAGAAATCGGCCAACTGCTTAGGGAGAAGAGAAATGTGTACCGGCAATCGAAGATCTCGGGTGACTTTGACGAATACCGGAGGCTAGCCAGGAGAGTGAAGTCCAGCATAAGGGCGGCTAAGCGGTCTGAGGAACTCCGAGTGGCGAGACTCTGTAAAGAGAATCCCAAGGAGTTTTTTGGATATGTGAACAGCCGTAAACCAATCCGTCGAACGATTGGCCCTTTGAGGAATGAGGAAGGGACATTAAAGCATTCAGATGCAGAAAATGCTAACCTCCTCAACGACTACTTCTCTTCAGTGTTTACTGAAGAGTGTGGTCCCATTCCCCAGCCGACGGATTCCTACTCGGGGGAAAAGCTGGAGGCAATGGACTTCACTGAAGGAGAAATAAAGAAAAAGATCGCTGACCTAAAGACGAATAAGTCCCCTGGACCGGACGGGTTTCTATCCAAGGTGTTGAAGGAAGTGTGCGATGAAGTATCACGACATCTGTGCGCTATCTTTAACATGTCAATCCGGACCGGATGCGTTCCTAGAGACTGGCGTGAGGCGGAGGTGACTCCTATCTTCAAGAAAGGAACCGTAACCAACCGTCGAACTACCGACCAATCAGTCTGACTTCGATAGTCGGTAAACTCATGGAAAGCATCATGGTGGACAAAGTGACGTCGTATTTAGAGTCAAACCTGCTACTGAGGAGTTCCCAGCACGGCTTCCGAAGGCAACGGTCATGCCTGACGAACCTTGTAGAATTCTTCCACTTCGTTTTCAGCAAGCACGATCGGGACAAGGCGGTGGATGTGGTCTACCTAGACTTTCAGAAAGCCTTTGATAAGGTACCACACCGCCGCCTTCTCCGGAAAGTGCGAGTGCTTGGCATAGACGGAAAGGTAGCCGGCTGGATCGAGAACTGGCTAAGTGGCAGACGGCAACGGGTGGTGGTGAATGGACAGTCTTCTGAGTGGGTGCCCGTTACTAGCGGGGTGCCTCAAGGTTCTGTCCTGGGACCACTACTATTCATCATCTACGTCAACGACATGGACGGTGACATGGTTGCGAAGATTTCCAAATTTGCCGACGATACCAAGCTTGGTATGAACGTTGCAAAGGATGGAAATACTGCCCGCCTGCAGGAAGACCTTGGGAAGATTGGGGAGTGGTCGGACACGTGGCAAATGCCTTTTAACGTGGGCAAATGCAAAGTGATGCATATCGGCCACAGAAACCCCCAATCCCAGTATATCCTTAAGGGCACTGCTCTTGAATCGAGTGACACTGAGAAGGACTTGGGTGTAACAATCACTAGTGACCTCAAGTTCTCGAAACAGTGCATTGAGGCGGAGAAAAAGGCCCAAAGGATGCTAGGCTATATTAAGCGCGAGTTTGGTTATCGGAACCAGGAGATTGTACTGTGCCTGTACAACTCACTTGTCCGACCGCACCTGGAGTATGCCGTACAATTTTGGAGTCCTTCATTGCGAAAGGACATCGCGAGATTGGAACGCGTACAAGCCAGGGCAACCAAGCTGATTCCCTCTATCCGACATAAAAGTTATGAGGATAGACTAAGGGAGTTAGATCTGTTCTCACTGGAAACCCGTAGACTGCGTGGTCAGCTCATCGAAGTCTTCAAAATACTTCGAGGGTTCGACAATGTTGACTACCGGGCTATTTTCACACTGAGTGAGAACAGAACGCGCAATCACGGCTTCAAACTTGAACTGAAGCGTTACAACCGCAATCTGTGTGGAAACTTTTTCACCTACAGTATCTGCGGTAAGTGGAACGCACTTCCAGTGGAAGTTGTCAACAGTGAATCTGTTGACCACTTCAAGTCAAGACTAGACAAAGTCTTGAAAAGTGGCCGTTTATGGACGCAAAACAATTGAGCAGCCATGTGCCCGCTCAATTGCTAGTCCAAAGGTACCCTCTTTGAATGGACCGTAAGGTCTCCTAGGGTACTTACTTTCCTTGTTACTCCTTGTTACTCCTTGTTACTCTCTCTCTCTCGCGCTCTCTCTCTCTCTCTCTCTCTCTCTCTCTCTCTCTCTCTCTCTCTCTCTCTCTCTCTCTCTCTCTCTCTCTCTCTCTCTCTCTCTCTCTCCCCCTCAACACAGCCACCTTGTCGTCGGTGAGAGAGCTTGCGTGATCTGCCTGAGTTAAGCTAGCTAAGCTGGGGGACTTTTAGTCCGGTAGGGTCACCCATGCCAGTAAGGTAGCTGTAGTAGGATCCAGACTAAGGGTTGTCAAACTTCTCTACCACTTCTTTGATGCGTCTCCTTGCATCCCCCTACCAACCCATTCGATTCTGTTAGTACTAAGTTTCACCAACTCTCTTCAACTGTCAAAAAATCAAAACAAAAACCCAATAACAAAAAAAAACCTTCATCTCTATTACACATAAGTTGTTTATTAATAAGGGCCTCACCAGCTCCCTTATGCCGCGTGAGAAGAGAGGCTTTGGAACCTCTTTAAATAACGCCTTGGAGCACTCATAGGTTACAAGAGACTGAGATTGAAGGGATCTTAGGCGTTTGGGGTACGATTAATGGAGAAATGCTAGGTACCCCTTAAAAGCTTTCTCCTAACGTGTAATTGCCTGACCAGCTCCCTGTGACCGCTACTTGGTGAATAAAGGCTCAACTGATCTTTGGAGAGAGAGCTTTTGTGCCTTGCTGGTTGCCAGATCAGCTAAAGATCTCGGATGAAGTCGTGGGCACTGAGCTTTACTATTTGCCTCAAGTCTGGCCGTTTTTAGTTGATTAGTAGGGCTTAGTAGGAAGACAGTTACACCTCAAGCACCCCTGTCGAAAAATCAGAGAACCAGTTCACCGGGGCTCTCGTGCTGCTCAGTTGGGAGCTGCGGCACGATTGGGGACGTCCGGCCCAGGCGAGACCTTAGGGTTGGTGTGCTTGATCAAAGGGTTTCTGTTCGCCGAACGACCGAAAACCTCCTGGAAATAGGCGGATGAGATTAGTGCGAGAGAAAATCACAACCAAAAACCCCTTTTTTAATGCGTATGGTCCGAGATTTTTGTAAGATGGCGAAGAAGAATGGTCCTCCGTTTCGAAAGCTAACCTGCAAAATATGCAAAGTCTATAGATGGAGTGAAGACTTCGGGGGAAGGAGTTGCAAGGAACTCACAGATGGCGTCAGTGTCTGTGACTTCTGCGAACTCGAGAAGCGCCTGGGCGAGAGCATCGCTCAACTGAGAGAGGAGAACTCCCTCCTTAAAAGGGAAGTTCAACTCTTAAAAACAGAGAGATGCAGATGCTCAGGCGAGAAGGCTCCGGACGTCCAACAGCCGATTTCTTCTGCTGAAGGGCTTCCTCAACGAGCCAAAAAGAAGAAAAGAAAGAAGAAAGAAGAGAAAGTAGAAACTGAAGAAGAGAAAGTAGAAAGAGAAGAAGAGAAAGTAAAAGGAGAAGAACTACAGAACTACAGAACTACAGAATCTAGGACCAGCAAAGACCCTAAGGTCCGCTCGAGGCTAGTCCGCTACACTAAATCAAAAACTACGATACACCCTTATCTACGAGTGTATCTCTAACATGCTATTTTTTTTTTTTTAATACTATCTACTGTACACACTTATCTACATGTGTACATTATCGTGCAATTTTAACTAATCAAACTAGGGGTCGGGGGAGATAGAAAGTTTTTCTTCTCATCTTCCGCAGCCACTCGACTGCTAGTGGTGAAAAACTAATTTAGGGATAGAGACTACTTATAGGATAGGCGGAAAAGAAATGGGACATCTAAGCTACACATGCAGAGAATCGCCGGCATCATTTTTAGTCATCATAATTTCATATCCTTAAACCTCCGCTCCAAACTCTCTCTCTCTGCAAGGACGTCCAAATTCACAGTGCTCAACTACGTTATATTTAAACTATTCAAATGCACGTCGAGACGATTTTTGAACATATTAACCGAAGTGCTATCTACTACGTGGGTGGGCAGCCAATTCCAATTTTGAGTAACTTTAAATGTAAAATAGTTTTGGGCTATACTAGTGTTAAAACGCTTGTTCACTAATTTTAACCCGTGCTGACGAGTATTTCCCCTATGATCCAGTTCGAACAGATTGCGAAAGTCCACGTTTGAGAAACCCTTTAGTATTTTAAATACTTCTATTAGCTGGCCACGTAATCTTCTGCTTTCTAGCGATGGCAAATCTAAAGCCCTGAGCCTTTCCTCGTATGATCTATTCCTCAGCTCTGGAATTAATTTCGTAGCCCTACGCTGCACTCTTTCTAATTGCGCAATATCTTTCATTAAGAAGAGAAAGTAGAAAGAGAAGAAAAGAAACTGGAAACAGAAGAAGAGAAAGTAGAAGCAGAAGAAGAGAAACGGGAAACAAACGAAGAGATAGCAAAGGAAGTCAAGAAGAAGAATAAGAGGAAGAATAAGAAGAAGAAAAAAAAAATTAGAGATACAAGAGGAAAGCGGCAAGTCGCCTCCGAAAGGAAAGACTAAGTCGTCCGCAGTCAAATGTGCAAGAGTCACCCTTATTGGTTATTCTCAAGCACGGGGTCTGAAGCCCCTGCTAGCGGCCCGCCTTCGCACAAGCGTTAAGGTGAGCTGCATCCCAGGTTGTGGGAAGATGCAGGTAAGAGCTGAGGCCGAGAAGTCTCAGATTTCAGAGACTTCAGTCGTTGCCCTTATGGTAAGTGGCAACGACCTCTACCTCAGAGGAGGTAGGGTAGGCCCTACAGGTGAAATTATGAGGACAGTTATGGGCGCTGTCGACGACTGTGGACTGAAAACCCGCAGACGCGTCGTGGTGGGGATGCTCCCGAGGTGGGGTCCAAGCCGGACTGCCCACTTGAGGAACATGTCGCTAAACAGGCGCCTTGCAGACCTCTGTACGGCTGAGGGTGTCTTTTTTGTGGACCCGTACGCCGTGTTCTATGGTAGAAAAGACCTCTACCAAAGGGACGGGGTGCACCTCTCCTTTAAGGGCAAGGCGTTCCTAGCCAACCTCATCCAGGATGTCGTGGAGCGCACCCAAAGGAGTGTCCGGCCCATTGGGAAGGCGGACGTACGCCAGTACGCCCGAGTCACTCCCCAAACAACCTTCTCGGAGGTTGTTAAAAATGGTGCCACCACGACAAACAAGAAGCCGGGAAACGGAAGAGTATAGGGGGTCCTACATTAGGGGACTCCCTGAAGGTTCTTCTGTTCAATGCGAGGTCAATCAGGAACAAGTTTCCTGAGCTCCGTGGCCTCGTAGCGACGGAAGAACCCGAAATGGTAGCCATAACAGAATCGTGGATAAAAACGTCAAACCGAGACTTTGAAGGCGAATTCACGGTTCCTGGCTACCAACTCTTCCACAAAGATAGGCCAGACAGAGAGGGTGGCGGTGTAATGTTGTATGTCAAGGATACAATCAAATCTACGAACTCCAACGTTATATCCGACCACGAGCTCCTAGGCGTTGACCTAGAGATCGGTCCTGCCAAATACAGGACCCTGCTGCTTTACAGACCCCCTTCCCAACCTGTTGAGAAGGACAGGGAACTGTACCAGCTGCTGGGTGAGCTGGTTCAAGGCAGAGTGTGCATCGTTATGGGCGATTTCAACAGCCAAGTTGACTGGGAAACCAGAGCAGCCTGTGGCGAGAGCGCGCTACTCCTGGAGTTCGCCAACAACGAGTTCCTCACTCAATGGGTCAGAGAACCGACGAGAGGAGACAATATCCTCGACTTGGTCTTCACCTCTGAGGATGATATCGTTGAGGATATCTCTGTAGGCGAAGAGCTCGGTGGCAGTGATCACCAGCTAGTGAAATTTAGCGTCAAGATCCCGAAGGTAAGGTCTGTTGCCAGTCAATTAAAGAAACTTGACTTGAGAAGAGCAGACTTTGCAAGCCTTCGAGCTGGACTGACTGAGGTGAGGCTAGAAGTGTGCGATGCCGTTGAAGACTCGTGGAATAGTTTCAAAACCACATTCATGAGTCTTCAATCGCGTTTCATCCCTCTGAAATGCCCCCGTCTGTCTTCTGTTCAACCTAAGTGGTTTAATCGAGAAATCGGCCAACTGCTTAGGGAGAAGAGAAATGTGTACCGGCAATCGAAGATCTCGGGTGACTTTGACGAATACCGGAGGCTAGCCAGGAGAGTGAAGTCCAGCATAAGGGTGGCTAAGCGGTCCGAGGAACTCCGAGTGGCGAGACTCTGTAAAGAGAATCCCAAGGAGTTTTTTGGATATGTGAACAGCCGTAAACCAATCCGTCGAACGATTGGCCCTTTGAGGAATGAGGAGGGGACATTAAAGCATTCAGATGCAGAAAATGCAAACCTCCTCAACGACTACTTCTCTTCAGTGTTTACTGAAGAGTGTGGTCCCATTCCTCAGCCGACGGATTCCTACTCGGGGGAAAAGCTGGAGGCAATGGACTTCACCGAAGGAGAAATAAAGAAAAAGATCGCTGACCTAAAGACGAATAAGTCCCCTGGACCGGACGGGTTTCTACCTACAGTGTTGAAGGAAGTGTGCGATGAAGTATCACGACATCTGTGCGCTATCTTTAACATGTCAATCCGGACCACATGCGTTCCTAGAGACTGGCGTGAGGCGGAGGTGACTCCTATCTTCAAGAAAGGAGACCGTAACCAACCGTCGAACTACCGACCTATCAGTCTGACTTCGATAGTCGGTAAACTCATGGAAAGCATCATGGTGGACAAAGTGACGTCGTATTTAGAGTCAAACCAGCTACTGAGGAGTTCCCAGCACGGCTTCCGAAGGCAACGGTCATGCCTGACGAACCTTGTGGAATTCTTCCACTTCGTTTTCAGTGAGCACGATCGGGACAAGGCGGTGGATGTGGTCTACCTAGACTTTCAGAAAGCCTTTGATAAGGTACCACACCGCCGCCTTCTCCGGAAAGTGCGAGCGCTTGGCATAGACAGAAAGGTAGCCGGCTGGATCGAGAACTGGCTAAGTGGCAGACGGCAACGGGTGGTGGTAAATGGACAGTCTTTTGAGTGGGTGCCCGTTACTAGCGGGGTGCCTCAAGGTTCTGTCCTGGGACCACTACTATTCATCATCTACGTCAATGACATGGACGGTGACATGGTTGCGAAGATTTCCAAATTTGCCGACGATACCAAGCTTGGTATGAACGTTGCAAAGGATGGAAATACTGCCCGCCTGCAGGAAGATCTTGGGAAGATTGGGGAGTGGTCGGACACGTGGCAAATGCCTTTTAACGTGGGCAAATGCAAAGTGATGCATATCAGGCACAGAAACCCCCAATCTCAGTATATCCTTAAGGGCACTGCTCTTGAATCGAGTGACACTGAGAAGGACTTGGGTGTAACAATCACTAGTGACCTCAAGTTCTCGAAACAGTGCATTGAGGCGGAGAAAAAGGCCCAAAGGATGCTAGGCTATATTAAGCGCGAGTTTGGTTATCGGAACCAGGAGATTGTACTGTGCCTGTACAACTCACTTGTCCGACCGCACCTGGAGTATGCCGTACAATTTTGGAGTCCTTCATTGCGAAAGGACATCGCGAGATTGGAACGCGTACAAGCCAGGGCAACCAAGCTGATTCCCTCTATCCGACATAAAAGTTATGAGGATAGACTAAGGGAATTAGATCTGTTCTCGCTGGAAACCCGTAGACAGCGTGGTCAGCTCATCGAAGTTTTCAAAATAATTCGAGGGTTCGACAATGTTGACTACCGGGCTATTTTCACACTGAGTGAGAACAGAACGCGCAATCACGGCTTCAAACTTGAACTGAAGCGTTACAACCGCAATCTGTGTGGAAATTTTTTCACTTACAGTATCTGCGGTATGTGGAACGCACTTCCAGTGGAAGTTGTCAACAGTGAATCTGTTGACCAGTTCAAGTCAAGACTAGACAAAGTCTTGAAAAGTGGCCGTTTAGGGACGCAAAACAATTGAGCAGCCATGTGCCCGCTCGATTGCTAGCCTAAAGGTACCCTCTTTGAATGGACCGTAAGGTCTCCTAGGGTACTTACTTTCCTTGTTACTCCTTGTTACTCTCTCTCTCTCTCTCTCTCTCTCTCTCTCTCTCTCTCTCTCTCTCTCTCTCTCTCTCTCTCTCTCTCTCTCTCTCTCTCTCTCTCTCTTTCTCTTTCTCTTTCTCTCTCTCTCTCTCTCTCTCTCTCTCTCTCTCTCAAGCCGAGATTTTGAAGGTGAATTCACGATTCCCGGTTACCAGCTCTTCCAGAAAGATAGGCCAGACAGAGAGGGTGGCGGTGTGATGTTGTATGTCAAGGATACTCTCTACTCAACGGATTGCAACATCGTATCCGACCATGAACTACTAGGTGTTGACCTAGAGATAGGTCCTGCCAAATACAGGACCCTGGTGCTTTATAGACCTCCTGCCCAACTCGTTGAAAAGGACAGAGATCTGTACCAGCTACTAGGAGAACTTGTGAAAGACAGAGTGTGTATCGTCATGGGTGATTTCAACACACAAGTTGACTGGGAAACCAGAGAACCCTGTGGCGAGAACGCACTACTCCTGGAGTTCACGAACAACGAGTTCCTCACTCAATGGGTGAGAGAGCCAACGAGAGTAGACAATATCCTCGACTTGGTTTTCACCTCTGAGGATGACATCGTTGAGGACCTCTCTGTAGGCGAAGAGCTCGGTGGCAGTGACCACCGACTAATTAGATTTGTAGTCAAAGTCCCCAAGGCAGAGCCTGCAACTAGTAAATCAAGGAAACTGGATTTAAGAAGAGCAGACTTTGCAGGTCTACGCGCGGGACTGACTGACGCGAGGCTAGAGGAGTGCGATGCTGTTGAAGACTTTTGGAACAGTTTCAAAACCACATTCATGAGTCTTCAATCGCGTTTTATCCCTCTGAAATGCCTCCGTCTGTCTTCTGTTCAACCTAAGTGGTTTAATCGAGAAATCGGCCAACTTTTTAGGGAGAAGAGAAATGTGTACCGGCAATCGAAGATCTCGGGTGACTTTGACGAATACCGGAGGCTAGCCAGGAGAGTGAAGTCCAGCATAAGGGCGGCTAAGCGGTCTGAGGAACTCCGAGTGGCGAGACTCTGTAAAGAGAATCCCAAGGAGTTTTTTGGATATGTGAACAGCCGTAAACCAATCCGTCGAACGATTGGCCCTTTGAGGAACGAGGAGGGGACATTAAAGCATTCAGATGCAGAAAATGCCAACCTCCTCAACGACTACTTCTCTTCAGTGTTTACTGAAGAGTGTGGTCCCATTCCCCAGCCGACGGATTCCTACTCGGGGGAAAAGCTGGAGGCAATAGACTTCACCGAAGGAGAAATAAAGAAAAAGATCGCTGACCTAAAGACGAATAAGTCCCCTGGACCGGACGGGTTTCTACCTAAAGTGTTGAAGGAAGTGTACGATGAAGTATCACGACATCTGTGCGCTATCTTTAACATGTCAATCCGGACCACATGCGTTCCTAGAGACTGGCGTGAAGCGGAGGTGACTCCGATCTTCAAGAAAGGAGCCCCCAGCCATCCGTCAAACTACCGACCTATCAGTCTGACTTCGATAGTCGGTAAACTCATGGAAAGCATCATGGTGGAGAAAATAACGTCGTATTTAGAGTCAAACCTGCTACTGAGGAGTTCCCAGCACGGCTTCCGAAGGCAACGGTCATGCCTGACGAACCTTGTGGAATTCTTCCACTTCGTTTTCAGTGAGCACGATCGGGACAAGGCGGTGGATGTGGTCTACCTAGACTTTCAGAAAGCCTTTGATAAGGTACCACACCGCCGCCTTCTCCGGAAAGTGTGAGCGCTTGGCATAGACGGAAAGGTAGCCGGCTGGATCGAGAACTGGCTAAGTGGCAGACGGCAACGGGTGGTGGTAAATGGACAGTCTTCTGAGTGGGTGCCCGTTACTAGCGGGGTGCCTCAAGGTTCTGTCCTGGGACCACTACTATTGATCATCTACGTCAACGACATGGACGGTGACATGGTTGCGAAGATTTCCAAATTTGCCGACGATACCAAGCTTGGTATGAACGTTGCAAAGGATGGAAATACTGCCCGCCTGCAGGAAGATCTTGGGAAGATTGGGGAGTGGTCGGACACGTGGCAAATGCCTTTTAACGTGGGCAAATGCAAAGTGATGCATATCAGGCACAGAAACCCCCAATCTCAGTATATCCTTAAGGGCACTGCTCTTGAATCGAGTGACACTGAGAAGGACTTGGGTGTAACAATCACTAGTGACCTCAAGTTCTCGAAACAGTGCATTGAGGCGGAGAAAAAGGCCCAAAGGATGCTAGGCTATATTAAGCGCGAGTTTGGTTATCGGAACCAGGAGATTGTACTGTGCCTGTACAACTCACTTGTCCGACCGCACCTGGAGTATGCCGTACAATTTTGGAGTCCTTCATTGCGAAAGGACATCGCGAGATTGGAACGCGTACAAGCCAGGGCAACCAAGCTGATTCCCTCTATCCGACATAAAAGTTATGAGGATAGACTAAGGGAATTAGATCTGTTCTCGCTGGAAACCCGTAGACAGCGTGGTCAGCTCATCGAAGTTTTCAAAATACTTCGAGGGTTCGACAATGTTGACTACCGGGCTATTTTCACACTGAGTGAGAACAGAACGCGCAATCACGGCTTCAAACTTGAACTGAAGCGTTACAACCGCAATCTGTGTGGAAATTTTTTCACTTACAGTATCTGCGGTATGTGGAACGCACTTCCAGTGGAAGTTGTCAACAGTGAATCTGTTGACCAGTTCAAGTCAAGACTAGACAAAGTCTTGAAAAGTGGCCGTTTAGGGACGCAAAACAATTGAGCAGCCATGTGCCCGCTCGATTGCTAGCCTAAAGGTACCCTCTTTGAATGGACCGTAAGGTCTCCTAGGGTACTAACTTTCCTTGTTACTCCTTGTTACTCTCTCTCTCTCTCTCTCTCTCTCTCTCTCTCTCTCTCTCTCTCTCTCTCTCTCTCTATATATATATATATATATATATATATATATATATATATATATATATATATATATATATATATATATATATATATATATATATATATATATATATATGTGTGTGTGTGTGTACTTTCTCCTAATTCGATCTTTTGAAATTCTCCGCTTCCTTGTAATAGCAATATATATATATATATATATATATATATATAGAATGAGAGAGAGTGTGTGTTGCGCGCATATCTATTGGCGACACATCTCATATTTTGCAATTTACTAATTTTTATGTTACTAGTTCTAAATGTACATCTTTATATTATATTTAATTATATTATTCTAAAAGCAATATATTATAATGTATAAATGATAATAACACAAATTATTAACATTGAACATGGTGTTTATTAGAAAACACAAGAATCAAAACTATTAGCAACATTCATAAATATTACCTATATATTATTGGCAACTATAAATTAATACTTGGTATGACCTATTTTAGCAGCAATCACAGCATTCAGATGTTTCTTGTAGGTATGAACAAGTTTTTTCAAGTTTTAGTAGGAACTTTACTCCACTCTTCCACTGCAAAAGCTTTCAATTTTGCGATGCTGCATGGTGACCTCTTATGAACACTACACTTCAGTTCTTTCCATAAAATTTCAATAGTATTTAAATCTGGACTTTGAGAAGGCCATTTCATGACTTTCAAGCGTTGATTGGCAAAATATTTCTGCGTTGATTTTCTCGTCTGCTTGGGACCATTATCTTGTTGGAAGACGAACCCTCTTCCAAGACTAAGCTTCCCCGCCGATTGTTTCAGATGTTCATCCAAAATTCGCTGATATCCCTCGGAATTCAGAGTGCCTTCTATCACACAAATTGAGCCAGTACCTGCAGCAGCAAAACACCCCAACAACATGATGGAACTACCTCCGTGTTTCACAGTAGGTATGATGTTCTTTCCCAGCAGGGCCTCTCCAGATTTTCTCCAAACGTAATGGTGGTCGTTTATGCCAAATAGCTCGAGCTTAGTCTCGTCTGACCATAATATTTTACTAAGTTCTGCTTCAGTGTCATCAAAATGTTCTCTGGCAAACTCTAAACGTCTCTTTTTGTAAACCGTTTTCCTCCTTCGTACACATCCATGGAGAGCCTCACAGTTCAGGTAACGTCGCTCTGTTGACACGTTCACGATTGTTTCACTGCTAGCCAGATTTGCTTTCGATTCCTTGGATGTGACTTTTGGATTCTTGTTGACAATTCGAACACATGAACGCACATCTCTGTCAGTTAATTTTCTTGGTCGGCGAAATTTTTCTATATCTATTTCCTTGGTTGTGCAGCTCAATTATACGGTTCCATGTTGCTATTTCAAAATTATTGTCTAATACCCATAATGAGCACCAAAAAAAGTTCGCCATGCAAGTAACCTGCTCTCCTCGATTAGTCTAGAATATTCCATCAGTCATTCTCGAACATTCTTTACCACTATTTTTTTTGTTTTTATAGGTTTATTGCGCAATAGTGTACATTTATACATGATATAACACAAATACAATAATAATATATGACATAATAATATATAAATACACATAACATAAGCGTACACATTACACAAAGCGGGGAGCCCGCCGGTCGCGGCTGGCCCCGCGCCTCCCTGAACTCCTCGTTGCGCTCTGAGCGTAGCCTCTGTTGGGGGGTGGCGGGTGTGGGGAGGGAGCTGCTTGCTGGAACCCTTCGCTGTGAAGCAGTTTGCCAGCCGATCTGCCTCTTGCTGTACGCATGGGTGGGCAGCTGGGCGGGTTGGGGCAGCACCTGAGGCCTTCCTGAAGCACCCCCACAGCTGGCCGAGGGAGGTGTGTTGGCTGAAATAGACGTACCACTTCAGCCACTTTGCCTCCCTGGTGCTCAGGGACACCTGTCGCGCGGGGGGTACCACGTCCTGCAGGAACTGCAGGTTAGTGGCGGTCAGGCGCTTCTCGTACAGCCTCCTGTGGACGTTAACGCGGTGATTGTGCTTCCGGACTTCCTCGTTATAAAACCCCAGTCCGGGCGCCGGCGGTGGTTAAAGGCTGTCCTGGGCATGGCCGCGTCTGCTGCACTCTCTATGGCCGCCGTAAGGTCCCTCTCCTGCTAGTGCAGGTCCGCGGGAAGCACATACGTGGACTACCATTCGTCCAGGGCTGCTTGGAACTTTGTCCAATCCTCTCTCCTGACGTTCCACTGGGGCGGCGGGAGAGGAGGAGCTGGTAGGGCAACAGTGAGGGTGGTGAGGGTCCCCTAGTGGTCGCTGGTGAGGGTAGAGGGGACCTTCCAGGTGGCGCCACTCAAAGCAGACGGGAGTGAGCGTTTCCTGTAGGAGAACCAGGTCCAGGTCTTCTTGGAAGACAGCTTGCAGAACCTGATGTTTCTTGGGGCGGAGGCCCTGCACATTCCACTGCAGTACCTTCAACGTGGGCGCCGGCGCTTGGGCTGGGTAGGCAGGGCTATCACTCGGCACCTCCATTTTGATTGTGAGAGTGCAGTGGGTGGAGAGGGTGTTGGGTGGGCCCCTTCGGCGTTTGAGATGATGGTGGGGGCTGGAGGGCACCCTTTGTGACGGCGGTGAGTACCTCTTCGCAGAGGAGTGCGTCAAGGTCTTGCTCGTTTGGAGCTGCGGTGCCCAACCGCCGATCGAGCAGCCTTTTCACAAGTCGCACCACACATACAAGGATGACGTCTACAATAGCTCTGCCTTCTTCATTGAGTGCCTCGCCGTAGCTAGAGGGTCCACGTGGAGACTCGGTCAGAGGTTGTGCATTGGGAAGCGCTGTGAGCGGCTTCATAAATATTACCTATATATTATTGGCAACTATAAATTAATACTTGGTATGACCTATTTTAGCAGCAATCACAGCATTCAGATGTTTCTTGTAGGTATGAACAAGTTTTTTCAAGTTTTAGTAGGAACTTTACTCCACTCTTCCACTGCAAAAGCTTTCAATTTTGCGATGCTGCATGGTGACCTCTTATGAACACTACACTTCAGTTCTTTCCATAAAATTTCAATAGTATTTAAATCTGGACTTTGAGAAGGCCATTTCATGACTTTCAAGCGTTGATTGGCAAAATATTTCTGCGTTGATTTTCTCGTCTGCTTGGGACCATTATCTTGTTGGAAGACGAACCCTCTTCCAAGACTAAGCTTCCCCGCCGATTGTTTCAGATGTTCATCCAAAATTCGCTGATATCCCTCGGAATTCAGAGTGCCTTCTATCACACAAATTGAGCCAGTACCTGCCCCTTCGGCGTTTGAGATGATGGTGGGGGCTGGAGGGCACCCTTTGTGACGGCGGTGAGTACCTCTTCGCAGAGTAGTGCGTCAAGGTCTTGCTCGTTTGGAGCTGCGGTGCCCAACCGCCGATCGAGCAGCCTTTTCACAAGTCGCACCACACATACAAGGATGACGTCTACAATAGCTCTGCCCTCTTCATTGAGTGCCTTGCCGTAGCTAGAGGGTCCACGTGGAGACTTGGTCAGAGGTTGTGCATTGGGAAGCGCTGTGAGCGGCTCCTCGACGGGGCGGGCGCACCAAAAAAAGTTCGCCATGCAAGTAACCTGCTCTCCTCGATTAGTCTAGAATATTCCATCAGTCATTCTCGAACATTCTTTACCACTATTTTTTTTGTTTTTATAGGTTTATTGCGCAATAGTGTACATTTATACATGATATAACACAAATACAATAATAATATATGACATAATAATATATAAATACACATAACATAAGCGTACACATTACACAAAGCGGGGAGCCCGCCGGTCGCGGCTGGCCCCGCGCCTCCCTGAACTCCTCGTTGCGCTCTGAGCGTAGCCTCTGTTGGGGGGTGGCGGGTGTGGGGAGGGAGCTGCTTGCTGGAACCCTTCGCTGTGAAGCAGTTTGCCAGCCGATCTGCCTCTTGCTGTACGCATGGGTGGGCAGCTGGGCGGGTTGGGGCAGCACCTGAGGCCTTCCTGAAGCACCCCCACAGCTGGCCGAGGGAGGTGTGTTGGCTGAAATAGACGTACCACTTCAGCCACTTTGCCTCCCTGGTGCTCAGGGACACCTGTCGCGCGGGGGGTACCACGTCCTGCAGGAACTGCAGGTTAGTGGCGGTCAGGCGCTTCTCGTACAGCCTCCTGTGGACGTTAACGCGGTGATTGTGCTTCCGGACTTCCTCGTTATAAAACCCCAGTCCGGGCGCCGGCGGTGGTTAAAGGCTGTCCTGGGCATGGCCGCGTCTGCTGCACTCTCTATGGCCGCCGTAAGGTCCCTCTCCTGCTAGTGCAGGTCCGCGGGAAGCACATACGTGGACTACCATTCGTCCAGGGCTGCTTGGAACTTTGTCCAATCCTCTCTCCTGACGTTCCACTGGGGCGGCGGGAGAGGAGGAGCTGGTAGGGCAACAGTGAGGGTGGTGAGGGTCCCCTAGTGGTCGCTGGTGAGGGTAGAGGGGACCTTCCAGGTGGCGCCACTCAAAGCAGACGGGAGTGAGCGTTTCCTGTAGGAGAACCAGGTCCAGGTCTTCTTGGAAGACAGCTTGCAGAACCTGATGTTTCTTGGGGCGGAGGCCCTGCACATTCCACTGCAGTACCTTCAACGTGGGCGCCGGCGCTTGGGCTGGGTAGGCAGGGCTATCACTCGGCACCTCCATTTTGATTGTGAGAGTGCAGTGGGTGGAGAGGGTGTTGGGTGGGCCCCTTCGGCGTTTGAGATGATGGTGGGGGCTGGAGGGCACCCTTTGTGACGGCGGTGAGTACCTCTTCGCAGAGGAGTGCGTCAAGGTCTTGCTCGTTTGGAGCTGCGGTGCCCAACCGCCGATCGAGCAGCCTTTTCACAAGTCGCACCACACATACAAGGATGACGTCTACAATAGCTCTGCCTTCTTCATTGAGTGCCTCGCCGTAGCTAGAGGGTCCACGTGGAGACTCGGTCAGAGGTTGTGCATTGGGAAGCGCTGTGAGCGGCTTCATAAATATTACCTATATATTATTGGCAACTATAAATTAATACTTGGTATGACCTATTTTAGCAGCAATCACAGCATTCAGATGTTTCTTGTAGGTATGAACAAGTTTTTTCAAGTTTTAGTAGGAACTTTACTCCACTCTTCCACTGCAAAAGCTTTCAATTTTGCGATGCTGTATGGTGACCTCTTATGAACACTACACTTCAGTTCTTTCCATAAAATTTCAATAGTATTTAAATCTGGACTTTGAGAAGGCCATTTCATGACTTTCAAGCGTTGATTGGCAAAATATTTCTGCGTTGATTTTCTCGTCTGCTTGGGACCATTATCTTGTTGGAAGACGAACCCTCTTCCAAGACTAAGCTTCCCCGCCGATTGTTTCAGATGTTCATCCAAAATTCGCTGATATCCCTCGGAATTCAGAGTGCCTTCTATCACACAAATTGAGCCAGTACCTGCCCCTTCGGCGTTTGAGATGATGGTGGGGGCTGGAGGGCACCCTTTGTGACGGCGGTGAGTACCTCTTCGCAGAGTAGTGCGTCAAGGTCTTGCTCGTTTGGAGCTGCGGTGCCCAACCGCCGATCGAGCAGCCTTTTCACAAGTCGCACCACACATACAAGGATGACGTCTACAATAGCTCTGCCCTCTTCATTGAGTGCCTTGCCGTAGCTAGAGGGTCCACGTGGAGACTTGGTCAGAGGTTGTGCATTGGGAAGCGCTGTGAGCGGCTCCTCGACGGGGCGGGCGCAGTGGTCCCCCCCCCCCCCGTCCCTCCTCTATGGCTTGGGGAGTTGCTGGTTGTGCAGCTGCTGGTTTCCCCTCTCGCTGCCTGCCCGTCCTCTTCCCCTATCTTGACCTGACTTGTACCGGGCTGTTGAGGCGTGGGGATGGGTGGGAAGCCCACGCCGGCCTGTTTGGTGGTGGCGCTGGTACAAGGCGTCGAGTGCCTTGTTACTAGGGAAGCCCACGTGGTTCGTCCTGCCGCTGCTGTTGCCTTGCCACTAATTTTAATAATTTGATTTGTTAAATCAGTATTTTTTAAACGTAAATAATTTGTTTGATTATCATATTTTATACCTTATAATATATTGCTTTTAGGTTATATAATTAAATATAATATAAATATGTAAATTTCGAACTAGTAACGTATAAAATATCGGTAACTATTATATATATATATATATATATATATATATATATATATATATATATATATATATATATATATATATATATATATACACGAAAGGAAACTGCTTAAAACAGTAACTATTAAAATATATACGCATCATCGCATATTTGTTAATAAACTTGGTTTTGAAATATTGTGGGGAATTAAGATAGATCTTTAGTTCATCTTCTATGATAGCAGCTCCCTTGCACTCAGGAAAATAAGTGCATTGAGACCAATAAGCTTAAATTCTATCTATAATCTGCAAAACTGTTGCAGAGAGCATAAAGGAAACAAGAAATTAGTTAATTTTATTAGGTTGGAACGAAATTAACATCCGATTGTCTAAAATAAAGTTTTAGTTATTATTTATTAAAGTAGTAACTTTACTCTAAGAGTTTAATAAATTTTCCAAAGCAAGTACAGAGGCAAAATCCATACAAAGCACTTATGGGCATGATGCAATAAATGAAAGAAATTGCAGCAGGTGATTTTCCTGTTTCTGAAGTGGAGATTTCAGTCTAAAAGACGGATCAAAAGAAGTTCCTCCAAAAGAACTTGATTCCGAAGATTTGGAAGTTTCGGACACAGTAAATGCTGTTAGAACTTCTAAGGAACTCGGAGAACAATTTAACGTAACCCATACGACTGTTCACGCCACATGAAAAGGAGTGAAAAGGCTCCAGTGATTGAAAAATGGGTCCCGTGAATCTGTAACAGCGTGTTTCTTGCTATCAGTCATTGCTTTCATGACACCTCCAGGCACCATTTTGGGGGAGGCTTGTTAGTGACAATGAGAAGTGGATCCTTTATCATAACGTTAAACGCCGCTGTTGATGGATCAGTCGAGGAAGCAGAATTTCTCAACAACCGAGACGAGGACTTCATCCAAAAAGGTCATGTTGAGTGTATGGTGTGATGTTAAAGGAATGGTCTATTACGAACTGTTAGACATCAATCAATGTAAATCTCTACTGCACTCAACTTCGTCGTTTGAATGCAACTTTGGGCCAAAGGCGACTCTTTAGTTAATAGAAGGGGTTATCATCTTCCATTACAATAATACCCGTCCTCATACAACTTAAATGACCTAAGATCTCTTGGAGGAGCTCGGTTTGGAAATATTGCTTCATCCTTCATAATCGACCGACCTTGTTCTTTCTGATTCTTACTTGTTTATGGGATTTCGGAACTATGTGAATGGTCTTAGGTTGACATAAAGAGAAAAGGTTGAAAACGGGTTGGATTCATATTTTGCATCAAAATCTAAAGAAATGTACTAGCGAGGAATTTATGAGCTTGTTGACAGATAGAATCAGGTCCTATAAAGCAATAGAAATTAGGTTTATGATTAAATATTTTTATGATCATAAGTTTTTTCTTCATTTTTAATATATAGCTTAAAATTAGACATTACTTTCGTTGAAACCTGATAGTTTGACCTTTAATTAAAATAAAAATCATAACAACCAACTTCATCCTTACAGCATATTGCTCTTTCATAGTTTTAACCTTGAAACTAATCTTTGGCCTATTATGACTTAATTCATTGTATTTTTATCTCGAAATAATCTATATGTTATTAAAAGTTACAGACAAAAAAAGCTTTGACGTTTCAATACAATTTTTATTATAGACTGATAACAATAGGCCCTACAGAATATAAAATCTAAAAGTTATGTTAGGTCTAATAGGCCTGCTGAGTTTAGTAGGCTCTTTTCGCAATTAAATGCTACAGTAAAACAGCTATGAACTACACGCGATTACTTTAAATATTCAAATCATAAACGTACTTTATGTTAATTACAACCTGACAAAAACAATCTTGCTTTACTTCAGATGGTACTAAGTAGTCTCTGAAATTAACACTTGGAAAGTAGAAGCAATTTTCGCTTCGGAATTTCAACTTACTGTAGAATGATTTATAATGTACTCGTGACGTCACAAGGCACTCCCTATATTCACCAATTACGGAAATTTCTGTACTGAATTCTACATCGAAAATTCGTACATTTTGGGTTGGTGAAATATAGTTAGAGCGGAAGAATATAAAGGCCATCTCTATAACCAATGCCCCCCCTCCCCCCATATTTATATAAAATACTGTAGTTCATTCGGTAGGTGGTAGTAGAAGGAGGAAGAAATGCATTGACTAAACAGAAATCAACTAACTCCGGTTGGAAGCTGATTCAATCTATTTCCTTAGTTTATTCCTTACTTTTAATTCTTCCATATATAAAATTCATCAATCTTTTTTCCTCCCATTCCTTATTTTCACCTTTTCTTTAGTAGTAAACGCCACAATCCTATTTAATAGATCCTAACAGGTATTTTGGTCCATTCAAAAGCGATGAATTAAAGTATTGCAACCCATAATAAAAAGACGTAACTGCAATATTTAGCAACAACAGATAGGATTGTAGGCTTTGTTTCTCTATTATTGAATAGAGTGGCAAATTTTACGGCGTTCCTCTTGTCTGTTTCTAAGTGAGTCATCTCGTCGCTGCCATGGAGGGATTGTAAATGGTAACATAAATTTTATTTCGCCTCATAAAATAAAATCACCTTGAGTGAATTATTTAAAAGCATTCGGTAATTGAGAAAGAAAATAAAAGTAAACTGAATTAGAGCATAACGTGGTTCTAAGTGGCATTATTTCTTCTCAAGGACTTAGACAAAACTCAGCGAGAGAGCATCTGCAAGAGAAGCTTTGAGAGGTTTATAAAGAAAGTAAAGAAGTTTAAATTAGTGGAAGTAAACAAAAGGGCGGTAGGGACCGGGGTTCGCAACTTTCCAAGACAGGCCCCGTTACGAAACACAAACAGGTCTTCTAGTAAGAGTGAGAAGTGAAGAGAGATAAAGATGACTGAAATTTTCTCGTCGACACTGTCTGCTAATGGTGTTAGCCATTTTTTTCCGAATGGTTTTAGATTTTGACCCAAGTACCTGTTGCCCCTCAAGGCGAGCGTGACCAGGTTGACTTGTGCACCAGCAGTCCGTAGTACCTCATGTAGTCTCCTCTTTTAACTACTCAGACTATGGCTCTTCCACATATCTTCACTTTCCACATTCATCACATTCTCTGCAACACTCTCGACGGCCATTACCCTCGTCAATTTGCATTTATGTTTTAATAAAAATAAATACAATTCCCCCCCCCCCCTTAATTATCAAATCATTTCCTACAAGTAAGAAAATAAAGAACTTTGAAATCGCTTTCCCTGCGTCCCCAGTGACTGCTAAGAGAGACTGGGATGGGAGGGGGGGGGAGGGGCGAGAAAAACGAGATGGTGGAGAAACCCACATAGGGGATTCGAACGTGACCAGACACTCGGTAAGACTCACGTAGGTCATTTTGTTACGAACGATTTACCGACATCATTTTTAATTTACGAATGAGAGCGTCTGCTTTCGAAAGCGTGCCGTTCCTTGGTTGTGGAGGCGCCTTGCTAAACTTGCCGCTGACCTCCCACGCCCAATCGGACTCCACGATTCGACGAACCGTAACAGTCCGTACGATGACCGTCCCCACGCCTGAATACGGGCATTATTCACCTCCAGGCAATCGCGCCGCTTTCAAGACTTTGCAAGGAGTTTGGTAACTTGTTTCTATGCAGTACGAATTTAACTCCCCGCTTGCCTTCACCTGTACAACATCGGAAGTAATAGGCCAGTACGCCTTTTCTTGAGCCTACCTAGCCACTGGTAGGGGGGGGGGGGGTAAGCCAACCCAACCCAGTGGCGGTCTCAAGCCCGGATGAATAGGGGAGGGGGGGGGAGTTAGGAAGGCATCCGTCTGTAAAGTTTCTGCCAAAACCTTAAATGGATGAGTCTTTTACTGAGAAACAGCTCATCAAGAACGGCGACCCCGGGTAGGGCAAAGCCGAGAAGAAGAAGAAGAAGAAGAAGAATTGGTCTTTGATATCGTCACTATCATAATTGTTGTTTCTTGTTCTTATTCGTTCCTTATTCATGGAAATTAATTTATGGCCCCCAAGAATCAAGTAATCCAGTTGGTATGTGTGTTTGTTCACGCCCCAAACATCCAGGCGCGTCTTAAGAGTGACTACTCCACCCATATCCAAAAGATTCGATAAAATTAAGAAAAAAAATGTGTTGTTTGCCAAACAATCTCCTTTGAATAAAAAAAACAGGAGGAAAGTCAGATTGTTCAAGGATATCAAAGGGCAAGTAGCAGCTGATTACTGAGAATGAAAATCAAATTGGCGTAATAGAATGAAAGGCGAATAAAATGAAGGAAGTAGAAAATAGACAATAAGTATGAATAGTAGAAATAGTTTATTTTTTAAATAGTGCCAATCTGACGACAGCCATCAAGGGCATAGGTTAACGTAATTAATTTCCAACCTAATATTAGGGCCTATTATAAATCTCCCCTTCAAAAACAAAAAACAAAACCAAAACTAACGAAAAAACAAAATTGAAAACAAAAGCAATAAGAAGAGAATGCACGCTCCGACGTAGAGAAAGCCAACTCCAAGGGCGCAGGAGCATGCGCCCCAAACAAAGAGATTCAAATCAAATGGAGGAGGCCAACCTCCTCCAAGAATTCAAAGAGTCGACAAGTCTGTGTGCACGAATCCGTCCCGAATACAAGGTAAAAGCCCCAGACTGGGACATTCAACAAGAATCTCCCAAAGAGTATAGGGAACTGGAAATGGACGAAGATTACATAAAAAACCTCAAGGAGCGAATTCGAACAAGGATAAATGGTAACAGGGTCTAATGACCAGAAGTCGCGTGCTCTCACTTATTTTGATCTATGACCTTACGACATAAAAAACTTTCAATAATTCTAGGACTAACCTTGTGAGGACCTTGGCAATGATATCATTCGAAAGTGAATATAAAACAACATAAGGGTTTAAATTTCGTTAAAATCAGCCGAATAGTTATGATGTTATTGGCAAATAATTACCGGCTAACCTTGGGACGACTTTGACAATTAATTATATCATTCGAAAGAGAATGTAAAACAAGCGGATCACTTGACCTCTCCCACAGACTGCCACCCATTTGAAGGTCTCCTCCCATCTTAACTTTTCGCTACAAACGCACTCAGTCTTTAGAGTCGGATCTACAACACAACTTAACCCAACTTCGGCGAGGTTCTGCTGCCTACCTCACACTAAATAGGGAATGTATTTGCAGACTGTTAAGTTTATGCTATTAAAAATAGTCTCCCTTAAGTTTAAACTATTGAATATCCATCCCCGTCAAAGACTTTTAAGAAGAGGTTCAAGTTATGCAATTAATCAATAAAAAAAAAAGTGAGGGAGATAGCGAAAGTGAAAAAGTACTTTCCTATTATCGACAGCCATTTTCATATTAAGGGATATTTTTATCTAAAAAAAAATTTACTAGGTGGAATTATAGAATTATTGGTGTTTTTAAAATATTTTATTTGATAGATTTTTAAAAACCTAACTTACCTAACCTAACCAAATCCTTTAATTAAAAAAAATCGCTAAAAAAAATCCTTTAATCAAAATATAGATAAAAGTTTCTTGACTCTTGATTATAATTAATAGGAAAGTAAAAAAATGACTCGATGATAAGTACCAGTGAAAGATATGGAAGAGTGGAGACTAGAGATAATATGTGGAAGAGAGAAATCATTAAGCATCCGGCAGGTAAAAGGACTCTTGGTTTAAGTTTCATTGAAGAGCTATTGCTAATATCAATACGAGATTTAATGTATTAGGTTGAGGAATAAGTTCTTGTGTTTTTTTAATGTTGTGTTGATTTAAGTTTTGTTGACGTGATTTGAGCACATATTAAGAAACAATAATAAATAATGAGAGCAAAATTTGCAAAGGTTAGGCTACGTCTCTTAACAGCATAGACTATTAGGCTTTTGCTAAGGCTACGTCTTGAAGTTGAATAATAAGTCATTGCGGTTTATTTAAAAGTTGTGTTAATTTAATTTTTGTTCTGTACCCTCAAAATGGAATGTCAAGTTGAAAGAAAGGCGCATTTTCGACACTTGATGTTATTCATTTTCAATCGAGACGGGAACAATGCAAACGCAGCCTAAGCTCGTCACGATATTTGTGCTGTGTACAGAGAAAATGCTTTATCAGAAAGGACAGCTCCATGGTGGTTTTCAGGTTTCAAAAATGGTCATTTCAATCTTAATGACGAAGAACGTTCTGGTCGCCCATTAAGTTGGATGAAGATCGATTGAACGAACTTCTTCATGAAAATCATCGTCAATCGACTAGAGAATTAATTGGCTGTACAATTGGCGTGTGATCAGAAAACGGTAGTGAATCACCTACATTCGATGGATAAAGTTCAAAAACTCAATGCATGGGTTCCACACGCTTTAAGCGAAAGCAACAAACTTCAACGTTCCACGATTGCCGCAGGTTTGCTTGCTCGTCACAAGGCTACTCGTGGATATAAGAACAGATTTCTTCACCGCATCATCACTGGCGACGAAAGGTGGTGTGTTTATGTCAACATGAACCATCGAAAACCATGGCTTAGCCTCAATAAAAAAAAATCCGCGATTAAAGCAAGGATTTCATCCACTAAAGACGATGCTGTGTGTATGGTGTGATTGTGAAGGCATCATTCTTTATCAGCTCCTTGCGAAAAATGAGATTGCCAATGCAGAACTCTACGTTCAACAAATGTATCCACTCGCCGAAGCTATTCGTGAAAAGCGACCTCATCGACGTTATGGAGTCCTTCTGAAACACGACAATGCTCGTCCTCACATTGCCAATATGACAAAAGACACCATCCAAACGCCTAATTGGGAAATCCTGCCGCATCCTCCATATTCTCCAGGCTTGGCTCCATCGGATTTCCATCTGTTCCGATCGCTCTCCAACAATTTGCGCGGCGTTTCGTTTAATACTGATGTGGAATTAAGAATCTGGTTAGACGAATTCTTCGAGTCAAAATCCAGAGATTTTTATTACAGAGGCATCGGAAAACTAGTTGAAAGTTGGGGAGAAGTCGTAAATAATAACGGAGAATACATTATTGATTAAATTGCATATTGTTATCAATTAAAAATGAAGTTTTTCTAAAATTGTTAATGGTAATGAATAAATTTGATAAAAGCGGAAGAACTTATTCCTCAACACCAATATATAATTTTTTTTTTAAGTTTTAGCCCGAATTATCTTCTTTACGCAATAATTAGTCTAAACTTTCTATTTTTAATATTTGAAGACTAATAAATCCACTTGTACGATTTCTGCTGACAGTTTTCAGACATTCTGAATATAAAAAAAAACATATCCTGTACTTTGTTTTATCCTCTGTCCTTTAATGACCTTGTTAAAAGACCTAAAAGTGTTTTATATATTTTTTTTAAAAGAAATTTTACAAAATCAGTAAAACTATAATTTGGGGGGTTCAATATTTTATTTGTATCTTTTAAATTTCACTCCATTAAAACCAAATTTTCTAAGATTTTCTCATTTATTAATATTATTTGATCTTAATGTGCGCATTTATACCCAAATTATAAGGTTATTTGAATTCAGAATTGAACAGGGCATCCTGTGTTTCTATTTGCCAAATATGGCATCAGTTTTCTGCCATAACCCTATCATATTTTAGGTTAGGTTACGTGTATTTCTATTTTCAAAATCTGACATGAGTTTTCTGCCATAACGCTATCATATTCTGCTTTCATTCCCGATGGCCTCCACTTCCTTAATAATAAAGCGTCTCTGCTTGGAGGAAGATCTAACATTTTCTGAAACCATGTTCCTATCTAACAACCACACTGAACCGTGAGGAGTCTTTGCAATTTACCCACCCTATCTTGGCGAGCAAAGCAAATATCCATCCAACAAACAAATTCTCCCATGCCCACGCCAACTTTCGTACTAACTTGTACACCACTTCACCTCTCTTAGGTTATTCTCCTTTACACTTCACTTCAACATCATGCATCAACCAACCGTCAATTGTGCATAATTATTTTTTAGGAGCTGCGTGTAATTAACACATTCTCACTGTATAAGTGTAAATGTGTGAAAACAAAAGTAATAAAGCGAAATCGTAAAAATAAAAATTAAAAATTAAAAATGGCTTCCTAAACTAAAGTCTTCAAGCACGATTCAAATATGATTCGCATTCATGCATGAATTATGGTTTGAACTTTGTACTACACCTCTTTACACCTACACCTACGCAACTACGTAATATTTAAATAATGAAAAAATAATGAATACAAAATCATGTTTTTACGTTTCCCTCCCAACCTAATTATTCTATACCAATAGTTAATTACATGAATTCATGTGTACGTATATAATTACACATCTAAATGTGTGCTGCAGGTATCTATATGAAAAGAACATACTCGGGTGTTTGCTTGTGAATGAATTTTAATGATTTTAATTACCTCTTTCACCTATATTTGGGTCTGACCAGACGTGGAAAAAATACTGGGAAAAATAGATTAAAAAAAACGGCATGTGTCCACCCCTACATAGGAGAGGAATTAGGGAGGGGGATGAGGAGAGGAGTAAGGGAGAAGGGGATGGGGAGGAGAGAGGGTGAGGGGGGCTTTCATGACCAAATTCATGAGCAAAAACACAAATGGGAACCATTTTGCTAAGAAGGCACCTATGTCTGTATTCGTATATGCATAAGAATAGCTGCAAGCAGAGCAGTAAAGACCAGGTCACCGTATCAGTTCGGCCTGATCCATTTATTACATAAATAAATCGAAAACTAACGATTGCATCCCCGTGCAAAAATTTAGAAAGATGTTTGCTCAAACGTAGTGAAGTTAATGGAAGTGAAAATCATGTGTAGGCCACATAGTCCAAGTAGGCAACTCGTAATGCTAGAGACCCGAAAAGCGCGCTCGTCTCATGGCCAGTCTGTTTCTAAACAATGGCAGTCTCCCCTTTCCCTACGTGGAGGGATGGGAGAGGGGTTTCACCCAATCTGTTAAATTTGCCGCTTTCCTTCCACCTCTTCTCGCCATTCGGGGTCATAAATTGACTCGACGTTCCGTCATTGGTGAGGTTAATCAGTCGAACACAATTCACCGCTAATTTCCTTTTGGTTCCTCGCTCCAAATTAGCCTTGAGTAATAATTAATAGTGCCTTGTTTATGCCCTCACTCGAGGGGTTTTCTAAAATGGAAATTATAGCCTTGATGTTGGTCCAATTAATGAGGTCAGTGCATCGGTGGTTTTCCTTTTGGATCAGTTCGTACCTTTGTGACTGTGTTCTTTGTACCAGCTTGTTCGTGGAGGTTAATCCGTTGTCCCAGTCCAAGAATATGGAGTTAATCTGGTTTGTCACTGTCGTTTTTGTTTTCCGGGACCGCTTCAACACACACTTCCCCACCCCTTCCGTTTTCCCTATTGCTGAGGAATGGCAAAAATTAGCCACCTAAATCTAACCCAAGTTAGGTTAATTTATAATTTAACATTTAATCACTTTATCCCGCTTAATGCAGTGTAGGGGGGTGGATGTTTATTGGCAAGAGGGTTCTTTTTTAGTGTGCGTAATTACAATAGAACCTAACTTAACATGGGGTAGGTATAATCGTAGACCGCACACTTGTGTTTGTACACTGTTAACTAAAGTTCATTGAACACACACAGACACACACACATAAAGTTTCGTGATGTGGGAGAAGTGATCCTTTATCCTTAATCATCCTCACTTTCAGCTCTGTAGGAAAACCTGTCTTCAGAGCGGAATGTGTAGAAGTCCGGGAGAGTTGCGCCACCCCCAACGAACCTCCTCTCTTCTATTCCAAGCAGCTCCTGTTTCTGCTGCTTTACCTGTGTATTTCCACACACTCTCACCTCTCCTAACTTCAATATTCTGGTGGAAATTCATTCTTTATCTGTTTTCCATTATATTATTTATTCCTCTATTTACATTTTTTCTTTAATTTCCTTTTTCCTCTATTTAATTTTTTCCTTTATTTACCTTTTCCCCTATTTATATTTTTCTTTATTTACCTTTTTCCTCTGTTTATCCTTTTCACCTATTTACATTTTTCTTCTGTTTACTATATTCCTCTATTCAACATTTGTTTCTATTTACCATTTTCCTCTAACTACCTTTTTCTTCTATATTTCTTTTTATTTAGCTTTTTCTTTTGTTTAAGATTTTCCTTTATTTACACATTTCCTCTATTTACTCTTTTTTTCTATATACCTTTTTTCCTCTATTTACATTTTTCCTCTCTACCTCTTTCCTTTATTTAGGTTTTCTTCTGTTTACCATTTCACTCTATTTACCCTTTTCCTCGATTTACCTTTATCCTGTATTTACCATTTTCCTCTATTCACTCTTTTCCTCAAATTAACTTTACCCTTTATTTACCTGTCCCTTTATCACATTCTCTACTCCCTTTAATCATAGCGGCAAGAGGGAGAAGGTGTATCCTAGTCGAGCATGCGACAGTTGACATCTAGAGGACTACGTGCCTTCCAGGCCGCAAATTTGGAGGGACACATGTGGCTATATATCTTCCCCACATTTTCACTGCCTCCATCTTCATCACCTTCTTCACAGATCTCTCCTTATGGAAATGATCTCGTTGGTTTTACTCCTTCTTATTATAATGATCCTATAGTGTGTGTATATGTGTGTGTGTGTCTGTCCGTTTATGCATTTAAACAAGGTCTGCCGACCAAAGTGGCGTGCATTCAAATATTCTGATTTATGACCTTACGACGGTCATACGTTCAATAACTTACGAACTAACCTTGAGAGGACCTTAGCAATTATATCATTCGAAAGAGAATGTAAAACAACATAAGGTTTTCAAATTTCGTTAGAATTGGCCGAATAGTTAGGATGTTATTGCCAAAACAAAATTATTACCGGGCTAATCTTAGGAGGACATTGGCAATTATATCATTCGAAAGAGAATATAAAAGAAAATGAGGATTTCAAATTTCGTTGGAATCAGCCGAATAGTTATAATGTTATTGTCAAATAATTCCCCTGCTAACCTTGGGAGGATTTTAACAATTATATCATTTGAAAGAGAATGTAAAACAACATAAGGGTTTCAATTTCGTTAGAAAGGGTCAAATAGTTATGATGTTATTGCCAAAACAAAATAATTCCTGGGCTAACCTTGGGAGGACCTTCCCGATTATATCACTCGAAGGAGAATGGAAAAACAACATACGGTTTTCAAATTTCGTTAGAATCGGCCGAATAGTTATGATGCTATTGCCAAAACAAAACAAAATCCCTGGCTAACCTTGGGAGGACCTTGGAAATTAAATCATTCGAGACAGAATGTAAAACATCATAATGGTTTCAAATTTCGTTAGAATCGGTTGAATAGTTACAATGTCATTACCAAGGACCGACCGACCGTCATGGTGAGATATAGAGTCGCATGCGACTATAAATATGAGAAGAGGATTTTTTTTTCTTGCACACCAGTTTTGAATGTGTTGAAAAATAAAAAAAATCTTTTTCACCCGCACACCTTTTTAATTATGTGAGCGAAGCGAACAAGCGCCGCAGGCCTGGCAAAAAACGCCCGTATATCGAAATTTTTCTAGTAGTTCTAATACCAGTATTAATTCCTCCAACCACTATTTTAATTTAGATTTCTCGTGGTCCATAAATGCATATTTCTCAGACATTCATCTGTCCTTAATCTAGCCTATCATGGGTTGCAATTTTTATATTTCTAATTCTAGTATTGAAGATTCTAATAGCTTAAAACTTTAGTTCGTTTTATTATTTATGGAGACACAGCATCCATACCCTGCCCCCTCCCGCATTATTGGAGGAAAAGAGAGGAAACTGCTATAACCATCGAGGGAATTATTGCAGTATAAAATATGTGGGTAGTGAGAAACCAATGCAGTAAAAGTTTTGTATATAGAAAGAACAACGCTTCCTCTGCTATTGTGATTTTTAGCTGTTTGTGTTTACATGTTAATTAGTTCAGGCTGGGGTTAGGTTAGGTTGAATTAATTTAGGCATTGAACTATAGTGTCATGGCCTAATTCTGCCCTAAACTAATTAACAGGTACTATGCCAATAGCTCAAATTTTGATTGATTTAACTCATTAGTATCAACTGAGCCTGAATTTTTTGGAGTGTGTTCGTGGAAAGATCATAAACATTCAAATGTAAAACTCATCCGAGTGAGATCAAGTGGACTGAATGATAAGTTTTTAGATAACCTGAGGGTAACTATTTTGGAATTAAACTACCTTAGTACTTTTATGATTACTTCTCCCTTTTTTCATAGATCTTTCTTATTTTTAAATGATTAGTTGTCAGACTCCTTTTTGTTTCATGACTATTTCACTTCCTTTGTTACCTTTTTATTCCATTGTTCTGCTACGTAAAACAGCTTTATGTTTGCAACTTTTGGTAATTTCATTGATGATTTTCACGAAGAATGCACTCGACAAAAACGCAATCACTGTAAAGTATTTTTCACTTAATTCTAGTAATTGCTCCCTGAAGGAATGACGTCAATCCAATTAACCTATCTGCAGTAGGTCATTTCAAAGTTGAGTTCTACAAGTGAGATTAGCATACAATGCAAGGGGGCTTGATTTATAATGGCATGGTTTGAAAGGAATATTTGTGTTTGAGCGTGTGTTAGTATGTGCAAAAAGCATAATTATAGATAATCACGTAAATTCTCAATCATTAGCTTACGTAACGTGGAGAAATTAGTTGCAATTTACACATAATGCCTTTTTTTTATCTTGTTTCAGACGTTGGCGAAAAGAGTTTGTCCATAGCTTCCCTCCAAAAGGACGCCATGACGGAAATTAATGAAGGTCGGAGTTTGCCACTGAAGGGGGATATGGGCGGCTATTTCAGCGATGCTGACAGTGGCTTTGACGATCCCGGAGTGATAACAATTCCTGTAGTTCGAACCGTGATTCATAACTCAGAGGGAATAAAATTCCCCACAGCTTCTACAGAATTGGTTTCCATTCTACGAGGGAGAGAAAAGGATTACCCCAGACTGCAATCAGTGAATAACTTACACAACAGTTCAAGCCCTTCATCCTTAGAAAGTTGTCAGACCGTCATTGATAGAGTGGATGAGGACTTAAGCTTGAGAGGAGATTTCGATCACTCACCTGATTCGTCAGGATCACTAAACAAGCAAATCTCGTCCACGGAGCTAAATTTTACCATGTTTTCATCAGATATAGGAGACATTAACGTTTCTAAGTTTCATGACGAGTGTAACTTAGATGATGACAGCGAAAGAAGACTGCGATTTCTGTCTGCTCCTCGAGACAAAAGAGGCAGACCAATGCCTATAATGAGAGATATTTGTACGTCCAATAACAGCCCCCTTAAGGAAAGGACAACAAAGAGAATTCCTCGTAAAAGGTTTAGAAGTAAAAGTGCTGATGAGAAGAGGAACAAAGGCCCTCAAACCCTATTCAGCCCTACTTATTCTAAAGTCCTAAGCCCTGAAACAATGAAAAAACGGAAGATTTGGACGGATGTGCTAAAAAGAGATTGCATCCTGGAGGAAGAATATTACAAAGTGCCTTATGAAGAATGCAACAAAGAAGTTATTCTTGGCCGATTTTGTAGCCCTGAAACACTGCTTTATAATTTCAGACGTCTTAAGAAACAACGATCTTCGGATATCATTGGTGACCATAAGCTTACCATTAATGAAAACAAATGTCAACCTAATATTGAGTTTACTGGTGATTCCACAAATAATACCTACACAAAAAAAAATGATGATGAAATATATGCAAAAAACCTTTGCAATCCTATTGAAAAGATAGAACCATTGGAATTATTTAAATGGAAAGAAGATTTCAAAACTCCATTACTTTTTCCGAAAAATCCATCTACAACAGACCAAATTCAGCAGTTAATAGATGATTTAAACCAGATAGCCTTTTCTCATGTTAAATCAGATTTTGAAAAGGACAATAATACAAATACCAATAAATATGGAAGAAAATATGTACCCATTTCTTCAAGGCATGAGGACTTAAAAGATTTCAATGATAATATTACTGATTCTTTTAACACTGAAATACCAAATTTTAGTTGCAAAGACCAGAAAGATGACATCAAGCCAATGCTTCAACAAGAAAAGAAAATGAAAATAAAAAAGAAAGTTTCATTCTCTAATGAAAATGAAGAAGTGGTATTTGACTCTAACTTTTCAGATTCTGAATCGTCAGTTTTTGAAGATAAGAACGAATTTAATATTGTTTCACGGAACTCAGACTTAAATCCAAAGGAATATGGTCTTCACAAGATGCCAGACCTCCAAAAACCGTATCATGATTTATCGCTCATGAACACAGATACATCAAAAGTTAAAAAATTATTAATTTCTAGTGGAGAAATAAATAAATATAACGTGAATTCAGAAAATTACGACGGCAGATATAAGACTTCAAATGTCAAATCACCCAAAACTCGCTATGATGAACCGTTTGCTTTGCCTGGAGTTGCCTATTCGTTAGATCCGCATATTTTCCATTCTTTAACAAGCGACGATGAGTATGAAAACCTCAATCGATATTTTCGTTATGGAGAAAATGGGGTAGTAAAGAAAGATTTACCGGTTAACAAAAAGCCTTCCCAACCTACACAACCTTTTCCTTTTTACAATAATTTACCACAAATATCCACAAAAGAAAACGTAAACAGAGTGAAAAAGAAAACGAATCTCGACGGAAACCTTAGGAGGGACAAGGTTAATATCTTCATGACCAAAGGTCCAAGTTTTTCTGACCAGGAAATACTTTTCTCTACCTGTAAATCTTCATTGAATCCCAAAGTAAGCGTCTCAAGAATTAGAGTACCAATCTCTAATATTCAAGATCAATGGCAATGGGCAAAATATATTGAACACCAAGGAAGAAAAAGCAAAGAAATGAGTCAACCCAATGATTTTCCTAAAGTTTGCAATTCACCATCGCCACTCGAGAATAAAGTAGCTCCATCGCCTACGCCTTCATGTGAATCTGAAACGTCTCTATCGGAAAATTCCTCTACAACATCAGGTTGTTCTCCAGATTTCTATTCTCCTCCACTATCTCCCTTCCCGAAAAACAAGGGAGCATTACCAACATCACTATAGCAAATGAAGGTATGGGGTATTTTACATTTTATTAATTATTCCATCTCTATTAGTTTTTCACTTATGTACCCTCCACGACCTTTCTATTTTAATTTCACAATCGTAGTGTATAATCTCTGAAGAAGAGTTACAAATAAGGTTAGTATGATCAAATAGTCTAAATTTTTCATGACGGGTTTTGTCTGGTAGTCACTTGTAGCGGTGTAAAACATACATAAAAATGACTTTCCGCTAATTCTTGGCTTTATTTTATTGTATTCACTTTTAATTTCCCATTTAATTCCTTCATTTTTTATTCGATTTAACACCATCTTTCCTCTTTGTTTTCCCCAAAAATAAGAATGATCAGGAGATAGAACAAGGAAACATACAAAAATGCAGCGTAAAAGATCACGAATGAATCCATTTGAAATTTCTAGGAACAATCTTATAGAAAGACAACTTTACTAATAATTACTAATGACTACTACTTCGAATAACCTTGTATGAATTTGTGAAATGGAATAATCTCTCCTAAAACTACTTGCCTTAAAGTACTGTTGCCATACATTAATGAAACCCACTGGTACTATTATTAGTCCCACCAGGTATGCAACTGCAGCATAACGAGAATTGCAAGCGATCGGTTTAAAAGATTTGCTTGAATGAGTCTTTTTTTTATACTCAGGATGGCTCAGTCGATACACCGCTCGCCAACTGTGATCTGGCGACGCATGAAGCTATTTCAACTCGGCTAAGGCTACTTTCGTTCTTTATTTTTTCATCGCCTCCTTTACCACACCCCTCTATCTACACAACAAAGAATCACATCCATAGCCAAAAATAATCTTATATAAAGGTATACGGGAAGACACTTACCCTAACAGTAATTTTCGCTGGTCGTCCTCTTCTTCGTGAAATTGTTTGGATGTATGAATGGAACTTGCAACGCCCACATGAAACGGTGAGGTTTAATCTTGCATTCTCTTCTTCTCTTTTTTAACTAGGTGTATTATTTTTATCCCTATAGTTCCTTCTTCTCATGTATGTTTTACCCCTTACTCTTTTTCCACTGAATTGAAGCACTTTGGAAATATTAACATCGTTTTCTTTTACTTTCCTACAAGAAGACTTAAGTTCGTACTTCTGAGTGTCCATTCTCTTTGTATGAACTTATAGTCAAGAGTGGGGACTCATAATGCGCCTTCCTGGCAGTTGTATTCAACGTTCAGGGGTTTAGTTTGTAATTCCTATCATTCTACTATTCTTTTTTTTTCCTTTTATCTGTCAGTCACTCCCTCCGTTGTTTCGGCGAGTAAAAATAGCCTACTTGGTAGCAACTTATTCTTTTGTTTTATCATTACATTTTTTTTTCTTCATAATTAATCCCATAATTTTCTTTCTCAATAATCAATCCCCTCATGTTTCCTCTCAATAATCAATCCCATCATTTTTATTCTCAATAATCATTCCCATCATTTTCCTTCTCAATAATAAATCCCATCATTTTCCGTCGTAATAATCAATCCCATCATTTTTCCTCTCAATAATCAATGCCATCATTTTCCCTCTCAATAATCAATCCTATAATTTTCCTTCTCAAAAATCAATTCCATCATTTAAATTCTCAATAATCAATGACACCATTTTCTTTCTCAATAAGCAATCCCATCCTTTTTGTCTCAATAACCAATCCGATTATTTTCCTTCTCAATAAGCAATCCCATCATTTTTTGTCTCAATAATCAATCCCACCATTTTTGCTCTCAATAATCAATCCCATCATTTCCTTCTCAATATACTTCCAATCATTTTTATTCTCAATAATCATTCCCACCATTTTCTTTTTCAATAACCAATCTCATCATTTTAATTTTCAATAATCAATCCCATTATTTTAATTTTCAATAATCAATCCCATCACTTTTTCTCAATAATCAATCCTATATTTTCCTTCTTAATAATCAATCCCATCATTTTCCCTCCCAATAATCAATCCCATCACTTTTCTTTTCAATAATCAATCCCATAATTCTTCTTCTCAATAATTAATCTCATTCTTATAATTCTCAATATTCAACCCCATCATTTTCCCTCTCATTATAAAATCGCATCATTTTATTTCTAAATAATCAATTCCTTCATTTTTCACCTCAATAATCAAGCCAATTATTTTTTTCTAAATAATCAATCCCATCTTTTTCCTTCTCAATAATGAATCTTATAATTTTCCCTCTTAATAATAAATCCCATCTTTTTCCTTAGCAATAATTAATCCTTCATTTTCCTTCTCAATAATCAAACACCCTCATTCCCTTCTCAATATTCTATTCCTCATTTTCAATAACCTATCTCATCATTTTCCTTCTCAATAATTAATCCTACAATTTGCCTTCCCAATAATCAATCCCATCATTTTCCTTCTCAATAATCAATCCCATTATTTGACTTCTAAATAATCAATCCCTCAGTTTCCTGCTCAATAATCAATCCCACCAACTTCCTCTTCTCTTCTTAATCCCATCCGGAGCAGATAATCGCACATAAGATAAAAGCGGAGAAATGAAAGATGATAATGGTAAAATTAATCAAACTCAAAGAAAATCATGTCTAACTAATCCATCTTTGGATTACTCACTCAGTAGGGAAAAGTGAGAAAGAGGAAGTCCGAGAAGAGATACAACATTCCAACTTAAAGAAATTAAGCCTCATCGGGGTGTGGTTACTCTCTGGATGGAGATTTTACTCTGATCTACTTTGCTGCAGCTCCCATATGTTGTAGTAGCCCATGGTTCGTATCACACGTTATAAATGTAGGTCCCTGTTGAGTGAAAAAAAACAAGAACAAATTTTTAGTGAGGTAAATGAAGAAAAAAAAGAAAGGGAAGAACTAGCTCTATTTCATAGCTGGTTTTATCAGTGTGTGAACGGCCCCTTTGACCGATACGAGTGAGCCGAATGCCTTATACGACCTTAAAGCAACTTCTGGTCCGGTAATGAACCTTAGGCATCGCGGCATAGTTTGAATAATTTTTGATTAATAAGCGTATTTCAATACCTATTTCCCTAGCCTTGGCATCACATGAAATACTCAAAACAGTGATAAGCATTAAGAAATTTAAACCTGAAAATTGACCACGTTTTCACATTGGTGAACCTAGCAGTGAAATGTGTCGCTCAAACATTCGTCAGATACTGAAAATTTCCTACTCTTAAATATTTTCACTGAACTTGAGGAAGTTCTTACCACAAACTTGAAATCGGCTCGTTTGATCTTTTGCCCTCTCATTCTCGCAATAACGCCTACACTTAATATATGCAAATTGAACACCGCAATAATTCATGTAATTTGGTCATTGTGCTCACTTGACTTCATAACCAGCAAAATGCAGCCAATTTTAAGAGTGTTTACAGCACTGCAAAAGGACTCGGGTATTTTCAAAAAACACTTTTTCCTATTCACTGGTTAAATATAATAAACAGCAGAAAAAAGAAATAAAATATAAGAATAACACAAATAAAATAATTATTGTGTTGTAGAGGAATTAATGTAAGAATTGCAAAAAGAACTTCTTAGATTTATTTATTTTTTCCCAAATTTACGGCAAAACCGTTTAATGATAACTCTAGTAATGTAAAGGTCTTTTTAAGGCTGAGATAATGCCATTTTTAAGCTGAGTTAATGCCCTTTTTTTAAACTGATGTATTGCCCTTTTTAAGCTCAGGTAGTGCCATTTTTAAGCTGAGGTAATGCCCTTTTTAAGCTGAAGTAATGCCCTTTTTAGGCTTAGGTAGTGCCATTTGTAAGCTGAGGTAATGCCCTTTTTAAGCTGAGGTAATGCCCTTTTTAAGCTGAGGTAGTGCCATTTGTAAGCTGAGGTAATGCTCTTTTTAAGCTGAAGTAATGTCCTTTATAAGCTAAGATAAAGCTCTTTTTAAACTGCGATATTGCCCTTTATAAGCTAAGGTAATTCTCTTTTTGAGCTGAAGTAATGCCCTTTTGAAGATGAGGCAATCCCCTTTTAAGCTGAAGTAAGGTCCTTTAAAAGGTGAAATAATGCCCCTTTAAGCAGAGGTCATGCCCTTTTTAAGTTAAGGTAGTGCCTTTTTTAAGCTAAGGTAAACCCCTTTATAAGCTGAGGTAAAGCCCTTTTTAAGCTGAGATATTGCCCTTTATAAGCTAAGGTAATGCCCTTTTTGAGCTGAGGGAATGCCCTTTTAAAGATGAAGCAATGCCCTTTTTAAGCTGAAGTAAGGTCTTATATAAGCTAAGGCAATGCCCTTTTTAACCTGGAGTACGGCCCTTTAAAAGCTGAAATAATGCCTTTTTAAGCTGAGGTAATGCCATTTTTAAGCTAAGGTAATCCTTAGGTGCTTTTTTGACTTAGCGATGCCGAGGTATATTTTAAGCTAGTAATGCATAGTCATTTTTAGAGCTACATTTCGTTCTAACCCTTCATTACTGATGGTTGCAAGTGATATACACAAATAGGGATATAATCCTCGAAAGGACACATGTGAAATCACAAGAATTTTAAATTTGTCCTCAAAAAAATACTAAAAATCTTATGGAAACCAATAACGCCATCTCTGATACCGTCAGTAATCTTGGTGTTATTTTCGACGAGCAACTCTCGATTAAATCGCACATCCATCGTATCTGTAAGTCTTCCCTCGGTTTCCTCCGCAACTTTTCTCGTGTTCGATCCCATTTTGATCGACGAAGCCTTGAGACTGCTATTCATGCCTTCCTCACCTCACACTTAGACTACTGCAATTCTCTTCTAGTGAATGTCCCTTCTTCGTCACTTCGCCCCCTACAACCAGTTCAAAATTATGCTGCCCGGCTCCTCCTTCGCCGCCCCCGGTTCTCTCCTTCGATGCTTCTGTTACAGGAGCTACACTGGTTACCTATTCGCTGCCGTACCCACTGTAAAATTCTTATCATCACCTACAATGCCCTAAACCTCGAGGCTCCACCTTATCTCTCGTCTGCCCTCTCCCGTCGTGATCTTCCTCGGGCACTCCGGTCTAACCACGCTCCCTTCCCGAAAACTCTTCGTTTTGTCCTCTGCTCGATGGGTGACCGTTCCTTCTCAGTTTGTGTTCCTAGACTCTGGAATGCTCTTCCTGCTTAAGTCCGATCCTCTCCCTCCCTTGCTACTTTTAAACGTCTCCTGAAGACTCATCTCTTCAGAGTTGCCTTCTCTCCTCTGTAAACTTTCTCTACACTCGCTACACAAACTGCGCTCTGGTAGGGTTAACAGCCCTGAATGGCGCATTATAAATACCGATTATTATTATTATAAAAAGGAAAGTTCACAAAAATGGCAGCCGGCAATAGCAGAATGTTATTATGCTTTGCAACGTTAAATAAAGTTCCTGAAGAAACGTCCTTCACTAATCAACCGAAAGGGTTGTACTACTCCTTCATGATAAACCATTTCCACACGTGGTACATTTGGTCCAAGGAAAAAATAATGCGTTAGGTTGTGGAGTACTTTCTCAGTCTCCCCATTTACCAGAATTTGCACCATCTGTTTACTAATTACTTAAATAATTACAACATAATTAATTCTGATGTGGAGGTAGAAAAGAATACTAGGTCATATATACCAGTGGTTTCCAATTGGTGTGTCATGATAATACTTTAGGTGGTGGGGCGAAATCGCATTGTATTGGAAATGATTTGTCATTAAATCTCCCACACACTTATCTTGATCCAGCCTTCGATACCACCCTGCCAGACGTAAAATGTTAAATTTAAAAAAATATATTTCAATTTTGATTATACAATAACTTAAAGGGTTTCATTAGAAAATAAATAGAATTTATAAATAACTCATTTATTACATAAAGAATAAGAAAAAAATTTAAAATAATTTCTTAAATATACGGTAATATACTAACATTTGTCAATTCATTTGTTGATTTCGTAAAACGTATTTGCTACGTGTCGCTTTCTTTACAATATTAAGCATTTTTAATATTATTTATGAGTTTTTAACGTTTACTTTTCCTTAAAAAAAGAAAACGTGAAAGTGATTGCAATGAAAGTGAAAAGGATAGACTGAGTATGAGTGAAGAAGATGGAGGCTCAAATTTTCCCCCCCCTCTCATAAAATGTAATAAAAAAGATATTGTAGGCCAATTCCTCTCCATCCATTGCTTCTCTCGAGCTCCGCTGTCCCACATATACAGAAAGCAAGGATACTTCGTGTACCCGCGTCGTTGACCAAAAAGAAGCATACCATTTTAAAGTCAACACAAATCATCCAATTGTGTTTGGCATATTGCAACAACTCAATGACTCTCTTTATGTCTCCATGTTCTTCACGAAGACTAATTGAGATTGCACCATATACAATAAATTGCCATTGTGGACATACTTTAAGCTTCGCTTTGAGCTATCGATGAACAATCTCAAATCAGTTGAGTTGTAGATCGGAATTCCTAATTCCTCCATTTAAACCTGTATGTTAAGGCAATACACAAAGCTACTATCATTTCGAAAGTACTACAGAAATGCACTTCTTCTCGGTCAAAGGTAGGATACCTTCGCTCCTTTTTCAAGCAAGTTTTTCTCATTTAGTCGATGCTAGGATTTCTGCAGCTTTTTCTGATAGCTCCAAATCGTGCCAAATCATTCAACTAATGCTGATCGAATCCATTATGAGTTGAGTCATCTTACCTTTCAAAACGTGCACCATTGCTACCACTGAGTTCTTCATCATGATCTAGATCTTCAAGAGAAGGAAGTTGAACGAAAACTGGCACTGGGATTTCAGCTGAATAGGACACTGGACGTATAACTGATAATAGACTAGGATACTCGATTTTTCATTTGTTTTTCTTGTTATATCCTGAAGTTTTCACTAAAGAAAAGTAACAGTTTGTGCACTGAACTTTTGGCTCTCACCAAATCAGAGATATACCAAATGCCAACTTATCACTTGTTCCCTCTCAACACACTGCTTGCATACCTTTAGAATGGTCCAAGGCTTGGCTTGATCACTAATTTCTACTTTAAAATAGGCCAAATAGACCTACTCGACAAATGAATTGATGCTTGGGCTTTGAATAGAATGATGAAACTTCCACAGATAGACAAGAGGATTCCGGGCTGTTTAGGCACTTACGACGAGAAGTCGAAGAGGCAGGCATAATCTGAAAAAAGGAAATTAGTGTGTGAATATAAATAAGTTGAAAGGTCACAAGCTTAGAAAAACTATAAAATGTCTTACATATAGCCTGCTAACTCCTCGAATACAGACTCTTATATATTATTGGCAGAATACAATATTAATTATCTATATACAGCGGCATACAGCCTCTCACTGCACTCTCTCACAATTTACAAGTTGTCGAGTGGCGTTTAGATTGTTAATCAAATTAATTAATAAAATACCTAGTTTAGCTTTTTTTACTTCTATTATTTATGATTAGCAATAAATAGATCATAAAATCAATCAGATGGCTAGTCCTATTACCTACGGACAAACAATACAATTATTCAGCTGTACAAAAAAAAACGACGTGGTAGAAAAAAAGTTGACTGTAGTTTTGAAATCAGCGTGCTATTTTTAGCCTATATTAAGTGAAAAATTGAACTCAACAGACCTTGTGTTAACAATCGTCCTCCTTGGTATGGATTGTCGAATGCTGCCATACTACCAAGTAGACAAAACAAACATTTCTATCTGAAACATAGCCACTCTGCTAATATACTAAGTCATACTTAGAAAGACTTTTACATGAGCGAGAAAAACAAAATCTGCACTTCTCAAAACTAGTTGAACTTCTGATAAAGTTCGGGAGGACAGCTAATTAATCGCTGTTACTTGCTAAGAACATGAACTTTCATATAAAGGGTCTTTCAATAAGGTCACTCGATTTTTAAATGTAAATAAAACAAGTTGTGTGTGATATATGCACTCAATTTATTTTAAATATGAAAGTAAATTTTATGGCATTGAGTGTAGAATACGACGTCGTTCCAATGTCTGCCGTGGCTTCACTTGGTGGAACGTATTCGGGAGGCCCAATTTTCGATGACTTTGTCGCATAAATCTGGCTGAATTTGCTGGATGGTGTTCGTTATGTTGACTTTGAGGACATCAACTGTTTGCGGATTATTTGCATAGACCTGCGATTTAAGGTTGACCCAAAGAAAGTAGTCTAATGGCGTTAAATCGTATGATCTCGGTGGCCAGTTAACGTCGCCGCCGCGCGAGATGAGCCTGCCCTGAAATCGTTGGTGCAAAATGTCTATCGTGGCGTGCGTAGTGTGGCACGTAGCACCTTCCTGTTCGAACCACATGTCGTCAGTATCCATAACAGGCATATAATCCAGTTGAGGCCACAAGAAGTTGCTTATCATCGATCTGTAGGTCTCGCCGTTGACGGTTATGACAATCCCATCTTCGTTCTCAAAAAAAATACGGACCGATGATTCCGTTAGACAAAAATCCTCACCAAACAGTGACTTTGTTGGGATGCAATTGGTGCTGGTGTATCTTATGTGGATTGTTTTCGTCCCGAATCCGACAATTTTGCTTGTTCACAAATACATTCATCCAAAAATGGTCCTCGTTGCTGAAGATGATTTTGGGGGGGAAATTTGGGGCAATTTCCAACTGCTCTAGAGCCCAATCATCGAACACATGGCGTTGTGTATGGTCGTTTACATTAAGTTCCTGGGTAAGTTCGATTTTTTACGGGTGCAGGCACAAGTCTTTACGCATAATTCGCCAAATGAAGTCGCACAAAGGCCAAGTTCTTGTGGACAACGAGAAATTGACTGCCTCAGATTTTCCCGTACACTCTCATCTATAGCAGCGATGTTTTCAACAGACCTTGCGTTTCGGTGGCGTACGGGTGTTGGCTGATTGTTGATCGACCCTTTTGCCTCGAATTTGGCTACCAAGCGTCGAACAGTGGACTCGGCAGGACGATTGTGGCGAGGATAGAAATCACGTAATGCGCGGAACGTTTGTTGAACGAAGCACTTATTTTGATAATAACATTTGATTACTTGCACACGCTTTTCAACGCTATGAACTTCCATCATAACTTGCCAAGTACTATTGAATAGTTCACAGTAGGGTTGCCAGATGTCGCTTTAACAACGTGGCCACTATCGCCTGACAAAGCTCAAGCGTCCTTGTTGAAAGACCCTTTATAAACAGAAATTCTAAATCTCTCAGCTTATTTATCATGTAAAGACGCTTTTCTGTAGGGAAGCAGAAAAGGAAGCTGAAAAATTCCTCTTGGATAACACCATAACAAGGAGGATTTACGATATTTCAACAGACAGAAGAAAGTGTAAATGCCTCCATTAAGGCAAGGCAGTTTTGGCTTTTCCATTAGATGAGTCAACCGATATAGAAAATAAGGCTTAATTACCATCATTCATTCATTTTTTACAAAATAATAAGATCGTCGATTAATTTTTGGCTGTAAAGAAATCGCAAAAGCAGCAACGGGTAAGGATATATTCTCCACATTAAATAATTACTTGATTCTTTTGGTTTGTCCTGGAAATCATGTGTGGAAATTGTACAGATGGTGAGTCTTCAATGGTTGACGCAGTGAAAGAACTCTTAACTTTGGTGAATAAAGATCAGTGATGTAATAGGTTTTATTCATCGTGAGTGCTTGTTAGGAAAACAGTTGGCGTTGAATAAAAACAATGTCTTCGACATAGTTGCAAAAAATTAAATACATTAAAAGTAGGCCCTTTATGTCGTATCTGCTTGGTAAGATATGAGAAGAAATGGGGCAAGATATTTTAATCTCAATACGAAAGAAATATGGCTATCTAGAGACAAAGAGTTACTCGAGTATTATAACTAAAATATTAGATAAACATGTTTTTACTCTAAGGAAGCAAGAAGAATTTTTCAAATTACTTCCAGATGGTGCTTGTTCTGCAAAGTTAACATGTCTAGTGGATGTTTTTGAATATTTGGACAAGGTAAATTCCAGGAGGCAAAGGAAAAATGAAAATATACTTCGACAGAACTAAAATCTGAGATTAAATTAAACATGTATTTCCAAACTAAAGGGAGATAATACAGATATGTTCCCGTATGTTGATAAAAGAGAGAAGACAAAGTTAATACTGCTAATTCTCGACCATCATCGATCAATGGAAGAACAATTCTGCACTACTTTCGAAATTAAAGCACTAAATATTAATGGTTCAAAAATCCATTTAGTACTTCAGTGTCAAGTTGTTCTGAACTAAGTGTATCTGGGACAGAAAAAGGAATAGAAATACAAAAATTATACAATGTAAAATTAAAACCAAAACAGGTACTTTCCAAATAACTTTGGTTAGATATTAGGAATGAATATCTGCATGTTGCAAAAAAGGCTCTGTTATTTTTATTTTCCACATCCTACATGCACGAACTTGGTTTTTCTATACTTAAAAACATAAGAACTAACAAGATAGAAACAATGCAAACAGTTGAAGAGGAAATAAGATTATGTTTATCCATTATTCCACCTAATATCCAAAAGATATGCAAATCACATCAGGGTCAAATATCTCAAAAAATTATATAATAAAAGTAACGCTATATATTTTTTAGTTTTTTGCTTACAAAATTAATTAATATAAATAAAAGGTTTTGAGAACCATTTTTTTATGAAAGTAAATTCGGTGGCACTATTTTTTTGTGAAAGATACCACACATACATAATAAAAGGTTGGAAACCACTGATATTAAACATCAAAACTAAATGAATTCTTCAAGAAAAGTATCCACTGCTTAGTCAAATGATAGGAGACCATTTTAAATAATGATAGAAACTGCTTTGCTGAATAAATGTTTTTCTATTAAAAATTCTTTTACTTTTATTTTTTAGAATGACATTAATTTCTAAACAACCTACTCTATTAGAATTTTAGCCTCACTTTAACTCGCACCAACTCTATTATCCTACGTGGATATAATCAGGATATGAATAGACAATCGTAGACGGGTGCAATGCTAGGGCTAAAACGTCGAGGACAAAACACCATTCGAAATGTCATTAATCCTCTGAATGAAGGATTGGTTTGATAAGAGGTTTATTAAAAAGGGAGGAAAAGAGATAGTAAAGATTCAAAGGTAAATGAAAACAAAAAAATGGGCATCCAGTAGGAAAAAAAATGGAATGGGAAAATGAGTATACAATTAGGACAACGCGCATGAAGTCCTGAAAACGTACTTGAAATATCTAGAGCCCCCTTTTTATATAATTGTTAGCATCCATTTTTCCACTGAGCGTGGTTTGTGCGCATCACCGCTACTGAAATATTAGCTCGATGAACTAGGAAGACAAGATACAAATGAAGCAAAAAAAAAAATAATAAACTAAAAATGGATTATGTATAGATGAAGGGGAGTGGCATAGAAATCCTTCCCACTCTAAATGCGACCACACCTTTGCCCGATATGAACGGAGAGGTGCGTCGCTATTGAAAGCCGATCTCCTGAAAATAGTTCAATGAATTCTTTCAATTACTTTGGATGGGATCGAAGGATTCGCCGCACCGACGTGCCTTATGGCCGCTTATTCTACCCATTTAATATCACTTATCTGTTATTTACTCTTTTTCTTATTCATCTTATGCCATTTAAACCTTCATTCCCCCTGTTTATGAAAGTGGGTGGTAAAGATAAAAGATGAGTGTATGAGGTGTATTTCGTTTGAAAAAAAATAAAAGAGAAAGAAATTTATCACCAAATGGTGAGTTCATAATGACACGATGGAAAATAAAGAGGAAATAGCTATTAAATTAATAAGGGATGTAAGGATGCATATGTATGCAAATGAGTGTAAGTTCATTCAGTTGAAGAAAATGAGAAAGAAACAATAAATGAAATTCAAATCGAAGAAAAATAAAACTAAAGTGGGTAACGAAAACAAAATAAATGTAAATCCCTTAGAAAAAATTGTCACTTCTTTATGCTAAGGAAGAATAATCCGTTTCATACCTTCACGAAGAAGTTAGTGGGTAAAATAATTCAACAGTACGAACGAATATTGCTTTCTTTATATGATTAGAACAAACAATGGGCAAATGGGTACGGAAATCAGAGCTGGAGGAAATAGACGCTCAAAATTTCCCCACGAAGCTGACCCTACATAATGGAGAACAGGAGAACGGATTTCAAGGTATTAAAGAACAATGAATAATCCAATTACTAAATTATAACTGTCCATTGGCACACTTCGCAGAATCAATTGCAGACAAATTGCAAGAACGGATCAGTCATGCAGAGAACATGGGTAATGACTCATTCTACGACCCCCCAAGAAGTTTCTTATGGTTTATAGAATCATGATAATTGCAATAAAATCTTGGAAAGGTTTGGTAAATTTATCACTATTAAAACATGTGTTCGTTTAAAGCATATTTAATTCACTAATTCATGAATCCTTCTTAAAGTGTGTAGGAAAATGACCAAATAGCTTAGGAAAAGAATTGCCCTTTTCCAATTTCTTTCGCATCTTCAGTTTCTCTTCAGTGTTTTGACGGTTCAACAAACACAGCTGTTTGGCCCACTTGACTCCCGCTCTCGTTAAAGCCTGAATGTAAACAAAGCGGAAGTGTCAAAACAAGATTTAAGGCGAAGAGATAAATTAAATGTAATTTATGAAATAATTAGAGATTCTGTGAATCTAAACCAAGCAAAAGCGCTGAACCCTCTCTCTTAAGATTATGCAAAGGACCTCTCTTTTTTTCCCTCTCTATCTCCCCAATTTGCTAACACTCATAGACTCATGGCGTACCATAAAAACTATTTCCCATTCTCGTATTAAAACCCTCCTAAAATGACCCAAAGCGACTCCATTCTAAACCAATCTCTTCCCAAATACAGGGCATCGCTTGAAGCAAGATCCTACACATCGCAGCAGATTTCTTTCTTGCAGTCGCCGCCACAAATGAAAATAGTCATCGATCATCTCTACAGAAGACACCGTCGGCCTCGCTTCATATTTATTTTTCAGTTCGTTTTTTAACACTCGGACCAAGACCTCGAAACTCATCTCAGTCTCGCTTTGGTTCTGAAGTGTGCAGCACTCAGTGATGGGCCGGGGTATCACGCGGCTGACGGTTAAGCTTTTTAAGTTAGGAACTCTTATTATCTTTTAGCCTTTGTAATTGGTGATGAAAATACCCATAAGTATTAGAGAAGGTAATCTTATGAACATTTTCATACTCGTCTTACGGTGTTGTGATATACGCTTAATACATTGCTTATTTGCTTATAAAAAAATGATAGTAATATATATTCACCTTAGTACTTATAGATAGTTATATTATTATATCATTTTATATTAGATTTGTAATATTAGAAATTTTGTTAGTTCATTACCTTAATTAATGATTGCATCAGTTCAACTTTTCCCCTTTGTTAATTGCAAGATGAATAAACTGAGGGAAAAGATGAATTTGAATTTTAGTTTTTCGACCATCATTCCACTTCTAGTCCTTTTGTAAGCAAGAATCTTACACATAAATTGGCGCATATATATATATATATATATATATATATATATATATATATATATATATATATATATATATATATATATATATTTATATATCTAGAGACCAATGCCGTCTGGTCTTAATTTCACTCTGAGGTTGCTTTACCAAATCTAATGTTAAAGATGAGTATTAATAATGAGTGTTAAATGGTTTATCCTTAAAGGCGATTCAAATGATAAAATATTTAGAAGCCTTAAGCGTCTAAGGAGCCTTCCATCTGCAATGTGAATGCTGTTTCTCACAACGCGCTGTTAGTCCGTTATTTATCATCTAGTGTGTCTTTATACCCGTACATGAACACCCCGTAGGCAAATCCTGAAATGTTTATACCTTGAGAAAATCAAGCAAACCTTGAAATATGCAAAGCTTGGCCATTCACCAACTCCTTTTTTTGTGCCTTCAAATCGCTTCAAATCAGGTTGGTACCTTTGCTCGTTCTAATATGAGCTACACAACCATTTCTAAATCATTCCACTAATTTTTTTTTATACTTTTAACAGGGCCTCTTAATGTTCCCCCCCGATCCGTTTTATGAGACGCAGCCGTGCATTGATAACGACAATTGTGTGACCGGGTGTTGTCTTCTGATTCAAGATAACGGAGTAGAAAAGATCGGGCTATGCCAGAGTATGGGACAATTCGGTACGTATTGGTGGACACCAACTCGAACCGCGAAGAGTCACAATTAGGAATTAGGGAGCGGCTCTTAAAATGTTCAAGTCCGAATCCATCTTAATAAAGCGTGACATAAAATAAGGGTTATGTAAACCCAAAATAATATAGTTGAGGGATCTTGTCGGTTAGTCTTGACATATTCTTAATTTGAATATTATACTTGGAGACAAGTAATATTCTTCAAGATGAGTTAAATTAGTGACATTAAAAATAGGTCAACATTTTTGTTGTTTATCAAAAATGAGGAGTTTTATTTTATGCGGGTTCTTAGTGTGTCGTCCAGGCTTTCACTCAATATAAACCCATTAAATGAAATTGAAATGCCTGTGCTCTTATAGTAGTTCTAAATAAATATATATATATATATATATATATATATATATATTATAATAATAATAATAATAATAATAATAATAATAATAATAATAATAAACCATGCATTAATACCAATAAAACAAATTATAAATGATTTATAAGACCCGAAAATGATATAGGTTAGCCTGGTTAGGGGACGATGAGAGCTGACATTAAACTTTCTGAGCTGTCGTTAATTAAATGAGTGATTAATCATTAAAGATGACATTGATCAAACTGAAAATAAATCCCAATAGGAAAAGAATGTAGAGAATAACGGACATAAATAAAAATACTACAGAGTAAATACGGCAAAAGCCCAAATAATGTAGGATAAGAGAAATGAAAGCCATTCATTCGAAATCTAGGAAAATAAAGCTCCAATTCCGAAGCTTAAAAGACAGTTCTAAAACTTTAAAAAGAAAGACAATTCTCTCTAGAGGCAAATGTAGTTCTAAAATTCTAGAAACAAGTTCACTTCTAAGTCTATAGAAAGAAATGCATGCATAAAAAAAGTTGAACTAACGAGGACATTGGACTGGAGAATTTTTTGAAAAGAGGTTCGTAAGAAAACGAATTGAAGTTAAAGAAAGTAAAAATGTGTGGAAAGTACATGGACTGAATTTCAAAAAGAAGAAACTACTTGTTGTATTACGTATTCGAATTCAGTATCATGTTCTTCCCGCACTCCCTGGAGACAATCTTTATATTTCATCAAAATTTTCGAGAAAAATACATTTAAAGAACTTAAAACTTGGAACTTGTCTCAAATATACTTCAAATCCTGCGTGTATGATTCCGATCTGCGATTTATGCGTGTAGACTTAGTGTATTTTTAAACACATGCTCGTACAAACGCACATCAACACACACGAAATATTCATCGTGAAGGAGGTAAAATTGAACTCAAATTCACTCGAGAATTGCTGTCTATTAAAAGAGACTCACACCTCCAGCAGGGCTTTTCAAAGAGCTTCTGTGCTTGTGTCGATAGGATAGAGGGAGAGAGAATGAAGAGGGGGGGCAGGGAGTGAGAGATAAATGTGTTTATGATACTTTTTTCTTCTTTTTTCTCTATTTATTTTTACTTGCAGGCCATTATTGTGCTCCCGGAGAACGCCTTCGTACATTTGGAGGCTCAAAAATGTACACGTATTCGTGTCCCTGTTTGCCGGGGTTGGAATGTAAGCCCCTCTGGAGGAGAGAAGTGTATGGAGTAAGTACAAGGAAATCCTGTTCACACTACATCGCTAAATATTTAACTATGGCAAAGATAGCGAGAGAGGAACCAAACATATTTATTTTTATGCCATCAACGTTTCGAGACGTGTCAGTTGTCATCTTCAGGCAGCGTATAAATAGAAATATTTAATTTAGTATAACAAAAGCGAAATTTTATATTAATTACAGACACCGTAAATTTGAAGCTAAATCAGTGACAACAGGATCAATTATCAAATTCTTTGGATGGGTTCTCTTAATCCCAAAGTGTGACTATTTGGATGGATTACATTAATCAGGGATGAATTCTGACAATACAACCAGTTGCCCCTACTTAAAATTCGCCCTTTTAGGTATCATATATGTCCCTACTAACCATTTCCCTTATATACATTCCATTGGAAAATCAATTAACTCGTAAATATCCTCTCTTTATATTTTCCCAATAAAAAATAGTTTTAGTTTTTAAATGTATCTTAAATTAGATCTAGTTTATAATATTAAATTATATAATCTTATTTTTACATCGTCTGATGATGAAAACTGAATATTTTATAAACGTTGCTTGGAAATAAATGTTGGATCTCTTCTTCGTGATCCTATTCTAAATTTAAGAAAGCTTTCCAGGAGCAGACATCTTAAGTGTTTAGCTCTATACAGAGACCCCATAATCCACATCGAGGCTAATTAATCTCAGGCGATGACGCATTAAGATATTTCCCTGGCATCTACTCGTATTTAACAATCATAATTATTATAATCATTTTAAAAGTAGTGTTATAACATTTCTGTACAATTTTAACCAGCGATTAACCCCGAACCCCACTTTGTATTTCAATGGGAACTTACAGTTTAACATGGCATCCGAACATGTTATAACATTTAGCAGCTGCGGCAAAATCGCCCCGAATGGGAAGCCCATTTGATAGTTAACCCTCCCCATAGAAGCCTAAATTACCCCATGGTGGGACGCTGATTTGAAACTATAAATATATCTGACGACGAAATTCAAGGGGAAGCTCTTGAATTTCTCCGTGTCTCAGATCGTTCTCAATGATCCCCCTTCACATAGACGTGGCACATGCTGCTTTAGGAAACCCGTTTCAGTTACGAGTGACGGTCGATTGTTTACGTCACTATGGGATATTTTTCAAAGAATTTAACACCTTTCAACATTAAAAGAGGTGCAAAAACTAAGGAAAAAATTATTAAAAAAAAGAATTAGAAAAATATAAATGAAAAGGCCAACAATAACCAATTTCATCCAACCTTAATTTTGAGTTAACGCAGTGCATTCAGTCCCAAGATCCAAAGACATAAGTCGCGTGCTCTCAATTATTCTAACTTAAGACCTTATGAACTTACAACTTTAAAAACTAACTATAAAATAATTCCTGGAGTAACCTTGGCAGGATTTGCCAATTATATCATTTGAAAGAGAATGTAAAACAACATAAGGGTTTCAAATTTCGTTAGAATCGGGCGAATAGTTACGATGTTATTGCCAGAAAACTCATTGAAAAGTAAACCAGTTACTATCCGACCGCTGACCTACGAACCGACATAGTAACTTATAGAGTCGCACGCGACTAAAAGTCCATCCATACACAGAGCACAAGTACTCGGAATATGAATTTACATCCCGTCCGTGATTTGCCCTGGCCCGAGTCGGATGTCTTTAGTTAGCGGCCACTCGATGACTCGAGGCAAAGAATGAGATAACCAGCGGTTGAAAGATCAAGAATGACTGGAAATAACACGAGTAACAATAAAAGAATAAAGATGATAATGAAGACTTCAGCAAACTTCAGTCCTATGTACTAAGGTGGATAAGCGGTATTTTGCCTCAGGCGCGAGATTATGGCATTTAGAAAATAATGTATTTTTATTTAATTTTCTCAAATGATCAAAGACAACCCAAATAATCGATTAGCTATTTAATAAAATAGAAAGAGAATTGGAAACAAGAAATAATTAGAGCGAAAAAAGGACACCAACCTCCCGAACCCCATGTCTGCCTTTGCAATATCCCATCCCTTCTTACCCAAGCACTTACCCAACATATAAGAGAGGTTAAATTAATTTAAACTATCCCATTATCATCCAAATACTTCACTATTCTACTTTTAAACCAAATGAATAAAGTAATATTAACCACCACTGGTGAAAAAACATTCTATAGAATTAGTAAAAAATGTATTTCCTCATTGCTATGTGCAAAATGGTTCTTTATCCTCTCGCATCCCACGAATAATGCAACCTTTATCTCCTTCAAAGGAGGGATCGCGTCTAATTTCAGGTAATACAAAAATGTTTTATATACCCTAATCAAGTACTTCCAGAGTATCATTTTCCTATGGGAAAGTACAGCCGCAGCCAAAACTTTTCGGACACCTATGAAATTCTAGGCTGGAAAACATGCTGACACGTTCAAATTTAATAGTCATTTTCGTTCATGTGTGGTTCATTCTTTCACCTGCACGATCACCTGTACAACGTCTTACATGCTGCTTTCAATCCAATCCAATCTAAGAAAATTCGTTTTCTTCGGTGAAATAAAACGCTCTTTTCTCACTTTTCAGCACGCCTCATGACATGCTCGATAGCGATGGCCAACCTAGCTACTTTATTCTGCTTCTGAGTGTTTATTTAGAAGGTGGACGTGCTATATTTCTCACTCCTCAAACAACATGAGACAGTCTCGCGAAAAAACGTTCACATTCTCGGAAACTTGAGGAAAAATTGGTCCCTACTCGACATCCATTGTATATTGCGATTTTACCCTGGTAGTGGATATTTGAGGGCGACCTGTTTTCTTCGTCGACTAGTAGGACCAGTTTACAATGCCTCGAAATGTCAGACAGTGTCATTCCTTTACCTTTTCATTGGAAAACCTCCTTTCTGAAGGATTTGTCGACTTTAACTTGTCTCACCATCCAGATAATTGAGTAATACCAGCAGTAGTATTCTATAATACACATGAGGCACTGTTAGAATACATCCATTACAAATCTTTACGTGTAAATTGAGTTAAAAGTTATTGTTCCCTAGTCTTGAACGTTTCCTTTCTTCAAATACACTTTAATTTCCTCATAGATTTTTGAACGATTGTTCGATGAAATTAAACTTGTACACAGCTATAAAAGGCAAATTTCCATACATAGTTTATGTAATTTTGACGAAAATTAAACGAGTAATTTTAATAAAAAGTAGATTCTCGTGTTTTGTTATATATTTTTTTTACTTATCTATAACGTCTTTAAGTTGAATCCTTCTATCATACCCTCCACATTCTCTAGACTTACCGACTTCCAACAAGCTTCTGTCGAGATTACTGGAACCCTTTCTTCGTGCCATTCATAAAAAAAAATATGTCGATTCAGGTGTTGTACGATTTTGGGGGGGTCGAAAAACTTAGAATTTAATTAGAGGTTAATCGAAATAGACCTCTTAGGACTACTCTCTCTGGTAAAAATGTCGATAACATTGATGTTTAATAAAATTATATTTAATTACCTAATCATGCGTTTTTATTTCCTCTTTGAAAATGGGACATTATTTTCTTCCCCTAATATTTCGATAATTATTTACATTAAGGTTAACTTTCATAATTTAGTCATTAACTTTTTCATTTTTTTTTTTACATGAAGATGACAATAATGCAAGATCCAAAATGTACTCCAAGAGGAATGAGCCCCCGCTCTCGTCTAATTAGTCGGTTTCTCTACAATGAATTTCCTCCTGTTCCTCTTCAGTGATGCTTCGCCATGGTAACCGACCACACCAAGCAACCGGGCATTTTCCAAGAGGCGAAAATTCAATGAAATGAAATCTTCTTGTTACACTTTAAAATACGTATAAGTCTTGCCACTTTTATGGTTGGTACTACTCTGGTACATAGAGAATACCATAAATCTCGCAACTACATGCATATAGTTTGTATTCTTAGTGTTATACGAAGTTTAGATATACATACGAGAAAAATAATAATTTTGTTACATTTTTTAGTTCAAAAAATGAAGTGTAAAATATATAAGTTCTCGCCTTAAAAAAAACCCCGTATTTTGACGTTGCAATAATTTGAATGACAAATAACTTTGAAATAATTGCAATATCAATGTACATTGTCTTACCAAAGTTCATGGGATAGGTACTATCATATATGGAGTCTGCACCACACCCGAACCCTACCATCAGCCCGATAAAGTGGAACCGTGACTTGTCTGACCACGCCACATGTTGTAAGTCCTACAAGGACTAATTAACGATGTCACGAGCCAGATGCGATGGTGGCGTGGTGCTAATAAGGGCTCCATGGTGTATTTTTTACTCTTATATCCCATAGAAAGTAAAGACACTGACCTGATGTATAAGCGTTTGGTACTTCCCGCATCTAATCTGGATCTGATTTGAGCCAGTGTATCTTCTCTGTTACCATGGACACTTCTAGCCAGACGCTGCTGGTCACGATCATTAAGCGCCCGTGGTCGGCCACAGCGCTGCCCACAGTGGTATTCTTGATACATGCGCGATACCGTAAATCGAGAGGGATGTTGAATGGAATGCCCCAACCGTCTGGCATCCACTATTGTGCCACGCTCAAACTACGATAATTCACCTCGCCTTGCCATGTGTAGTCTAGCCACTGTTCACACAGCCCCACAAAATGTAAGGTTGTATCTGACAAAGGTCTGGGAATTTCCATAACGTCACACTATTGTAGCACTTCCCACTATTACTTTTGCCTACTAATATCTCATGACTTTTTTGCACTTTAATGACAATATTACTGTAATAATATATCACCCTCCCTTTAAAAGAAATGTCTCAAACTGAACAAACGACTACCCAAAACAAGCAAATATGTAACATCTTTAAATAAATTGGTAAGAATTTAAACTAATAACTTTAGTTGAATAGGAACATAAATATTTTACCACGTTTATATTTGTAAAATAAATTTAATGTAAAAATTTTAAATCACCAGACTTTTAATTTTTATAATAAGCTTAAAATTACTTTATTTCTTGAATAACCCTCAGGGGCTTTTCGATTAATGTCTCAAAGTTGTGAAATGCTGTTCCAAGGAAACAATCCCAAGAGCCTCTATTGTTCCTTTAAGCCGTCTGCCCTCTCAACTATGATTTTAGGCTGTTTAGCTGGAAAAAGTCATGTTTTAGTCAATTGCATCTGGATAGCACATATTCGCCTCTTTTACAGTCACAGTGGTATTTTGCGATGCTCCTGATTTTAATGCAGGCTATATATCCCAATTTATCTTATTGACTTAATTTCAAAACCTGAAGTTAGGAATATTTTGAAAATAGTATGGAAATTGTGCTGGTGGAAAGAAAGGATAAAAAGGTTATTAGGACTATAAGTATAATATTAATGAAATTTGGCGCAGTTGGTAATGCAAACTAAAGAGATTGAGTGAATGATCTCAGAAAACGATTCCACAAAGGATTCGCTGAGACAAAAGTGAAATTTCAGCAAAGCTTTTCTTTTTTCTATGTTAACCATAGCCACGAGATGTCAGCAACAGTGGGATCCTATGAAACCAATTATTTTAACGATAAAATTATTAATTCAAATGGTCACTACAAAATTTATGGCAAAATATTTCTTACAAAAATAAAAAAAAGAGACGTGAAATTTCCCTACTCTCAAATAGTATAACACTCTGAATAGAGTTATTGGGGTCCAATTGCGCCTTAAGTTTCACTAGTTTTTTTGTGGGGGGGGGGGATACATTTTGTAACAACCAGAAATCTTCAACTTAACCAAATTACTCGATAAAAAAAGTGTTGGCGTGCATCGATAACAGAAAAAGGGAGATAGGAAGAATACAAAAAAACAGAGTAATAGAATACGTAACCTAATGGTAGGTTGGGCCACTACTCTCCCTATTCTACCAAGTGTAAATAAACCTTGAAAAAGTAGATAAACTCAAAAACAGTTTCTTATGTTCAAGGTGTATCAGGAAACCTAGAAATGGTTTTATCTAGCACAGTCCTTGGGATGAATGATCAATACACTCCTACCATTAAACAAAAATCTGGGTTAGGAGGTATTTTACCATACCCCATGAGCATTAGGTATTAATGTATGTGTAAATATTTCACTCTTCCAAACTAGAGATGGTGCAACTTAATGAAATCAATTACAATTCAAATTTATTCACCATTCCCGATGGCGTCTTCTATGTGAAACAAATAAAAATCAACGTAAACTTCTCACATACCATTATAGATCATGTTTAGCAACAAAGCAGTTAATAAAAATACTCAACAAAGTACGTTTCACATTTACTTTTAATAACCTATAGAAAGTTTTAAGCAATTAGATTAATTATCTATAAATTATTTTCTTGTACTATTTATTGCTGGACTTATATGAATCATAATGGATTTGATCAATAAATATATTTTACATTGAACCTCACTTCCTCCCCACAAAATATCAATAGTGTTAATGTTGAATTATACATACGAATATGTATAAAGAAATGATTCCAAAATCCAAGACTTAGATTCATCGTTTTAAGATTAAAACTTGTTCACTAAAGGACCCCGCGAAGTGAGTTGTTTCTTTCTTGAATGATCTTAACTCCCGGTTTTGCCCATATTCTGGTCTATCCTTGAACTGGAAAGAATGAGGGAAAGAGGAGATAGAAGTAAAGCTGAGTAAAAAAATAAACAGTGATAATGAAAAAGAGCTGAATCGACATATTATAACAAATAGTAATAGGAGCAGAAATAGTAGCAATACAGGGTACAGTCGGTATTCGTTCGCATGATGACTGTCTCATGAAAAAATAAAACAGTGTTTTTATTTTTTTAAATATATTCGTCATATTTGAGTACGTTTTCATCATGACATGTTCTGTCGACCTCACTCGATAAACCCGCATGTGGTCTTTATGAAAGCCTCCAGGCGACCTCGTAGCCGGTCAAGGGCCTGCATCACTATCTCCCGTTTTAGACCCATGAAAGCCATGGTAACCCTGGCCCTCAGCTCATTCTTTGTGTTGCAACTGAATTTATTGGTCTGTCGGTCTACCACGCCCCACACAAATAAGTCGAGAGGGCTGCAATGAGGCCAAATATCAGATTCTGTGTGATCTGATCGAAGAATTTCTCCGAAAGCCTGGCCTGGGTCTTCCGGCTGGTATGGTAGGGCGCAGTCTTGCTCCCTGCATCTACCAGGTCGATCCAGGGCTTCATCAACTCACTCAGAACACAGATGTAGCCGTTGGTGTTCTCCCTGAGGCCCTCAGGGAAGAAGCAGGGTGGCATGACGTTGCCTTCACTGCTGACAATACTGAAGAGCATGATTGTGGCTTGAAATTTCATCTACAGTGGCGGCAACAAAAAAAGTGACATGTGACAATTCAGAGAAAATGAAACAGAAAAATGTAACTTACATATTTTATTATGAATATTTCATGAAAGTTAATACTTGGTCATGTTGCCCTTGCACTTGATGATCATCCTGAGTCGATTGGGCATTGATTCAGTAAGGTTTGCGAAGTAGGTGGGGTCGATCGTAACCCAGATCTTCTTCAGTGATTCTATCAGATCCTTGATGCTGCCGAGTGCTGGCTCTTGAACTTTGGATTTCATCAGATTCCAAGCATTCTCAATAGGATTTAGGTCCGGGGAATTACCAGGCCACTCCAAAACACTAATATTATTATCATTGAAGAACCTTTTCACTAACTGGGACCTGTGAGCAGGGGCACCATCATGCATGAAAAATTCACACTGATGAATTTCCCAAAATGGCAGCATATGCTGCTTCAAAACTTCAAGATAGTTAGTCCCCCTCATGGTTACATTCTTAGGAAGGAAGTACAGACCTCCTCTGCCCTTGTTTCCACTAAAGGCACCCCACACCATCACACTATCAGGGTGCTTCACAGTTTTCACGGTATATTTTGGTTTATACCGAGACACATTGCTGGGACGACGCACGATCTTTGACTCTCCTCTGACCAGCCTAAAGGTGCTCTCATCACTGAACATCACCTTCTTCCAATGGGCAGCTGTCCAATGTTTATAGGTCTTGCAAAAATTGAGCCTTTTCATCTTCATAGCCTTGGTAAGAAGTGGCTTCTTGGCAGCGCGGCGAGCCGGTAGGCATAAGTCCTTCTGTAAGCAATGACGGATGGTCCTGAGGGCGACGTTCTGGAGGAGGTCTGGGTGTTTTTTCTTGATTGAAGCGGAGGTTACAGAAGGGTCTGACATCACTTCACGCCTTAGGATATTATCAGTCCTTGGAGATGTCTTCCTAGCTGCACCAGTGCCCTCCTTCCTCTTTGGTATGGTACCTGGTGGCAATAACTCAGCTGCCCGTTTTAGGCGATAAATCGTATTTCTTGAGGTTCCTAAATCTGCTGCTACATCAATAAAAGACTTTCCCTGCTCTAATAGGGTCAAGGCACGGCTTTTCTCTGTCATAGAAAGCTTTTTCCGCCCCATTGTATCCATTTGCACAGAAGTTATAGCACGTCAAATGTAGGCACGAATGCAGGAAATCAGCACGCTGGAGTGCCATACACTAAAGCCTAACTGTACGAGCTCAAACGAGACACTGAGTTCCAGTAAAGCGCAGTTCTCTTGTCTTAGCTCAGGAGAGTCGTCCACTTGCGGCATAAGCCCCGCAATTTTTCATTGGCTAGTTGGCAAGTAAAATTGTGAAAACGATTTTGTGTATCGATTTCTGTTGCCAATATTAAATGTCACTTTTTTTGTTGCCGCCACTGTACATGACTGGGCACATCCTTGGGTGCGACAGAGAGCCACCTATTATTCTATTAGTTGATCTGATCTTGGCAGATCAAATGGCTGTATTGAGCGTCTACATCATCAGTTCAGAGCGGTTTTGCGCTCCACGGACCCAAACATTACGTGAGTCTAAAATTTGCCGCTGATCCTTCTTGGACTTCGTTCCCCCGTTAAAGAGAATCTGGTATGTTCTCATGCAGGGTTAGTTATGGTACGCACCTTCAAATGCCCAGTTGATTTTTTTTTCTGATCGCCCTCTACCTTCTCTTAATCCTGCTTCTTACATACATAAATTAATACACGCCATGGATAAATTCGTCCTAGCGGGCCAACTCAAACTGTCTTTGTACCAATGGTATTAGTGTCTTGTTCGCATGTCATTGTCGGTGGCGAGTCAGCACGCACCCTTTCACAGCCCATCTATAACGGATCATTCCTCGTCATTTCTAGAAAGTCAAAGGTTTTCGTCCTTCGGCGAGGCAATAAGTAGGATACTGTCTCTTTGCACCGTTTAAACTTGTATTAACGATGTTGTTTAAGCTACCCTGGGCAGCCCTTATCTTATTTTCCTTCGAATGTTGTTCTCTATGGTCCAGAGATCTCCGCCGATAATTATTCCTTATTCCTCCTCCTATTATGTCAATCGAACATGCGCGATCTACCAAAATATTGCCACCTCGTCCTCTTCTGCAGGAATCTTCGGCGTTGGCGGTGGGCTCGACTTCATTGTTTGCCTCGTCTCTGGCGAATCAGCCTCAAAGCACTTCTGCTTTCTGAGTCGTCAGTTTAAGAGGGCGACCTTGTCGTATTATCTTCGGCCTGAGTGTGCTTCGTATATGTCTGAATGCAGAATTAACCTTTCACGTTCCTTGGCTCAAAATCAGGCAAATGGCATCATTGCGCGCTCTGGTCAGATTGTATGAAAGCTCATTCGCTTTGGAGATTAAATTTAAATTCTACATTCATGTAAATTATGTATCTATTCGGCATGACTTTACTAATTCTAGGAGCAATAGAGATTCTATTTAATAGAACGCACAGACAAAGAAAATAAGATAGAGGACCCTGGGCGCCCTTTCCAAGCTTAAACAAGGAGTTGCCAAAGTTGTATTTCTTATGCGATAGGAGCGTAATTTAATAGAATTTTTGCGCCATTCTTTTTTTTTATTGAATTTTTACAGAATTTAAGGATTGAAAATGAAATACAAATGGGTTACAACTTTAAGAGGAAATAATATGATAATGTAAAACGAGTCGGCAAAATCACTAGGGACCGGCTAGGCCTTCATACCATATGAGCAGAGCGTATTATCTTATCGGAGAGCTGAATTTGAGCCGTGGAAAGTAAGGGCTTTCAAACGCAGACGAGGTACTAGCACGCAAGGCGCACAAGCAATTCGTTGAATACGTTGATACTATTGGGACGTTCATTTGGATTGGCAGATGGCGAGACGTGCATGTACTAAGTTATGACCAACAAGCTCATAATTTGGTCAGGGTTGCATACCCAGGACGCAAGGGTTCCTGAAAAAGAGGACCAGGCGGCAGCACTAGAGTAATAAGGTTAGAGGCTATAGGGATAGATAGAGAAATGTGAACTATAATGTAGAAGATCTCTAGGCCATTAAATATACAAGTAGAAGGAGAAAGTGAGTAGAGCTGTTTTGGGTGAACAACGTCAGTGAAGTTTGGTTTCAGGCTGTTCAAAGAGCCAGTATTTTAGGGTTATAGGTTGCGATAGCTCAAAGTTCTCTATAACTACCATAAGAAAAATGAAAAGAGGGTAGGACAAAAATAAATGGACACAAGATTACATATATATATATATATATATATATATATATATATATATATATATATATATATATATATATATATATATATATATATATATATATATATATATATATATATATCGGCCTGGAATTTCAAACCTTTATCTCCTGGAGTTATTTCTCTCTTCTCGGTAAAGGATCGCCTTCATTGTGCCGCCATCTGCTCTCTTTGATTCAAGTGTTCTTCTAATGTCAGTTTCTCGTACCTCTAAAAAAACTCCTGTTTCTTGTCTCATTGCTCATTCGCATCCAATTTCTCTTTCTCTTGTACTATATATATATATATATATATATATATATATATATATATATATATATATATATATATATATATATATATATATATATATATATATATATATATATAATGAATGGAAGATATCACATTGGCGTGATGTATATCAGTGAAAGATAATGGTAAACCACAATATTTGAATCAAGATTTGTCATTGCATGACAAATTCGTTAAGATATTTGATATTTCTTCCCTCTTTCTCGGAGCCTATAGAACGTGCGACCCAATCTTCCTTCAGGATGAAATTAATCACCTTATCTACAATTTCATTGAACTAAAATATCCAATTCACCTCATAAATAGATGCCATTCGAAGGCACGAAAAAACTTCTATGCCATCTCCACACCACGAAGGTAGGATTTAAAAAAAATGTATTAGTTTCCCATATGCTCCAGCCTTGGCTCTAAAATCATATGCAAACGGAAATAACATAAATATTACATTTAAATATTCTAATACCATTTGAAAATCCTTGACTAGACTGCGCCCAATCAATCTCGATGCTGGAGTTTACAGTATACCACGCTATAATTGCAAATTAACATACATCAGAGAGTCAGGCACTTTAATAAGAGGATGGAAGAACATTTAACTGATATCAGAAGGTGTACGAACTCTTCAAGTCTCTTAACGCACATGCAAAAGCACGAACATAGAATTGATTTTAACCACAAAAATCCTTTATAAATCAAACAATTATATTGAGAAGAGAAATGCGGAATCCATCATCAACAAAGTTGATAATTGTAATTTATCTGAAGGGCAATACAAATTTAATATATATATATATATGTGTGTGTGTGTGTGTGTGTGTGTATATAAATATATATATATATATATATATATATATATATATATATATATATATATATATATATATATATCGAATAGAGTTGCTAATCGTATTTATAAGCCTCCGGACGCAATGCGTCCCTGGGATTAGCAACTCTCCAGATTGCTTCCGGTTCCATTTCATTTTGTTTAGCTTGTCATTCACGTCAGATTCACTCGAGGTTTTTCCCAGATTGTTTTCTGCCGTTTAATTTTGTTAAGGATGTGCCTTACCTTAGCTGAAAATGGCATCTTGCCGAAACTAGTCCGATAATAAACGAGCAAATAATTATATAAACTAATTAAACAGTGTGAATCTAACAAAGATGAATAGCGAATACACAGGAATTTATTACAATGATGGCACACGTGGACGAAACTATGCACTTCGAGAGAGTCATGAATCAAAGAGAAATAAGAAAATAAATACTGGCTGAGACTAATTTCGCATTACAGTCAGTCGCTGAACTTCTTCCGATGCCTGTTAATTTATCAAATCATGTTGTTTAGTTATGATAGGGCTTTAATATTTCAGAGATAACCAAATACACTTGCTAAGAGAACGCGCAGACATACGAAAAGAGATTAAGATACTCGCGCTCCTTTCAAGCTTAAACGATTTATGTTTTAAGTCTAGAATGTATTCTAATATATCTGCGTTTTTTTTTCACTGAATTCTTAAGTAAGTTAAGAGTTGCATATAAAATAGAAATAGATTGTATTTTTTAGAGGTGTAGCGGTCTACCCCCCTTACAAGTGGAAATATTTAATCATAACTGTATATATATATATATATATATATATATATATATAGTACAAGAGAAAATAAGAATTGGACGCGAATGAGCAAATGAGACAAGAAACCGGAGTTTTTTTAAAGGCAAGAGAGAGGGACATTAGAAGAATCCAGAATCAAAGGGAGGCACAGTGAAGGCGATCCTTTACCGAGAAGACAGAAATAACGCCAGGGAAAAAGTTTTGAATTTCTGGCCGGGACTCTAACCCGGGTCTGCTGATTGCCGGTCAGATGCTTTACCGCTAAGCTACCAGGCACAGTAACTGCAATCAGCAGACCCGGGTTCGAGTCCCGGCCAGGAATTCAAAACTTTTTTCCCTGGCGTTATTTCTGTCTTCTCGGTAAAGGATCGCCTTCACTGTGCCTCCCCCTGATTCTGGATTCTTCTAATGTCCCTCTCTCTTGCCTTTAAAAAAACTCCGGTTTCTTGTCTCATTTACTCATTCGCGTCCAATATTTTCTCTTGTACTATATTTATTTATAGTCAGCTACACCAGGTTTCTGCATCTTTCTTTCTGTCTTCAAATTTGATTTGAAAGACAGAAAATAAAAATGGCATAGCCCTGTGGTGGTTATATTACCCCCCGCAGATCCTGTAGTTGCTTTCTTTGTATATATATATGTATATATATATATATATATATATACATATACACATTAACTTCATATATATATATTATTTCAAGGAGGGTTGGTAACCATGACTTAATTCGTGAGATTGTTACTCCCGCTCTCTCGAGCGTCTTTCAAATGAAATCACATGAGGCTCATTCGTGCCTAAACTGCTTCAGTAAACACGTCTGTAGTATTTGAATAGTAATTTTTAGTTAAATATGTCCCAAAAGAATCTCGTTTTAATGCGTGATTCTTCTCTCATTTACAGATCCTTCCAACTCCGTTGTAATCTATTTATGTATCCAAATTACAATCTATTTATACATATCAATCTATTTAATATTTACCCCATCTATTTAATATTGACCCAATCCATTTAACTATATAATCTATTTGCTCATATAATCTATTTATCAACCATATAAATATTTGTCAATCTAATTATCAATCATCATACGTGTACTCTAATTCTCATTAACTCATGCAAAGTTAATTCACCCGCGTAAAATTCAATCCAATCATAAACTGTAAAATTTCACTTTTTAATCATAACTCTTCATTCTATAATATATATTCTTCGTATCTCTTTGTATTAATACACGTATTCCCACGACGTTGCCGATTTAGGCCTAAGGAAATTTCGTCTGCAAATTCAGACTTCGCGTTAGCAATTAACTTCATTCCCCTTCTATGACAAAAATATAGGTTTTGGAGTTTATTGTGACCTGAGCTATCTAGTGTATTGGCGCAATAATCACCTATCAACCTATAGAGGAAGAATTCAAGGAATATAATCATGTAAGGCGAGTCTGCATACTGCGAACCCTCTCCAATCCTCCCAGCCTTTGGTATGGCGCCGCTCTCTTCGACGCAACCATGCATACTATCTTCCGTCCTTAGTTTCCCTTCACGCACTGTCTCCTTGCCCTCCCTCGATAGCATTGTATTCCCCAACCATTTGCAACACTCATCTCTTCCAAACCCTGATCTGTCCTTGGCACACTCCTACGACCCATCTATTGTCATCTATTCTCGATAACAAACTCCATTTCCAATTACACTAATAACCCTTTTGCCGGTCATAAGATCACCCTCCTCATCGGCTTTCTTATCACCAAACCAAGAGCGACTTTTCCAGGCTCTCCACACAAAAACTTGAATGGCAAAGTTTGATATGCATGCCACGCCGGAAATTTCCTTGGTTCTAAAGTCCTGCTCGGCTGGCTACATGGACTATCTCCTCGCTTGTTCTCTAAAATCTAATGAATTTTTCGGTCACCGTGACCCGACACTTCCACCTTAATTGCTGCAGAGGCACCATTTTCGCCAAAGGTATTCGGGGTATCCGGATTAAAGACCTCCTAGAGGGTCTTTGTTCCCAGGGCGTCACGAAGTCCATAGGTTTCATTAAAGGGTCGGCAAATATACGAGTACTTACCCCAAAGTTCCTCCTGAGATTTAGTTCCCTACTCCCACCTCCACATTTACTGATATGTAGGTGCCCTCCGGAGATGTAAGTTCAATGTTCTTCCTTACATCCCAACCCCAGCTGCTGCTTCAAATGTAACATTTTCTGGCACGTTAGTTTTGTCTGGCGAAAGGTGATGGCAATCTATCAGAAGTGTGGCTCTGAGTTTCCCCTAACTCCCTGTCGAGAAAAACCCACTGCTCGAACTGCTCTGAAGAACATCCAGTTAATGCCCGCATCACTTCCGATGGTGTCCATTCCCCTTCCACTGAAGACCACTGGCACCTTCCAAGGATAATGGCTCCCTTCTCTGCCTTTCCATTCCCATTAGGCTATCGGATTATTTTTATGGTTGCTCCTCAGTGTAGGAATCTACATCCATCTATTGTCAGTAGGCAAGTCTTGAAAGCAGGAAATGTTCTCATATCAGATTTCTCTAGCCATGAGTCCGCCTACTGATGGTTCCCGGTCCATCCACAGCTTATGTGCTGCAGTTTGTGGCGAAGACGCCCCCCCACCCTCGCTGTGCGCGTCGTACATGGGAGAACTGTACGCCATCCAGAAGGCTCACCGAGAACTGTTTGCTCAAGGTACCGAGGGAGCTCGCCTTCAACCACATCCCTTTTTCTTATTCGTTTGTTTTGCTTTCTTTATTTTTTAAATAGCCGAGAAATAAGCTTGTTCGTGGTATCGGCATCTCTGCCGTTGCGGGCGACCGCCTTCTCCTTTTGATATGACTGCGTTTGTCCTCCCGACCTCTACATCCCCTTTTCCCACCCATCGATACTTATATGCCCTATCTGCCACTAAAAAAAAATTAACCCTTCCTTATCGAGAAGTTAATCCAATTCCTCCAGATGCATAAACTCGGATACAACGTGCGTCTGTTGTGTCAATGTAGGATCCGCGCCAGTCCAGCTAGGGGAGTAGATCTCAGACAGAGGGGCGCTTACTGAATCAAATAAAGGAATTTTCCCTACTTATCATCATCAACCGCTTTCACAGAGTAGGGTCCGAGGGCATCAACGCCACTCAAAATACCTACCCCTTTCATGCCCTATGAAGCACAGACAGAGTGGTCCTTCACAGCATGGATAATTTTGTTCAATCATTAATGACTCAATGGAAAAACTAATAAGGAAACAACTTAAAATACAATTTTACTAACAGACGACAGAGTAAAAAAAAATTGTACAAAACCTTCTTAAACTATTAAATACATTAACAATGGACTTGAAAAACATCCCTATTTAAGATTTGAATCTGTATAAATACAAAATTGGTGATCTGTCTATCCATTTGGTAGCTTGTATATTTCGTCTCTCACCCGGTCCGTTCTGTATTTTCATTCGCTGGGGTAAGCCAAGCCTGCCTTGACCTGACCTACCATTACTCAGTGACTGAAATATTCGCTTCCTCATGAATGAACGCGTGACATAAGTCTCACTCACCTCTTAGCACGCTGACCAGAGAAAAATATGCCCGAGACAATTTAGCGACATGTGGTTAATAGGTGGTTATCAAACTATAAATATTATAGTCTGTATTTAGTACCAAGAAATATCAAGGCATTATTACTACACACGATCTTATAAAAATCAGGCGCCTTGGCAAAAAGAACTCATTTACATTTAATGATGCACCCAAAGATAAATTCTTTCGTCATCCAGGGACTCAGATGGCCAGAATTCCTTGGGTTATGTAACAGTATTAAAATGCCTTAGTCATAATGCTATCGGAAAACAGTCTGTCAGCCTCTCTCTGCCTTTTAGTCAGTATTTTTTAATATGAACCCGTCTACCAGAACGTGTGGCTCTTTACCCAAAAATTTCTTTCAGGATTTGCAAAAATTTATGCGATCTTTCTGACCACATTTAAGCGATACCCATTTAATCGATTCTAACCCTAGTAAACACTCATTACCTATTTCTTTGTTTAATAGTCCGTACCATAAAGCTTCGGCAATAACCAATATCAAAAGGTGGCATCATGTTGCAAAATGACGTCACTAACAAAACAACGAAAATAAAAGGCCCAACTTTAAAGTACTAGGATCAAATTACCGAAATAAAAAGCATTGCTCAAAGATGTGGTGATTCAATACCTTAAGAGATCTCGCTAATCGAGTGGATACTGCATTGGTTCCACGCCTCGGTACCAGACTGAATCCAGCGATAGCACACACGCAAAATGACACATAATACCTGAAAGATGAGGGAATCGATTCTAATAAGTGAAACACTCCATGCTAAAAACGGGGTATAACTCCCATGCTAAAATGAAGATCCCCACTGAGAAAGAACGCATGAAGAGAGTGCAGATCGGTGGCAAAACACCCCAAAACAAACGGAGATTCAATGAAAGGATGCATCTTTCAGGGGCATTGTGAATTTTCTTTAAAAGAAACACACGTACAAACTGGAAAAACACTTTGTTATTAAAAAAAAATTGTAAATACAAAAACGTATCTTCAATTTCTGTATCAGGATTGAGTACTTATATGTAATCTAACATACCAAAATACATATTACATCCTAAACTTTAAGATCATGACGAAATATACAAAATAGGTAGACAATGAATAAAAAAAAATTATATAAAAAACCCTAATTTACTTCTTTTCAACACCCGAGAGATCTCGCGCCATTTCCCACAAAATTTTCTTGTTGATGTTCTTTCATTTTTTTGTTATAGTTCTCAAGTGTCGTTTGTATGGTCTCAGCCGAATACTTGCATTTTGAAGAACCACACATACAGGTGAAGTGTTTGTACTTAATGATCCAAAACTTCTCCCCATAATCAAAACTGAAACAATTTGAGAGGGGGTGGGGTGTCAGGAAGTTAATATAACATCATGGCTTTTCATCCTTCTCCTGTTTCTTACAAGGTGGGGTTGGCTCGAATCAACGCTACTACCAATAGGACATTAGAGAGGGTACCGCCATTGAGTATAGCACGCGCATGAATAAAAACGGGGTTCACGGGTTCCCAGGTCAGCGGCCTTTATCCGGCTTTAGTCGTCTTTTAGGAGACACGCCGGAAAACGCGAATATAAATTCACGCTCTTTCATTCTCCTTCCATACCATAGTCTCACTCCTGTATACTCTCATGGGAATTCCTAGCCTATTTCCTCCTCAGACCAATATCACTCACCAAAACTTTGATGGACCTTGGTGTCGCAATCTGATTCATCTGCAACCACTATCATTCACAATTACTTCTTTGCACCTTGGGCTGGTATCATGGTTAGCCCACGCAGCAGCACAGCAGAAAGCCGCCACTGCGGTGGACCGGACCAACGAATCTCTGACTGACCAAAGGTGGTGTATATGGCGGAAGGGTTCGAAGGTTGAGCAATATTCTATCAAGTGGTGTGTGTTTTCGGTGCATCTTGAGCGGCCTGTGTTGTTTTGTTGTGTTTGTCGTACTCTAAGGATGAATGGTGGCCAGAGCTGAGCATGGATAAGGTGACTGATGTATGGGTAAATGTACTTCGTCTTCGGCTATACCCAGTGGGCGTGCTCGTGTAGAATTTTTAGGGGGATTGTGAACGTGGTGTGCGATAAGATAGGGGTATAATATATGTGTGTGATATCTCTGATGGAGGGGATGAGGGTATGGAGGAGAAAATGGAGAAGTAGTGTAAGGGTGTATACTTCTTGTCCATGGGTTGTGGTGGATTTGTTTTGAGGCCGTGGTATAGATGGAAAGGGGTATGCGTCCAAGCATGTTTAAGTGGGTGTCAATGAGCCTATATTTGTTTCTAAATGTGTGTAGGTGTGTAATTGGGATCGATTGGGTGCCTCGTGATTATACAAGGATTTTGGGGGGTATAAGTTGGAGTTTATCAGCATTCGAAGTGGCTAGTGATGGATGCTGGAGTCAGGCTGGAGAAGCGGTTAAGTTTAATGCACGATACATCCTATATACTTAAAACATCGCATTAGTTCAGAAATAACACCACACACACTAATATCACAGTCCACCCCAACCTCTTTTCTGCATTTACTTTTAGCCCCCTCCTTATACATACCTGTCAAATACTTCGATCAAAATGTTCCAATCCTTGTCACTCAGCACCTAAGAAACACCAGGTCATCAACATACACCAAAATAGATGGAAACCCAAAACCATTCCTCATCAAGCATACATTCATCTCCATTACCATCTGTGCTTCTATCAGTCCATTCATATACATTGTCACCACCTCCCCTATCAACCCACTTACTCCCGCAATCTTTCACCCAAACACACTCCTTACTTCCAAAATAAATACGTTCCATCCCATCCACCACTACTACCACTCACTTTATACATAAAACTTCCCTATCCATATAATCATAAGCTTTATCTCCATCAACAGACCCCATCAACATAGCATACACATTAAATATCATAAGTTTTCTCAGTAGAAAAGCAAAGTTATAACTTAAATTTTAAAGTTAATAATTCCTAGTAACACGCACCAGCAAAGATAATCTTCATGAACCACTTCTTGAAAAGTAGAATCAGAACTATGACCTTATGTACCCTTCCCTGGGAGCCTGCCAGACCCAGGTTGGGTCATAACAGTGAAGACATCAAAAGAGAACCGAGAAATATCGCCCCAAACCTTCGAAATAACGAAGATCCTTCAAATGCGGATGGGAATTACACAGGAGCAAATTTGAGTAATCCGCTCGATAATTTGTGGCCGTCCTTACCCAAGTTCTTCGTCCGCCTCGATAGTCCTGTTAGCGAAGAAAGCAATTCTTGGGAAGACAAGATCCTGATGATCGATGAACACTTTCACGGGAGTCAAATTCGCCTCGCACATGTGATTGATGAACCGCGCTACATTCCCGTACTGGCGAGCGTCGATGCAAAATGTTTCGCTATCCTGAGATGAAAATAAGTAGAATTTATAACTTTACGCTCAAGCAATAATTTTTGTGCTGTGCTGACGCGGGGTAGTTGTGTTGGTATGGTTTTTACCACTGATTCCCATCCTCGGATGCCTATTACATTGGTAATCTAGTTTCAAGTGGGATCAGAACCATCCCATCCGAAGATGATACCAATGTATCGAACTTTAATACCATAATCACCATCAACAACCTTCCCACAAGGTAGGGGTTTTTTGTTGCTTTTTTCCTTGTAGGAGCCCATCTGGCGACTGCCTACTTGGGCATAAGTCGCCGTACACAACACAGTCGACTACTAGACTATATTAAAAAAACAAATAACAATATGTAAATAATAAAGATAAAAAAGGATAAATGCTAAAAAAATAACAGAGATATAGCAAAAAGGCAAGAATGAAGCGTGCTCCGGTGTCGGGGGTAGGCCCGCCTCCCTCCGGCGACGGAACATGCGGCCTTCAAAAAGAAACACGCAAAAACGGTCATATAAAGTGGAGGAGGCCAGCCTCCTCCAAAAAGTCGTATAGTCCACAAGTCAGTGTGCAGGAATCAGTCCCGAGTACAAGGGACAAGCGGTAGAGACCCCACTCGCCCCGGTACCGGGACGGGTAACGTGCACGAAGATCGCCCAGACTGGGACATTCAACAAGAATGTGCCGAACAATCTGGTGGAAGGGGCAATGCAGTCTTCACGGTAGGGCGGAGAGGAGCGCACCATCAAATGGCGGTGCGTCCCGCGAGTCCCCACAAGGTAGGATTGCGCACATCAAGGCTACTACCGGCACGGCTAGGCGAGGTCCGAGACAGCCCTGCCAGATTAACACTATTGCGTGGAGCACTCGCAACAACAAAACTTACGGGGCCAGAGCTTAACAGGTCAACGACCCCTATCGGCTTTAGTTGCCATTTACCACACCACAACTGATTGCAACCATGGCATCACCAAACAGTACGACAGGGAAAATCTTGCGCCTCCAGCCTTGAAATATCAAACATAACCTGAATCACCTAGATTCCTGAGGCCTCCGCGTACTAAATACCAGACGTTTCTAAATATGTTCGGATACTAAAACCCATCCTCAAACTAAACAGCACCCACGGACCATGCATCATAAAGCCCCTCCACATAATCTGCCACCTTTCTAAAATCCTAGTCTAAAAATAAAAAAGAAATCAAACTGCGAACGCCTCCCAACACGAATTACGTCCACTGCATTACACAAGTAGATGGTACTCACGACCTTCACTCTCCCAGAAGTATACTGGCACCAATACACATAATAAACCCTTCGACATACTACCCAGGCATATTCATCTGGAGAAAATACAAAACACTACAAAACTCAATCCCACAGGGGTCCGTACTCTCCCACACCTCTTCAACCGTGAGTCATCCCTAAGACCCAAACATCCCATTCTACGTCCATGAAGTACAATCCACTCCACTGAACACTGGCATGGATCAGTATGGCCTGGACATATGATATTGCATCCTTACAGCTTAACACAGTTCCTAAAGACAAAATGAACTACGCGTCCCCATGTGATACGTTCGCATCATCCGAATAAATCACAAAATAGCACCTCTACCTCAGCGGATCAGTTTATCAACACCACACAAAACCCGATATACCCTCGACAGGATATACAAGACCGGGACCATACTGTGTAACTACCACTACGAGCACTCATTGGCTCCTCCTTCAGATGAAATAAGCACTCAGAACACTATAAACAATTCGTCCGCATCACACTCAACTGCGACTCCCCAACCTGGCACCCAACACTGCTACTTCCTAGATCAACAAACTGAACACAAAACAAAGCCCTTAGTAAAATAACAGGAAGCACACAACCTACCCCAATGATTACCTACAGGCAGAAACAAAAGTCCACCCCATCGACACACCTAAACATGCTTGGCACACAATTTTATGCTAGGATACACAACCCCCTCACACCCAGTCCTGTTTCAGAACATAACCCCTCCACCCAAGAACATGGAAACTACACCCTCTTTACATTATTATTTAATTCCTTTCTCGCTACTCACATGCCCCAGGCAACAGGAATAACACACACATACAATTTGTCGCACGATACCATCACGATCAACCAAATAACTCAGTACTACGAGCAGGCAACACTGGACATAGACAAGGATAAAGAACACCTATCCAGACTCAGGTATGGCCACCACCCATCCTTAGAGAACCGCAAACACCTAACACAACAACCATGTACAGAAGCCGCCCAAGATGCAACCACATACGCGAAACACCAAATGGAACAGTGCCCAGAGAAACACAAGGTTTCGTCAGTCAAAATTTGTAGGATCGGCTGACCGCGGTGGCGTATTTCCATGGGAGAAAAAAACAAAACAAAAAAAAATGCAGTGCTCAGGAATGCAAAATAACCTAAGGTATTCCAAGGCATCCTACCACATCGAAAGCAGGCCCCTAATGACCTAAAACTTGCAAGCTATCTAAACTCTGGATCTAAACCATCCATAAAAGCCACTCGATCAGACATCCATACATAACATCCATCCCAAAGCAGACACGGATCGCCTTGGCAAGGCTCCGGTGTAATGATCACCTAAACAGAGGCTACAAACTCATATTCAGCCTAACACAGATACAGTGCCGTCCTAAACTAGATAACAAAATACTAAAAGATACATTTTCTTAAAAATACTCGTTTAATTTCCAAGAAAATTCAATTCTTTGAAATTTGGTTCTAAATAGTGTCCAAGTTTCATATTATAGAACAAAGAATAAAAAAGTCATGAAGAAAGTAATATAGATAAGAACAAAGGATACGTCCCAAAATTAGAGAACAACAAATATAAATACAACCATAGCCAAAAAAAAAACTACCATACACAAATGAACAAACAATTAATACGAATATGTAGACCCTAATTCTGAGTAAATTGTATGCCTCTTCGCGGGCAAGATCACCAATTTGTCGCATTTTTCGGGAGTGATTTTATTCCATTCTTTTTCTTCAATATTTGCCAAAGATCTTCAACATTCGTCGTCAGTTTCCGAGCCTTTACCGTTCTTCTTCCCCGAGTATCTTCAATAGGTTTTCAATCGGGTTTAAAATCAGGGGTCTCCGCAATTCAACATTTTCAGCATCAAAGAACTGCTTTTACTGTCTTTGCTGTGTGGCATGGAGCATTGTCCTGCATGAAAGCAGACTCGCGTACTTCTGATGTTCAAAGAGAAGGGGTGCCAAGTTCCGGAGGCAGATACTTGAATACCGAGGCGTTTCCTTTGCCACGTAAACGGACAAACAGAAAGAATCCAGCGCTTGAAATCCAAGACAAACAAAGGCAGAAAAACAAAGCAAAAGCAAGAAGAAGGAAGCATTTTCCCGCGTCGAGGGGAGGTCAGCCTCCCCACTTCTTCCAAGCCAAGTGAGAAAGTCTAACTAGAAATATTCAGGATCAAGTTCTCGGCAACTTGACGTGAAATACCGGCTGCTCTCAAATCGGTCCTTCATTGACTCTTAGAACCCTGTATCCTCATGGAGCTTTCGTATGTGTGAAATACCACTTTTTGGCCCATTACAACGCCTCGCAATGAGTGTCATTCCTTCCCTCTTCTAATGGACAACCTGCTTTCTGAAGGATTTGTCGACCTTATCTCCTCTCGCCATTCTGATAATGATTAATACCCTAAATAACAGTCTACAATACACGTGAAACAGTGTTGCCCACACACACATTACAGATTCCTAGAGGTAAACTGAAGTAATCGTTCTGTAGTTTCTTCAAATACACATTAGTTTCCTCATGAGCTTTTTATCCACTATTCCATGGAATGAAACTTGCAACTATCAGATAAAATTCCAAAAAAATATTTGGGGCAATTTTGATTGAAATTAAGATTATTTTAAATAAAATTTAGATCATGGCATTGTTCTATAATTTTGGACAGTGCTATATATACAGCTGAAAAGAACCATACACACTTCAACACATTCACATAACCAATACTTGCATACTCAAGACAAGCCTACAGGTATCCAGATTGCTTGATGTATGAGAAAACCCCTTCCAGTCGGCACAATTCATTGGCATATGGGGTAGGACCTAAAACCCCTTTCAGTCGGCACAATTCATTGGCCTTTGGGGTAGGACCTAAAACCAGCGGCAACATCCTTGTCAACATCGACAAATGAATAGAATCTTCGGATGGGAAAGGGGTGGGGTGGGGTCGGGTTTCACTCATAAAACTGTAGGTCCCTGTTGCACTGTGATAGGCATCACACGATGCAAATTGACGGTAAAACCAACGCGTGGGGCGATAACAATTAAGGCAACAATGCCCACAAGTTGGGTTGTAATGCTTTCATTTGTACTAGCATCTTCCATCGAATTACTTTCCCACTACCTTTGCATCTTAAGACCGGCACGAACGTGGTTCATAATCCAAGGATATTTTTTTTGTTTTACAACCATAGTATCTCTACTGGTACTTTAGTTGGTTACCATACCATAAAGTTACACTTACGTACTTACATAAGCTGACGCGGCGAACCAGCCTGGCCGAGAGACAACGAGGGAAGACCGACAGCGGACGACCTCTACACACTTCCAACCAGCAAAGGATCATCACCACACCCCACGGTCGGGCCCGGGGGTCTCCAACCGTCTGCTCTCCTTCTATACTATCCTTTTTTTCCTTTATTTCCCAATCAGGCGTGGGCAGCCCTGGCGACCACCCAGCTCCTACGTATCCTAGCCAGAGGCAGAACAGAACCCTGTCCCCACCCACCCCACACCTACACATGTCCTACCCGTGACCAACAAACACGCTGCTCCTAAACCTTCATCCTCTGCACCTCATCAAACAAATGGCCCCACCTCCGGTACACCTCACAATTACTCGATAAATACACACACCAATAGACCTGCAACGACTGTACAGCCACCCTGATCCCCCTCCAACATCTTCCAATTGAACACAAATGACATCAAGAAAAACCGCAACCCCTAAGAACACACAAGTTACACATCGCCGATACACGATTCCCATCTATCCCCCTCACAGTCACCTCAAACTAGTCCCTAACTACACCACACTGCGGCACGACGTAGACTCAGCCTACGAGTACAACAGCATGTTCATCCTAATACACAAAGACATACCCTTCACAATCGAGCAATTCCCTTCTTTCTACCAGGCACTCTCATACTTCAACACAGTCCACCGAGCTAGCAAGAAACACATCCTCAGAGGATACAGGAAACACTTCAACCCAAATTTCACATCAGAAATAGACCTCATAAAACAACGAAACACATTAAGACAAAACAGAGTACCCACAGACGAGCAACTCCAACAAATCCACAACCTCAATACACAAACCACCACTAAACAACAAGACCTCCAAACAATCAACCACAAAACAAACTGCTCCAAACTCTGGCGTGCAATAAAAAAAATTACACACATGCATGATGTACCCCACCTCATAACCCAATCAGTCAGCCTGAACATATACGCTAATGACCTAATTATCACATCCCAAGCCACCACCGCACACACAGCCTATAGGCAACTAAACATATACCTCCGACAACTCCAAAAACCTGCTAATACTAAACAGAATGCCCCCCACTCCCAAAAATCAACAGTCAGACTATTCACCCGCCACACTCGACCATAACCCCACCCTACTGGGCCTCACCCTGGATACTGGTATGACTTTTGTAACACATACACACACCATCACTCCCAAGAACACAACAAAACTAAACTCCCTCAGGACACACAAACACCAACTTCGGGCAACAGAAAGAAACACTTAACATACTATACAAACAATTCATCCTCACCACCCTAAATTACACATCCCCAGCCTGGGTACCCAGGTTATCCAACAACTTGGAGATAATACAAATAGCACAAAACACAACTCTCCGCATCGCAACCGACTGCACAAAAAACACCCCAATACCACACCTACACGCAAAAATCCAAATACTACCTATCAGTGACCACCTAGACATGGTGGGCACACAATTCTTTAGCAAGTTGTGCCACCCTACCCATCCACTACATACTCTCTCCATTTCCTGCGCCCACCTGCAGAGACCTTATGACTACCCCTAACTACTGGGAAGAGATCCCCAACACCACGAAACAAGAACACAATAAAACACCTACACGTCATATTCAGCCGGCAGGCAAACAACATCCTACTTCAACGCGTCTCACCCGACATCCACTCTCTAAGAAACCACCCTGGACCGCTGAACTCTTTGGCCCGCCTACTATCAGGACAGCACCCCTCACTATACGAATACGAAAACAGACTAAAGCCTAGCACCCCTCTCCCCCTTACTGCCTTCGCTACAACCACCACAACTCATCTGTTCCTCACCTGCCCTTCCCTCGAACACCTCAGGACTGACTATTATGTCAGCTCACTTGGAGGATTCTGAAGAAGACCAATCGCCGTTGCGGCATTCATGATTGCTGCCGTGTTTGAACTGCCTAACCCAAACCAACCAAATGACCTGTCATATCAACCCCAAATAAATTTGGACTATGTTGACATCTGGACAACAAAGGACGGACGCTGAGGTTAAATCTTGAGAAAAATGCCTCGATGCAGAAAAAATGGTCTTACCCTGTTATCGAGATCGAACAAATAGGAATCATCCTCGCGAAGATCGGCTTCCAGATCAGTGATGATCTCGCCCACATATTCGCACACGTACGAGCCCTTTAATGACAACGAAAATGATTCTTTTACAAACTACAGAAAACAAGGGAATTTTTTTTTTAATTCAGGGGGAACTGGCCTAACCAAAGAAAGTATATTTCACTCTGACGAAGGAAAGATGAACAGAAATCATGAAAATAAGGATAAAAAAAGAATGCAATAGGAAATTATCAATTATGAATCCCTGGGGAGGGTGGGGGGATTGACAGGGAAGAGGGTATCAGGAAATTCGAATCTAATGTCCAGGAATCGTGACGAAGATGAGAAAGCAATGGTACTTACTACATGGTTAGCCATGCTAAACTTGACACCACGATGAGGTATTAAGGGGAAAAGTATAAACGCTGTGAAGAAAAAATAGATGGGAAAAAGAAAAAGAGAATGCATACGAGAATGAAAATCTCAAAATTAACAACCACCCCCAAAACTACCGAACATAAACCCCCAAGGAGGGAAACTAACACGAACACTACGCACCAAACCTTTACACGACAACGAACCTTCTCTATGTCCTTGAGAGCGCGAACGCCCCACCCTTTGCCTCTCGTCTTGAATAACTGCAAATGCGAAGTCATCCCATGTTGCACCACTCGATTGTGACAAGACAATTTGTTGCACCCACAGGCGCGATTGCACTCGAAAATCATGGGAGGATCTGCAAAACCACAGATCACATGACGGAACGTCAAATGTAGCATAACATAATTGCATTGAAACCTTCTCTTCAGGAGTTTCTTTTTGAGTTTGATTCTAATAAAGGGAGTCTCTTACCCGCATAATTGAAATCTGAAAGTAATCTCCCTTCGGGGTCATACCAACATTGGAAGTTGAGTTGACTGCAAATGCAGTTTTCGGAGTTGCACCCGTCCTCGCAGTCACAACACTGGACGAAAATAAATTGCAGACATGAAAACAACAAAATGGAATTAACACATACACGAGGCTGTCATTAAAATTTAAATCAATGAATAGCAAAAGCAAATAATCACTACAAAAAAGGAGAAAAAATTAACCGAGTTAAGCCAAAAACGAGGATACACCAAATGATTGGTATAACATTGATAAACTCAATTTCATGGGAATATTACTTGTACCAAGATCTTTTCTCCTGTGGTAGGAGTAAGAACAGCACCTCTAATGGTGACAAGTTTGTATGCGATTGGCAGATAGGCTGGGTTGGGAACCTTATATAATAATCTTATGAATGCAGCAAATGAACCGTGTCTCACCAGTCCTACCGACCTACCATGCGCCGCTCTGGCTGGGAGTAAACCTGGTACTCAGGCGTGAAGGCCAACGCCTTAGTCACAACTAAAGAGAGCCCCGTCAATCAAATGGGATGCTGCAGTAACCTTACACTTCCATTCCCGCCACGACAGGCCGGGAAGCAACCCTACCACCACCTCTACCAACATAGGTTTCAGTGACATATAATGAACCCTAATCTTACCTTGAGGGAGCTCATTGTACGGTCGATGTTGACATTCAATGCCTCGCAATTTTCTGCAACATAAATGTAGTCCTTGGGAAGGCTATCTTCGTCCTCACCATTCATGACTGGGATCGGAACAGACTCTTTCCCTGCAGCAATATCGCTGCAAACGAAATATATTTTCAACCTGGCATTCTAGAAGTGCCAAATGGCGTAAAGTAATGAGAATATGACAAAAAAAACAAACAGGAAATAACAGTGGGATTAAAAAGTACCAAATACAACCATGAATATGACTAAAGAATAAGACTGGAGTTCTAGATGATAAATCGCGAGTCATTAAAAATATTCTTAAAAAAAACAACAAGCAAGACTGGATGATGAAGACGGCCATGTATTGAAGTTCCTTCATCTAGAAATTAGATTTACCTGCTAAGAATTCGCTCGTTCTTGAATCCATTTTCAGCCATGGCGGTTTTCAACTTTTTATTCAGTGTCAATTGAAGGAAAACATCGGAATCTGGAAATGCACAATCCAGAGGGGTCTGGGCCCTTGAATTGCGAATGTCCAGCGAAGCCCCTCTCGCCAAAAGCAACACAACTGCCTCAACATGATTCTGGCGTGCTGCGATGTGGCTGAAAAACAGGAAAGTCACCTACTGCCCCTGGGTAAAATAGTGATACTTAAGCTCGGCTTAAAATTCAAGGATCATTCTTTTATTTTCTCACGACAGGTTTTACCATCGATTTCCATACTGTCCGGTGCACGTCAGTAATTGCCAATAATTGATTCTTGATTCCAAAACCACGAGTCGCTACCATGTGGTATCGCCCCTCGAAAGAATTCAAATCGAGCTTCCATCCAACGATTAACCATGAGCAACGTTGCTTAACTTTAAAACCTCTTCAGGCAGTTTGATGTTATTTTTTGGCTTTGTAAAGAAACTGGAAAACAAGTTTTTGCCGTTTGTTTAACCCAGTCATCAATCAGAACAAAATATCTTTCCTTTATGAGCTTCAAGTTTAGGATTGAGAAAGACAAAGGTTAATTAAGATAGGAACATTTTTCCATAGGAGTTCCATGAAATATTTCAAGGGTTCCGCAAAGGTAAAAAGGTTGAGAAACGTTGGGTTACCCCCATCCAATTAGAAGAATGTGACACTATGCAAATTGATTGATTAGACATCACCCCCTCCGTTCCACTCCTTTATACTCTATTAAGCACGACTTCCCTCAAATTGCAACGCAATACCAACGAGGCCGTATCACGCAGAATGTTTATGATATAGGTAAGGATGGCCTGTAGGGTGGGGGGGGTGTTACCGTATATAACCGCAGATCGTCCTGTAAGCATTGGAGCTCGGAGAGCACACAAGCCGCATATGACATCCCCCTGGAGTGAGGATAGACCCACCCACCCGGTCTCTTCTGACAACTGCCAGCAAGGGCATAGTCACCGAAATTACGAGTTTATTCTATTTTTAAATCTAAAAAAACACAAAAAAACAGCAGAAACAACCAACTTAAAAATCACTTTTAAAAAAACAAAGTAAAAGGATAAGATGGGAGTGAGTAGAAAGAGAAAAGGGTAAGAAGAATGCAGTCATGTTAAAAACCACCACCCGAATCGAAGCCGAGAGAGGTGAACCCCATCCTCACCTCCTGGACCCGACCACAGATGAATGGACGAAAGCTGGTCGGCGATTAACTTGCGAAATTAGCCGCCAGTCAGGAAACAGGGCGAGAAGAAGCTTGTAAGCCAAGTATGGCTAAATCTAGTTTGAGACTGCGGGGTTCATCGGGGCTGGGAGGGGGTAGCGCTCCCCCAACAAAGGAAACACCCTTGCCGGGGTATTAAGCACAAAGCTATCCATCATTCTCTTCCCGCGTCATCTGCTGTAGCATTTCGTCAAAGTTCATTCACGAACAGAAAGCTCGAAACACACCACCTCATACACCCCCCCCACCCCCCCACACACGCAACCCAGTACTTCAATTTCATATATTCTCTTTAAGAGCCTTGCCTCATCCATTATTCTTACACACCTATAGTACCCCAAAATATAAACAAGGTCTACAGACAATGCCAACATTCTCTCAACAGCCAGCAACAAACACACGCCGAGGAGACAACATAACACACTATAACCCAAACTCCTCCCCGAAAATCAGGCAGCTCCCAAAATCCAGTGACAGCCAACGAAAATAATCACGAACCCAAATACCACTGCCAACATAAAAAACATACAAGTACTGATACAGAAACAAAAACACAGACCACCCTGGCGAAATTTCCTGCACACTTTAAACCACAAAAACGCAACAGCAATTCTGGGAAACTATTACGAGTCTGACCAACTCATACAACAGTAAAAAGGGCACACACAAAGCTACTCGAATACAAACAGCGTCAAATTCACTAGACAAACAAACACACACATAGAACACTACCCCGAAATCAGTAACAGAACTCCTAACCTTGCATACAGAACCACAAACACATACACTCACTTGAAATTGACTACGGCATGCCTAGACAATTCACCACATAAATTGTATACTAGGATATACGGCAAGCAAAGTCCTCCACCGCCTCTGGACATGAAAACATCAAATGTTCACCCCAAACACCTTGGTCCACTAGGCATCAACACCCATAACTATTTAAAATGTGTGGAATTCTGCTCACATAATACCCATCTTCAAACCAACCTACTCCCTGAACCTGCAACTTACCGTCTAATCTCCTCACTCCGCACGCTATCCAAAACCATAAAACATCTAATACTAAACAAAAATCCACACACCCCAGAAGACGTATCCTGACAAGGACTTCGTCCATAGCACTCAACAACCAGTGTACTTAACAAATATCTAACTCATACAAGAAGGCTTCAACAAACCAACTAAGAACAGTAATGGCAATAATCGACAAATTTTTTACAGACTGACAAACATAAATAATACACCACAGCAAGCTCTCACAAACACACCGCATACACAACTAATCGCTCGGCAATCCCAAAACACATTCTACAGCTACAGTACATTACGGCAAGCTCTCGCGAACACCCCCAAACATATTTAATTCCCTGGCAATCCCCCAAACACACTCTACAGCTACAGTACACCGAGGCAAGCTCTCACTTTCACACCGCATACACAACTAATCCCCTGGCAATCCCCAAAACACATTTTACAGCTACAGTAACAATTTCAAAACATTCGCAGCTCAAATCTCATTAACATATAATCACATCATCTATACTTAAGCCCATTAATTTTTCACTAACCCTCCTAACACCCAACATCCCTCTCAAATTGTCTACCTGTATAGCTCTTACTCTCAATCTTTCTTACACTTACCACAGCATAGTCTCTTTCCCGTAGGCTAGCCTTGGGACCAACAGACTTCCAACAACTTTCTTGCAAATTCCAGACTCAAACTTTAAAATTCACTAAACTCCCTGAACACTCCTGAGACTCCTATTTATACCTGTTATGGAGGTATGAATCAACAAAACCATTATCAATCGAGGCTCGCACACTAACTTTTAAAAACATATCTCACCCCATCTTCACCTCTAAACGTCATAAACTTATGCATTTACATCTAGGCCCCTTCACACACCCTGGCAAAACGCATCAATCAACATTTAAAGTCTGTTTAATTTCTCAGTTTGGGCTTACTGATTAATGTGGAATTCGAACCACAGGTATCTGCTGTGTATGGCAGCCACCGTGAAGTCGACCCGAATCGGGACTTCATCCGACAACTTACCACAGCCGATGTGGCTTAATTTCGCTGTACTCGGGTTTTTTCCACTCAGCTCAGCTTTAGTCTGCATAGCCAACACCCATCCATCGCTCCCCTTTGAAACCCTTGTCCTTAGTTTCCACTCCTATTTCTCTAAGTATCCTTCATAAAGATATTAAACACCCACTCTAAATTCTCCCAAGTCTTTCTAAGCATTCACACCGGCCATCTTTCCCCCGAACGGACGCTTTAGTTGTAACAAAAACTTTCATATCATCTGGCAGTTTACCAACTCTTCCATACATTCTTAGAATTCGTCACAATCATACCAACTCCTGACATCCACAAACCCAGCATATACATTACACCCCTTCTCCGGTGCCTCAATGCAAACACACGATCTACATAACTACCCACTTTAAGCCCACCTTGCTTCCCTATCATACCATCAATTATTCTAACATATTCACCTTCACCTTTCCTCATACAGCGGTGCTATTCCACCATTCTTCAGGCTCTGTTCCACTTTCAATGGTCTTCTTTTGATTAGTTTAAAGTGAAAACCAACGAGGGTATCTCCCGCAGAAAGTTTATCGGAGAGACATGCCAAGAAAATGGCGAAAATAGAGGGGAGTAAAGCGTGTGGAAGAAATAAAGCCGTAAATCTTCCTGCAAGAATTGGGGATAGGAGGGCATGCAATCCAGTTCCACCCTTTTGCAAGGAGCACACGGGGGTCAGGAATGCGTGCTATTGATCCAGGCTTCAAGTGTAGTGGGAGCTTTACCCCTTCAAAGGCCTTACCAACACACACTCCAAATCCATTCCACTACCTAACCACCACCACTTTTTAGCACCTGATATTACATAATCCACTTCAGCTGCTTTCTTCTTTATAAACCTCTCACAGCCTTACCTTGATGCAACAGGGAGGGGAGGGGGATGCATTGAAGCGAATCATATTTACATTTCCTCTTGCACACAAAAATATACTCGCCACCTAATTTAACCTCATAATTGTACACAAATACCCTTCCATGTTAACACAGCTATTCACTTGATGTCGCTCATTTCTCAGCTCCTTTCAAAACTTCCGATTCTATTCGGATCTTCATTCAACCTCATTGCTGTGACTAATCACTTGATTCTCCACTCTTTTCAGTTTCTATCATGTATTCATACATGTGCATCTCCCTGAGATGCTGATTAACACAATGGAACGACTGCAAATACTTACAGAGGAGTATCCCCGATGCCGTTCATGGAACGTAGAGAGCAGCCGCGGTCGAGTACCATAGAACATATGTGGGTTGATCCTGAGAAAGCTGCCCAATGTAAGGCAGTGTTTTGTTCTACGTCACAGATCTGCGGGTTCGCCCCACGGTCCAGAAGGATTCTGCAATGTTTTGTAAATAAATAACCATCAACGGCATTATCACAACGGGAGATCGGTAACCATCAAAATACTACCCGCCCCCCCGCGGTGTGGGTAGTTTGAACCCTTTCCAGAAAAGGGGTCCAGATCCTTCTCCTGGGTTTTTGTTATTTTTTTAATTCAAGTGCGTCCATATAGCAACCACTATCAAGGGCACAGCCGGCAAAAAATCATCAATAAGACTATTTTTAGGTAACTTTAAATTAAAAATAAACAAAAAACATTAAAATAAAAGAAAGATAAACAACATACAAATAAAATAAGGCATACCCAGGTGCCGGAGGAAGGGACGCCTCCATCAGGGCCACGAACATGCAATCAATAACCCAAGTTATTAAAAATCACAGAGGACCCCACCCCCTTCCTCCTCCAAGAAGTCGATCACACCACAGTGCGGTGGGCAGGAGCTTCCCGTCTGTCGCAGTACTGAGACGGGTACCGCTCCGGGAGCTCCCACAGGCTAGCATATTTAATCATAAAGTATGGTAGTGTCTGGGGCACATAGCAGTCTCCACAGAAAGGTTCAGAAGAGGGCTCCATCAAACGGCGCTGCGCCCGGCATCTTCGATTCGGAGACGACAAAAAAAAAAACGACCTAAAACCGTGGAGGCAGTGGCGACTAGGGCCACAGATAAAGCCGGGGCAGTGCTAGAAACATTAAATTCCGGTCTGCAATCCCTCATCTTCTTTGCTATGCAGAGTGGGGAAGAGCAACCTCCCTACTCACAGCAGCTATGCCGTTACGAATACTGCGAACTGGGGAGTGAAGATATTCCAAAGCTTGAAGGGAACTCAGAGTCGCTATAAATTAGAATTCGGTATCCCAATCGGGCTAGGCCCGCAATCCCTAGTACCGAGCGGTGTATTGCAACCAGCTTGGCGCCCTGAAAAGCGTCGCTGACTTCAAAATAGGGAGATGGAATGGAAGACAATGCAATCTTCTGATATGGATCTATCCGTGTACACTGTCAGTCTTTGTATTTTTATCCAATCATGCTTAGGGCATGATTGGCGTCTCACATCGCCAAGGACAAGATTGGCGATGGATGAAATGATAGCCGTTGATAACCCTCCAACAATCATGCTTAGGGCATGATTGGCGTCTCACATCGCCAAGGTCAAGATTGGCGATGGATGAAATGATAGCCGTTGATGACCGGGGATGCTGGAAACGTGTGTGCAAGCGCATAATGCACTGTACATGGTGTAGTCAGCGGCATCTGCCCAGCATCGAGAGGAGATTGTGCGGAAGGCACCGGTCGCCAAACAGACCAGTGTGGTGAATCGCGGGATTGTTCTACAATACACGCTCGGTTGCGGATGCGAACAAGGAAGTAAAAACTAAAGAAGTAGCCCTATCAGCTTTACGAAACGAACAATGTCGATGACGCGGAAACAAGAGACCCTCAAGCTATGAATATGGGCAGACCAAGGAAGGCGTCAGTCAAAAACAAGACCAATGAAAGGTCCGACTCTCACATCCAGGCGAGCCCCATTTAGGAACAAGTCAGGGTGAAGCCGTGGAAGGCGACTGAAGTGCACTACCTTACTTGGCTGAATCAAGAGGCAGGGGTGAGCCAGGTTGATCCACCCCCACCTGGCACCGAACAGGGATGAATGGACCAAAGCTGGCTATCGACTAGCCTGCCGGGAGGGCGTCGATAGAAGACGTATCAACTAGGCTGGCGAGATCTCCTGCACGAAGGGGTGGAAGACAGCGTAAATGGGTGGATGATCCAGGAGGAAGGGGATGATATTGCATATGATACGTGTACATTGGGAAGTAAGGGGTGCTTGTGGTGAATCATGACTGGGATTTTTTTTTTTTTTAATTTTAAGAGGCCATCTGACAACTGGGGAAAAGCTGCCAAAATCACACTAGACCCTAATAGTAGGATAGATTAAAAAAACAAGTAAAACAAAGATAAAAAGACAGACTAAAAAACAAGCTTAAAGACAAAATATAAAAAGAATAAGCAAATAAGAAACAAGAACGAAGCGCACTCCGGCGCTGGGGTAGGCTTGCCTCTCCCCGGCGCAGGAACAAAAAGTCAGATAGTCTGCAAGTCTGTGTACACGAACCCTACCAGAGTTCAAGAGAAAATTGGGATCGATCCCGCTCATCCCAGTACCAGGACAGGTAATGTGTGCGCAGATCACCCAGACGGGCACATTCGACAAGAATGTACCGAACAGTTTGGGGGACGACGCAGGCGAGCGCTCAATCAAATGGCGTGCGTCACACGAGTGTGGCCGATTCGGAGACAACAGGAAGCGACCTGAAGCCGTCGCGGCATTGGGGGATAGGTCCATGGGAACAGTCTCGGAGCAATGGCACGCAACTTTAAGTTCCCCTGGACCGTCTCTCATCTTCTTTGCTAAGCCGTCCGAAGAGCTGCTCGTATTCCTGCCATGTAGTCGGTGTGTGGAAGAGCGAAACGCTGGCCCGGTCGCCCGATCCTCACGGACCCTTTGGCGACTTCGTCAGCGCGCTAATTCCCCGCAATTCCTACATGTCCAGGAACCCAGCACAAGATAATCTCGACATTCACCCGGCTCACTAAAACTGTGGCGTCACGGATATCGCGAATCAGGGGATGCGGAGATTCCAATGCCCCGAGAGCATTCCGGGCACTTTGTGAGTCGCTATAAATCACGATCCGGTCTCCGAACCGGGTACGTCGCGTAATCTCCCGTACTGAGTGGTGTATTGCCACCAACTCAGCCAGGAAGACAGACGCAGCGCCTGGCAGAGCCCCGATAACTTAAAACAGAGGAGATATAGGGTGGAAACCGACCCCCTCTTTGGACTTGGAGCCATTCGTATACACTGGCACAGTTCCAGGGTGACACGAGATGTGCTCCAAAAAGGCCGAGCGCAATACTCCCGGCGCTGTACAAGCTTTGGGAGCAGAGGCATGGCGCCACCGGCCCGAGAGCTATATCTAGCTCTCGAAGGAGTTTCCTAGCCCTAAACCCAAAGGGCTTAGGGTATGACTTGCGTCTCACGGCGGCATAGGCACCGTCGAGATTAGTTCGAATGCTTTGAGAGCCGTTGGCGAGAAAGGGAGACGCTGCGCTCGTGCGTACAGGCGAGTAATGCACTGTGCACGGCGCATAGATAATGGCATCTCTCCAGCATCGACAAGCAGGCTCTCAATAGGAGAAGTGCGGAAGGCACCGGTCGCCAAGCGAAGAGCGGTGTGGTGGATCGAGTCCACCTTCCACAATGGAAGTTCGGCTGCGGATGCATAAAACTCACATCTATAATCGAGCTTCGAACGGACAAAGGATAGATAAAAAAGTAAGAAAGTAGCCCTGTCAGCGCCCCCAAGCGCTGAACGTCACGGAACGAAGAATATCTATAGCGCGGGTACAAGAGACCCTAAGGCTGCAAATATGAGACTCCCAGGTGAGGCGTCAGTCAAATACAAGACCAAGGAAACGGTACTATTCAACCACTTCCAGGCGCACCCCATTAAGAAACAAATCTGGGTAGGGGTAGAGCGTTGGATGGCAGCAGAAAGGCACCAACTTAATCTTAGCCAAAGAAAACCGAAACCTGTGCGCTTCGGCATAGCGAGAGACGCGGTTCAATGCCTGTTGGAGTCGACGCTCCAGAGATGGCATCTCGACCGCGCCAAAAGAGATCGAAAGATCGTCCACGTATAGCGTAGCAAGATTTTTTTATTTTTTTATGGACCCATCTGGCAACTACCCACTTGGGCATAAGTCGCCGAAAAACACGACAGCCTAGAACTAGGCTACTTTAAAGTAAAAATATGAAAACTTAACAATGATATAAATTGAAAAAAACTTAACAATCGAAGCAATCTCCGGCAGCGGGGAGAGGGCCCCCTCACCCCGGTGCAGGAGAGTGCAACCTACAAACAAAACAATAACAAAAAAGGAATCTTAAATAAAGGGGAGAAGCCCGGCCTCCCCCCAAAAGTCAACAAGTCCACGAATCTGTCCCGAGCACAAGGGACAGGCGGTAGCGACCCCGCCCATCCCGGTACTGGGACAGGTATCGTGCGCGAAGATCACCCAGACTGGGACATTCGACAAGAATGTGCCGAACAGTCTGGGGGACGACGCAGTCGTTGCAATAGGGCGCAGGCAAGCGCTCCATCAAATAGCGATGCGTCACACGAGTGTGTCCGATTCGGCGACGACAGAAAGCAACCTGAAGCCGCCTCGGCATTGGGGGATAGGTCCATGGGAACAGTCGCGGCGCAATGGCACGCAACTTTAAGTTCCCTTCGACCGTCTCCCATCTTCTTTGCCAAGCAGTCCGAAGAGCTGCCCGCATTCCTGCCATGTAGTCGGTGTGAGGAAGAGCGAAACGCTGGGGTCCGGTCGCAGAATCCTCGCGGACTCTTTGGCGCCCTCATTCTCCGCAATTCCTACATGTCCAGGAACCCAGCAGAAGATAATCTCGACATCCGCCCGGCTCGCCAAAACCGTGGCGTCACGGATATCGCGAATCAGGGGATGCGGAGATTCCAATGCCCCGAGAGCACTCAGGGCGCTTTGTGAGTCGCTATAGATCACAATCCGGTCTCCAAACCGGGCACGTCGCGTAATCTCCCGTACCGAGTGGTGTATTGCCACCAGCTCAGCGGTGAAGACAGACGCAGCGCCTGGTAGAGCCCCGCTGACTTCAAACAGAGGGAATACGGCGTGGAAGCCGACCCCCTCTTGGGACTTGGAGCCATCCGTATACACTGGCACGGTTCCAGCGTGACACGATGTGTGCTCCAAAAAGGTCGAACGCAATACTCCCGGCGTGGTACAAGCTTTGGGAGCAGAGGCGTGGCGACAAATAGCCAAATGTGGTACCCTCCAGGGTGGCGTCCTGGGCAGAACCAAGGGCGCCACCGGCCCGAGAGCTATATCTACCTCTCGAAGGAGTTTCCTGGCCCTAAACCCAAAGGGCTTAGGGTATGACTGGCGTCTCTCGGCGGCATAGGCACCATCGAGATCAGCTGCGGAAGCAGTGAGAGCTGTTGGTGACTGAGGGAGGCACCGGGCTCGCGCGTACAGGCGGGCGATTCACTGCACGCGGCGCAGAGCGAGTGGCATCTCCCCAGCATCGACCAACAGGCTCTCAATGGGGGAAGTGCGGAAGGAACCGGTCGCAAGGCGAAGGCCGGTGTGGTGGATCGAATCTACCTTCCGCAATAAACGCTCGGCTGCGGATGCATAAAACTCGCATCCGTAGTCGAGCTTCGAACGAACAAAGGATCGATAAAAAAGTAAGGCAGTAGCCCTATCAGCGCTCCAAGCGCTGAACGTCACGGAACGGAGAATGTCCATGGCGCGGGTACAAGAGATCCTAAGGCTGCAAATATGAGCCTCCCAGGTGAGGCGTCGGTCGAATACAAGACCAAGGAAACGGTGCGACTCAACCACATCCAGGCGCAACCCATTAAGAAACAAATCTGGGTCGGGGTGAAGCCGCGGATGGCAGCACAAGTGCACCACCTTAGTCTTGGCCAAAGAAAACCGAAACCTGTGCGCTTCGGCATAGCGAGAGACGCGGTTCAATGCCTGTTGGAGTCGACGCTCCAGAGTTGGCATCTGGGCCGCGCCAAAAGAGATCGAAAGATCGTCCACGTAGAGCGTAGCGAGAACATCTTCCGGCAGCACCGAGGTGATGCCGTTGAAGCTCAGGGCAAAGAGTGTGACAATGAGGACACTTCCCTGCGGGATACCCTCTTCCTGCTCCTTTGGGCCGGAGAGGGCTTCCCCCACCCGTACGCGGAATCGACGATCTCGCAAAAATTCAGATATAAACATTGGGAGGCGTCCCCTCGCCCCCATCGTGTGGAGAGTCTCCATGATACCATATCGCCATGCGGTATCATAGGCCTTCTCCAGATCGAAAAACACCGTGGCGTAGTGCTGTCTACGAAGGAAAGCCTCGCAGACGGCATTTTCAAGTCGGAGCAGAGCATCCGACGTGGAGTGGAACTTGCGGAAGCCGCACTGTGCGGAAGACAGATGGCCTCCGCTGTCCAGGAAAAAGGCTAATCTAACATTTACCAATTTCTCCATCAACTTGCAAACGCAAGGGGTTAGAGAGATTAGGCGGAAACCGGTCGGAGTAGAGTGATCTCTCCCCGGTTTGCGAAAGGCGAGCACAGTAGCGATTCGCCAGGAGTCTGGGAGAAGACCTTCCACCCAGATCCTGTTGAACAAATCTAACAGAAAGGCCATGCCTCGCTCACCCAGGTGTCGAAGCATGGCGTACGGGACATCGTCCGGACCATGGGCGGTGTCCGCGCAAGAAGCGAGAGCGGAACGCAACTCACTCACAGTAAACTTGTCGTTGAAGGGTTCTCCGCCTCTGGAGGTAAAGTCCAGCCAGCGGCCTTCCGCGACATGACGACGTGCATTGAATGCTGGCGGAGCAGCATCACGGCTAGAGAATGCGGAAAAAGCGGTCGCTAAGGATTCCCCCACGGACGCGGGGTCCGAGATTGCAGTCCCATTCTCCTGGAGAACGGGAGGGTGGTCCTGCGAGAACTTGCCCCGAATCCTTTTGACTCGCTTCCACACCTCAGCTAAAGGGGTCTTCCCGTTAAGTGAAGACGCGTATGCCCGCCAAGAAGAGCGGCGGGCGTGCTTCGAAATATACCGGAACCTAGCCCAAGCCCGACGAAATTCAGCGACGGTGAAATGGTTCCGGCGGCGCTTATAGCGCATGTAGGCATAACGCTTCTTTTTGAGGGCCGTCTCACACTCGGCCGACCACCATGGGAGTGGTCGGCGTGCAAAACGGCTAGACGTCCTAGGAATAGTAGTCAGGCCCACGGCGATGAGGTTGCCGGAGAAGAACTCAACGGCCTCATCTACCGACCTAAACTCCTCGACTGAGATAGAGAATTCAGTCATTTCCTGAAATGCAGGCCACCGCGCCCGCGCCAAGCACCACCGAGGTGGTCTCTCAGGCGGCAGTTGCCCTGAAAATGATATTTGAATGGGAAAGTGATCACTACCATGGAGGTCATCGACCACCCCCCAATCAAAATCAGGCTGTGTATCCGAAGAGCACAAAGATAGGTCAAGGCAAGAAAATGAAGTGGTTCTCGGACAGTGATGCGTAAACTCATCCACGTTTAGGACACCCATCTCAAGCTCTTCGATCAGATCGGCAAAGACTTGTCCCTTGGGATTTATGGAGTAATCTCCCCAGAGAGGATGCCTGCCGTTCAGATCTCCAAACAAGAGATAGGGCCTCGGCAACCGTGCCACGACGCGGCGGAAGTCCCCCGCGTCGAAGTCAGCTGACGGTGGAATGTACGCAGAAATGATAGTGTATCTCCTATCCAGGTGCAGCTGCACAGCCACTGCCTGAAAGGAGGTATCTAAAGAGAAAGGAAGAACGGAGACATCATGCCGGGTGTAAACCGCGCATCCCCCAGCCCGGCCATCCCGCGGTGGTGGGGTCGCAAGACCCTTATACCCCGGAAGGGCAGGCAGGGGGCACGCGCCTAGCATGTTCTCCTGCAAAAAAAATAGCTAACGGGGAACGGGACGAGGCGAGCCTCCGCAGCTCCTCCCAGTTGGCCCGGAGTCCACGGCAATTCCTGGAGATGACAACTCCCATCCATCGGGTCCCCAGGTTGCGGATTGGGGGAAGGCCTCTAGATATAGAGGTTAGTTGCGAATAAACTGAATAAGCAGCCCCGGACAAAATCACGAGTCGCCCTTTGGCAAGGCGTAGCGCTCGGTAGCCACCCTATACCAGGGTTACGGTATGGGCAGGTGGAGCTCATAGTCTTGTGTGACAATCCACCTAGGAGAGGGACAACTCCGAACTCAAACCCGGGCAGGTGGAGCTCGAAGTCTTGGTTGACAATCCGCCTAGGAGAGGGATAACTCTGAATCCAAACCCTCCACTGTCTTGTGGATAGACACTTCAGTCAAAGGCTAAGGGACCTCCCTGACAGAAAGGTGTTCTCATGCATTGGATTGTGCCATAGCCTCTGTACCATGGTCTTCCACTCTCTTGTGTTTGAGATCCCTGCCTAAGGGTACATTTAGGCATACTTTCCTATTTTTCATTCCTCCTCTTGTTTTACTCAAATGGTGTGTAGGGCAGGCTTAATAGATGAGCAAAGAGGCTCTGATGGCTTTTCAAGAGGTTGCCTTGGTCTATTCTTTTCTTTTCTCTTTTCTTTATTCTTTTCATTCCAAAGTCATCATTACTGTCCTCCCTCAGTTGTTGTGGTGTCCTGAAGGGAATTTTGCCTTGCATGATGTGTCGGCTCCATCATGTTGACCAGTTTTTTTCCGACATATAATATTCAGTTAATGAAAGTTTTGCTATTGAATAATTTTGTACAAATTGTTGTTGTTGTTGTTGTACAAATTGTTATTTTTGTTGAAGATCTTGTTGCTAATATTATTTTTTTAATATCGATTTTAATTTTATCAGGAGATATTGAGCTCAACCCTGGACCTGGTCATCCTCGTCAGATAAAGTGTCGTCTACTCTATATTAATATTAGGGGCCTACATGCCAATATTAAAGACTTGACTGCTTCATCCAAGTCTCATGACATTTTACTCTGTTCAGAGACCCTGGTTTCAAATATGAGGCATGTCTCTGAACTACTTATACCAGGCTTCAAAAAACCAATTTTACTTAGGCGTGATGCCATTCCTAGGGCTAGAGGAATGGCAGTTTACATTAGGAATGGTTACTCTGCTTCAAAGACCTCCTATGCTTGTTCTTGCCATGAGATGCAAGTTATGAAAGTATGTGGTAAGCAAAATAATTTTTATCTTTTTTCTGTCTATCGCAATCCAGACTTAGATGATACTATTTTTGATTGTCTGCTCCTTGCCATGGCCAAGGTACAGGAAAATGACCGGAAAGCCTGCTTTGTATTTATGGGAGACCTCAATGCTCATCATAGGCAATGGCTGTCTTCTGTCTCCCCTACTGACTGTCATGGTATCAGGGCTTATGATTTTGCGTGTGAGTCGGGTTGTGAGCAAGTCATTAGGGAGCCTACCCATTCATCTGGGAACTGCCTTGACTTGGTTTTCACTGATTCCCCTGGAGTCGTTACAAGTGCTGTTGATCCTCCTGTGGGAACTTCTGACCACTGTGCAATTTCTATAACTATCTGTATTGAGCAATCTATTCCTAATATAGCTCATACAAGCAAAGTATTCATCAAATCTCAAGTAGACTGGTGCAATATATTAAATGATATCTCCCGGATCAACTGGCCACTAATATATAAGGAGGTTGAAGCAGTTCGTATTTTGAATGATAAAATTGTTTCAATTATTGATAGACATGTTCCATTCCGTATGATCAGATATCGCACTAAGGACAAAGCCTGGTTTAATGATGACTGTAAGAGGGCTCATATGCAGAAACAAGAAGCCTACAACCTGTGGAAGGGGAGTAGATCTGCCTTTCTATGGGATAATTATGTGCACTACAGAACAGCAGCTCAGAGGGTATATAATAATGCTGAAGTTGAATTCAATACTACCACAAAGGGAACTCTTCAGCGCACAGCAAATTCCCACAAATTCTGGACCACTCTCAAGTCTGCTCTTTTTGGGAATGATTCATCTATGCCACCCCTTCTTAAACCTGATGGTTCCATTACCCTTAGTCCTGAAGAAAAGGCAACACTGTTGGCTGATGTTTTTGATAATAAACAAAGTAATGAGAATCTAACTCTACCTGACACTTGTTTCCCTGAACCAAGGTTAAACAAGATTGCTTTCCGTTCAAGTGAAGTAAAACAGTTACTTCTTGATCTGGATGCTTATGGTGGTACTGACCCAAATGGTATATTCCCTTTATTCTTTAAGAAAACTGCAGAGTATTTGGCTCCCAAGCTTTCCGTTATTCTTCGGAAGCTGGCGAGGAGTGGTAGTTTTTGCGAATGTTGGAGAATTGGTAACATCACTCCACTATGTAAAAGTGCAAGTGGTAGTTTTAACCCTACTGAATATAGGCCCATTTCTATAACTCCTGTTCTATCTAAGATTTTTGAACGTTTACTAGCTAAACGTTTAAGTACATTTGCCGAGCTTAATCGTCTGTTTCCCTTTTTACAGTTTGGATTTCGTAAGGGTCTGAGCACTTGTGATGCACTTCTCACAGTCTCCACCATTGTCCAAAAATCATTAGACTCTGGTCAAGAAGTTCGTTTAGTTGGCCTGGATTTCAGTGCCGCATTTGACCGTGTCAATCATAAGGCCCTGATATTTAAGTTGAAGCAGTTGGGAGTAGGTGGTGTATTTTTAAATATTATTGAACAATTTTTAACAAATCGACATCAAAAGGTTTATGTTGACAATAATTTTAGTGATGAGAGAGAGGTGCTATCTGGTGTACCACAAGGCAGTGTTCTTGGTCCTCTACTGTTTATATTATATACCCATGATATGTGGTTTGGACTGGAAAATAGACTTATAGCCTATGCTGATGATGCTACTCTAATAGCCCCAGTCCCATCTCCTGAGTTGAGAGCATCGGTTGCAGAGTCTTTAAATAGAGATCTGGCTAAGATAAATGTTTGGTGCACTTCATGGGGCATGAAGTTAAATGCAAAGAAAACCCAGAGTATGATTGTTAGCAGATCCAGAACACTAGATCCTCCCCATCCAGATCTTTTAATAAATAACATTCCCATCTCCATATGTGATTCTTTTAAGTTGCTTGGAGTTATGCTTGACTCTAGGTTTACTTTTGAGAATCACATTCGATCTATTTCCTCCTCTATTGCTCAAAAAATTGGCATTTTGAGGAAATCTTACAAAGTATTTGGAGAGCAGACTGTTCTTAAAAATTGTTTTAATGCTTTTATTCTTCCGTGTTTTGAATATTGCGCCCCTGTTTGGAGTTCGGCAGCCAACTCTTATCTTAATTTATTAGATAAAAATTTGAGAGCAATAAAATTTTTAATTCCTGACCTCAAAGTTGATCTGTGGCACAGGCGAGCAATAAGCTCCTTATGCATCTTATATAAAATTTTTAACAATGCAGATCATCCACTGCATCACGATCTGCCCAATTTATATGCCCCTCAACGAGTTACCAGAGGTGTACTAAATGCCAATAGTAGGGCCTTTACGCCTATGAGATTCAACACAACACAGTTTTCAAGAAGTTTCATTCCTAACACAACTAAACTGTGGAATGAACTTCCTAGTGTTGTTGTTGAGTCCTTGGAACTTCAGAAATTTAAAGTGGGTGCTAATACATTTTTAATTAACAGAAACTTATAACTTTAATATTTTATTCATTATCCACACATATATAATATTATAATATTTTTAACATTATAGCATTTAATTTATTTTTTTTTTGATTTTCTATTTATTTATTATGTTTTTCTTAATCTTTGTTTCGTTTTTTCCATACCAGGTTTCTTTCCCCGCTGGGGCCCTTGGGCTTATAGCTATTTGCTCTTCCAGTTGGGGTTGTGGCTTGGAACTTTAATAATAATAATAATAATATGCCCTCCAGGCCTAGCTAGGAGGAGACGCGGGGGCCCTCATCGAATTGAAGACCCTCACGGGAATGGCCGTACGCTTCCCGGGGGCAGAACCCCGGGCGCTGTTGGCCGGACAAAGCGATGTCGCCTTCGAGGACTTATTGGGGGAGGTTGGGCTCGCCATGCGAGTCTTTTCCTCCCTCCGCCTCGAAACCTTAGGCGGGCGCTGCGGCTTCGGAGGCGGGGGCCCCTCTTTTCGAGGAACCACCGTCTCCGAGCCACTCGCTCCACCTCGGGGCGTGGGCGAAGGAGCTGAAGCTCCTTTGTTGCTGTTCTCCTTTCGGGGGACAGCTTTAGGAACCCCCGAAGATGGCCTAGCGACCATCTTCAGGGGTGTTGCCTCCTGTGAGTCTAACGACTCTGTGGAGGCGCGTGGCCGTTTCGCCTTGCGGGAAACGGTCACGCTGGGGGAAGAGGGGGGAGCCCTGGTTTTAGCCGGGGCTGGGTATGAACCCTTTTTGCAATCAGCTTTACCAGGGGAGCGCCCGGGTTGGTAGAGCCCGCAGAAGGGCTCCGAATGGGCGCGGAAACAACCGTGCTCGTTAGCCTGGATGGGCCAGGAGCAGAGGGTGCCTTTCTAATTACTGAGGCATATGACGTCCCAGGCAGAGCCGGGCGCGCCAGGACCAAGTCCTTAGCCTCGCGGAATGAGAGTCTATCCTGGGTCTGAAACGGCCAGGATTTCTTTCTCCAGGAGATATGCACCACATTGCTTCGAGAAGCAGGGTGCGGCTCTCCGAAATTGACACACTTGGCCACACACGATTTGGACTTATCGTGTGCGACCTTGGAGCAATTTACACAGACTTCGGGTGCCCCCTACTTTGCACGTCTACATGAGCGATTCGTATGGCCGAAGCGGTGACAGTAATAACACCGCCGCGGCAGTGGCACGAATGCCTTCACGCGGTAGCGGTACCAACCGGCACGCACCGACTCCAGGAGCTTGTCACAGTCGAACGTGACGAAGAGTGTAGGGGTGGGTCTCGAAGCCCCTCCCTGTTTTCTCATCACACGTTCGACCTTGACCGCCCCATGGTCGGCCAGCTCTAGGGTGATGTCCTCAATGGAGTAACAACAACAAGGAGTAACAACAAGGAAAGAAGGTACCCTAGGAGACCTTATGGTCCATTCAAAGAGGGTACCATTGGACTTGCAATCGAGCGGGCACATGGCTGCTCAATTGTTTTGCGTCGATAAAGGGCCACTTTTCAAGACCTTGTCTAGTCTTGACTTGAACTGGTCAACAGATTCACTGTTGACAACTTCCACTGGAAGTGCGTTCCACATACCGCAGATAATGTAAGTGAAAAAATTTCCACACAGATTGCGGTTGTAACGCTTCAGTTCAAGTTTGAAGCCGTGATTGCGCGTTCTGTTCTCACTCAGTGTGAAAATATCCCGGTAGTCAACATTGTCGAACCCTCGAAGTATTTTGAAAACTTCGATGAGCTGACCACGCAGTCTACGGGTTTCCAGCGAGAACAGATCTAATTCCCTTAGTCTATCCTCATAACTTTTATGTCGGATAGAGGAATCAGCTTGGTTGCCCTGGCTTGTACGCGTTCCAATCTCGCGATGTCCTTTCGCAATGAAGGACTCCAAAATTGTACGGCATACTCCAGGTGCGGTCGGACAAGTGAGTTGTACAGGCACAGTACAATCTCCTGGTTCCGATAACCAAACTGGCGCTTAATATAGACTAGCATCCTTTGGGCCTTTTTCTCCGCCTCAATGCACTATTTCGAGAACTTGAGGTCACTAGTGATTGTTACACCCAAGTCCTTCTCAGTGTCACTCGATTCAAGAGCAGTGCCCTTAAGGATATACTGAGATTGGGGGTTTCTGTGGCCGATATGCATCACTTTGCATTTGCCCACGTTAAAAGGCATTTGCCACGTGTCCGACCACTCCCCAACGAGTTCCCTCGCATAAACTACTTCTTTCACAAAGTTCATGGTAGAGTGCGGCGTCACACTCACCGGGGTGCCATGAAGTGTCCGAAGAGCACTTATCTTGGCCGCCTCGGCGGGATTCGCCGCATTCGCCAGAAGGCTCCCGTCCGAGAAACAGGTCACCTTCGGCTCTCTACCAATTGCACTAGCTAATCCTCTCCTCTGATGGATCATGTTGCCCTTGGACAACATGGTGCCATCAGTGGAGCGAATAACGAGGAAGCGTTTGAAGCCAGCGGGCTCGAAAATGCCAGGTAACCTCTGAATCAGGGGCCCCGATGTCATCGAGGCTCCGCCCTGTGCACTCTTGGTGTTAGTCTTGGTCAGGGGCTCCGCACACGAGGGGGTAGAGGGGCCGGATGTGCCGATCTTGGCTTGGTCGCCTACCAAAGTGGCAGCAGACCCATCCGTCCCCACAGCCCCCGCGGATGGAGAGGAGCCCCGAGTCTTCTTCGTCTTTTTCTTTTTTGGAGAGGAGGGCGGGGAATGAACCCGCTTCTCACCTCCGCCGGCAGAAGCCCCTAGGCCAGATGGACCGGCCTCAGCCAGGTCCCTCTCCGAAATGGAGAAGGTCCTGGTAGTCGTAGGGGCACCTGTCGGAGGAGATCCCTCCCCTCCTTGTACTGCCTCGGAGCCCTCAGCCGTTTGAGGAGGACCCTGCATAGGGGCGGATTCGGGTTCGGTGCTTGCCGCCGAGCCCGAATTCCCCCCCATGGAAGGCCCTACCGTCTGAGGCTGGGTCTTCTCAAGGACCATGTCTATCACAGGAGGGGCCTCCAGTTGGCCATCCCCTCCCAGGACATCGCAGGTCCCCTTGGCAGTGTCGCCAGTCTTGTGTGGGGAGGCACAGGCCTTGACCCCAGCAAGGTTTAAAATTCTTGCCAGCAGGTCTTTTGAGGGAAGCGACCGAAGGGGCCTGGCTTCCCTCTCCCCCCTAAGGGGGTTTGCCCTACCGAGCCGCTTGCACGAGGGGCGGTCGGCAATGGGCTGCCTGCTGGCTTTCTTGGCAGTGCCCTTAGAAAGCAAAGGAGGGACTGCCGCTGGAGATAGGGAGGTGCCCGAAAGCACCTCCAGAGAAGGGGATGAGGGGGAGTCCCCTACACCCGTAGGCGTAGGAGAGGAGTAAGCCTCCTCTCCGATTAAAGAAGTATGGAGGGTCCCCTGCGCAAGCACAAGGGGGGGTACCTCCATTTTCTCGGTGGAGCTGCCCGAGGGCGGCTCCGTTGATTTTCTTGGGGAAGTTGGGGGTTGGGTTTTTTTGGGGGGTTTTGTCATTAATGGGCAGGGTGACCCTCTTTTTAATACGGGACGCAATAGCTCATCACCTCTCGCAGTTGCCCGCACTGCGAGAGGTGCTTACAAGCCCGGCAGAGCCAGGCGCCGCCATTCGGGACCACCCCTCCCGCCTGGTGGCCTGGCAGTCCATCAGGATGGCGGCTCCACCTTGGACACGGCGTAAAATTGATAGAATGTGAAGAGGAGAGGAAAGGGGATGTGAGGAAGGTATGGGTGGGGATGAAGCAGGTTGTTAAAAAAAACCCATCCCGAACCGGAGCTAAGGGGTTAGGGAACAATGTCCCCTCTCCCCCCAGCCCCGATCCGGGGTGGTTGGCTTGAGAAGAAGGTCAGCATCTACCCTGTGAAATTAGAGGCTGACCAGAGAAAGTTGTGGGAGAGGTTGTATGAAAAGCGACGAGGTAGGGGAGAAATCGGGCTATCTGAAGGAAGGAAGAGAGGCTAAGCTGGGGCCGGACGGAGCGCTGGATCCCGTCAGCACGGCGGCCAGGATGGCAAATCGCCGCGCCCCTTACGGGGTAGCGTAGCAAGAACATCGTCTGGCAGCACCGGGGTAATGCCGTTGATGCTCAAGGCAAAGAGTGTAACACTGAGGAGACTTCCCTGTGGGACACCCTCTCCCTGCTCAATTAGGCAGGAGAGGGCTTCCCCCACCCTTACGCGGACTCAGGGATTTCGCAAAAATTCAGATATAAACATTGGGAGGCGTCCCCTCGCCCCTATCGTGTGGAGAGTCTCCATGATACCGTATCATCATGCGGTATCATAAGCCCTCTCCAGATCGAAAAACACCGTGGCGAAGTGCTGTCTACGAAGGAAGGCCTCGCAGACAGCATTTTCCAGTCGAAGCAGAGCATCCGATGTGGAATGGAACTTGCGGAAGCCCTACTGTGCAGAACACAAATGGCCTCCGCTGTGCAGAAAAAAGGCTAATCTAGCATTTACCAATTTCTCTATCAACTTGCACACGCAGGAGGTTAGAGAAATTGGACGGAAACTTGCCGGGGTAGAATGATCTCTCTCCAGTTTGCGAAAAGCTAGCACAATAGCGATTCGCCAGGAGTCTGGGAGGTTACCCTCTACCCAGATCCTGTTGAACAAATCTAACAGAAAGGCCATATCTCGTTGACCCAGGTGTCGAAGCATGGCGTACGGGACATCGTCGGGACCATAGGCGGTGTCCAGGCACGAAGCAAGAGTAGAACGCAACCTAACACAGGAAACTTGTCATTGAAGGGTTTTCCGCTCCGGAAGTAAAGTCCAGCCGGAGGCCTTCCGCTACATCACGAAGTGCATTGAATGCTGGCGGAGCAGCATCCCGGCTAGAGAATGCATGCGCGGGGTCCGAGATTGCGGTCCCATTCTCCTGGAGAACGGGAGGGAGATCCTGCGAGAACTTGCCTCGAATCTTTTTGACTCGCTTCCACACCTCTGCTAGAAGGGTCTTCCCGTAAAGAGACGTATGCAGCCAAGAAGAGCAGAGGGCGTGCTTCGAAATATACCGGAACCTAGCCTTAGCTCGACGAAATTCACTGACAGTGAAATCGTTCGGGCGGCGCTTATAGCGCATGTAGGCATAACACTTCTGTTTGAGCGCCGTCTCACACTCGGCCAACCACCACGGGAGTGGTCGGCGTGCAAAACGGCCAGATGTTCTGGGAATAGTAGTCAGGCCCGCGGCGATGAGGTTGCCGGAGAAGAACTCAACGGCCTCATCTACCGACCAAAACTCTTCGACTGAGATAGGGAATTCAGTTATATCCTGAAATGCAGGCCACCGCGCCCGCGCCAAGCATCACCGAGGTGGGCTCTCAAGCGGCAGAGGCCCAGAAAATGATATTTGAATGGAAAAGTGATCACTACCATGGAGGTCATCGACCACCCCTCAATCAAAATCAGGTTGTGCATCACCAGAGCATAGAAATAGATCAAGTCAAGAAAATGAAGCGGTTCTATGGGAGTGATACGTAAACTCATCCACATTTAGGACACCTATCTCAAGCTCTTTGATCAGATCGGTAAGGATTTGTCCCCTAGGATTTATTGAGTAGTCTCCCCAGAGAAGATGTCTGCCATTCAGATCTCCAAGCAAGAGAAAGGGCCTCGGCAACCGTGCCACCACGAGGCGGCAGTTTCCCGCGTTGAAATCAGCTAACGGTGGAATATACGCAGAAATAACAGTATACCTCCTATCCATGTGAAGCTGCACAGCAACTGCCTGAAAGGAGGTATCTACAGTGAAAAGAAGAACGGAGACATCATGCCAGGTTTAAACTGCGCATCCCCCAACCCAGCCCCAATCCCGTGGTAGTGGGCTCGCAAGATCCTTATACCCCGGGAGGGCAGCAAGGCGACACGCACCTAACATGGTCTGCTGCAGGAAAATAGCTAACGGGGAATGGGACGAGACGAGCCTTCGCAGCTCCTCCCAGATGGCCAGGAGTGCACGGCAATTCCATTGAAGGAATATGCCCTCCAGGCCTAGCTCGGAGGAGACGCGGGGACACTCTTCGAACAGAAGACCCTCACGGGAATGGCCGTACGCTTCCCGGAGACATAACCCCGGGCGCTGTTGGTCGGACAATGCGCTGAAGGCGCTGTCGCCTTCGAGGACTTATTGGGGGATGTTGGGCTCACCATGCGAGTCTTTTTCTCCCTCCGCCTCGAAACCTTAGGCGCGCGGTGCGGCTTCGGAAGCGGGGGGCCCTCTTTTCAAGGATCCACCGTCTCCAAGCCACCCAGCCTACCACTAGGCGTGGGCGAAGGAGCTGAAGCTCCTTTGTTGCTGTCCTTCTTTCGGGGGACAGCTTTAGGAACCCCGGAAGATGGCCTGGCGACCAACTTCAGGGGTGTTGCCTCCTGTGAGTCTAACGACTCGGTGGAGGCGCGTGGCCGTTTCGCCTTACGGAAAATGGTCACGCTGGGAAAAGGAGGGGGAGCCCTGGTTTTAGCCGGGGCTGGGTGTGAATCCTTTGTGCCACCAGCTTTACCAGGGGAGCGCCCGGGTTGAGTAGAACCCGCAGAAGGGCTCCGAATGGGCGCGGAAACAACCATGCTCGTTGGCCTGGATGGGCCAGGAGCAGAGGGTGTCTTTCTAATTATTGAGGCATAAGACGTCCCAGGCAGAGCCGGGCGCGCCAGGACCATGTCCTTAGCCGAGAGGAATGAGAGACGATCCTGAGCCAGAACGGCTAGGATTTCTTCAAAGAGATATGCACCACATTACTTCGAAGAAGCGTGGTGCGCTCTCCGCAATTGACCACACACGATTTGGACTTATCGTGTGCGGCCTTGGAGCAATTTACACAGACTTCGGGTGACCCCGATTTTGCACGTCTACATGAGCGATTCGTATGGCCGAACAGGTGACAGTCATAGCACCTCCGCGGCAGTGGCACGAATGCCTTCACGCGGTAGCGGAACCAACCTGCACGCACCGACTCAGGGAGCTTGTCACAGTCGAACTGGACGAAGAGTGTAGGGTTGGGTTTCGAGCCCCCTCCCTGTTTTCTCATCATATGCTCGACCTTGACTGCCCCAGGGTCGGCCAACTCTAGAGTTATATCCTCTATGGAGTAGTCAACGAGTTCCCTCGCATAAACTACTCCTTTCAAGAAGTTCATGATAGAGTGCGGCACTTATCTTGGCCGCCTCGGAGGGATCCGCCGCATTCGCTAGAAGGCTCCCGTCTGAGAAACGGGTCACCTTCGGCTCTCTACAAATTACACTAGCCAATGCTCTCCTCTGATGGATCATGTTGCTCTTGGCCAACATACTGCCATCAGTGGAGCGAATAACGAGGAAGCGTTTGAAGCCAGCGGGCTCGAAAATGCTAGGTAATCTCTCAATGAGGGGTCCCGATGTTATCGAGGCTCCGCCATGTGCACTTTTGGTCTTAGTCATTGTCAGGGGCTCCGCACCCGGGCGGGGGGCAGAGCGGCTGGATGTGCCGATCTTGGCTTGGTCACTTACCAAAGTGGCAGCAGACCCATGCATCCCCACAGCCCCGGCGGATGGAGAAGAGCCCTAAGTCTTCTTAGTCTTTTTCTTTTTAGGAGAGGATGGCTGGAAATGAACCCTCTTCTCCACTCCGCCGGCAGGAGACCCCAGGCCAGATGGACCGGCCTCAGCAAGGTCTTTCTCCGAGATGGAGAAGGTCCTGGCAGTAGTAGGGAAACCGGTCGGAGGAGGAGATCTCTCTTCTCCTTGTACTGCCTTGGAAACCCTAGCTGTTTGAGGAGGACCTTGCATAGGAGCGGACTCGAGTTCGGTGCTTGGCGCCGAGCCCGGATTCGCTTCCCTGGAAGGCCCTACAGTCTGAGGCTGGGTTGCCTCAAGGACCATGTCTATCTCAGGTGGGGCCTCCATTTGATCATCTCCCCCAGGACATCACAAGTCCTATTGGCAGCAGTGTCATTAGTCTTGTCTTGGGAGGCACAGGCCTTGACCCCCGCTAGGTTTAGTATACTAGATAGCAGGTCTTTTGTGGGAAGCGACCATAGGGGCATGGCTTCCTTCTCCCCCTTAAGGGGGTTCGCCCTACCGAGCCGCTTCAATGGGAAGCGATCAGCTATGGGCTGTCTGTTGGCTTTCTTGGCAGTCCCCTTGGAAAGTAAAAGGGGGACTGCCGCTGGAAAGAGGGAGGGGTGCCCGAAGGCACCTCCAGACAACGAGGTAAGGTGGTCCCCTACACCCGTAGGTGAAGTGTAGGAGTAAGCCTCCTCTCCGGTTAGAGAAATTTGGAGGGTCCCCTGCGAGAGCACGGGACGGGGGGGAGGGACCATCAATTTTTTTCTGTGGAACTGCCCGAAGGCGGCTCCGTTGATTGTGAGGGGGAAAGGGAAAGTTTTTATTTTTTAAATTTGCATCATTGGGCACGGTGACCCTAATTTTCTCATGGGATGCACAAGCTCATCAACCCCCGCAGTAGACCGCCCTGCAAAGGGTGCGTACATGCCTGGCAGAACCAGGTGCCGCCATTCAAGGCCACCCCTCCCGCCTGCTGGCCTGGCAGTCCCTCAGCATGGTGGCTCCACCTTCGACAGAGCGTAAAATGTAGTGTTTGAAAATAGAAAGGAAGAGGAGGTGGGGATAAAGCAGGTTATTTAAAAACCCACCATCCAAAATGGAGCTCAGGGGTTAGGGATCATTGTCCCCTCCCCCCTCAGCCCCGATCCGGAATAGCTGGCTGAGAAGAAGGTCAGCATCTACCCTGTGAAATTAAAGGCTGACCAGAGAAAGTTGTGGGAGAGGTTGTATGAAAAGCGAGGAAACAGGGGGCAAACACAAGTGTCTGAAGGAAGGAGAAGAGGCTAAGCTGGGGTCGGACGGGGTGCTGAGTCCCGTCAGCACAGCGGCCAGGATGGCAAATAGCCGCGCCCCTTACGGGGGCAATAAAGCGCAGGGGAGCGCTCCATCAAGTGCCGGTGTGTCCCGCAAGTGTGTCCAAGTCGGAGACGAACATAGCACCCCATCTCTATGAAGGCCCATTTCAGCGTGGCAACAATGAGAGGTGTCTTTGTGCTTGATAGAAAAAAAAAGGTGGAAGGGAGTGGGTAGTTATTTAGAGGGATTGTGGAAAATCGGTTGATGACTATTATTTATTTAAAACTTCCAACTATTTTCTCTCAAGATGAGGGCAACGCGGATTAAGGTCACTAAAATTACCCACCTGCCCCTTTTTGCCCCCATTAAGAACAAAGCTACCCATCTATTTGGGGGGCGCACTAGCAACCACCACCAGGGTGGTGAGGGAAGGTTCGCAAAGTAAGTGAAAATGTGTGAAAGGTCTAAAGCCCAAGAATTCCAAAGTGGCGACTACTTGGTGTGACAAAACAAGTAGGGTGACCAACTCTAGAACATGTACCCAAACTACACAAGGCAGATAATCCGGCGGGTTTTAGAGTGGGGTGGGCAAAAAATCCCCCAGATGCCAGCTGAAGCATGTGTGCCCATGCTACAACCAATACCTAGGGGCACCTCAATAAGTAATAGATTCCCGTTAATATGGATGACCCATTACTCTTATTTCCTACAAAACATCCCAAATTTTAATTCTTTCTTCGTAAACTAAAAAGAAAGTGCTCATCCTCATGACGACAGAATGGGCGTTCTGATGTTCCAATGAAATAGGGATCGAAAAGAATAAAGCAGGATTGCCTGCTACAGGCGCTGGCTAAATCATAGCATTCAACTCAAAGCGTCAGCGTCATGCAACCAGAGCCTGGGGGTGAAGATGGTCTCGGTTGCCCCAATGCGTTCATCCCGAGTCATGGGCTAGAAGTAGGCCTGATAGAGATCTCACGATCATGTGACATGCCTCTTTCTTACACATTCACTCAAATAACTTCTTGTATGATAAATTTGCTGCAACTCACTTTACTACATTGATGCACCGATTTTCAGACGCCCAAACAAGGGGAGTCCAGCCCCCTTCATCTTGAATATTGATTGCGTGACGAGAGAGACGACCAGAGTCCAGAATGTGTTTGCAGGCAACGTAATTCCCAGACTTGGCAGCGAGATGTAAGCACGTCATTCCATCTTGAGTCTGAGAAGGAAACAACATTTACAGGCAGGTATACAGATCAAAATAAACAAACATTACAATAATAGCGTGAACAGATATACTCAGGCAATGCATACAGTAATACAGATTTGTTGCAATCAACACCTATCTTTTCAACCCTATCCAAGAATTCATTTAACAAAATAAAACAAATGATGAAACTGAAGCGAGCATTTTCACTCGTTGGAGAAGTAGAAAGAAATGGAAATAAGGAAAAAGAAAAGCAATAGTGAAAAAGGTTAAGGATGCAACATAAAAACTCGTCAACACTTACTAATGGGGCAGCTTCCAGGTGCAAGTTCGAACATAGACAAACTTAAGTTGCTTTGGGAAACAGAAAATGAGATTGAATCGTTGCGATGTAATGCAACCAGCTCGTCTGTGAATACAGCGTCTGTTAGAGCCCCGCTGGTGTGGAAGTAGATCCCTTCTTCGGAATTGGAGCTATCAGTATATACTGACACGGCTCCGGCGTGACGCGGCGTATGCTCGAAGAAATTCGAACACAGTACTCCCGGTGTTGTAAAACTGGGAGTAGAGGGATAGCGGTACCCTCCAGGGTGGCGTCCTGGGAAGAGCCAGAGGTGCCACCAGCCCAAGAGCTACATCGGTGCTGAGGGAGCAGTGTCATTGCCTAAACCCAAAAGGCTTTGGGTATCTCATAAGTGACATAGGTACAGTCTAGATTAGCCACGAATGAAATCAGAGCCATAAACGACGGAGGGAGACATAATGTCGTAAAGCAAGCGGCATATGCCCAGCAATGACAAAGAGGCCCTGTGGAAGATACCATGCGCCAAACATAAACTAGTGTGGTGGATAGAGTCCACTTCCACAAAACACACGCACGACTATAACTCGTCTCGCTTAGAAAGAACAAAGCAGCGGTAAAAAAAATAGAAGTAGCCCTATTAGCACCCCATGTACCTAAACGCCACAGAATGAAGAATGTTCATGGCGCGGGTAGAAGAGACCCTAAGGTTGCGAATATGCCCTTCCAAGGTGAGGCATCAGTCAAAAACAAGACCAATGAAATGGTACGACTCACATCGAAGCGAGCCCCATTTAGTAACAAGTTCATGTCAAGATGGCCGTGGATGGCGACAGATCACCCACTTAGTCTTGGCCAAAGAAAACTGAAGCCTGTGCACTTGGGTAAAGCGAGATACGAGGTTCAGAGCCTGTTCGACTCAATCGACACTTCAGGGTAAGCATCTGAGCAGCACCAACACCGACATGATACCGTTAATCAAGGCGAAGAGAATGACAATTCTATGCAGGATGCCCTCGTCCTGTCCTACTGGACTGGAAATAGCTCCCTCTTATACTTGGAATTGACAATTTTGCAGAAACTCAGGCATGAAAATTGCGAGGCGTCCCTTAGGATACCATATCGCCATGCCGTGCCGTACGCTTGCTCGAGATCAAAGAACACCGAGAAGTACTGTCCACGAAGGAAGGCTTCGCAGAGAGAATTTTCAAGCCGGGTGCCCCGAGTATGGGAAGTGAGGTGGAACTTGCAAAAGCCGCAGTGTGAGGGAGACAGATGATGATAACCTCTGTCTGAAGATATTCCATACGCCATGATTCAACGGCTGGATGAACGAGGCATGACCTTTCAGCTAGCTTTGATAGACAGGATTTGGATAGAGGGTACCTTACCAGATTCCTGGTGAATCGCTACCGTGCTTGCTTTTTCGCCTGCCAAAGAAAGATCACACTAACCTAGCTGGTTTCCGTCTGTTATGTCAACTTATTTTCTGGGCAGTGGAGGTCACCTGTCTGCAGCACAGTGCGGCTTTCGCATCGGATGCTCTTCTCAGGCTGGAACTATCTGCGAGGCTTTCTTCGTAGACAGCACTTCGCCATATTTTTGGATTTAGAGAAGGCCTAAGTAACCGTGTGGAGTTACTGTATCTTGGAGACCTTCCGGATGCAATGTCAAAATATACTGACAAGGTAAATCGGGACCAATGGCACTTTTCCCCTCGGGCAAGGCAGACAAACGATCATAAGGTCGCCCATATCACACCTTCGCCAAAGAACAAAAGGGGTAACACATGCAAACAAGGTTGTTATCACAAGTCAGTCCGATCAAAGTGGAAAAAGAGATGCTGAACAAAAAAAAGGGAGAGGGGAGAGCAAGGCCCTAAAAAAGGACAGAAGAAGTGAAGGTAGATGGGGAAAGTAAGAGAACATAAATAACATTAAATAAGATAAATGCATAAAAGACCCTAGATAAAATCAAGAGAAAGAAGGAATGGGAAATGATCAAATTCCACATTGTGCCCCTCAATGAAGCAAGAATTGAGCCTACTTGCCACTAGAAGGAAGGCGCCTTCCAAATAAGTCCTGAAACAACTTAAGCTGGGCAAGGGGCAGATACCGTTTACCTTAATCCGATAGCTTTGGGGAAATCCAGTGACCATTGAAGAAAACACTTAACAGGAAATCCCTGGTAAAGAAATTAAGTCGCAGGAATGTAAACTAGTCCCCAAGTCAACCAGAACTCCACCTAAGAACGCTATAGTGAGGAAGGAAATTCATAAACACCGACCTTTGCATTGAGATTGACACCAGCGTGGATGAGGTAGCTGACAATATCGTTATGGCTCTTCATGATGGCGATCATGAGCGGAGTCTGGAGCTGGGAGTCGGTAAAATCCAGGGCTGCACCTGCAGTCACTAGGATGTGGATAGCAGGGAGGCAGCCGTGAGTGGAAGCGGTGTGAAGACCACACTGATTCCCGTACTCTCGCACCTTAGCATTTGGACTTACACCATTAACTGGAAAAGTGGGCAATTAAATGATAAAATGATTTTATCCGCTAGTTATTAAATAGAAAAAAATAGGCAAAAAAAAAACATTATTTTTTTTAGGAGCCCATCTGGCGACTGCCTACTTGGGCATAAGTCGCCGTACTCGATACAGCCTATTGCTAGGCTATATTAAAAACAAATAATGATAAAAAAGGACAAATGATTAAAAAAATTAAAAAAACAAAAAGACAGGAAGGCAGCGCACTTCGACGTCGGGGGAAGGCCCGCCTCCTCCAAAAATTCGTATAGGCCACAAATCTGTGTGCATGAATCCGTCCCTAGTACAAGGGACAAGCGGTAGCGACACCGCTCCTCCCAGTACCGAGACAGGTAACGTGCTCGGTCACTCAGACTGGGACATTCAACAAGAATGTACCGAACAGTCTGGGGGACAACGCAGTCTTCACAGTAGGGCGCAGGCGAGAGCTTTATCAAGTGGCGGTGTGTCCAATAGTACCTAACTTTAAGTTTCCCTCGACCGTCTCCCATCTTCTTTGCCAAGCTACCCGGAGGGCAGCCCGTATTCCTGCCATGTAATTAATTGGTGTGGGCAAAAAACACACAACCAGAGCAATTGCATAAAAGTTATGATAAAGGTGTGATAAGTAATGAAATTGACTGAAATTAAAATGTGTATAAGTAGAGGCCAAAAAGTTATAAAAGGAATATGGAAAGAAATACTTTGTCGCCCCAGCTCTCTTCAGTCAAACTCAGCAGCACTCGGGAAAGGAGCCAAGGCATGTGGTCACTTCCAGTCTTTTTAAAGATATATTGAAAGTGGGTCTGAGATGGCAAATATGAGAGTCAGTGTTTTCAAGTTCTCAGGTTGCTGGAAGTTGCAGTGGGCCAGTTGGATATATACGAGTATATATATATATATATATATATATATATATATATATATATATATATATATATATATATATATATATATATATATATATATATATATATATATATATTATTGTAAGGGAGGGTGGTGCTCTAATAGTAGACGTGCCAATAAAACTGGCTCGTGATCTAAGGTTGCTTCAGATTAGCGAATAAGGGAGGAAGGGAGGGGGGCTTTTAGATAGGGCGTTTCGCGGGTGAGTTTGAAGCACAATGCTGCTAGAGTTGGTGTGTTTTCTAGTGTTCTGATTCAGTAGAGTTTGGGGAGATTAATTAACAATTCACTGTAGTAGGGGATAAGGGTGATTTAAGGGGTTTAGAGGGTTTCTGGCATACACTACTACTTTTACCAAGTTCGGTCAAAGTAGAATTGAGTCTCACATATGTAGGTGTGCCATCTAATGTTCGAAAACCATTGTTTGGTACTCTGGGCAGGGTTAGTTAGATACATTGACCAGGAGGGTTCCATGTGAAAATCGAGACCCCTCTGATTCCCCACCAAAATCCCTAGCTAAACATCGACTCTGACGGAGCATGTGCCCAATGGACAATCGCGTTATATAGGTAGAACTGATGAATCGGAAACTCTTGAAGCCGACGGGCTCAGAGACGCGAGGCCCCTTCTCAATGAGCGTCCACCGGGTATTTAAGGCTCAACTCACTTCGACTTATTGAATTTGGAGAAGAAGGGCGATCTTCACCCTTCTCTCCCCTGAGGGAGCTCAAATGCCAGATGGAACCGCCCATTCCCGAAGCCCACCGGGAACGACGAGAGCCCTTGATCTTAATCAGTTTCTTGGGGGGTGGGCGACCTAGTCTCAAACAAGACCCTGCCCGGGAGTGAAAAAGGGCAATCCCAGTCCCATTTTCGTGGTTCATACTCATAGGAGGCTTAAATCGGAGCACCCCCCTTCGTAGTGTCGTGTACCCGATCTGCGACGACGCCATTAGATTACATACTGCCGCCATCTATTTATGAGGCACCCCCAGAGCATTGGCGCGCCAGAAACAAAACGGAACTTAGGGAAGCAGGGGCATCGACTCAAAAATTGGGAGCGGGATCCCGGGAGGCCTGCCACCGCAAGTCCGTCTGAGGATATCCTAAGTGGCTTCGAGAGTGGAGGAACCTTCCCCTGCCCTTCGTTTTATTAGGCGAGGCTGTCTCTACATTAGAGAGGGAGCTGCTTGATGGCGGCTCTCAGAGATGAAGGGGTTAAGGAGTGATAAAGGGGAAGATCCATTACAAGATTCAAGTGTAGTATATCACTTCCCAGTGGTCCTTTCAATGGTTCTTTCACCATTAGCCATTAGCTCAGTATAGAAAACTTCTGATTGGGCGTAAAAGACAAATAACTGAAGGATTTATAGGGGATGTACAAGTGAGGTAAAGCAGGTAGGGTGGGGGTGGGTGGGGGGATCGAATAGTAGATTCAGCATTTGCACTGAAAGAGCTGAAAAAACAAGGGATAAGAGATGTAAAGAGTATGGTGAGTTCATGGATCTCAAGAATTTTTTGGAACATGTAGAGAAGCATTATGCCAAGTGCTAAGAATGTATCGAGTGTTAGACTGACTAGTGGATGGTTGTGAATAGTATTTACGCTGGAAGTAAGGCATATATTAAGGTGGAGGATAACAGCAGTGAGTAGTTTGACACATGTAGGGTTGGTATACAATGTTTTGTGAAGTTGCCATGGTTGTTTAATATCTTTATGGATGGAAGAAAGAGAATTTGGTAGGGGTAACGATATGAGCTCATTTAAGATGCCTTTTATTTCTCACTGGAGACCTACTGATTAATGTGGAATCCGAACCATAGGTATCTACACTGTATGACAGTAGCGGTGAAGGCGGCCCCGAAAAGGACTCAATACAGCAGCAGCAAGTTGCCACCCCTGGTGTGGCTTAACTTCGCTGTAATCGGAAACCGTTTCCAATCGAGTCTATTTATATGGGAGTACTGAGACATGTATGGTAATGAGGGAAAGGGGGGGATTATTGAGGAATAGTGAGGGATGGTTGTTAATATATGCTGAAGACCTGTTGTTGCTGGCTAAGAGAGAGAGAGGGATTTGGGATGTTAACTGTAGCTATTAACAGGTTGTGGAAGGGGAGTAGAATAAGTGAATGTAGAAAAAAAAGTTAGGTAAAGGTATTTCGTGGTGAGAATAGGGTGGGGTGTGATATCCGAGTGTGTGGTGTACCCCTTAAACAACTAGAGTTTTTTAAGTAGGATGCATTAAGTGATGGACTGTTAGCATAGGAGGGGTGGGGGGGATATAACATTCTCCAGCATGCAACAGCCTCCCTCCACTCTAACTTGGTCCCCCTCAGGACAGCCTCAGAGAGAGCGAGGCTCCCACATAGTAATGTTGATGGAGGGTCCTTCCCTTAATCTCCCTTGGGGTCTGAGGGAGCAGAGGTCATCTGCCCCTGGGCAGCTATTAACAACAACATAAGTGATACAGATGCAACAGATTGTAACCACAAGGTTTTACACGGTAGAAAAAGCGTCCGGCGCAATTAGAGCGTTAGTGAATGATATGAGTGTGTGGGAAACCGCCAGGAAGGAGCATGAGATTAGGCTGGTGTCAACAGGAGTGAGGCTAAGGTATGGAAGGAAATATCTCAAGTGAGAACAGTGCAACTCGAGATGAGTGATTGGTGTGGGAAAGGGAGATGGGAAAGGGAGAGTGAGAAACGACGGCGGAAGAGGCGTTTTCTGCGTGAGAGTGGTTTTAACAAAGTGTTCTGATGTAGAATGAGTGCATAAGGAGAATGGATAGAAATAGAGTTGTAAAGGGAATAAAAGAGTGTAGGGTGTAAGAATGGTTGCAATCGTAAAAGGTGGAGTGATTATCTGCACAAGTGTTTGAGAGAGAAAGAACTGACCGAAGATGATAAGTGTGGGTGGAGGGGGTTTGTGAAAGGAGGAGGAGGCTGGTAGGGGCCTCCTGCGCAGGGATGAACCTTGACTGGATGAGAACCTACGTCACATAGCCCCCCCCCCCCTAATCAAGAGCCAATTTGGGGGCTTTGTGCTTAATACACCATAAGAATGGCGGGGGCCGCTGGGTTGGGGACAGTATTTAGTTGGGATGAAGCGAGCTAGCCCCTTTGTGGGAAGCTGGCTGAAGTTGAGAACCGGAGGATGGCACCAGGTTATCTTGGCAGGGGCATTAATGGTCTATTTACCACCACTCTTTAACTCTTCCCCCAGTGTTGGGGTAGGGAGGGCATTAAAGTGTACAAACAGCCAAAGCACAGTCACCCATGCTACACTACGCCTGACACCCAGGAGGAAATAGGTGAGAAGGAGGGGTTGGGGGAGTGGTGAAAAGCGGGTAAAATGGAGAGGTCTCGGAGTTGACCCTGGGTTCTCCAAACGTACTGAGGCTGGAAGGGCACGCCGCACCTCCAGATGCTAGATGTAACACACTCTTGCGGGCCAAAAAAAAAAAAAACAAGCTCAAAAGGTACAAACCTCAAACCCCCTTTTTGTGTGTTGGGGTGGGGCGACTAGTGCCCCTTGATCACAATTATCAACATAAACACTATTAATTCCCTTCCAACCCAGTCGAGATGCGGTTGGGTAAGAAAGATGCACCTAAATGAGACAAGACTTAAAAAATAAAGATAAATAACAACTATGATCAATTATGCTCATAAACTTTCACGGGTTCCTCACCTAAAACATAAAGCAATTTCTCGAGATCTCCGTGCTTGCAGGCCCAGTAAATACCCTTGGGCGCCGGTCTGTAGGGAGAAATGAACATGTTCTGTCTTTAAAATATATCCATCGACAGTTTCCAGTAGGTTAATAGAGAAGCAATAACAAAAAAAAAAAAAAACGCTCTTCCAAGAGGAATTATCAGGTCTAATGGACAAACTACAGGAACGTCGTCACCAGAACTGGTAGTAGTTTTCTTTGTAGGGGGATGACAACAGCCGCATCGATGCTACTGCATCCAGTTCAGCTAAAAGGATTCTGCTACAGAGGGATGGAATTAGAAAGGAAAGTGAAGAAGCTAAATGATGAATAAGCAACCATTTAAAGAGGGGAACTGATAGAGGAAAGGAAGTAACCGAAAATGAGCGAATTTAATTTGTCCTCACTGTAAATAACAGAACTTGAGAAAGGCACGGTCACTTATCTGAAGGAAAATAAGTCTCCCATAAGCAAGGTCAAAGACAGTAATTGAAAGAGTTCTGGTCCAAATATTACACGAATAAAGACGTGTAATTGATCCCCTCCATTAGAGACATGTTCACTCTTTGGGCGGAGAATGGGGGAGGATAGAAAGAAAACATCAATAAAGAAAGAAGAGTCGGTAAAAAAGAGCAACAGGATACTCACTAACCCTAAGCTTGTGGTCATGATAACTTAAATCACCAAACAAGTCAGAAAAAACTAGAAGAATACCACAAAACTAGCAACTTAAACCTCCTTGGGAAGAGTTTGGGACGCGAGAAAAGGATCGGGAATAAGTATAGGCAAAGATATCTCTCAACCCTCAATGCCGATAACAAGCAAATCGATGGGAACAAGTTTGTACCAAAAGCACGCAAGATAAAACTATAGATCACCCTGTCAAGACTCCGGTATGGTTACCATCTAAAAAGTAAATATACATGATACAAATGACGTACAGGTCTGACCGATATACACATATCCGTTCTCGCTGCTACCAGGAACCACACACACAGTTCAACAACACTTGAGATAAAACCTACAAAATACACCGAGTAAGAGATCTCTGGCAGAACCCCGCTCGGTTTCCTTGGGTGGTGAAGAGGTGTATGTTGTTGTTTTTTAGCGTCCATTTCGCGACCACCTACAAAGGTATAAGTCACCGCAGCGGGGGGGAGGGGAGAGAAAGAATATACCACCGCGAACAGAGAAATCGCGACTTACTTCACGTTCACCACCTTGCCCAGTTTAATGGCAGTGATGGCAGCCTTCAGCCTTTCCTGGTCGAGCCCCACCGGCAGCTTGGCTGGAGTGATGATCTTGCCGTCGCCGAGGTCGAGCGAGGAATCGTCATCGGTGATCTCGGTTTTGGGTGTCGCATCCGTTTCTACCATCAAAACCTTGGACAAGCTCATGCGCGCCGAGGAATTGAAACTGTGGGAGAAAATTCATTACCATCAAGGAACCTGCATCCAGTGAATTCGCTATCCCCCCGAGAGTTTCATCCAAGTTTACTACCGCACCCATTTTGTATACAGGTCCCTTGTGGCTATAACGTTTATTGAGAGGGGTCTTCACTAAGTTGTAGTTGAAATCTGAAGTGGCACATGACCTCTTAAAGAGTTGTGTACACTGTGGTAGTTTTTTTTTTGCCTCAACTCACTTGTGCCCTTTTATTTCAGGTTACGTTGAAGGATGGAGGGCAAAGCTGCCTGGGGGCAGTGTCGTACCCGTCTTTCGCTTAAGATTACTTCCCCCCCCCCGAGGATGAATATGAAAATCGAATTGTGCATCAAATGAAAGATATATAAAAAGCCAGGTGTATATATGAATGAATGGGAAATGTGTGTGGGTGGTGTGTATGCATATATGATGGGGAGGTATGTAACACCATCAAGGAGCGAGCAGGGGGTCATTTTTCACCCCTTTTTCCAGCAACTAAAGTACCGCTGCTCTCATTTCGGAGTGAAGGAGTCGGAGAGTGTGGAACCGGGAGACCCGTGTGGCACGATTTGGGAATCACAACCGTCCTTCCACCCTGATCCATCGTTAGTGAGAATGAGGACGAGATGGATCAAGCCAGACGCTAGCGCGCCCCCTGCCCCGCCCCACACTCAAGGAGAGGGGCAGGACTGACCCTAACCGCGCGAAAAAGAGACCGCCCTCAGGGCAAATTAGTGGCCACAGAGCAGAGTCGGCTCATAAGTTGTGGTTGTGCTAAAACCGTAATTGAGTGGGGGAGCGAGGTCGTATGTGTAGACCTTTGTAAATAGTAGCTTATAGTAAGCCAAATTTTATTTATCTTGTACGTGCTTAGTATTTTTACTTTAGTCAGTGTTTTCTGTGTTTTTCATTATATATTAATAAAAATAAATTCTGCATTTCCTTTAGCCTCCTTCCGACGCCGTCCGAGTGAGTGGACCTTGTGGCGGGCGGTTACCGGAACCGACCGCTACAACAGACCCGGACAACGCTCCAATTAGTTTCATCTCCAGAATACTCTGGTTATAAGTATACTTTCCATACATTCTCCTCCCTCCCCCCTTTACAAAACTCCCCTCTCAAACTTTCTCCTGAAGATGCCCTCATCGGTTTTCGATTATTGTTTTGATGAATAACTCAATGAATTATTTAACTATTCCTTCGTAACACACGAGCCAACCTACAACAAAATCTCAATAGAAAGATCGGTTAATTCACGAAAAAAAGGTGAAATGAGAAATTTAGGGAAGAAAAAAAACCCAACAGGTTGGGAAGAAAGAAAGACAAACACTAAAACATTTACAGACATGTTTTAACCAAAGGAGAAGAATGCCTACAATAAAATCTATCATGGCTAACTCACCCTTTCTTCTCTTGATGTTGCTTTAAATATACAATCGGTTTTCTGCTTAGTTTGAGTTCCAGGTGGACTTCGACAGGGGGCTGATCTGTCCCGCAATGGGGACAGAGAGAGATACCATTTATGACGAGACCACACAACTTGTGAAAATAATGACGCGGGCCTAATCTATCCCAACGACACTCCAGAAATATTCCCTGCAAAAAAAGTTGTTTTTTTTTAAAATCAAGAAATAGCACAAAGTTTTTTCAACTTACCATACTATCCAATAACTAAGCAGTAGGCAGACATCAATAACAAAAGGAAAAGATTAGAATTTGAAAAAAATACAATAACCTGTGTCTAAAGATAGAAAGCCAATTTACATAATAAATGGGATTGCTATACAGTAAAATGTGAAATGAAGGTCTCCGCTCATTGCCCACATAGGGGCAATCATATTTCCCTGCCTGTCATAGCATTTGTAGGGGAATTGACCCTTTCCCTCCTCTCTCAGTTGAGACACGGGACGTTGACCGCAAAACATCTGGGCCGTGTAGGCACCTTAAGTCAATCTCGTAACCACAGCTCCTTGCCCCTATGAAAAGCAGAATGGTTAAAACTGCAAGATCTCCCCTACGAGTGTGTATTCAATTTCACCTCAAGTATGAAATTGGAGACGCTTTTCTCTCAAGCTGAAAGACCCAGTAGGACATGAGGTAAGACTTGGTGAGAAAAAACGTTGGAGTAAGAACCCTCCTGGGGCCCGTCCACAAGCTACCACCCCTCCTACCCCAGTGGGGTGACGGTATATATACCGAAAACTTGGGAAAAACGGGGTAGAATACGTGAGTCAGTCAGGCTACGAAGTCCCCGGCAAGAGAGGCCGGGCTACCAAGAGAAGGGACTAAGAAGAAGCTCATCCTCGAGCTAGTTCCTGGTTATCAAACCAAACTTTAAGTTAAATTGTTCAAGTTCAACTTATTCTCGTCAGAGAACCCCCCCCCCCTCTATCCTGGTGTATCTCAAATCACCGAGATAGGCCTCGCCCTTGAGGAATACTGGAACTAAGAAGAAGCTCATCCTCAAGCTAGTTCCTGGTTATCAAATCGAACTTTAAGTTAACTTGTCCAAGTTCAACTTAGTCTCGTCAGAGAACCCCCCCACCCTATCAAGGTGTAGCACAAAGCACCAAGATAGTCCTCCCCCTTGAGGAATTCCGAAACGAAGAAGAAAAAGCTCCTCCTCGAGCCCATTCTCCGCTGGTCACACCGAACTTTAAGTTAACAACCAAGTTCAACTTACTCTCATCAGAGACACCATTTGTATAAAAGCACAGTGATAGTCCTCACCCTTGAGGGTCAGATTAAAAAAAAATAAATGGATGGGTTTCAAGTTGAAACATGGGTTCGTAATCCTTATCTAGCCAACATAGACTGTATCAGTGATGAAGACCTTGCCAAAGATGACCTCATTGACCTGAGGACAAAGGAAATCTTACGAAGTGAATTCAACTTGAAGAGTCTTGGAGAATTGTGGTGTGCATTGATTACCCTCATCTGGTAGAGCGAGCTATGAGGACTCTGAGTCCCTTTGCTGCTACGTACCTTTGTGAACCAGGGTTTTCAGCACTTGTTTCTATCAAAATGAAAAGTCGAAACAAATTGTATGTCAGAGATGACATGTGTGTCACCTTATCAAAGACCACTCCACATTTTCAGCTTCTTATTCAAGACAAACAAGAACAACCGTCTCACTAAAATAAACTAGCTAACAAGAGAGAAAGTAGTATTTGCGGTATATTTGAGCAGGATAAAAATAATTTTGTTTAATTTGCACAAGATGACTGTATTTCTTTTATTTGAATGAGTAGAATTTATTTTAAATTGAAAAGGAGTGAGTTATTTGTTAAGATTGTTTACCTTATCTATACTTTTGTATGTTATAGGCCTACATGTATGAGGCAATCATAATTATATTATGTCAATAAAATAAAGTACATATATTAATTGCATGCAAAGTTGTTTTATGACTTATGTGAAAACTTTCTTGGAGGGGGTCCATAGCTTTCATCACCTTCTTAAAGGGGTCCATGACTGAATAAAGGTTAAGAACCCCTGCCCTAGAGTAATCCGAAGAGGAGAAAGGAACATTTTTTCACTATCCTGTGGTGATATCCCTTCCTGTAGCTCCCCAGCTGCCACACTTGCCAAAGTCATTCGTCTGCAACCTCCATCTGGCCGGTCAGCATGCGTCTTCGAGACAATAACATTCCCGAGATAAAGTAGCTCAATGAGTTCAAGGTCAGACTCAAACCCGTTCCAAGGGGTATCCACAAAGGTAGTTGCTGCCAGTAAAGGCGGTTAGCATTTTTTTTTTTAATTGAAGTGAGTGATGGGTCAACTATCACTATAATGTCAAGTTAGAAAGTCTTACTTAGAAATTATTGAAGTCCTTACTGTGTATTTAGTTCGTAATATTTTTGTGGTTCATGTTTATTTTGTTTTTGTGTTTTAATTAAAGTTTTAGTTTGTTTCAACAATTTTTTTTATTCTATCCTTGAATCGCTACAAGTACGTTGGCACCAGGAACCTTTAAAGTTTAAAGAAGTCAAGAATCAAGGTAATAATAATCAAACATATATAGCACTCTTAGAGAGATATAACGTTAATCACGGAGTAGTACTTAAACAACCCGTAAGTACCAACTCCTTCCATCACTCGGTTCTACCTATACTACAACAGCACTCTAATCAGAATTAATGGGGGGTTGCCTATGTAGACCATTTCTTACAAGATGAAAAGGTCTTCAGGCTGGCATGCAGGGACCCTCACCTGAGTACAAAATAAGCCACAACCAGGACAGCAATTGTGCTTTCGAATCCGCTGCCGATGGATGGTACACATGAGCATAAAAGGAATCTTTCCACTCACTCGCAAATACCTGTGGCGAAAATAAACATAAGTCATTTCTCCTTGATTTTTGCTACTAATAAGTGAATTTGTACATCAAGCCAATGCAAAACAAAGTATACTTTTGTATCTAATCTAGTTTTACGCTGATGTTACTAGTCAAAAGCCACCAGGAAATCAGAATTGAGCTATTAAATTTTACCTATAGTTTGAAACTGTGTTGCAGCATCCAATAATTCTCCCATCGAAGGAGTCCATCGCTTGACAGTAATTTTCCCCGGACAAGTTCACAGCCCTGGGATTTTCCTTAGCCCTGCACTTGCACAGGACATTTGCTAAGGTGGGATCAGCCTGAAAATGGAGGAGAGACGATGAAACCCTTCAAATCAGCCATCGGACTTGCACTGGTATACTTTAGGAACAATCGGTTAGGCTGAAAGCCAAGTAAAAGCATTTGCAACAGCAATTTTAACCATCAAATTCCCAGATTCAAGCCAATAATTTTATTCAGAGTTGACTATAATAAACAGGTCATTTTGTAGAGAAAAACATAGAGGCAAAGTAACGAGATAAAAACAAAAGAAAAAAAAACAATAAAAAGAGGCAAAGATTACAAAACAAATATCTAAACATGTCATTGAAAAAGCAGACATATAAACGTCAGTTTGTAACTTTAACTTCTACCAGTTTCACACAAAGACGAGTCAGCGCATTTCACTGCCACTGAATGTACCCAACCATTACACTTCATTTATGCCTTATAAAGCAGAAGGCCACCCATTATTTTGTCCATGCCTAAGGTCCTTCATAGTAATGGGGGGCTATGCACTCTAATATCTATCCTGTCAGGGTTCAGCCATGGGCAGGAGGCCTCAATCATGCCTCCTCACATACTCCCTTCTATGCACACTAATCATAGACAATATCATCTACTTCCTCCATCAACTTCCAACCCTTCTTACACCCTACACTCACTTATTCTCTTTTTAAGTCTATTTCCATTCTCCTTATATACTCATACTACCCCAGAACACTTTGTCACAACCCCATTCACACACCAGAAAATAAACACTCTTATGCCATCATTCCTCACTAAGCACCCCTCTCAAGTTTTCCACTTACACTGCTCTCACTAAAGATCTTTCCTTCTCATCCCATACACCAATGTTGGCACCAGCATATTCTCATGCAGCTTCATGGAACATTTTACACTCATTCCCTTACCATTCACTAGTGCTCTAAATGCCCCTGAGACTTTCCTATTTAAAAGCTTGTAGTGCAATCTGCATCATCTGTACCACTATCACTTACAATGCATCCAAGATACTTAAAACTTTGTACTTTTTCAAGAGTGACACCACACTCCACCCCATTCTCAATCCTGCATTCAATTTTAGCCCCCTTCCTCTTACACACCCTGTCAAAATCTTTGGTCAACATTTCCAAATCACTCACTCTTCACCAGGTCATTAGTATATACTAACAGAAAGAAGCAATTCCTCAACATTCTCCATGAATTTCACCCCCATTTTCCTCATTCTCATACATGCTTCTTTCAGAACAGCATCCATAAAGATATTAAACAGCCATGGCGATAGCACAAAACCTTGTCATACACACTTGCCCCCCCAAAATCAAACTACTCTCTCCAGCTATCTTTCCCCCTAACGCAGGCCTTAATTCCAACATAAATACTTTTCACACCATCCAATAGTTTATCACTCACTCAATTCTTAGCAGCACCTGCCATAATGTATCTCAATCTACATGATCATAAGCTTTCTCAAGATCCATGAACCAAGCATACAATTTACATCGCTTATTATTCACTAGATGTCTCAAAGCAAATACTTGATCCATATCCCATCTCTCCTGCTTAAAACACCCCTTGTTCATCACCTACCAAATCCTCAGTAAAGAAAGTCAAGAAAAAGGGGTAAAATTGAAATGCCTTAAGGAATAAAACAAAAGTAGACTCAAATTAGTTTGCGACTGCCTGAGGCAATGGGCCTAGATAGCATAGTACGGATAAAATGAAGAGGAAGTCAGAAAGGATAACAAATTCCTTTGCCAGAGCGAAGCACAAGAAAGGTCTTAACTTAGAGTTGATTTGAGGAACTCTATAAATAATTCTGGACAAATACACAAGAGAGACGATTGATAGATATGCAGAGGCCTTAACAGAGAGATGAACAAAACCCCTTACCACATCAAAGCCAAGATCCTTTGCCTTCAGTCCCATCTCTCGCATGTCTTCTCCAGTGGGGGCAGCAATAGCCAAGGGGTGATTGGCACCCAGACGATTTAGTCTCTTGCTTTTGCGGACTCCATCATCCCCCTTGTCAGAGCTGGCTTCCTTGTGGGACTCCTCCAGGCACCTTTTCATAGAGCTGATCTGGCGAGTCTCTGCGAAGGAGCCACAGAGAGAGGTTCGTTTCTTGCTACCCACGAGATTATCACCGTTCACCCTGCGAGGTGGCTTATCATCAATGGGAGGATCCTCTGCCTTGAGATTGCTCATCGTCTCCTTTTGGTCATCTTTGACATCATCTAGTTCTTTTTCATCCTTATCATGCTGCTCCACATCTGACTCTTGTTTGCCTTGTGGGAATGGTTCTTCTTCAAGTTCAGACAGCTGACCATTTCTGGCCATGTCAGAGTCAGACAGCTGACCATTTCTAGCCTCTTCAAGATCAGATAAATGACCATTGCTGGCCTCTTCAATATCAAAGAGCTGGCCATTTCTGCCCTCTTCAAGATCAGAGAGCTGGCCATTTCTGGACTCTTCAAGATCAGAGAGCTGGCCATTTCTGGCCTCTTCAAGATCAGAGAGATGACCATTTCTGGTATCATCTATCCCTTCCTCATTCGAAGGTTGGCATTGGTCACTTTCCCTCTCATCCGTTTCCATCATTTCATCCACTTCACCTTGGTCCATGTTGTCATCAGCATCACCATTACCTTCTTCCACCTCCATAACACCATCCATCTCAACATTTTCATCTTCTTGCTCGTATTCCAACCCAACATCATGCTCCATCTCTCCATCTGAATTCTCTTGTTCATTCTCCTCTTCAGCTTGCTCCTGTTCTTCTTCATTATCAATATCATCATCTGGATTGTACAAATGATCATCATGATCAACATCTTCCACTTCCTCATCCACATTTTCACTCTCTTCTTCATCATTTGCACTCTCAGGTTCTTCTATTTCTCCCTCCTCTCTAACATTTTCTACTTGATCTTCCTCTTCTTCACCAGGTTCCAACTGATCTTCACCATCCTCTTCATGCTCCAGATACACTTGTTCTTGCTCTTCAGTGTAGCTCTCATTCTCTTCAAATTCCTGAATATCATCGTCTTCTGTAATATCTTCCTGAGGAATATAATCATCATTTATCTCTTCCTGAATAGCCTCTTCATAATGCTCTTCATAAAGTAAATCCTGCGCCACCTCTTCCTGATCCTCCTCCTCAACTTCATAATTCTCATCATTTTCATCATCATCATTCCCTTCTACATTATCGTAATCTTCAGTTGCATCATCTTCTTCATCTTGCACAATTTCATCATTATCTTCCGGCATGACTGCATCCTCATCTTCAACGACATTATCAATGATAGGCAACCCTTCCTCTTCTTCAAACTCCTCATCATTTTTCTCTTCATTCTCCTGAGCGTAAAGGCCCCAATCTGTCTCCTCCTCTTCATCCTCTTCCATTTCCTCCGGGTCTTCTTCTTGGTCAACAACCTGCATCACTTCAGGGCCCACTTCCTTCCCTTTCCTTTGGTAGGCGCGCCGTTGCTGCTGAAGGGATAAGGGCGGAGCACTTTTCTCAGAATGGCTGTCATCAAACTCGGCTGAAGGATCATATGGATCAAGCTCGCCAGGAAGCAGCAACAGGCGGCGTGACAAATCCTGGAGAAAAAAGAATAAATTAACTTTACACTTATTGATCAGGTTTCCATCAATAATTAGGTGCAATAAAGTCCAAAGTTAAGTTGGGACTGAGACATTAAATATTCTTTAAATAATTCAAATGTTTTCTGGCATCTCATTGAAGATAGAACATTTAATTTATAGAAAATACTAAGCCTGAGACTAACAACATAAAAAAGTGAGAAAATGATAAATTGCACTTCCATAATCTTATTAACAAGAACTTTTTAATGTGTTAGTTGCGACATGGACACACCAGAGATCTTTGAATAAAAATTCTGAAAAAACAAAAAACACTGAACAAGTACAAGTTTTTGTTCCACATTCAAATTTCTTTTGATGATCTTATCACTATTGTTGATTATTTTAATAATAGTTTGATGATACATACACAAACCTTATTTTTAAGAACCAATTTTATATGTAGTATGGACAGGTCATCAGTACACATCAAGAACAGAAGTGGAAGGGGGGTGGGTTGAAAAAGGAATAAGAGAGTAATTTCAGTCCAGTCGGATATGGGGTTGAATAAGGGAAAAAAATCAGGGAAAGCTGCAATAATTTTACCCCTCTTCATAATAGGATACTTCATAACATATTAATTTTTCCCCCCTCTACTAACCTAGTATTGGCTGCCATCTAGAAAAAAATTATGGCCAAAACTTTTTTTTAGGGGAAATATCTCACTTAGGAGTCATTTTTAAAGACATAGGTCAATATATAAAAATACTCTAGATGAAATTTTCTACAGAAAATGTTTTATACAGTTTTCTTGTGCATTTTGACGCTATAGATACTAGAATATTCGCACCATTTTTTTATTGCCCACAATACCTTACAATTGTCTTGCAAGGGTGTTCTTCCTCCTTTATTCTTGGATCTATAAGCTGCTCTCCCAAAGTGTAAACAACAAAATATTCCTCAATTTTTTTTCCACTCCTCAAAGTGGCAGGGATTTCAATAACCCATTTAAGTCAGCATTGAGTCAGTCATTCCTCTACAATGTGTTTGATCACCAGAACTCTTCATGGATCGTATCAGTGTCTGCTCAATGGTCATGTCGGATGAGATCTCAGACCAAAACTTTTCTGACTGCCTGATTATAAAATAACCTTTTTGAACATAATTTTCATACTCCTTGGGAGTAATGCATTCCTTGAGACCAAACATATATTGTAAATCCAAATGAGCTTATTTTGCATATAGGAAGTGAGCACTATCATGAAAATAGGGTAGCATCTTTTGAACTGTTTCAAGGTGTTAGTGCCAGTTGAATGTTGAATGAGCATTCTGCTTCTACAAACTGCTTGACCAGTAATACCATTTCAAAGTATTGCTGAGTCACCTTTACTCTCCATCCTGTTTATGGTACCATTGAATTTACAGAGCACACTTTGTAGTATTTCATTGAAAATCAGTGTAGAATCATTTTCTTGTAAAGTTGTTTCAATTGTTGAGCGTTCATCAGCAAAAAGATGTTTCATTCTGAATTCTTGTAGCCAGTGCGACATGCACAATATATATACCCTCAGTTCTATAGCATGATAATATTTTTTCAACGAATCCACTTGCATAGACAACACTATTCCACTTCCATTCATGATGTCACCAATTGCACACATGAATGATATCAGTGCAACAACAATTAGTGGTGATGCTCGACCATGTTTTGCAACAATGTCACAAGCTTTGATATACAAAGGTTGGTCAAATGTTACAAGGCAAATTAGTTGTTTCAGCTATTTACATTCCTCCAAACCTTGGTTAAGTAGTGTGTATATGCCTCATAATCATTAGGTGGAGCATTTGTAAATGGAAAGATATGGGACACTGGGACACATCATATTACAGGTCTGGAGTGCATTTCTTTATGTAATCATTCCAACCTGGACAGTCAGTCTTTTGCCATTTTCCATAGAGTCACCAGAGTTCCTTTGTTGATGCTGAGAGAGAGTGGTGGATATTGGATTGATATTTTCTAAATCAGTGACTGTTAAACCCAACAAACCTCTTGTACTTTTACTCTCAAAGGCTCTGATGATAACATGACAAAAGTGTGCACCAGTGGATACAGAGGTGATCTTTTCTAATCTTTTGAGAGGCTGATCTAAAATAGGATCATTAGGAGTGATACACTGAATCCCTCCCATACTGTGGAAATTGTTTTTTAAACCCATCAATGATACAGATGTTTATATCAGCATTGTCAAAAATAAAATGTGTAAGCGAGTCATTTTGAGGCTTCATGTGGATGTTGCAAAGCTAAAACTTGAGAGAACATTCAGTAGATGCTAAGAACCATATTTCTGACTAAAATGAACAGCAAGCCAAATAGATAAGGCTGATCTGAAAGAATTTGGTCTAGTTGCTGTTAGGATAGCATGTGAAATTGTTGCAAATTTCTTCTCCCATTTACTTTTATATCATTCCTTGTTCTTGAAGACAACAGTTTTAATGAGGCACTGAAGTGTATCTAGTATAAGAAATTCCAAATTAGTCAGGAATTGATCTGGTGGTAAATAGTGATCTGTCTCATATATCTTTGACCTCCTATCCTCAGCAACTATTTTTGTGGCTTTCCTTACTCTCAGAAGCCGCTCTTCTGTCTCAGCATTACTTCTTTATTTTTTGTACCAAGTATCAGTCAGAAATTTGTTACACATGTTATAAAAATAGATTACAGCGTTTCTGTTTTTGCTTATAGATACAACAATGTCTTCTCCATATTTTTGCTTCAGTTCATATTTTATGGTTTTCTCATTTGGTAGATCACCTTCATATCCATTAAAAATTTCACTGAAAGAAAACTGACATCCTAGTCAATTTTTCTCAAGGTAGACAAAATCATGAGCCTGTGAGGACATTTGGTAGAATTTTTTCATGCATGCTGAATGGTACCTTGATTCTGCAGCAACTAAAACAAATACATTACAAATAAGGGTATAAACAATTTTTTTCCAGTCATCATTTCTCGTCACTCACTTTCAAAATAGCATTCTTAACATGAGGTCTCCCTCCCCACACCATGCACAGTTTCATGCAAACTTTGAAGTTTTTTTGTTTTGTTTTTTCTAAACTCATCTGACACATCTCCACAAAAAAAGGCAGTTATGAAGGAAATCAAAATCCAATAGTGGATGCCTTAAAAATGTTGTCGGTCCTGGAGAGGTTTGTTGTCTTAAGTGAAAAGCTTCAGCCCTTCTTTCTTTAGAATAAACTTTCCTATATTTTTCAGGCACTGTTACTTCTTTTAGTCCTATCTGAGTATGTTTTCTGTTTCCATTTAATGCTGTGCTCTATCAGTGTTTTCACATCTCTCTTTTACTTCATGAGCCACTCCCTCACAAAGTTCACCTTCAAAAATGAAGCATTTCTCAAATGACATTTTGTTCATATATTAAAAAATATTGGAAGGCTAACTGTCCTTATTCAGACTCTGAAACAAAAGAAAAACTACAATTAATGTAAGAGCTTAAAACCTCATTTAATTTAGCATACAAGATCATTTTGCAGGTAATATTACGTAACTTGGGGTATGAAACAAAAAGATGCGAATATTCTTGCACCTATAGCATCAAAACTAAGCAATGTAGCTACAAGAAAACTGTATAAAACATATTTTGTAGAGTATTTTATATATTGAGATATTTTCCTTAAACGCGAGTCCTAAGGGAGATATTTACAAAAAACTGTTTTGAGTCACCATTCTTTAAAGGTGGTGGCCAAATCTGAGCTGGTAGAGGGATGCAAAATTAATATAACATTAGGTACCATATTACAAAGAGGATAAAAGTTATTGCAGCTTTCCCTGATTTTTAAAAAAAATTTCCTCTGTCAACTGGCCTATATGGTTTCAGGAAGGTCAGGGCCGACAAGTTCAAAGAGTTGATTCTAGGTTACTGAATGCATCTATGAGATTATTATATGAGACTGGGTTCGAAGGCAGGCTTCTGCACCCATTTCACATGCAAGTGTGATAGCATTCAGTTATCTACGATGACCAACTGATAATACACTAGAGACAGATATTCTTACACGACCAATGGAGGAGACGCAAAACACTCAGGTTCTCTCCTCTCAGCATCCTAAATACTGTTTCTAGCTCAAGCTCAAAAGTGTATCACCTGGGAGGATGAATCTAGGGAGTCTGCATCAACATCTTCGGAGATGAGGGACTCAGTCTCCTGGGAGTTATCAAGAAGGCTGTGGGCACCTAGGGCTTTGCCTTTCGGCTTCTTTCGCTTCTTGCCGAAGGAGTAGCGGAGTCCCTTAAAGTATTTCTTCCTCTTCTTCTTCCCAGCCTTCGAGGAACCAGTTGACTGTTCACCAGCGGAACCTACCGGAGAATCAACGGACACCATCGACGTGGGTGTATTGGCGACGAAAGCTTCATCAGTGGGTGGCTTTTTGAGTGACCGTCCCACGCCCCGTTTGACGGGTGGCGCGTCCTCGGCAAGGAGGTCGTCCGCCTCGCTAGTCACGGGGGTGAGGCTCCGCCGGTTAGCGGAGCGGTCATAGGGACGCTTCCCACGAGCCCTCCGACCAGCGCCCCCTTTAAACCCGGGGCGGCGACTCCGCCCTCGCCCACGTCCAGTGACTGGGAGCTCTCCGTCAGACGGGTAGTCGTCCATGCCCAACTGCTTCGGCGGCAGCAGCTTCTTCGAACTCAAGGAATCCAAGGACGACTCGCTGTGGGGGCTCTCCCGCCCGATGGCCGACGAAACAGACCCTCCTTTTCCCCTTCCTTTCCGTGAACCACCACGACTCGACCGCTTTGTCTTTACAGCCCCGCCGCCACCATCAAGCGGGTAAACATGGGAAGGCGAATGCGTGGCCTCAATGGAGGGAAATGACTTCCGGGGTCGTCCTAGTTTGCGACGCCTGGGGGACAGATGGTCGGAGGGCTCGTCTTCCTCCTCGCTGCCCGAGCGACGGAGATCGGTTTTCTTTCGGGTCGTCCGGGGTAGATGAGGGGGAGGTGTCGACTCCTCTGGAGCGCGCTCTTTACGGACCTTCTTTAGGGCATGGGTGATGGGATTAAGAGAAGCGAGGGACATCTCCCCACTCACAGAATCTGCCTTCGCTATAGAGTTTTCCACTGCTGTCTCTCTTTTTCTTTTAGGGGTTCGGGGGACCCCACGGGAGGCCTTTTTGCCTCGCCCCAACTCTGCCTCTCCTCCACGGTCTGCCACGTCCGAGGTATTGAACTGCAAAGACATCATGTCCAGTAGCTTCTTCCGGTCACCTTTGCTCTTTTCGGATCCCTTCCCCACCATGTCACTCTTCCCTGGTGTCTCTTGGTCAGAGGAAGCGATTTGATCCAAGGTTTCACTAAACTGATAAAGTTCTTCCCCAAAGAGGTGGCTTACACCTTCGTTAGAGCCTCCAGGGGAATCTACAGTACTGGAAAAGCTTGTCCTTTTTAACTGACTCCTTGAAAAGAAACGCTTAGGAGATCTGGATGGGAGGTTTCTAATACCACCACGATTGCCATTAGATAAGTTATAAGAAGCTTGTTTCACGTTCTGTGGCAAAATTGGTGTAGAATATTGCTCACGTTCAGAAACCACTCGTAAACTTGGTCTGAAAAGTAGAAAATGAGAGTTAATCTTTCTATATAAATCCTGAAGTAAGCAAAGTTTACTCTGCTAATAAATTTAAATGCTATCAAGTAACAGCGGAGATTTACTAAGTGAAAATAATAGATATAAGTTCCTAGCATAAATAATGCACTATTTTTTTTTCTTTATTGAATGAATAGAAATGAAACAAATTATAAATTACTTATATTTAAACAAGTATTTATTTATTAATTTAACAATTTATATAATCTCATCCAGTTTCTACGACTAGTCTTCATCTTTCTACTACCTTTACAATATAGCATGTTTATAAAAATCATTTGATTTTGAGTTTTTAAAAAGTTCTTCAAGGTTGTTGTATCACCTTTTCTGTCATGATTTTTTAAAAGATCCTATCTGGTGAGTGCCTATAAGGGCTAAAGATGTAATCACAAATAAAAACAAATAAAATGGAAAAACCAAATAAAAATAGAAAAACAAAAATGCAAACAAACAAGAAACAAAAGAGCAGGAGGAAAAGTAAGCACAATCTGGCATTATTTCATTTTTTTAAATTTTAAGAGCCCATCTGACAACTGCCTTCTAGGGCAAAAGTCGCCACAATCACACTACATCCCAATACAAGACAATTAAAAACATGTAAATAAAGATTAAAAAACAGGAAAAAGGACTAAGAAACAAGCAAGAAAATAACAAAAGAAAGCATGCTGTAGCAGTAGTGGCATGCCCGCATCCCTCAAATGCAGGAACATGCGACCAAGTAAAATAAAGTGGAGGAGACCAGCTTCCTCCAAAATGTCATATAGTCCGCAAGTCTATGTGCACAAACCGGTCACAAGTACATACAAGAGACAAAAAGTAGTGAGCCCGCTTTTCCCGGTACCGGGATCTCCAATCTTCTTTGCCAAACAGCGTGGATTCCTGACAAACCAACACATTGTTCTAGTTGCCCAGTCCTTGTGGACCCTTGGCTCCCTCATCGCTGCGCTCATTCACCATAATTCCCACATGTCCATGAAACTAGCAGAAGATAATCGCAACATCCACCAGGCTCCCCAAAATGTGGAATTTTTTTTATTATTTAGGAGCAACCAGGGAACAAGGAAGCAGGCTCTGGTGTCGGGAGTAGGCCCAGCTTTCCCTGATGCAGGAAGATACAACCTACAACAAACAGTCAAATAAAGTGGAGGAGGCCAACCTACTCCAAAAATTTGTAAAGTCCACAAGTATGTGTGCACAAACCCTTCCTGAGTACAAGGATCAAGCGGTAGCGAACACACTCATCCCAGTACCAGGACAGGTAACATGCGTGAAGATCACCTAGACTGGGACATTCAACAAGAATTGACTGAACAGTCTAGAGGACAATGCAGTCATCGCAATAAGGGGCAGGTGAGCGTTCCATCAAATGGCGGTGAGACGTGCTAGTGTGTCCGATTCAGAGAAGAGAGAAAGCAACCTGAAGCCATCGCAGCATTGGGGGGTAGGTCCATGGGAACAGTCGCGGAGCAATGGCACATAATTTTAAGTTCCCCTCAACCATCTCCCATCCTCTTTGCCAATCGGCACAGAGGGCAGCTCATATACCTGGCATGGAATCAGTGTGAGGAAGAGCAAAACGCTGGTCTGGTCATCCAGTCCTCATCGGTGTGCTCATTCACCACAATTCCTACATGTCTAGGAACCCAGCAGAAGATAATGTCAACATCCACCCGGCTGGCCAAAACTGTGGCATCACGGATATTGCAAACCAGGGAAAGTGGAGATTCCAATGCCCCGAGAGCATTGGAAATCATAATCTGGTCTCCAAACTGGGCACGTCACATAATCTTCTATACCAAGTTGTGTATTGCCACCAGCTCGGCTGTGAAGACAGACGCAGCGCCTGGCAGAGCCCCACTGAGTTCAAACAGAGGGGACACATCCTGGAAACTGACCCCTCTTGGGACGAGGAGGCATCTATATACACTGGTACTGTTCCAGCATGACACAGAGTATGCTGGCGCTGTAGAAGCTTTGGGAGCAGAGGCGTGGTGACAAATAGTCAAAGGTGGTACCCTCTAGGGTGGCATCCTGGGCAAACGCAAGGGCACCACCAGCCCGACAGCTATAACGAGCTCTCAAAGGAGTTTTATAGCGGTAAACCCAGAGGGCTTAAGGTATAACGCATTTCTCAGTGGCATAGGCACAGTTGAGATCAGCTGTAGATACAGCAAGAGCTGTTGGTGATTGAGGGAGGCGCCGGGCTCATGCATACAGGTGAATATTGCACTGTGCATGGCGCAGAGCGAGTGGCTTGCCCCAGCATCGAAGAGGAGGCTCTCAATAGTGAAGGTGTGGAAGGCACCGGTCACCAGGCGATGGCTGGTGTGGTGGATCGAGTCCACCTTCTGCAATACAGGGTCAGCTGCGGATGCATAAAACTCGCATCCATAGTCGAGCTTCAAACGAACAAGGGATTGATAAAAAAGTAAAGCAGTAGCCCTATCCGAGGCCCAGGCGCTGAATGTCATGGAATGGAAATATGAGCCGTAGACTGCATTTTCTTGTTGGAGCAGAGCATCCAACATGGAGTGGAACTTGCGTAAGCCGCACTGTGCAGAAGACAGGTGGGCTCCGCTGTCCAGAAAAATGCTAATCTAACATTTACTAATTTCTCCATCAACTTGCACATGCAGCAAGTCAGAGAGATTGGCAGAAACCGGCCGGGGTAGAGTGATCTTTACCCGGTTTGCGAAAAGCGAGCACAGTAGCGATTTGCCAGGAGCCTGGGAGGATACCCTCTACCCAGATCCTGTTGAACAAATCTAACAGACAGACCACGCACGAAGCAAGAGCGGAACGCAACTCACTCAATGTAAACCTGTCATTGAAGGGTTCTCTACCTCTGGAAGTTAAGTGCAGTTGGCAGCCTTCCGCAACATCACGACACGCATTAAATGCTGGCGGAGCAGCATCTCGGCTAGAGAATGCAGGGAGCGGTCGCGAACGACTCCGACACGGAGCAGGGTCCGAGATTGTGGTCACATTCTTCTAGAAAATGGGAGGAGGGTCATACGAGAACTTGCCCCATATCCTTTTGACTCGCTTCCACACCTCTGCTAGAGGGGTCTTCCAGTTAAGTGAAGACACATGTGCCCGCCAAGAAGAGCGGCATGCATGCTTGGAAACATTCAACAACAGTGAAATCGTTCGGGCGGTGCTTATAGCGCATGTAGGCATGACAGTTCTGTTTGAGGGCTGCCTCACACTCGGCTGACCACCATGGAAGCAGTCCGCATGCACAAAAGGTGGACATTCTAGGAATAGTAATTATGCCCACGGTGATGATATTGCCGAAGAAGAACTCAATAGCCTCATCTACCAACCTAAACTCCTCTACTGAGACAGAGAAATCAGTCATTTCCTGAAATGCGGACCGCCATGCCCACCACAAGCACCACTGGACGGGTTCTCAGGCGGCAGCGGTCCAGAAAATGATATTTAAATGGGAAAGTGATCACTACAATGGAGGTCATCGACCACCCCCCCACCCAAAGTCAGGCTGTGCATCTGGAATGCACAAAGATAGATCAAGACAGGAAAATGAAGCGGTTCTTGTGCAGTGATGCATAAACTCATGCACATGTAGGACACCTATATCCAGCTCGTTGATTCGGTTGGCAAGGACTTGTCCCCTGGTATTAATCAGAGTAGTCTCCCCAGAGAGGGTGTATACTGTTCAGATCTCCGAGCTAGAGAAAGGGCTTCAGCAACCGTGCCACGATGCAGCGGAAGTTCCCTGCATTAAAGTCAGCTGACAGTGGAATATACGCAGAAATAACAGTATACCTACTATCCAGGTGCAGGTGCACAGTTCCTGCCTGAAAGGAGGTATCTAAAGTGAAGAGAAGAACAGAGACATTATCCTGGGCGTAAATCCCGCATCCTCCCACCCGGACCCCAACCTGTGGTGGTAGGGTCCCAAAACCCTTATGCCCTGGGAGGCTTGGCAGGAGACACGCACCCAGCGTGGTCTTCAAAAAGATGGCTAATGGTGAACGAAAGGAGATGAGCCTCTGCAGCTCCTCCCACTTGGCCTGAAGTCTGTGGTAATTCCATTGAAGGAATATGCCCTCCAGTCATAGCTTGATGGAGATGCAGGGTCTCTCTTTGAAGAGAAGCCCCTCACAGGAATGGCCGTACGCTTACCGAAGGCAGAACTCTGGGAACTGTTGGTTGGCCAGACAATGCGCTGTCGGCTTCAAGGACTTATTGGGGGAGGTTGGGCTCGCCATGTGTCTTTTCCTCCCTCGGCTGCGAAAGGGTTGGAGGGACACTTGAGAAAGCAGAGGGGAGAAGGGTGCCACCTTTTCAGAGATGGTGAAAAGGGAGCCCCTCACCAGTCGAATGGGTGTCTTGTGTTACCCCATCCTCCTTGACACCTAGGAAGGGGAAGACTGCCTTCAATTATAGGCATATTTGTAGAAAAAGATAAAATGATAGATGGAAAGTGTCCAATTTTTTCAATTTTCAAATTCCCTAAATGAAGTGCAAAAAAATGCAGCACGATTTCTGAATTCTAAAGATATTTTTGTTATTTTAACCCATTAGTCGCCAAGTGAATTGCTTTGAAATTGCCCTCAATCAATTTATCCTTGCTACCTCGTTATGGAAAATATTTAAATCCTTTATTATAATTCAAATAATATATCATTTCAATTGCAAAGAATTATTCTATTGATTTAACTCAAAAATTATTAATAGACTTCTACATATTTAGAATTATGATTGGAAATATTTGCTTGTTGCCTAAAGTTATTTCTTGTTAACTGAAGAAATTAATAGTTACATTTTAGTTAACGCTTCAAAACCAACGCCATATTATATAACATTTTTATATGAAAGGATTTTTAAAATTTGGCCAAAAAAAATTCCCCTATTTTTGGCTTAAAAGACTTTCTCCCCTTAGTCCACTTTGAATAACATGCTGTTTTTAATTGAATGATTTTTAAATGATTTTAATTGGATGAAAAATGAAAAACAAGTGTATTGAACAAAAAAAAAGGAAGTCCTCAAAAAATGGCTGTTTAAGTGTGTGTGAACCATAAATCAGCCCCTTTTTTTGTGGTCGCTTTATGGTATGGCCTTGAATGGAGTCAAGTTACTCTCATTCATAAATCTCTGTTTACAAACAAAGAAGGACTGACCTAAGCCATTTATGTATTTTAATTAGATGATTACTCACTAACATAAGTTTGACAAAAAAAGGGGGATGAATCATCATAATAATCAGGGCGAATACCAATCTTAAAAGTGAAAGGCCACAAAAGGCCCTCAGGCGATTATATAGCACTGAATTAATCTCGTATAAAGGTCCTCAGCGACTAATGGGTTAATATAATTTAGTTCTGCTCAGTAATAAGCTGTTGAAAGTTGACTTTTTTGACTGTTTGGAGGAATTAATTGACAATTATTATATTAATAATTACAGTAAACCCTTGATATAATGAACCTCAATATAATGAATTTTGGCTATAACAAACCAAATTTCCTAGCTGAACTCCATCGGGTTTAACAGGCAAGCGTTATGACCAGCCTGAGTGAGTGTTGGTGTGTCACATGTCTCCTACAGTGCAAGGTTCGTATCAATACTAGGTTGAGTAGTCCACTTAACTTTATTAGTAATTACATACGTATTACATATCCATAACGAACTTGGTTCGTTATTTCCATTGCTTTTAACACCCATCGGGTTTAACGAACTTTCGGCTTTAACGAACGACCCCCCGCCCCATATAGTTTGTTATATCGAGGGCTTACTGTATATGTAATTCACTGACTTCTTTCCTTATTTCACAGGTTGAAGCATATTCACCAATGTGCTGAAGATTACTTGTCCATCAATGCTACCACCCTTACAAGTGGGAATTGACCTATAATGGCTTTTAAAATTAGAACAGGATGGGATATTCACAAATATGAGCAACTTAATTGGAAATGGTAAATAGTTGTTGCCCTCTGAACTCCCAACTCTGGTGATGTTCTGAGTAGAAAGTAGTGAGGAGGTGAGAAACTACCCGGCAGCCAGTCTTGCAAAGGACATTTTACCCTAAAGTGCTTGAAAAATGGGAATGAGTAAATGATTCTTTTGTATCCCCCATTGTAAATTCATGAGTAACAATCTTAAACAAGATTCAATAGAAATGGGACCAGGCCAAAAGGATATCTCTCGGCAGCGGTCAGCTACATGTCAAAGAGGCTTTCATTGCAAAAATTGTCAAGCTTTTTGACATCTTCAGTTGCAAGTTTAAAATTATTCTTTGTTGTGAACTTGGCTGCCCTAGTTGCAAAAATGAAACTCACAATTGTACATGCCTTAGGGAGATGAAGATCCCTGTGAAGGAACTTGCTTCCATTAAAAGTCGGAGACAAAAGTTTGGTTCTATTGAACCACATCAGATTGGCTTGCGAGATCAAACTGAGCAAAACTGACAAGTCAAAAAGCAGAAACAGAAAGAAGATGAAAGAAGAAGACTTGCTGAATAGAAGCAGACAAGTATGCAGGCAAATGTTCCAATGCCATCAAGTAAAATAATTTTCTCTGCTGATGAAAATGAAGGACAAATAGCTGATGCTCAAGATGGAAGTTATGAAGTGACATTAAAAATAAAGCACATCTTCAACTTCCATTAAAAAGCCACAGTACAACACATTAGAAATACCTAATGTTGCTATGTATCGCATCAGATATGGTGTTGGCCTGTGTGCCACAGATGCCATCACCACTACTGCCTTTATGGATGCTGACTTAAGTCATGGAAGAGGACAATAGACTTATTGTTGATCACAATAGAGTCAAGAGTGCCCAAGAACAAGTTGCGAGATCCCTGGATCAGGATTTTGATGAACCTTGTAAGAAGGGTGGAATTGATTGCATCTTTTCATGACAGGCATCAAGATACAACTAAGACTATGCTGAAAGTAGACAATTCAGATCATCAGTTCCCCTGCATCATCAAAGAAGAGCATGTTTCTGTGTCCAATGAGACAGGTGGAAGATATCTCTACCCCTTCACTCATGAGAAAGGCTCAAGGAATTAAAAAACCTGCTGAAGTTATTGTTGATAATCTTTCAGATTTTATGAAGGATAAGGGCATTAATAAAATGCTGCAGGCCATTGGAGGTGATTCTACAAATGTTAACACTGGCTGGGAGGGTGGATATAAGTTAAGCTTGGTTGTAAACTGATCTGGTTAGTTTGTGATCTCCACACTAACAAGCTACCCCTGCAACACTTGTCACAGAAATGGATGGGAAGACTTTGTCTAACAACAGCTGGACAGGTAATATTAGGAAGATGCTAGACACTGCAACTGAACTTGAAATCTATCCTTCATTCACTAAACTCTCAAATGGAGAGCCTCTTACTTCACTGAGTGATAATATCATAGAGGATCTCTCTACTGATTAAGTGTATGGGTATAAGATCACACAGGTCATAAGGACAGGATAACTTCCCACAGATCTGGCCCTTCCCTAAATTGGTCTAGTGAGCCATTCTAGGTGGTTAACAACAGCAAATGTCACATATGGGTTTCAAAACGTGGCCTTAAAGGCAGAATCCTCAACAACTCAAGACAGATAGTGTAATATATTGTTGGTGTGTACTACCCCTGTTGGTTCAACATCAAAGTAAAGCATTTGGGGATGGAAGGCCCAGGCCATATTTTATTTCAGCTGAAGCTACTTAAGCTTCAAAAGCAAGCTATAATCCAGACACTGTTGTGCTCAGATAACAGTAATGAGGAGAGAGCTGCTGCCCAAAAGATTGTTGATAAAGAGAGAAGGAGATGATCACACATTTGGAGATCTTTCTGTAAGTCCCAGGAAGACACATTCCATCATCCCCAGTGCTTCTTGTTGTAGCAAACAGACTGGTCTCATGGGGTATTTAAACTTCTTTTGACATGTAAACTGATTACAACAGAGGTAAAGAACTTCCTTGAAAAGCCTATGCAAGTTCCACAGTGGCCCTGTCATGCTCAGTCAATAGAGTGTTAGCGGATGATATCCAAGAATGAATCAAAGCAAGATGAAACTTTTTTAATTATCTCTTACTGATCTCATCACTTTCTAATGTTATATGAATATAAGGATATGCTTTTTTTATGATCACAGGGATATGTTTTATGCAGAGAAACTAAATGCCATTTTGATAAGCTAAAATTAATAACTTGTTTTCCTAGAGCAATTTATGAGTTTTGTTTTGTCTTTAAACATAGATTTTCCAAGTTAAATGTTGAGCAATCACAAAAATAATAGCAGATTTGAATTATGATTACTAGGATATGTTTTATGATTACTGGGATATATTTTATGGAGAGAAACTAAATGTCTATAGCATTAACTGCCATTTTGAGAAGCTAAAATTAATAAATGTTGTTTTCTGAGAGCAATTTGAGTTGTTTTGTGTAAACATAAATTTTCCAAGCTAAATGTTGAGCAATCACAAAAATAATAGCAGATTTTAATTTTATGATTACTAGAATATGTTTTATGATTACTGAGATATATTTTATGCAGAGAAACTAAATGTCTATACCATTACCTGCCATTTTGAGAAGCTAGCTAAATTTAATAAATGTTTTCTGAGAGCAATTTGAGGTGGTTTTTCAAATGTAGATTTACCAAGCTAAATGTTGAACAATCACAAAAATAATAATAGATTTGAATTCCTCATATCCAAACACATAATTTTAGAACCCTTCAGAGAAAGAATTGGCAAAAAATTCATTTCCACCGCACAAATATGATAATTTACACATACTCAGTCCATGGGTCAGGCATTGATGGGCTGCCAACCCAGCCTGCCATTCAGGTAAAATTATCCTCAAGCTTTAACAATAAATGATGACAGCATAGCCACACTAATAAATATTACTATTAAATAATAGTAATAATAAAAAGAATGATAATAATAATACTAATAATAAAAAAGTAGTGCTGAGAGGGTAACAGGAAAGCACACCAACAACTTTCCCAGGCCACATCATGCTAGGAAGAGAACACGACCCTTAGTCGATGCCTCATTTCCCTTATCAGATGAGGCTAAAGCTGCTATGATTTTTTTTTTTTTTAATTTCTATAGAGCCCATCTGGCAACTGCCCACTTGGGCATAAGTCGCCGAAAAACACGACAGCATAGAACTAGGCTACTTTAAAATAAAATTATGAAAAAATAACAATGATAAATATTGGAAAAACTTAACAATCAGAAGAGTGCAACCTACAAACAAAACAATAACAAACGAAAACACAGAAAAGAACCTTAAATAAAGGGAAAGAAGCCCAGCCTCCCCCCAAAAGTCAACAAGTCAATGTGCACGAATCTGTCCCGAGTACAAGGGACAGGCGGTAGCGACCCCGACCATCCCGGTACCGGGACAGGTATCGTGCACGGAGATCACCCAGATTGGGACGTTCGACAAGAATGTGCCGAACAGTCTGGGGGACGACGCAGTCGTTGCAATAGGGCGCAGGCGAGTGCTCCATCAAGTAGCGATGCGTCACACGAGTGTGTCAGATTCGGAGATGACAGAAAGCAACCTGAAGCTGCCGCGGCATTGGGGGAAGGTCCATGGTAACAGTCGCGGCGCAATGGCACGCAACTTTAAGTTTCCTTCGACCGTCTCCCATCTTCTTTGCCAAGCAGTCCGAAGAGCTGCCCGTATTCCTGCCATGTAGTCGGTGTGAGGAAGATCGAAACGCTGGTCCGGTCGCAGAGTCCTCGCGAACTCTTTAGCGCCCTCATTCCCCGCAATCCCTACATGTCCAGGAACCCAGCAGAAGATAATCTCGACATCTGCCCGGCTCACCACGGATATCGCGAACCAGGGGATGCGGAGATTCCAATGCCCCGAGAGCACTCATGATGCTTTGTGAGTCGCTATAGATCACAATCCGGTCTCCGAACCAGGCACGTCGCGTAATCTCCCGTACCGAGTGGTGTATTGCCACCAGCTCGGCCGTGAAGACAGACGCAGCGCTTGGTAGAGCCCCGCTGACTTCAAACAGAAGGGATACGGCGTGGAAGCCGACCCCCTCTTGGGACTTGGAGCCATCTGTATACACTGGCACGGTTCCAGCGTGACACGATGTGTGCTCCAAAAAGGTCGAACGCAATACTCCCGGCGCAGTACAAACTTTGGGAGCAGAGTCGTCGAAGACAAATAGCCAAATGTGGTACCCTCCAGGGTGGCGTCCTGGGCAGAACCAGGGGCACCACCGGCCCGAGAGCTATATCTACCTCTCGAAGGAGTTTCCTGGCGCTAAACCCAAAGGGCTTAGGGTATGACTGGCGTCTCTCGGTGGCATAGGCACCATCAAGATCAGCTGCAGATGCAGTGAGAGCTGTTGGCGACTGAGGGAGACGCCGGGCTCGCATGTACAGGCGAGCGATGCACTGCACGCGGCGCAGAGCGAGTGGCATCTCCCCAGCATCGAACAACAGGCTCTCAATGGGAAAAGTGCGGAAGGCACCGGTCGCAAAGCAAAGGCCGGTGTGGTGGATCGAATCCACCTTCCGCAATAAACGCTCGGCTGCGGATGCATAAGACTCGCATCAGTAGTCGAGCTTCGAGCAAACAAAGGATTGATAAAAAAGTAAGGCAGTAGACCTATCAGCACCCCAAGCGCTGAACGTCACGGAGCGGAGAATGTCCATGGTGCGGGTACAAGAGACCCTAAGGCTGCGAATATGAGCCTCCCAGGTGAGGCGTCGGTCGAATACAAGACCAAGGAAACGGTGCGACTCAACCACATCCAGGCGCACCCCATTAAGAAACAAATCTGGGTCGGGCTGAAGCCGTGGATGGCGGCACAAGTGCACCACCTTAGTCTTGGCCAAAAAAAAAACGAAACCTGTGCGCTTCGGCATAGCGAGAGACGCGGTTCAATGCCTGTTGGAGTCGACGCTCCAGGGTTGGCATCTGGGCCGCGCCAAAAGAGATCGAAAGGTCGTCCACGTAGAGCGTAGCGAGAACATCTTCCGGCAGCACCGAGGTGATGCCGTTGAAGCTCAGGGCAAAGAGTGTGACACTGAGGACACTTCCCTGCGGGATACCCTCTTCCTGCTCCTTTGGGCCGGAGAGGGCTGCCTCCACCCATACGCGGAATCGAAGATCTCGCAAAAATTCAGATATAAACATTGGGAGGCGTCCCCTCGCCCCCATCGTGTGGAGAGTCTCCATGATACTGTATCGCCATGCGGTATCATAGGCCTTCTCCAGATCGAAAAACACCGTGGCGTAGTGTTGTATACGAAGGAAAGCCTCACAGACGGCATTTTCCAGTGGGAGCAGAGCATCCGACGTGGAGTGGAACTTGCGGAAGCCGCACTGTGCGGAAGACAGATGGCCTCCGCTGTCCAGGAAAAAGGCTAATCTAACATTTACCAATTTCTCCATCAACTTGCACACGCAAGAGGTTAGAGAGATTGGGCGGAAACCAGTCGGAGTAGTGATCTCTCCCCGGCTTGCGAAAGGCGAGCACAGTAGCGATTCGCCAGGAGTCTGGGAGAAGACCTTCCACCCAGATCCTGTTGAACAAATCTAACAGAAAGGCCATGCCTCGCTCCCCCACGTGTCGAAGCATGGCGTACGGGACATCTTCCGGACCATGGGCGGTGTCTGCGCACGAAGCGAGAGCGGAGCGCAACTCACTCACAGTAAACTTGTCGTTGAAGGGTTCTCCGCCTCTAGAGGAAAAGTCCAGTCGGCGGCCTTCCGCGACATGACGACGTGCATTGAATGCTGGCGGAGAAGCATCCCGGCTAGAGAATGCGGAAAAAGCGGTCGCTAAGGATTCCGCCACGGATGCGGGGTCCGAGATTGCGGTCCCATTCTCCTGGAGAACAGGAGGGGGGTCCTGCAAGAACTTGCCCCGAATCCTTTTGACTCGCTTCCACACCTCAGCTAAAGGGGTCTTCCCGTTAAGTGAAGACACGTATGCCCGCCAAGAAGAGCGGCGGGCGTGCTTCGAAATATACCGGAACCTAGCCCTAGCCCGACGAAATTCAGCGACAGTGAAATCGTTCGGGCGGCGCTTATAGCGCATGTAGGCCCATAACGCTTCATTTGAGGGCCGTCTCACACTCGGCCGACCACCATGGGAGTGGTCGGCGTGCAAAACGGCCAGACGTCCTAGGAATAGTAGTCAGGCCCACGGCGATGAGGTTGCCGGAGAAGAACTCAACGGCCTCATCTACCGACCTAAACTCCTCGACTGAGATAGAGAATTCAGTCATTTCCTGAAATGCAGGCCACCGCCAAGCACTACCAAGGTGGTCTCTCAGGCGGCAGTTGCCCTGAAAATGAAATTGAATGGGAAAGTGATCACTACCATGGAGGTCATCGACCACTCCCAATCAAAATCAGGCTGTGCATCCAAAGAGCACAAAGATAGGTCAAGGCAAGAAAATGAAGCGGTTCTCGGACAGTGATGCGTAAACTCATCTACGTTTAGGACACCCATCTCAAGCTCTTCGATCAGATCGGCAAGGACTTGTCCCCTGGGATTTATGGAGTAATCTCCCCAGAGAGGATGCCTGCCGTTCAGATCTCCAAGCAAGAGATAGGGCCTCGGCAACCGTGCCATGACGCGGCGGAAGTCCCCCACATCGAAGTCAGCTGGTGGTGGAATGTACGCAGAAATGATAGTATACCTCCTATCCAGGTGCAGCTGCACAGCCACTGCCTGAAAGGAGTTATCTAAAGAGAAAGGAAGAACGGAGACATCATGCCGGGTGTAAACCACGCATCCCCCAGCCCAGCCATCCCGCGGTGGTGGGGTCGCAAGACCCTTATACCCCGGGAGGGCGGGCAGGGGGCACGCACCTAGCATCGTCTTCTGCAAAAAGATAGCTAACGGGGAACGGGACGAGACGAGCCTCCACAGCTCCTCCCAGCTGGCCCAGAGTCCACGGCAATTCCATTGAAGGAATATGCCCTGCAGGCCTAGCTCGGAGGAGACATGGGCACCCTCCTCGAACTGAAGGACCTAACGGGAATGGCCGTTCGCTTCCCGGGCGCTGTTGGCCGGACAAAGCGCTGAGGGCGCTGTCACCTTCGAGGACTTATTGGGGAAGGTTGGGCTGACCATGCGAGTCTTTTCCTCCCTCCGCCTCGAAACCTTAGGGGGGCGTTGCGGCTTCGGAGGCGGGCCCTCTTTTCGAGGAATCACCGTTTCCGAGCCACTCGCTCCACCTCGGGGCGTGAGCGAAGGAGCCGAAGCTCCTTTGTTGCAGTCCTCCTTTCGTGAAAACATGGTTAGGAACCCTGGAAGATGGCCTAGCGACCATCTTCAAGGGTGTTGCCTCCTGTGAGTCTAACGACTCGGTGGAGGCGCGTGGCCGTTTCGCCTTACGGGAAACGGTCACGCTGGGGGAAGAGGGGAGAGCCCTGGTTTTAGCCGGGGCTGGGTGTGAACGCTTTTTGCCACCAGCTTTACCAGGGGAGCACCCGGGTTGAGTAGAGCCCGCAGAAGGGCTCCGAATGGGCGCGGAAACAACCGTGCTCGTTGGCCTGGATGGGCCAGGAGCAGAGGGTGCCTTTCTAACTATTGAGGCATATGACGTCCCAGGCAGAGCCGGGCGCGCCAGGACCAAGTCCTTAGCCTCGCGGAATGAAAGTTGATCCTGGGCCTGAACGGCCAGGATGTCCTTCTCAAGGAGATATACACCACATTGCTTCGAAGAAGCGGGGTGCGGCTCTCCGCAATTGACACACTTGGCCACACACGATTTGGACTTATCGTGTGCAGCCTTGGAGCAATTTACACAAACTTCGGATTGACCCCAACTTTGCACGTCTACAAGAACGATTCGTATAGCCGAAGCGGTGACATTAATAGCACCGCCGCGGCAGTGGCACGAATGCCTTCACGCGGTAGCGGTACCAACCGGCACGCACCGACTCCGGGAGCTTGTCACAGTCGAACGTGACGAAGAGTGTAGGGGTGGGTCTCAAGGCCCCTCCCTGTTTTCTCATCACACGTTCGACCTTGACCGCCCCATGGTCGGCCAGCTCTAGGGTGATGTCTTCAATGGAGTAGTCAACGAGTTCCCTCGGATAAACTACTCCTTTAACTAAGTTCATGGTAGAGTGCGGCGTCACACTCACCGGGGTGCCATGAAGTGTCCGAAGAGCATTTATCTTGGCCGCCTCGGCGGGATTCACCGCAAGAAGGCTCCCGTCCGAGAAACGGGTCACCTTCGGCTCTCTACCAATTGCACTAGCTAATCCTCTCCTCTGATGGATCATGTTGCCCTTGGCCAACATGGTGCTATCAGTGGAGCGAATAACGAGGAAGCGTTTGAAGCCAGCGGGCTCAAAAACGCCAGGTAACCTCTGAATGAGGGGCCCCGATGTCATCGAGGCTCTGCCCTGTGCACTTTTGGTCTTAGTCAGGGGCTCCGCAACTGGGGGGGCAGAGGGGCCAGATGTGCCGGTCTTGGCTTGGTCGCTTGCCAAAGTGGCAGCAGACCCATCCGTCACCACAGCCCCCACGGATAGAGAGGAGCCCCGAGTCTTCTTAGTCTTTTTCGTCCTTTTCTTTTTTGGAGAGGAGGGCGGGGAATGAACCCGCTTCTCACCTCCGCCAGTAGAAGCCCCTAGGCCAGATGGACCGCTCTCAGCCAGGTCCTTCTCCGAAATGGAGAAGTTCCTGGTGGTTGCAGGAAGATCATCCGAGGAGATCCCTCCCCTCCTTGTACTGCCTCAGAATCCTCAGCCGTTTGAGGAGGACCTTGCATAGGGGCGGATTCGGATTTGGTGCTTGGCGCTGAGCCCGGATTTCCCCTCATGGAAGGCCCTACCATCTGAGGCTGGGCTTCCTCAAGGACCATGTCTATCACAGGAGGGGGCCTCCAGTTGGGCATCCCCTCCCAGGACATCGCAGGTCCCCTTGGCAGCATCATGAGTCATTTGTGGGGAGGCACAGGCCTTGACCCCGGCAAGGTTTAATATTCTTGCCAGCAGGTCTTTTGAGGGAAGCGACCGAAGGGGCCTGGCTTCCCTCTCCCCCCTAAGGGGGTTTGCCCTACCAGGCTGCTTCGATGTGGAGCGGCTGGCTAAGGGCTGCCTGCTGGCTTTCTTGCCAGTCCCCTTGGAAAGAATAGAGGGGACTGCCGCTGGAAAAATGGAGGTGCCCGAAAGCACCTCCAGAGAAGGGGGTGAGGGGGAGTCCCCTACACCCGTAAGCGAAGGAGAGGAGTAAGCCTCCTCTCCGGTTAGAGAGATATGGAGGGTCCCCTGAGCAAGCACAGGGAGGGGAACCTCCATTATTTTGGTGGAGCTGCCCGAGGGCGGCTCCGTTGGTGACACAGGGAGAATTAAGGAGAGATTTTTTTGTTTCTCATTATTGGGCATGGTGACCCTCTATATTTCACGGGATGCAATCCCTCATCACCTCTTGCAGTTGCCCGCACTGCAAGAGGTGCTTACAGGCCTGGCAGGGCCAGGCACCGCCATTTGGAACCACCCCTCCCGCCTGGTGGCCTGGCAGTCCATCGGCATGGCGGCTCCACCTTAGATGTGGCATAAAAAGATAGATTGTGAAGAGGAGAGGTAAAGGGATGTGAGGAAGGTATGGGTGGGGATGAAGCAGGTTGTTAAAAACCCCCATCCCGAACCGGAGCTCAGGGGTTAGGGAACGTTGTCCCCTTCCCCCTCAGCCCCAATCCGGGACGGTTGGCTTGAGAAGAAGGTCAGCATCTACCCTGTGAAATTAGAGGCTGACCAGAGAAAGTTGTGGGAGAGGTTGTATGAAAAGCAATGAAACAAGTGCTTTGAAGGAAGGAGAAGAGGCTAAGCTGGGGTCGGACAGGGTGCTGAGTCCCGTCAGCACGGCGGCCAGGATGGCAAATCGCCGCGCCCCTTACGGGGTAAAGCTGCTATGAAAATGTAAAGACTGCCATTATCTTAGCAGTTCGAGTGAAGATTGATGAAAGGGAGCCAAACACTGTGGAAAATGATGGCTCAGCAGTTAGCAAGTGGGGCTAGTCTCAGGCAGAATGGCCAGTCTGTCACATTCTTCTCTTGAACCCTGACTTCTCCTGTGAGAAGGTACTGCACAGCTGAGAAAGAAACCTGTACAATCATTGTATCAGTTGAGTGATGGTGCCACTTTATCTGAAAAGAGCTTACCCTAAGCACAGATCAGCGTTCAATCTCCTACATGTTTGACGCCCAGCAGCAGAGCAAAATCAAGAACAAGAAAATCATGTGGCAGTGTTTGGAATTTATGCCTTTCTGATACGAGGTTGTATATATGCCTGGATCCCAGAACTCAGCCACTGATACTCTTTCACATGGATTTTTATCATCTTTTATTCCTGCTGTGCCAGGTACATATGCAATCTCTTTGAGTTACATCAGCCTCTCTGCCATCCAGGTGTTGCAGGACTAATGCATATTATGCAGACAAGAAATTTGCCCGACTCTCTAGAACAAGTTAGGAGCATTATAGAGGCATGTGACACATGCCACAGAGAGGCAAGAGTTCATTGAGCTGTTAGCCTTCCTCCACCTTTCTGGAACAATTAGCTTTTGATCCTCATTGACAAGTATTTGTGTTTCCCTTTTGCTTACCCGCGTGGGGATATGTCCACTACAGTGATCTCATGCTTGGCTAACTTATTTTCCATATTTGACATGCCAGAATACATCCACTTAAACCGAGTGACATCCTCTGAATGTAGATCTTTCTTCCTTACACCCTAGCTGCAAATGGACAATGTGGGCACTATGTGGGCATCATTTGGAAAGCATTGACTGTTACATGGCACTACCAAACTACCCATTTCAGCATGGGAAGAATTGATGTTAAGTGAAGCTTTGCATTCTATTCACTCTTCTTTGCCACTCCTACAAGATGCTATTTTTCTACCCCAAGAACTTTCTCAGAAAAGAGTATGCCTTCTTGGCTTTCTTCTCATGATAGGGTTCTCCTCCACAGGCATATCTGCCACCAAGGATGAACCTTTGGTGCAGGTGGTGGAGCTCATCAAAGCTAACTGTGCATATACCCACATTCATTTTCTTTATGGTCACAACAATACTGTTGCCTTCTGTGAGCTTGCTACAATTGGAGAGCTTAGAACAAAGGATAGATAGCCTGAGTAACAATATAGAGGCCCTGCCTTCAGACATCCTGCGATCTGCTCACTAGATGACAAAACCAATTCCCCAGAAATATATCCATCTGGGCATACCAGGCAAACCTTTGATTCTGCCTTTCGACATAATGATTGAGCCTGCTTCTGAGTTTCTTAACTTTGAAGGCTTTCCCTGTCACTCGGCATGCAGTAGAAAACAAATCGAGTGCTACATGCCACCTTGATGCTGATTCATTGCAATGCTCACTATGTATATTATTTAAATGAGAGGGGGTGAGTATCGTGATTTGTTACTAATTATCTCTATTATAATTTCCATAAATTATTTAAACTTAAATCTAAATGTAACTTTACCTTAATTTAAGCCTTAAGCCACTTTCTCCAATTTAAATGTGTACAATACAGCACCTGCTCTCCTTAAAGGTAAAATGCCTATCTTTGATACAAGTGTCCTTCTTGTGATATCTATACACTTCTTTGCAGGGTGCATTCTACATCTTGCCTTATTGTAATTTGTTTTGTTTCTTTCTTTCAAATCAATAGAAGTAAAATGTTGCATGGAGTTTCCTTAACCTCCCAAGTCATGAGAGTCCCACCACTAATTCTTGGAAATGAAATGCCAATATTTTCAGCGATTCTAGTCAAATCCTCTTCCTGAATTAGTGTGTAATTTCATTGGCATCAATCCTTCACTAAATTATACCAATAATAATAGTTTCTGATTGTTTCAAAAAGTTTATGATTGAGGTTATAGTCTATAGTAAAGTGCATAAATGATAGGGAAAAATATTTCTTTGAAGAGAATCCTGATAAAAATATAGTAAATAAACTAAAGTGGAAAGATGTAATGATGACTGTCATTCAGAATGTATACTGCCAGGTTTGTCAAAACTTTATTAGGATCATGCTTTTCAATAAAACCTTGCAATTCACTCCAATTAGAGCATATGTCTTTAATCATAGCACTCATAACTATCTCTCTATCTTCCTATTTCTCTGATGACTGCTCCTCTACCAATGCCTTTCACTGTTCACTCTGAAGTTCCACAAGCTCTTCTGTGGTAAGTTCTTCACTGTATTCCAGCACTAGCTCCTCCACACCATCACCATCAGCCTGCAAGCCCATAGACACAATACCATTATGTAATTTAACCAATGTCACAGCCTCAAGTCCTTGAAAATTTCTTTCTTGTACACAATCTGACCAGTTTCCTCCAGGCTGAGTTGAAGATCCAGTAAGTGACTTCATTCCAGGCTTTAGCAATTAAGTTAATGCCGTGGAGGATATTAAAATGCCTTTTCCAGTAATCTCTCAGGGTCAGATCAGTCATTGATGATCTTGAAACAGCTTATAAACAGGGGACTTTGTGTACAATTTCTTAACATTTCAAAGGACTTGCTGGTCTATGGGCTGTAGCAGGGCAGATGTGTTGGGGGGGCAGGAACTTGACATTTATAATGTCATACCCGACATCCAAATTATCTACCAAGCCTGGTGGATGTGCAGGAGCATTGTCCATAATGAGGAACACTTAAGGGGCAGATTGTTACCCTCTACATTACAGGCAATCACATAATTTTCTTAAACACTCGCAGATTTTCTGAGTGGTATACAAGCATAGGTTTCACTTTAAAATCTCTACTGACATTGTTACACAACATAAGAGTAAGCCTGTCCTTCATTGGGTTGTGCCCTCACAGTGCCTTCTCATCAGTTATATATCTCCTAATTGGCAACTTTTTCCAAAAAAACCCACTCTTGTCACAATTAAAAACTTGATGATGAGTATAATTCTCATCTTCAATAAATATTGAAAACTCTTCCCCAAAAGCATCCACAGCTTTTTTGTTCGAACTAGCACTATGATCACACTATGAATGCCCCTTCTCTTTCCAAACTTATCAAACTACCCTCCACACACTAAAGTTTAACTCTTCAACATTATCATCACTCATACTCAGAGTTTTCTTTAGTAAATCACTTTGTAAATGCCTCACTTTTTCACATATTAAAGTTTCACTTACACCATCACCAGCAAGTTGCTTCTCATTTATCCTAACTAGTAATAATTTCTCCACTTCATCTATTATTGCAGGCCTATGCTTCGACACTTTAGCAGCCTTAATTGGCTTTCTTTTTCAAAAACATACTTATGGTCAATTTTGACATATTCAGGGCTGGGAGCGAAAAATGTTAATAGAAAAGTGAAAAAGTGACATTTTTTTTTTAAGTGACAATAATGGTGAAAGTTCTTACAAGTTAAATATTAATTAGCTATATAATGAACTAAAAGTTTGTCATAGATATTAAAGTAAATCTTCTACATACCTTCACATTTAATTATGGAAATGTCATAAAAATTCAAGTTTTTTACTATGAGTTACACAGGAAAACAAAAATTTATTATTTTTAATTTTTTAATGGCCGATTCCACTCATGTTCAACGACCTTTGTTAATAATACTTACATACTAAACAAGTCAATATCACTGATTAAAAATTAAAATGAGCAAATAATATAAATAGGCTAACTGAATTAACATCATTAATAAGACTGTTCTTCCATTTTTCAAGTTTTGAAATTATTCTTTTTTCTTCAGCTGCAGATCTCTCTGCTTCCTCCTTTTTAGGCTTATATGACTAGCATTGCATTAGCTATCTTGATTTCCATCAAGTCATTTTTCTGAATACCTTTTTTCAGTCATTCACTTGCTTCATTATAAATTGTCATTGAAGGCTTTTTGACTTGATTCTTTTTGTAAGCATGAAAGCTTTTTCTCCATGTCTTTTATGCTCAGCTTTTTACTTCTATTTCTCTTTCAAACTTTTCAGGAGCCTGTTTTTCTTCTATTTTTATCTTTTTTATTTCCTTTAAATGAGCCTTGTATCTGGCATGAGCTGAATGAACCATATTCAAAAGCTGTCTAGTAATAGGGACCAGTTCAGATTTATTACTATATGTTTTTAGTCGATATTTTATTTTCAGTTTTGCATTAAGCATTTCAACTGACATTGGAGCAGTGGCTTCATCCAAAATATTGCCACTGATGGAGAAACCTCTTTCTACATCCGACTTCCCAATGTGATAGGGAAAAGGATTCCTTCACAAATTTTGAAATGAGTGGGTATTTCATTTTACCACTGCTATTTTTTTAATTAAAAGTCTTATTCCAAAAAATGTGAACAACAATGTCTTGATGAATATTATTGGCGTCACTAACCTGTAAAAGTTTCCACTCATCTTGAAGGCGAACTATCTCAAAATCCATAAGGTAAAGTTTGCTAATAAAGTCAAACAATGGTTATCTTTTATGTTAACATGATTTAGGCATCTGAACCATTTTACAAAATTGCTATTTAATGGTCGGTGTGCAAAACGGCCAGACCTTCTATGAATAGTAGCTAGGCCCGCAGCAATGAGGTTGCCAGAGAAGAACTCAACGGCCGCATCTACCAACCTAAACTCCTTGAGTGATATATATATATTTTTAAGAGCCTATCTGGCGACTACTCACTTGGGCACAAGTCAGCGCACTCACGAAGGCCTAGCACTAGGTTACTTTAAAGTAAGAATAAAAAACAATAATAATAATAATAAGGGAAAATCGCAAGAAGGAGGAAGCAAGCTGCGGCGTCAGGGGGAGGTCCCCCAGGTGCAGGAACGTGCAGCCTACAAAAAAGCAACAAAAAACACCTAGTTAAATAAAAGGGAGAAGGCCAACCTCCCCCCAAAAGTCTATAAGTCCACCAGTCAATGTGCACACACTCGTCCAGAGTACAAGGGGAAGGTGGTAGCCACCCCGCCCATCCCAGTACCGGGACAGGTAATGTGTGCCAAGATCACCCAGAGTGGGACATTCAACAAGAATGTGCTGAACAGTCTGGAGGATAACGCAGTCATCACAATAGGGCGCAGGGGAGCGCTCCATCAAATGGCGATGTGTCACACGAGTGTGCTCGATTTAGAGACAACAGAGAGCAAACTGAAGCCGTCGCGGCATTGGGGAATAGGTCCATGGGAGCAGTCACGGCGCAAAGGGATACAACTTTAAGTTCCCCTGGCCCGTCTCCCATCTTTTTTACTGAGCAGTCTGAAGAGCTGCCAGTATTCCTGTCATGTAGTCTGTGTGTGGAAGAGTGAAACGCTGGTCCGGTCGCCCAGTCCTCACAGACACTTTGGCACCCTCATTCCTAGCCATTCCTACATCCACCCGCCTCACTAAAACTGTGGCATCACGGATATCGCGAACCAGAGGTTGCGGAGATTCCAATGTGCCAAGATCACAATCCGGTCTCTGAAACAGACACATTGCGCAATCTCCCGTACCGAGTGGTGTATTGCCACCAGCACGGCTGTGAAGACAGACGCAGCACTTGGCAGAGCCCTGCTGACTTCAAACAGAGGGGATACGGCATGGAAGCTGACCCCCTCTTGGGACTTAAGCCATCCGTATACACTGGCATGGTTCCAGCGTGACATGAGGTGTGCTCCAAAAAGGTCGAATGCAATACTCTCGGCGCTGTACAAGCTTTGGGAGCAGAGGCGTGGTGACAAATAGCCAAATGTGGTACCCTCCAGGGTGGCGTCCTGGGCAGAACCAGGGGCGCCACCGGCCCGAAAGCTATACCTAGCTCTCGAAGGAGTTTCCTAGCCCTAAACCCAAAGGGCTTAGTGTATGACTTGCGTCTCTCGGCTGCATAGGCACCATCGAGATCAGCTGCGGATGCTTTGAAAGCCGTTGGCGACAAAGGGAGACGCTGGGCTCGTGCGTACAGGCGAGTAGTGCAGTGTGCACGGCGCATAGATAATGGCATCTCTCCAGCATCGACAAGCAGGCTCTTAATAGGAGAAGTTCGGAAGGCCCGGGTCGCTAAGCGAAGGCTGGTGTGTTGGATCGAGTCCACCTTCCACTATAGACGTTCGGCTGCGGATGCATAAAACTCACATTCATAGTCGAGCTTCGAACGGACAAAGGATCGATAAAAAAGTAAGGCAGTAGCTCTATCAGCGCCCCAAGCGCTGAAAGTCACGGAACGAAGAATATCCATGGCGCAGGTACAAGAGACCCTAAGGCTGCGAATATGAGCCTCCCAGGTGAGGCGTCGGTCGAATACAAGACCAAGGAAACGGTACGATTCAACTACTTCCAGGCACACCCCATTAAGAAACAAATCTGGGTCAGGGTGGAGCCGTGGATGGTGGCAGATGTGCACCACCTTAGACTTGGCCAAAGAAAAACGAAACCTGTGCGCTTCGGCATAGCGAGAGATGCAGTTCAATGCCTGTTGGAGTCGACGCTCCAGAATTGGCTTCTGGGCCACGCCAAAGGAGATCGAAAGGTCGTCCACGTAGAGCTCAGGACAAAGAGTGTGACACTGAGGACACTTCCCTGCGGGACACACTCTTCCTGCTCTATTGGGCCGGAGAGGGCTCCCACCCCACCCATACGTGGAATCGACGATCTCGCAAAAATTCAGATATAAACATTGGGAGGCGTCCCCTCACCCCAACCGTGTGGAGAGTCTACATGAGATCGTATCGCCATGCGGTATCATAGGCCTTCCTTCTCCAGATCGAAAAACACCATGGCGTAGTGCTGACTACGAAGGAAGCCCTCGCAGACGGCATTTTTCAGTTGGAGCAGAGCATCCGACGTGGAGTGGAACTTGCGGAAACCACACTGTGCAGAAGACAGAGGGCCTCCGCTGTCCAGGAAGAAGTCTAATCTAACATTAACCAATTTCTCCCTCAACTTGCAAACGCAAGAGGTTAGAGAGATCGGGCGGAAACTGGCCGGAGTAGAGTGATCTCTCCCCGGTTTGCGAAAGGCGAGCACAGTAGCGATTCGCCAGGAATCTGGGAAGAGACCCTCCACCCAGATCCTGTTGAACAAATCTAAGAGAAAGGCCATGCCTCGCTCACCCAGGTGTCGAAGCATGGCGTGCGGGACATCGTCCGGAGCATGGGCGGTGTCCGCGCCCGAAGCAAGAGCGGAGTGCAACTCACTCAATGTAAACCTGTCGTTGAAGGGTTCTCCGCCTCTGGGAGTAAAGTCCAACCGGCGGCCTTCTGCGACATCACGACCTGCATTGAATGCTGGCGGAGTAGCATCCCGGCTAGAGAATGTGGAGAAAGTGGGCGCAAATGATTCCGCCACGGTCGCAGTCCCATTCTCCTTGAGAATGAGGATGGGGGGGGGGGGCATGCGAGAACTTGCCCCGAATCCTTTTGACTCGCCTCCACACCTCTGCTAGAGGGGTCTTCCCGTTAAGTGAAGACACGTATGCTCGTCAAGAAGAGCGGCGGGCGTGCTTCGAAATATACCGGAACCTAGCCCTAGCCCGACGAAATCACCGACAGTGAAATCGTTCTGGCGGCGCTTATAGCGCATGTTGACATAACCCACATGTTTGCGGGCCGTTTCACACTCGGCCGACCGCTACGGGAGTGGTCGGCGTGCAAAACGGCCAGACGTTCTGAGAATACTAGTCAGGCCCGCGGCAATGAGGTCACCGGAGAAGAACTCAACGGCCTCATCTACCGGCCAAAACTCCTCGACTGAGATAGAGAATTCAGTCATTTCCTGAAATGCAGGCCACCGCGCACGCGCCAAGCACCACCGATGTGGGCGCTCAGGCGGCAGTGGCCCAGAAAACGATATTTGAATGAGAAAGTGATCACTACCATGGAGGTCATCGACCGCTCCCCAGTCAAAATCAGGCTGTGCATCCAGAGAGCACAGAGATAGATCAAGGCAAGAAAATGAAGCGGTTCTCGGGCAGTGATGCATAAACTCATCCACATTTAGGACACCCATCTCAAGCTCGTCAATCATGTCGGCAAGGACTTGTTCCCTGGGATTTATTGAGTAGTCTTCCCAGAGAGGATGTCTGCCATTCAGATCTCCAAGCAAGAGAAAAGACTTCAGCAACGATGCCACGACGCGGCGGAAGTCTCCCTCCCGGGTCATATATGTAGAAATAACAGTATACCTCCTATCCAGGTGAAGCTGCACAGCCACTGCCTGAAAGGAGGTATCTACAGTGAAAAGAACGACGACATTATGCCGGTGTAAACCGCACATCCCCCAACCCGACCCCCATCCCGTGGTTGTGGGGTCGTAAAACCCTTATACCCCAGGAAGGTGGGCAAGAGGATTGCACACAGCATGGTCTCTTGCAAAAAGATAGCTAACATGAAACGGGAGGAGATGAGCCTCCACAGCTCCCAGTTGGCTCGGAGTCCACGGCAATTCCATTGAAAGAATATGCCCTCCAGGCCTAGACGGGGGAGACGCGGGGGCCCTCTTCGAACAGAAGACCCTCACGGGAATAGCCATACGCTTTCCGAAGGCAGAACCCCGGGCGCTGTTGGCCAGACAATGCGCTGAAGGAGATGTCACCTTCGAGGACTAATTGGGGAATGTTGGGCTCGCCATGCGAGACTTTTCCTTCCTCCGCCTCGAAACCTTAGGCAGACGTTGCGGCTTCGGAGGCGGGGGGGGGGGGGCATCTTTTTGAGGATTCACCGTCTCCGAGCCACCCAGCCCACCACTAGGCGTGGGCAAAGGAGCCGAAGCTCCTTTGTTGCTGTCCCCCTTTCAGGGGGCAGCTTTAGGAACCCCGGAAAATGGCCTGGCGACCAACTTCAGGGGTGTTGCCTCCTGTGAGTTTAAAGACTCGGTGGAGGCACGTGGCCATTTCGCCTTACAGCAAACAGTCACGCTGGGAGAAGGGGGGAGAGCCCTGGTTTTAGCCGGGGCTGGGTGTGCACCCTTTGTGCTGCCAGCTTTACCAGGGTATCACCCAGGTTGAGTAGAGCCTGCAAAAGGGCTCCGAATGGGCTCGGAAATAACAGTGCTCGTTGGCCTGGATGGGCCAGGAGCAGAGGGTGTCTTTCTTAGAATTGAGGCATAAGATGTCACAGGCAGAGCCGGGTGCGCCAGGACCAAGTCCTTAGCCTCACAGAATGAGAGTCGATCCTGGGCCTGAACGGCCAGGATTTCTTTCTCAAGGAGATATGCACCACATTGCTTTGAAGAAGCAGGGTGTGGCTCTCTGCAATTGACACACCTGGCCACACACAATTTGAACTTGTAGTGTGTGTACGGCCTTGGAGCAATATACATGGCTACATGAGCGTTCGTATGGCTAAAGCGGTGACAGTAATAGCACCTCCACGGCAGTGGCACGAATGCCTTCACGAGGTAGCGGTACCAACCAGCACACACCGACTCAGAGAGCTTGTCACAGTCGAACGTGACAAAGAGTGTAGGGGTGGGTCTCAAGACCCATCCCTGTTTTCTCATCACATGCTCGACCTTGACCGCCCCATGGTCAGCCAGCTCTAGAGTGATATCTTCTATGGAGTAGTCCATGAGTTTCCTCGCATAAACTACTCCTTTCACAAAGTTCATAGTAGAGTGCAGTGTCACACTCAACGGGGTGCTAGCAAGTGGCCGAAGAGCACTTATCTTGGCCGCCTCAGAGGGATCCGCTGCATTAGCCAAGAAGGCTAATGCAAGAAACGGGTCACCTTTGGCTCTCTACCAATCATACTAGCTAAAGCTCTCTTCTGATGGATCATGCCACCCTAGCCAACATGCTGCCATCAGTGGAGCGAATAACTCAGAAGCTTTGGAAACCAGCAGGCTCAAAAACAGCAGGTAATCTCTGAATGAGGGGCCCCTACGTAATTGAGGCTCCGCTTGGCGTACTTTTCGTCTTAGTTTGGGATTCCCCACCCAGGCAAGCACCGGGGCCAGACGCGCCGATCTTGGCTGGGTCACGTTCAAGGATGGTAGCAGCCTTGTCCATCCCCATGGCCCCCGTGGAGGGAGAAGAGGCCCCCCCCCCCCCCCCCGAGTGTTTTTTGTCTTCTTTTTATTAGTCCTTTTCTTTTTAGGAGAGGAGGGCAGGGAATGAACCCGCTTCTCCCCTACCCCAGCAGGAAATGGTGAAGGTCCCAGCAGTCATGGAGGCACCGGCTGAACGAGGAGATCCCTCCCCTCCTGTGCAGCCCAACCCTTCTGGTGAGGGCCCAGCACAGGAGAAGACTCAGGCTCAGTGTTTGATGCCGAGCCTGAATCTGTCCACATGGAAGGCCCCACCTTCTGAGGCTGGGTTGCATCAGGGAGCGTGTCTATCTCAAGGGATGGGCCTCCATTTGGCCATTCACCTCCCGAACATCAGAGGTCATGTTAGTCTCATCCGTGTTCTTTGGGGGATGGGGGCATAGGCCTTCACCCCCACTAGATTTAATATTTGGGCCAGCAGGTTTTTAGAGGGTTTTGCCCTACTAGGCCACTTCAACAGGGAGCAGCTGGTTATGGGCTGCTTGCTGGCTTTCCTGGCAGTCCCCTGTGAAAGCAAAGGCGGGACTGCCAGATTTGAGGGGAGCCCCCTGCACCCTTAGGCACTGGAGATGAGGAAGCCTCCTCTCCGTTTCAAGAGTTATGGAGCGTTTCCTGGGAAACCACAAGGGAAGGGGGTACCTCCATTTTTTCTGTGGAGCTGCCTGAGGGCGGCTCTGTCATTCTTAACGGTGAAATGGGGAGAGATTTTTTTTCAAAGTTTCTTCATTGGGCATGGTGACCCTTTTTGGGGGGATGCAAACGCTGATCACCCCCCCCCACAGTGGCCCGCTCTGCGAAGGGTGAGTACAGGCCTGGCAGAGCCAGGTGCCGCCATTCAGGACCACCCCTCCCGCCTGGTGGCCTGGCAGTCCCTCAGCATGACAGCTCCACCTTGGACACGGCATAAAATGGATAGTGTATGAAAATAGAAAGGAAGGAGGAGGTGGGAAGATGTGAGTGAGAATAAAGCAGGTTATTAAAAACCCACCATCCCAAAATGGAGCTCAGGAGTGAGGGATCATTGTCCCCTCCCCCTTCAGCCCTGATCCAGGATAGTTGGCTGAGAAGAAGGTCAGCATCTACCCTGTGAAATTAGAGGCTGACCAGAGAAAGTTGTGGGAGAGTTTGTATGAAAAGCGAGGAAACGGGGGAGAAACACAAGTGTCTGAAGGAAGGAGAAGGGGCCAGACAGGGTGCTGAGTCCTGTCAGCACAGCGGCCACTTGGATCAATAGAAAGAACTGGAGCAGCCTCCCTGATCTTCAATAAACATGTCATCCTCTAGCTCATTGTGATGAAATTCCAGTACCTGTCTTTGGACAACTTCCTGACATTAGTGATGAAGATTCCTCCAGTGTTGAAGAAAATAAATAAGTGGTTTTGATGATGATGCTCCAGATCCTTTTTCCCAAAAGGAGCTAAATGATCCAGTTCCTGATCTCAGCTCATCAAAGTCCTCTGCTGAACTGTTGGTATCCAGATTGAAAGAAAAAAAACTCCTCTGACAGAGCTTGCATCACTTTCTACCGCAACAGACATCAGGAGTAACTCATTTTTTCTCTGAAGAGGACTTTCTTGGGAACAAGAAGTTCAGGAACTAGAGAGACTTGTCACCAATATGCTGTTTTCATAAACCTTGGATGCAACATGAGTATCAAAATGCATTACTTATTCTCACATATAGATCGGTTTCCTGAGAATCTGGGATCAATGAGCAGGGGGAGAGATTCCATCACAACATGATACTGGGATGCAGGCATGATGGGTGATTACTGTTGGACTCTGAAGAGAGACATCCCTACTGCCGAGCATTCTAGGGATTTGAAGAAACAGTTCATACGATGAATTCTGGACAATGATGACCTAATATCCATGTTATTGTGTTAGAAAACAATGTTTTTTTATCTTTAAAATCTATTTTGGATAAGAAATATTAACAAAAATCTACCAAAAATGTGTCAAAAATGTAATCAATTTCATTATAAGATCAGATTTTTTCAAAATCAACTTTACACAAAAACCTAACTTGATCAATGGAAAAGGATGTAATTTTCGCATTCAGTGATGCAAAATTGTCCTAAATCAGTTGATTTTTTTTTTTTAAGAGCTCATCTGGCGACTGCCTACATGGGCATTAGTCAGCGTATTAAAACTCGCCTAGTTCTAGGCTACTTTAAAATAAAATTAAAGAGACAAAAAAAAACACCCCAAATGGGGGAAAGTCAGCAAGCTCCTGCGCCGGGGGGAGGTCCCCCCGGCGCAGGAGCATGCAACCTAAAGGGAAAAAAAAGGCAAAAAACAAACCCTGCTTAAATAATAGGGAGAAGGCCGGCCTCCCCCCAAAAGTCAACAAGTCCACCAGTCAATGTGCACGCACTCATCCCGAGTACAGGAGACAGGCGGTAGCGACCCCGCCCTCTAAATCAGTTGAAAAACAGACAATCTACAAAGATTATTTTACAAACGTGTTATTGATAATTGTAATTCCCTAACTTACCCCTTTTACAAAACATTAAATGGTGAAAAAAAAGTATTTAGCACTCTGCTAGTACAATCAATGTTGTGTAGAAGGGGTTAATATTAGCCTATTTTCTTCAAGTGCTGCCATCACTGTTATATCAGTAAACCTATTTGGTAATAGTCTCATTTGGGTCAATAAGTTCAAAATGGATTATCCCATTCACATCCCAGAAAATGCACACAAGTATCTTCTGTTAAAGAGGTCCATGTTTTAGCTAAGCTATTGTTTTTTCCTAAGACTAATCCATTGTCTAGAACATTTAATATTATTGTATACAGTCGCCCCCCCCCCATATTCGCGGGGATAGGGGCCACAAACCCCCGTGAATATTGAAAAACTGCGGATAGTTGACGCTACCCCCCAAAACACTCCCAGCCCTTCCCAAACATCATAATACGCTCCCCATATTAATTTAAGAAGTTATGTTTTGTCATGTTCATACACATACAGTACGAAATAAAGTATCAGAACACATTAAATTATTTTATTGTATAATGTTTACTCACTTGGAGATAGTTTTGTTTTGATTGAGGAAAGATGATTGATGACTGATGATTGTAGATGATGTTGCCTGTGCAGTTCAATGATGATGACGACGATGACAATGATGATATAACTGCACAGGGAAGCTGAGGAGATTCTAATTATCCTCAGACTCCTGCTCAGTAAACATTGGAGGAGAAAGAGGGGGAGGAAAAGTTTCTCCATAGGTGGAGGGCGTAGTTTCAGGTGTGGTTAGGGGTTCAGGCTTTTTACTTGGGGTGAAGAACCAGGTAATGGGCAATTGAGATCATTGCTTTTTCATGTTCTTTAGCATGTCCCAGTAAGGGCCCATAGCAAGATCAAGGCTATTTTGTGCCTTCATGGAATGAACCATGTGAGGGTCCCATGATTCCAAATCTGCCTGAACGCTTTTAATTCTTCTCTGAAGATCGGCTAGCCTCTCTAATGTAAGCCCAACTTCAGCTTGAACTTCCTCATCTTCTTCATCAGATTGGCTGGAATCGTCCCATCTCAGACAACCAACACTTACGTTTTACGACTATGTATGTAGGTTTCCGCGGATAGTTGAAGGCGGGGATGATGAATCACGAATAGCCAAGGGGCGACTGTATACCCAACTTTTTGTCTCCTGTAACAATCTTACTTAAAAAGTTTTGCTTTTTAATCAAGAAATGAAATATAAACAAATGTTGATTCTTTGTTGCAAGTGTACCACCTCTGACAGACTGAGAGGAGTCCATTGTCCCAATTGTGAAACCTTGCCTATCTCTTTTAAATGACAAATGCACAGTGGAATGAGTTAAATGTAGTTTTTTCAGCCATGAGTCGAACAGTTACAATCAGATTTTCTTCCACTATTATTTTTAAATATCTAGATCAAATTCTACTGATTGTCCTGAATCAGGCTCATCTTTAAGACTAAGGCTTCCCAAGCAAAAATTCTGAAATCTTTGGCATTGGCTAACACTAATTGTTCCTTCACTGTATACTTGACAAAAACTTTATTAACTTAGCATTGTTGCTTTTTTAAGGTACCAAAGCATAAGGTTACAAATGTGCAATTTTGACACTTCCATAATACTCATCATTTAATGATAAGCCACATTAAATTAAAAATAATACTATACTGAAATGTAAAACTTGAGTTAAGTTAAGACATTATTTCTATCCATAAAATAATGATATAGACATAAAAAAATGCTGCATTACTTATATGATGATCTTATATAATCAGCATCTCTCATAAGTGTTAGAAAGAACTGATTAAGGTTCAATATAATGTATTTTTAACACATTATAAGAATAAGTAGAAGGCCAAAAAATCCAGATAAAATAGGATTAACTAAATGGTCCCACTCTGTATACCTGAAGCACATTTTCATATATCAGGATAGTTTGATTTTTAATTCTTTCTAATGGAAGAGTAACAATGCCATCACTATCATATTAGTAGTGCATTGTAGAAGGCAAATAAATGTTACTTCACATCATGTGTAAATCATGCATACTCACTAGGTTGAGTACCTGTTTGCTCAGATAATAATGCTATGAATGCTAAAATAACCTTGGATATGAGTGGCTTACACACAGTCATTGAAATGATGATGAACTTTTAAACAAGAAAAAATAGAAAAATTATGTAACCAAACAGGGGCATTTTCAATGTGGGGCAGATAATTATTTTTCTAATTTTGAGATTCTTTCAGGCCATGGCTAATTTTAGCGCACAGTGCTAAAATTACAAACAAGCATAATCTTTAGGCTATTTTTTGAGAAAAGGAGAGGATGAAAATAACAAATAAAAGGCACTACACTAAAAGAGAAAAAGAAAGGCACACTCAGGTAGAAGAGGGAGACCTACTTGGACCTGAGCATGCAGCTAATAATTTAAGTAAATACTATGGAGGGCCTTCTCCAAAAATCAATCAAACCACACTCCAGTGGGAAAGGGTCCTTCTCAAGGCATCAGAACAGTAATGACCCCACTGATAACACTACTGGGATGGGCATCGCTCTGGAATGCTCCCCCAGAGTAGGATATTAAACCAAAAGGAGTCTTGACAGAAAAGTTCAACAAATGGCATCCCATGAGTGCAATCAATTTGGAGGTTAAGCTTACTTTTTTTTATGATAGAGTAGTGTGAGTGTATAGCTAGAGAGGGGGGTTGGGATAAACTAGATGATAAGGTAAGATATATAAATTATAATGTCCAATATGATAGCAATTAATTGAAGGATTTCTCTTTTTGTTACATGAGATTGTACTTTGTGTAGATTAAACTTTTACAAAGAGATTATACTTTGTCTATATTAAACTTATAACAAAGAGATAATAATGACTGCTGTCCAAGTTGAATTTGTGTATATTCAAATAGTTGTTCAAATTTAAAACCATGGTCAACTCAGCTTATAATAGACACACCCTGCAACCCGCAACCACTGGACTCTGGCTGTTCATTTTAAGCCTAGTTTTAGGCACACTCAAACTTCCAATTTTGGCCACTGTTTGGAGCACTTGGTTTGGCCTTTTTCTCCATTGAGTTTGGAACACAGCAACTGTTTACACTGGCATTTGGTGTAAGGGGGACATCATTACATTTACCAATATCACCAACATACACACAAACAGGAGATTAGAGAAAATGAATGCAAACCAACCAGGGTAGAGTGATCTCTCCCTGGTTTGCAAAATGCAAGCACAGTAGCCATTCACCATGAGTCTGGGACAATACATTCTTTCCTAATCTAGTTGAATAACTCTAACAGAAAAACTACGCCTGACTCACTTAAGTGTTGAAGCATGGCATAGATGACATCGTTCCTGCATGAACTGAGAGGACCAACACTCACTCAATGTAAATCTGTCATTGAAGGGTTCTCTGCCTCTGGAGGGTAAAGTCCAGTCAGTGGCCTTCTTCGAGATCAGGATGTCCAGTGAATGCTGGTGGAGCAACATCATGGTCAAAGAATGCAGTCATGAAAGACTCCTGCATGGGAAGAACTTGCTCTGAATCCCTTTGACTTGCTTAAACACTTCTGCAAAAGGGGTCTTCCCGTTAAGTGAAGAGACATATCGCCACCAGAAAGAGGAGCTGGATCCAAGACCTAGCCCAACAAAATTCACCGAGAGTATTATAATCAGTCAGGTGGGGCTTATAGTGGATGTAGGCAAAATTCTTGTGTCTGAGGGCCATCTCACACTCATCTGACTACAAGGGAAGCAGTGAGCATGCAAAATAGCCAGACATTCTTGGAATACTAGGTAGGCCCATAGCGATGAAGTTGTAGGAGAACTCAACAGCCTCATCCACTGCCCTAAACTCCCCAACTGGACAGAGAAATCATTCATTTCCTGAAATGCTGACCACTGTGCCCGTTCTAAGCACCATTCAAGCAGTGTGGCCCACAAAATGATATTTGAATGGGAAAGTGACAACTAACATGGAGGTCATTGACCACCTCCCACCCAAAATCAGGCTGTGCATCTCGAAAACACTGAGATAGATCAAGTCAAGAAAATGAAGCAGTTCTCAGCAGTGATACGTAAACTCATCCACATTTAGGACACCTAAGCTCATTGATAAGGTAAGCAAAGACCTGACCCAAGAAATTGATCATGTAGTCCCCCCCCCCCCCCCGAGGAGGTTCTGTATTCAAATCCCCGAGCAGAAGGGCCTCAGCAAGCATTGGACAAGGCAGCAGAAATCTGCTGAGTTGAAGTCAGCTGATGGTGCAATATACACAGTAACTACACTATACCTCCTAAAAGGTGAGGCTGCACCGTCACTGCCTGAAAGATGGTATTTATAGCAAATAGAAGAATGGAAACATGTCCGGGTATAAAGGTATAAATCTTGCATACTACTCTTGCCCAGCCCCCATCCTTTTGCAGTGAGGTTAAAAAACCCTTATACTCTGGGAGAGTGTGCAGGAGGGTTGTGCCTAGCATGGTTCCTGCAGAAAGATATCTAACAAGGGGATGGGGGGAGATGAGCCTACACAGCTCCCAAGTGGGACAGAGCTTGTTGCAATTCCATTGAAGGAATATGCCCAACAGGGCTAGCTTGTGGGAATTGAAGGGGGTCCTCTTTGAAGAGAAGACCCGCACAGGAATGGCTGTATGCTTCCCGGGAGCTGTTGACCCAACAAGGCACTGATGAAACTCTCCTTTTACTTATCGGGAGAGGTTTGGCTCATTATCCGAGTCTTTTCCTCGCCTCTGCCTCAAAATCTTTGGTGGGTGGGGGGGTCCCTCCTTTAGAGGATTCACCATGCCAGGGCAGGGGCAGGGGTAGAACCTGTAGAATTGTTCTGAATGAGCACATAAATGACTCTACCCATAGTCTTGAAAAAAACAGTAGCAGAGGGTGCATTTTTTAAAAAGTGAGCACTAAGATATCACAGGCAGTGCTGACTGCACCAGGACCAAGTCCTTAGCCTCACAGAACGAGAGACAACCTGCATGCATGACTGGCCAGGATTTCATTCTCCAGGAGAAACGTACCGCATTGCTTCAAAGAAGCAGTGCAGCTTTCTGCAATTTACATGATAGGAACTTGTTGGGATGGCCTTGGAGCAACTAAGAGATCTCGGGTAAATCTGACTTTGCACGTCTACACGAGATTCATATGGACAAAGCAGTGGCAGGAGCACACCTGTGGCAGCAGCATGAATAGCTTCATGCAGTAGTGATACAAATGGCTCGCACTGACTCAGGGAACCTTTCACCTTTGAATGTGAAGAGTGTAGGTGTGGGTCTCAAGGCCCCACATTATTTTCTCATCACATGTTTAACCTTGACTGCTCTATGTTTGGCCAGCTATTCAATGATGTATTTGAAGCGGTAGTCAATGAGTTCCCTCACATAAACCACTCCTTTCACAAAGTTCATGGTAAAGTGCAGCATCACATTCTCTGTTGAGCCATTCAGTGTCTGAAGGGCACTAATCTGGGCTGCTTCGAAAGGGTCCAACACATTAATCAGAAGGCTCACATCTGAGAAATGAGGCACCTTCAGCTCTCTACAAGTCAAACAAGCTAATGCTCTACTCTGATGGAGCATGATGCCTTTGGCCAACATGCTGCTATCTGTGGAGCAAATAACCAGAAAACATTTGAAGCCAGCAAGCTAAAAAAAAACAAGTAGTCTCTGAATGAGGGGACCTGATGTAATCCAGGCTCCACTCAGTGGACTTGCGACTTTGGCCTTTGTTTGGGCATCCCTACTCGAGGGTGCCTCATGGCTGGATGTGCTGATCTTGGCTGGTTGCTTGCCTTAGCAACAGCAGACCCATCCTTCTCAGAGCTACTGCAGAGGGTGGAGGGTGAAACTTCTCTCCACCCCAATAAAGGGCCCAAAGGCCAGATGGACCAGTTTTAGCTAGATTCTTCTAGGAAATAGAGAAGGGCCTGGCTGTCAAAAGGACACTAGTCGGGGGAGGAGGTTCCTCCTCTCCCTTAAGAGTCCTTGGAGGCCCAAGCACCAGAAGAGAAGCTTGAAGAGGGACAGACCCAAGTTCAGTATTTGGTACGAAGCACAGGTTTTCCCCATGGAAGATAATGTCATCTGGGACTGGGTCACAACCAGAACCATGTCAAGCTTAGAGTGGGGGCTTCCAAGTGCCACCACACCCCTAAAGTATCATCATTCCCAATCAAGGACTCATCAGTTTTGTCATCTTAGCTAGCAAGCAGACCTCCATTGAGGAAGAGAGGGGGGGATGGGCAGGCATGCCAGCCACTTGCAAATTCAGAATGCATGCAGGCAGGAAAGAAGGAGCCATAGCCCAACAAGTCCCACTATACCTTACCCCACTAAGGTTGTTGGTCCTATCAAGCCACTCATGATGAGTGGTCAATTTTGTGCTGCCTGTCTATTTTCTTTCCATTCTCTTGTGACAGGACATGGGGGACCGCTACTGTTGCATAGATCAAGGGCAACTCCAAAGAAGGGATTAATGGGGAAAGCCACCTCACCCACAAATTTGGAGAGGAATAAACCTCCTCTCCAGTAGAAGAGGGTTGGAGACATCCCTGAGAAAGCACAGGGAGGGGGCCACCTCTTTTTCTGAGGTAGAGCTACCTGTAGGCGACTCCGAATATGGCAAAGGGGAAGCCCCTATAGAGGATGAGACCGCACTTAGAGGCAGATCACCATGTCCCTGCAGTTGCCCACTATTTTCTTTTCTTGTAGCCATAATAGCAGTATAAAGGAAAAAATGCAAGGAAAGTAGATACTATGACTTCCCAATACCTTCTGAGGTTAAGAGAAAAAAGTCTCAATAGCATAAAAAATTCCAAAATGTGATCATTTACACATATTCAGCCCACAGGTTCGAGCTAAGATGGGCCTTGACAACCCAGCCCACCATTCCAGAGACTTTGTCCTTGAGCTTTGACCATAAGGGATGGTGCCAACATAGCCACCTTATATGTGTACTGGAAGGCAGTGGCAGATTCGATGGGCCAGCACAACTCATGCCTAATACTGCCCTTGCCAGCGGGCCTTCAGCCCTTGTACAAGAGGCCAGGGAGGCCACATTGAGACCCCAAAGGGGACTATTGGGGTTGTCCAGAGGCAGGTGGCGGCTGACCCTAGGATCACAGACAAGGAAATCAAGGAAAGAACACACAGCAGCTCAAGAAAACCTCTGTTAGGACTATCAACCGACATGGCTTGGTGATTGGCTCAACCATGACCTCCATTTCTACCACCCACCACCCTTCAGGAAACAGTTCGTAACTTCCTCCTAGAGGAAAAAGCAGGTTGCTTTTGCTAAAAAATACTTAGCTTGGGACCCAGTGAAGTGGCAGAAGGTGTTGTGAAGTGATGAGGCCACATTTCATGTTACTGGGAACTGAAGCATAGGTCAGATCCTCAACCCTAGTTACACTCAAGCCTCCATGAAACATCTTGATAGTGTTATGACCTGGGGTGTTTTCAGGTAATACAGCATCAGCAAACTTGTGGTCAGGGAGAACATTACTGTGAAAAAGAAAGGTACTTGGAACTGCTCTGTAACCACCTGGAGGATTGCTTTGACACTTGCAAGAGTGAGATGTTTAGGAAAGACAGTGTACCGGCACACAGGGCTAACCTTATTGAGTGATTGATATCTGTGGGTTGGACTACATAGAGGACTAGGCAGGAAAGGGCCCAGATTTGAACCCCTGGCCCATCATAAAGAGACATTATGGTGCTGTGACACCTCTTTTGTGCCTAAGCTCATTTATCACCTCCAGGAGTAGTGGAGTTTTGAACCCTCCTTGCTCCAGGACATCGCAGAGTCAGTCCCTAATCATCTCCAGGAGGGTATCAAGTTGAAAGGACAACACACCAAGTATTGAACCCTTGTAAGTACCCAAGAATCATTTTACCTTTTATTTTTCTGACCACAAACTTCTGAGTTGAAGGGGGAGGTCATGCCAAGTATTATGGCGCTGACTGTGAGGATCAAAAAGAAGGATAGAGAAGACAGGGTACATTAAGAGGAAATGCATTATAGAGTTGGTGGCTGATGGGATGGAGGGGAAGGGATAAAGCCTGCAAATGTTACCAAAATCCTCTTACATGAAGAGAAGGATGGGGCAGGTGTGAACAAAATGGTGGCAAGGATGTGGTAGGTGAGAAAAAAAATAGGGGCAAGAATGCAGGCATGTTAAAACCACCACCCCCAAAGGTAGCAAAGAGGGAGGGGTGAAACAAACCCCTCTCCTTCCAACCCCATCCAAGGGAAAATGGACTAAAGTTGGTTGGTGATGAGCCTGCAATATTAGCCTCTGATCTAGTTTAGGATTATCAAGGGGACAGGGGCTGGAAGGGTTTTCTTTTTCTTTAGAGCCGCCATCCTACTGACTGTATGCATGGGCATGTTGCTGTAAATAAAGAGAGTCTAGCAATTAGGCTACATTAAAAAAAAACTATAGCAGAAAACAAAGAAAAAGCAGGGTAAACATGCTCTAGCATCAGTAGGAACTCTACCTCCATTTAGTGGCTGACCATTCACCCAACACCCCAAAATGAAATAAAATGGAAGAGGCCAGTCTAATCTAAAAAGTCAAACAAACCCCATTCACCAGTACATGAAACCATCCTGAGTACAAAGGCTAAACAGTAGCAACCCTGCTCATCCCAGTACTAGGACAGCTACCATATGTGAAGATCCTCCAAACTGGGATACTCAACAAAAATGTGCTGGACATTCTTTGGGACCAAGCAAGTGTGCTCAATTCAAAGAAGACACAAAGTAACCCAAAGCCATCAAGGCATTGATTGGGACAGGTCTACAGGAAAAGTCACAGCACAGTGGCACACATCTCCCATCTTCATTGCCAGATACCTCAAAGGGTTAGCCTCATTCCTGCCATGTAGTTATTGTGGGGAAGAGCAAAATGCAGGTATGGTCACCCAGCCCTCGCACACTCTTGTGTGGTCAAGAAGGCAAGTTGCTTGTCCAAGTAGTAGGTCTAACATCTTTAAATGGGGCACCCTCCTAATGGGTTAAGGTAGAGAAAGTTCCCTTTGAACTGTATGTAAATGTGTAGTCCACAATCCCCATTCCCACAATATAAAGATTGATCCGGCAGCCTGTTGTGTCTTTGGTTGCTACCTCTCCTACATTAGCAAAAATTTAGTCAATCTACCTCCCTTTAACCAAGATATCAATCACGCAATGAAAAGGTGTTCAATCAATCCTCAAGAATGAAGCTACAGAGCAAATCCAACAAAGCATTCATCAATACCTATTCCTTTCTCCATTTCCACTAAGCAGCTCTAAAACTATTTTTCAAAATAATAAAAAATTCTCTGAGCTTTTAAAAAGAAATGATGACTTCTAGAATGATGGACCAAAAACCTAGCTAGATTAGAAAGATTTCAAGGCTGGTGTGGCTGTTGTTTGGGAGGAGTGAAAGTCATCAACGATGTGGGAGAAGGGGGAGGAATCACCTTCATCCAGGCTTTTAATAGCAAGATTACTAAGAATAAAGAAGATCATCAATATCTGCTCCAGGTTGTTGTTGAGCAATTGAAGTCCATGTCAATTCCATAGCAATAATACCCTCTGAGATGTTTTCATTGCCGATAAAGGGACTTTGTACTTATGCTTCAAGAGCTAAATGAGCATTTAGGAACAAAATATTCATAAGTGTGTATCAAGTATATACTGCTAGATAGTGAAAGTAGGATTTTTGTTACAAGGAAGAATTTAAATAATGTGAGACAACTAAAATGGTTTCAATTATCTAAGACTGTCTGTGCTATTTTCTCACATACTAGCAGCATTGATACATGCCATTGAAGAAATCTAACTTTTGATTTTTTTTCCCCCAGGTTGTGGATATTCTGAGAGGGTGTCCAAAGTTGGGTATTTAATGACATTTTGTGCATTAGGCTTGATTTTTCACGGGGTTAGTTTAAGGAAAAACAAGGTCGCAGCTGCTCAATCGTAATGGATTCTTAATGGCAGACTGTTAATACGGGGGTCGCCCGAAAAAAGTCAGAAGAGGCGTGGGAGACACTCAATAAAAATGGGGAAAAGCAAAAGATTAGTAAAAACAGTACAACACACAGAGACACACTTAAATTACGGGCATACAGCATGCATTCAAAAAACAAGGGCGGCTGGGGCAATAAAAAAATGACATGTGCCAGTTGCAGGGGAGGGCACAGGATAAAAGATAAAACAATAAACCTAAACACAAAAATGGAAAGAATTTATAAAAGGGATAAAACGCCACTTCATGATAGAAATGTAAGGAGGGAGGACAACCGAAGGGAGTCCTCTGTTAAAATAAAGCGAAGTCAAGCAGGAAAGGCGACACCAGAAAGGGTAGGAAAGAAAGAATTTCAAAGAGAAGCAAGGCAGGGACAAACTACTAAAATGTGAGCCACAGACAGCTCGCCACCGCAAAATGGACAGCCAGGGGCAACTCAGCCTCCACCCAAAACTAAATAGACTTGGGTGAGTCGCATGTGCCCAATTCGCAACTGGCTAAGAGCAACCTCGAAAGACCGGAGTCGCTGAGAGCTAGAGGACCAAGGATGGACAGAGCATTTAATAAGGGACAGCTTAGAAGGGGGAACAAATCTCATTCTCTTTGCCACAAACAAAAGACATACGCCCTGATTATGGGGCAGGAATCCCTAAAGGGCAGAGGGGAAAGTGATCACTACCATGGAGGTCATCGACCACCCGCCAATCAAAATCAGGCTGTGCATCCGAAGAGCACAAAGATAGATCAAGGCAAGAAAATGAAGCGGTTCTCGGACAGTGATGCATAAACTCATCCGCATTTAGGACACCTATCTCAAGCTCTTTGATCAGATCGGCAAGGACTTGTCTCCTGGGACTTATTGAGTAATCTCCCCAGAAAGGATGCCTGCCGTTCAGATCTCCAAGCAAGAGAAAGGGCCTCGGCAACCGTGCCACGACGCGGCGGAAGTCCCACGCGTCGATGTAAGCTGACGGTGGAATGTACATAGAAATAATAGTATACCTCCTATCCAGGTGAAGCTGCACAGCCGCTGCCTGAAAAGAAGTATCTAAAGTGAAAATAAGAACGGATACATCATGCCGGGTATAAACCACGAATCCCCCAGCCCCGCCATCTCGTAGTGGTGTGTTCCCAAAACCCTTATACCCCGGGAGGGCAGGCAGGGGACACGCGCCTAGCATGGTCTCCTGCAAAAAGATAGCTAACGGGGAACGGGACGAGACGAGCCTCTGCAAATCCTCCCAGTTGGCGCGGAGTCCATTGAAGGAATATGCCCTCCAGGCCTAGCTCGGAGACACGGGGACCCTCTTGGAACAGAATACCCTCACGGAAATGGCCGTACACTTCCCGGAGGCCGAACCCCGGGCGCTGTTGGACGGACAAAGCGCTGAAGGCGCTGTCGCCTTCGAGGACTTATTGGGGGAGGTTGGGCTCGCCATGCAAGTCTTTTCCTCCCTCCGCCTCGAAACCTTAGGCGGGCGTTTCGGCTTCGGAGGCGGGGGACCCTCTTTTCGAGGAACCTCCGTCTCCGAGCCACTCAGCCCACCACTAGGCGTGGACGAAGGAGCCGAAGCTCCTTTGTTGCTGTCCTCCTTTCGGGGGACAGCTTTAGGAACTCAAGAAGATGGCCTGGCTACCAACTTCAGGAACGTTGCCTCCTGTGAGTCTAACGACTCGGTGGAGGCCTTACGGGAAACGGTCACGCTGGGGGAAGGGAAGGAGCCCTGGTTTTAGCCGGGGCTGGGTGTGAACCCTTTGTGCTGCCAGCTTTACCAGGGGAGCGCCCGAGTTGAGTAGAACCCGCAGAAGGGCTCCGAATGGGCGCGGAAACAACTGTGCTCGTTGGCCTGGATGGGCCAGGAGCAGAGGGTGCCTTTCTAACCATTGAGGCATAAGACGTTCCAGGCAGAGCATCGTGGAATGAGAGTCGATCCTGGGCCTGAACGGACAGGATTTCTTTCTCAAGAAGATATGCACCACATTGCTTCGAAGAAGCAGGGTGCGGCTCTCCACAATTGACACACTTGGCCACACACGATTTAGACTTATCGTGTGCGGCCTTGGAGCAATTTACACAGACATTGGATGACCCCGACTTTGCACATCTACAAGAACAATTTGTATGGCCGAAGCGGTGACAGTAATAGCACCGCCGCAGCAGTGGCATGAATGCCTTTACACGGTAGCGGTACCAACTGACAGGCACTGACTCAGGGAGCTTGCCACAGTCGAACGTGATGAAGTGTAGGGGTAGGTCTCGAGGCCCCTTTCTCTTTTCTCATCACACAGTGGACCTTGACCACCCCATGGTCAGCCAGCTATAAGGTGATGTCCTCTATGGAGTAGTCAATGAGTTCGCATAAACTACTCCTTTCACAAAGTTCATGGTAGAGTGCGGTGTCACACTCACCGGGGTGCCATCAAGTGTCCAAAGAGCACTTATCTTGGCCGCCTCAGAGGGATCCACCGCATTCGCCAGAAGGCTCCCATCCGAGAAACGGGTCACCTTCGGCTGCTCTCCTCTGATGGATCATGTTGCCCTTGGCCAATATACTGCCATCAGTAGAGCGAATAACGAGGAAGCGTTTGAAGCCAGCGGGCTCGAAAATGCCAGGTAACCTCTGAATGAGGGGCCCTCATGTTATCGAGGCTCTGCCCTGCGCTCTTTTCCTCTTAGTCATAATCGGGGGCTCCGCACCCAGGGGAGAGGGGGCAGAGGAGCCGGATGTGCCGATCTTGGCTTGGACGCTTACCAAAGTGGCAGCAGACCCATCTGTCCCCGCAGCCCCAGCGAATGGAGAGGAGCCCCGAGTCTTTTTAGTCTTTCTTTATAGGAGAGGAGGGCAGGGAATGAACCCGCTTCTCCCCTCCGCCGGCAGGAGCCCCCAGGCCAGATGGACCGGCCTCAGCCAGGTCCTTCTCCAAAATGGACAAGGTCCTGGCAGTCGTAGGGGCACCAGTCGGAGGAGATCTCTCCCCTCCTTGTACTGCCTCGGAAACCCCAGCCATTTGAGGAGGACCTTGCATAGGGGTGGATGCGGGTTCGGTGCTTGGCGCCGAGCCCTGATTCCCCCCCACGGAAGGCCCTACCGTCTGAGGCTGGGTTGCCTCAAGGACCATGTCCATCTCAGGGGGGGCCTCCAGTTGGCCACCCCCATCACCCCCTAAGACATTGCAGGTCCCATTGGCATCATTGTCACTAGTCAGGTGTGGGAAGGCACAGGCCTTGACCCCAGCAAGGTTGAATATTCTTGCCTGCTGGCTTTCTTGGCAGTCCCCTTGGAAAGAAAAGGAGGGAAGGCCGCTGGAAACAGGAAGGTGCCCGAAAGCACCTCCAGAGAAAAGGGTGAGGAAAAGTCCCCTACACCCGTAGGCATAGGAGAGGAGTAAGCCTCCCCTCCAGTTAGAGAAGTTTGGAGGGTCCCCTGGGCAAGCACAGGGGGCGGAGGCTCCTTTTTTCTTTGGAGCTGCCTGAGGGCGGCTCCGTCGATGTACAAGCGGAAATTAAGGGAAGATTTTTATTTTTCTCATCATTGGGCATGGTGACCCTAAATTTTCTACGGGTTGCAATAGCTCATCACCCCTCACAGTAGCCCGCCCTTCAAGGGGTGTGTACAGGCCTGGCAGAGCCAGGTGCCGCCATTCAGGACCACCCCTACCGCCTGGTGTCCTGGCAGTCCATCGGCATGGCGGCTTCACCTTGGACACAGCGTAAAATTAATAGAGTGTGAAGAGGAAAGGAAAAGGGATGTAAGGAAAGTATGGGTGGGGATGAAGCAGGTTGTTAAAAAGAATCATCCTGAACCGGAGCTCAGGGGTTAGAGAACATTGTCCCCTCCCCCCTCAGCACTGATCCGGGACGGTTGGCTGAGAAGAAGGTCAGCATCTACCCTGTGAAATTAGAGGCTGACCAGAGAAAGTTGTGGGAGAGGTTGTAGGGGAAGTGAGGAAGTAGAGGAGAAATACAGGCTATCTGAAGGAAGGAAGAGAGGCTAAGCTGGGGCCAGACTGGAGTGCTGGATCCCCTCAGCACGGCAGCCAGGATGGCAAATCGCTGCGCCCCTTATGTGGGGATACAACCGAAACTGGGACCTCTGAAAGGGAGGACAAATCCCACACAGCACCACACTGCTCTCGCGAAGATACCTCAACTACTAAATCGCCACTACCACAGGCCCACCACAGCGGGACTCAAACTCCTCATTCAAATCAAACACATCCAATTTAGAAATCAGGGACCCGGAACTGGAATTCAGCACCAGGAAACAAGAATAGTCAAAATCAGGATCTATCTCTTCTGCAAAGGGATCTAACAAGCAGGGAAAAGAGGACTTATCGACAGGCGTAGTACGAGAACTTTTTTTTTCATTACCAATTGGTAAAGCAAAGACCCCCAAGAGCACCACGGCGGCTCAGGCACCCATCAACCAACACAGGCAGGACCAGCTAAGGGGTCATGCCCCCTGATGGACAGCTCTAATACACCGAGATCAACAAACAAACGTAGATGGAAGGATGATGCAGGGTGAAAGAGAATTGGTACAGAAGATGAAGTAGGGGTTAGCAGAAGGAGAAAAAGGATGCCAAGCTGGGACTGGACAGGGCACTGAGTCCCGTTAGCATGGTGGCCAGGAGAGCAAATCACCATGCCCCTTATGGAGGATTTTTCACTAAGTATTGGAAGGGGGTATTACAAGCCAATACAACACTAGACAGGGGATACCTTCTTTAAAGATGATAATTAGCTAATGAAGGTAAAAATTAAATCACTATTGGCTCCAGTATCTCCCCCTATTACCAACTAATAAGAACTTATAACTCATCTTCAAAACCAGCCAGAATTCTGCAATATACAAAGTCTTCATTGTAACATCCAATCCCAACCCCCATTCTCAAGTACAAAAAATTGTCCATCAGGTAGGGAGGGGGAAGGCAAAGTTCTATACTTTTTCCATGCAAAAAATATGTACTAAACCTACAAAAATAAGAAAATATTCTATAGGAATGAAAAAATATCACACAATGATGTGATTACTTACATTAAAAAACAAAAGATACCACTCTATTTAATAGGAAAGAGAATGAGCCATGAGGCTGGGACTAGTACCTTCCTCTCTTCCGGCGAGGTCTTATTGGCTTATATGTAGAAGGTGGGTAGAATTGGTAACAATCTGAAGGTGGTGGGAGGGATGAATCCAGAAAAGGAGTAACTTCAGTTGTGCTTCCAGGAGTAGGACTAGCATTTGAGGTCACTCTTATCAGAGTTTCCTCAACATTACTTAGTGACTGACTGGTAACAGAAGATAAGTTTCTTGAATCAAATTCATCTGAGTATGTCCTGTCTATTAAGCCTGTGTCCTGGATGTCTGGTGGTAAACCCAATGGTAGATCTTCCGACACTTCAAAACCTATATTAAATTAAATTTCCAATTACTTTCAAGTATACTAGTATATATTCATTGAATGAAACCAAAGCTAATTTAGTCACCAAGTGATTCAAATTATATTTTCTGTGTTTGAAATTGCCACTCAGAACTATATGACACAGAATCTCCCTGATGCAATAATGAATGTGACAAAATTGAACTATCTTTACTCCTATTTTTTATTATTTAGTTTTTTTTTATTTAATATGACTAAGAGAGATAATTTTTCCTTTTCTAATGTCATTATCAAATTGGATAACCAGAATATAACTAAAAATGGGTACGCAGAGAGTAAATGGTTAAGAATGCATGCAAAATATATCAAGGCTAATCTAAATCTATGATACAAGAGCACCCAACCCTAATTCCATTCAAAGCTACAATGACACATATCTGATGGACAAAAACAAGCTTTAATAGTATAGAGCAAAAATTACTTTTGATATGAAAATATTAAATTAAAATAGGGCACTATTTATGGCATCAACTGCTAGATGATGAGCAGAGAAAGGATGACTTCAGAAATAGACATAGATCAAGAACTTTATATATGCTACAAATGAACCATACCTAGAAGCATAAAGGCAAATAAGAATTCTGTAACAAATATCTAAAACTAATGCAGGTAATAAATAAACAATTATTTGTAACACAAGTGGAAAGTACAAACCATTGCCAAACATGAATGCTTGAAAGTTCTTTCATTAATTGACAATTATATTAGTTTGCGATTTGGGGAATTATGGGAGCAAGATCTTTAAAAGCTTTAGGGGGGGGAGGGGTATAACAGTAAATTTACCAGCAAAGTGTGAAACAAACTTACTGCTGATAGTGGCACTTCCATTTATGTTGAGAGGGAGGAGATATTGGGATAGAGAAAGCTTTGACTAATTATTTGCCATTTTACAGATAAGTATATAGTCTGCTTCCACTCAAATAAAAATTAATGGTAGCTTGAATTAGGGCTTTACATATTAAGAATAATTTTTTAGTGATAATATTTAAGCCATTTTGTTCCGAAAAAATATAGGTAATCTAAATAATTATTCATTTCTTTTGGATATAGTTCACACAAATCTTCCTGAGGAAATGTAGATAAGGAGATGAAGAAGTACAAGACGATATTAATAAAAGGTTATTTAGGATAGAACTTTTGTATGATAAATAATGAAGAGCGGGAGACTTATTAGCAAATATGTTATTCATTTAAATAAATTATTAATAACTGGAAATACTTATTAATCACTAACAGACAAATACTCTCTCTTTAGTATTAATCATAATTAAAATATATTTTGAGAGCTATAATTCAAATAAAAATGAGGGTACCACATTTTTAAGCAAGTGCACGCGACCTATAAGTTACTATGTCGGTTTGTTGGTGGTAACCATTTTCCTTTTCAATGAGTTTTTGAAAGTTTTGAAGATCATAAGGTCAGATGATATGTTTGTTAATTGATAATACATTTGTTAATTAAATCTCTTTTTTTTTTAATTGTTTGAATAATTGAGAGCATGCAACTTAGTAGGTCTGCTGACCTTGTTTTGGCACTATATATGCATATAACACTAAAGAGAGAATTTATCATGATTAGCAATATGTGGTATAGATGAAAGCTATTGAATGAGACTATTTAAGTTTATGATAAATAAATATAAAAAGAGTAATAATATCAATAACCTTTAGGCCAAAAAAACTTCATAACCAGAGACTTTCACTGTCCTTATTTAAATATTAATTTATCTACAGAGGTATATGTTAAAGCTAACTTCATCTTCTCATTGTATTACCTTTTAGATAAGCGAGTATTGACTGTATTCAGTCATTTGCCTCATACTGAAACAAGGATAATTAATTATATATCCATATAAAAATCATACTATGCAGTAACAAAAGCAATAATTGTGAAGAATACCCATTATTGAAAAGATATGAACATTTATAAACAGAATAAATTTTATTCAAAATAAATACTTCAATATCAATCAATATAGAGATAAGCAGAGTATACTTTATATTTTGATAATTATAGAATGAAACTGAAGAAAATAATAAAGATAAAACAAAGTATAAGCAGAAAATACAGCTGATGATTTTCATAATTTTAATACTGCAAAAAAGCATACCATGGATACAATTTTTAATTTAATGAAATAAACATTCTTCGCCAAACTAGTTAACAGCGCCCAAAGCAATTTATTCAGTCTTTACATGCATATTAAAAAAGAAAGTATTTAAAACTTCAGCTCAATTGAGAGAAATGAAAAGAAACCATAATTATGGCAAGCCAAATTAAAGATACAATAAGCTAGGGCAGAATTTGATGCAACAAAGATAATAGTTTAAATATATATATATATATATACAGTAATCCCTTCACATCATCTTCAGGCAGATTTTGAGTCAATTCATTCATTACCTGTAGGCACCCATTAACCACAATATTACTGTAGCAAGTTAGGTCTTAAAAACTTAGAATTTTGACACTTACAGATTGCTTACAAAAACTGCTATACACTGAACAGTGAAGAGAGCCTTGGATATGAAGACACACAGGACAAGATTACCACACAGGTAACAAAGAAGCAATAATTAAGGATCTAAGCCAAAAATTTTAACCAAAAAAAGGGGTCTTCTAAAGGTGCACTTGGATTTTTCAGCTAGCATGTGAGAAGGCCTTTAATTCTTTTGCATCTAATTGGTACCTTTTACTTGAAGAGTTTGCTCAATTTCTTCATTCATATTTAGAGCCTAAAACATATAACTAGTATAAATCTGAAATAAAAAATATAATTGTTATTAAAACTAAATCAAAAGCGCTTTGATGCAAATCATCAACAGAAAAAATAACCACTTCCCACTCCTCCAAGACCTACTAAAGACAAAGCTACCCAACTAGAAAATTATGTCACTTGAGGAAAGATTTCTTAAAAAAATATATATATAAAAGCTGTAAAGTGCTACAAATAAAATCCAGAAAGAATTGAATTAATTTTACATTGATATGAATGGAATGGTAGATAAAAGGCGAATGCTGTGTATACATTGATATGAGCACTCCATCAAATGGTTGTGCATCCTGCAAGTGTGCCCAATTCAAAGACAACAAAAAGTGACCTGAAGGTGTTGCAGCATAGGTCCATAGGAACAGTCGCAGTGCAATGGCATGCAACTTTAACTTTTTCTTGACTGTCTGCTGTCTTTTTTGCCAAGTAGCCCAGAGGGCTGCCCTGCCCTGATTCCTACCATGTAATTGGTGTGAGGAAGAGTCAAGCGCTGTTCTGGTTGCCTAGTCATCACACTCTTTGGCGGCCTCATCATCAAGAATATGTCTGAACTGCTTAAAAAGGGATCACCATCATGGCGTCAAAAACTAAATCATGTAGCTACGACTTAAAAAGGCATCAACAAAATGGCTTGTCAAAAAAAAACAACTAAATCATACAATATACATATCAATAATGTAATACATAAATTTATATTACAATATGCAATTTGCCCCAATACAATTTAAAAACCATGATAATCTATCCTTCCCACATACTCATCTAACCTGTGCATGAAAACATTTAAATTTGGAATGCTTACTGTGTCCTGTGGTAAACCATTCCAGTAATCTACTACTCAGTTTATGAAAAGAATACATCCCTAGTCCTCTTACTTCTACCTTGCAACTCAAAGAACTTGCTAAAATTCGACTTAACTACCACAGAACAAATTTTAAAAAGCTGAATCATATCCCCTTTAACAAACGTTCTTTCAAATGAAAAATATTTAGCACCTTCAACCTATCTACATATTCAAGGTGCTTTAGGAAAGGTATCATCTTTGTTGCCCCCCACACCTTTGCACTGACTCTAGCAGGTTGATATAATGTGTAAAGTGTGGGGACCATGCTTATATACAGTACTCTAAATGTGACCCAACATATGAGTTACCTATATAGTTTAATGATAACCTCTTTACTTTTATGACTAACATTCTTCTTAATGAAACCTAACATTCTGTTTTTTGCCTCAATACATTGCTTATAAAACCTCAGTGACTTATCTACCACTACTCCTAAGTCCTCATCCTATACTCCTTCAGCCAAGCTTTCCTAAAATCTAAGTAAATTATATCAACATTTTCTCCCTTATCTAATCTTTTAGTTACATAATTAATCCATAAATTCCAGTAAGTTTGTTAAACATGATCTACCACTTCTAAACACATGCTGAGTATCATTTATTAAACTACATCTTTCTAGATGCTCAGAAATACTCTTCTTAACTACGAGGGGCGGTCAATAAGTTTTGCAATTCGGATATAAGGAAACGAGATATGAGGAAAAGTGTTTTATTATTTTTCAATATAACTACCCTCGACTTCAATGCACTTGCGCCACTAGCCCCTGAGGCTTTGAATTCCCAACAACCAGAAATCTCCCAACTGCTGTTCAATCCACTCCTGGATGGCGAGCTGGACATCTTCATCATCCCCAAACCGGCGTCCACGCAGTGCAGCCTTGAGCTGGCGGAATAAAAAGTAGTTGCTAGGGGCCAGATCTGGACTGTAGGGGGGATGGTTGAGCTCCTCAAATCTGCACTCGCGCAGGGCAGCTTGTGCAACTCTGGCCTTGTGGACAGGGGCATTTGTCGTGGAGGAGCAGGAAACCGCGTGTCAACTTGCCACGCCGCTTCTGACAGATGCACTTCTTCAACCCAGCCAGTTCCTCGGCATAATATTGGCCTGTGATGGTCCTTCCATGAGGCACATAGTCCACCATCAACACTCCCTCAGAATCCCAGAAGATGGTGGCCATGATCTTTCCGGCTGAGGGTTGGGTCCGGAACTTGATGGGGGTCGGAGAGCCCCTGTGCTTCCAGGCAATGCTTTCGAGCTTGGTCTGGGGATCCCAGTGATGGACCCACGTTTCATCACCTGTCACTATGCGTGACTCAAATCCCGCCGGGTCTTGGTTGTATAGGACGATGTTGATAAATAACACTTCCATGTGATATTCCAAGTTCTCGCTCGATTTCTTCGACCTTCACCCATCGATTTTTGAGGATCATCTTCTCCACACGGGCCACATTGTCCTCGTTGGTCACGTCTGATGGGCATACAGGATGGGGGTCATCTTTAAGGGACTCATGACCATGGCAGAACTCCCTATTCCAGCAAGCAATGGTTGCATAGGGAGGGGCAGTGTCGGTGTACACTGCAACCATGCATTCATGAATCTCTTTTGCATTCTTGCCTTCCTTGGTCAAAAATTTGATCACTGCGCGGTGCTCAACCTTCTCCATTGTTGAAAGATTTGTGACTGATGATCTGCGATCAGCTACTGCTTCTTAAATAGACGAGGCAGGAGCATGCGGCTGCAGGTCCTGACTTGTATAACTTGTCCTAACACCCCCACAAACAGCCATCCCCCTTCCTCTATTTTGCCCTACTGATTCGCAAAACTTATTGACCACCCCTCGTATATAACATTATATAGGGTCATCAAACATACAAGGAAGTAAATTAGTTACAATGATGTCATTGGACAGGATGAATCTCAGTGATAGGTTATCCTTGTTGCGGCAGGACCCGTGCAAGTCTTGCATAACTTTGGCCGCACACTCACAGCACTGATTGCTTCAAGCAATATTGATTGGAGATTCATCTGTTTTCCAGTGGGTTTTCAAGCATTTGAAACCTGTTGGGTATTCATTCAGAGCTGCAGATAGTTCATAAAAATCTTCAGCGCAGAACAAGTGGGTGCTGAACCAATGGTCAGCCCATGAGTAAGAAATGAATTAACAGATTTTGCGCAGCCTGCTCTGGGTGTCAGGCATCAGAATGAACGCAAGAAGGGCTAGAATGGCACAAGAGTTCCAACGTGCATTGCTGATGTTTGTGATCTTTTGAAACTTTACAAAGGGGACCTCATTCATCTCAGTGAAGTGACGGAAGACACGTGTGAGGTGATAGAGAAACTTCATGTCATCTCTCCAGCCGCCTGTTTCCTTAATCTCAGTTTTACCGTTGCTGAAGGCTGCTTTCAATTTATCATAATTGCTCATCAAATCCTGCACAAAGAAGTACTCTAAGTTTGGTGATTTAGTCGACCCATGGAGCTCATCGTCCATGACAATGCAAAGAATACAATCTAGGATATGGTGCTGGCACCTGATGAACTTGGGTTTGGGGTAACCTTTATCTTTGAACATTTGCTGCAGTCGAACAACAATGCCTGTCTTTTTGCCAGTATTCACGCTTGTTGTGTTGGCGACAAGCATAACAATTGATCCTCACAGGTTGAAAACTCTTCTAACACACCCTGGAGCCCTTTTGCAATTGTTACAGCTTTCCCATCCTTCAATTTGAGCGTAGCCAACTTTATTTCTTTTGCTTCATTCTTGAGGACCACAACCTGATATTCAGTCCTCAATGCGTTTGCCGTCAAAGTGTAATCTCCACTTTTCCAGATGAAGCGTGCTCACCAAGTGCTTCTTCACCTGAGCAGCTCTCGTGTAGATAGCCTTGTGGATTGCTGACTGACATGGGGTTGGGATTTCAATGCCCTCACCAGAAAGCTGGCGATAAACTTTTGCTGCTCTGTAGGACGACAGCTTTGAGCTTGTAGCAAGGAGTCTTGCTAAGCCTGTTGGGTTATGCTTCCTTTTCCTCATTGATGCTGCATTCTCATCCTCCCAAGAACTGTCTTCGCTGTTATTGGATGAGTCTGTGCTAGTTTCGGAACAATCAGGTGGTGCTGAGCTGGAAAGTGGGGACACAGTTGCTTCCATTGCTTTCTTTCGCTAGATGGGTGGATGGTCTTGGCACTAGCAGGTTTACCAGTGGAATAACCAACCTGGCCTTTGGTCAAAATCTCCTGTTTATAAAGGTTCTCATCTTCTTTGCACAACCAGTTGCCTTTCACCTTGGTCACGTCAAACAGTTCATTCAAAGAATTAAAGTTTTGTTTCTTTCTGCAGTACTCATAATCTTTCAGTAGGTTTTTTAGTTTTGCACAAATGGCTTGATCAGATACATGCGGGAAGTTCAATGTTTTGCTCCATAGGGCTTTTAGCTCCACAACAATTAGGCCGATCCTCTCCCTCCGTTCTTTGGCGGTGGATTCAAGAAATTTGAAGCGTCCAACGACATGGATTTTCAGGGGCACGCGACTCTGTTCACTTAAGGGTGCTTCATAAACTGCCACGTTGCCTCTTCTTGATGGTGCTTGAAACTGGACTAAATTATTTGTCCAGGTTTTCTTGTTCTTCTCCATGTTAAAAAAGCTCTTCTTGAACGACATGTTTTGTACTCAGCAACTGAAATAGGAAATAAACCTAAATATTAAATAGGTAACAAATTAAAGAAACTGTTATTGAGCTTTTATATATTTTATTAAAAAACAAGCAAATTACAATTATAAAAAAAATAAGAGAAAAGGCAGACACTAATAAAATATTATATGCTATTATATTATATAATTAGTGAGAGAGTTAAATGTAGCTTACCAAATAATACCAGGATCTCTTTACAATAAACGCTGGAGAATACACAACAATTATAATAAGGCAATAATATTATCAACGCCGTTAAAACTGAAATAGTAACTACCCACTTTAAACATCTCGCTTATATACCACACACGAAATAGCTGAAGAAAATTCTGGAACTCTACAGAAATCACCCAAGCAATGATGTGATGATTTTCTGGAAAATTCTATACAATTCTATGGTACATAAATTATTGCACAAGTCTGTTTGATGACATATATTTAATATAAATATTTTTAACACATATAAAATGCTAAAATGGCCTATATTGTGCGTGACCTTTTTCAATATTTCAATGGAATAAAAGTAATTTTTGTCATTAATAGGCAAAAGTTCATTCATTCGTGCTACAGGAAATAATTTTTGATAAAAAAAGTCAAAAAGTCATCACCCTAATCCCCATACATATTAAGTAGCCGGATGGAAGATTGCGTCTGTTTGTGGATTATCGAAAGGTGAATGAAAGGACTGTGAAAGAAAGGTTTCCGATGTGTGTGGTATCTGAGTGTGTGTATAATATGCATGGGATGGAGTGGTTTATGAAGCTGGATCTGGTACGAGGGTATTACCAGATGCCCATTGCTAAGGAGAGCCAGCTGGTAACTGGCTTCTCTTCCTCAAAGAGGCATTACCAGTTCCGGAACCTAAGCTTTGGGTTGGCTAATGCTCCCGGAGCCTTCCAGCGGGCAATGAATGTTGTGTTGAGTAAGTTTACGAGTAAGAATGTGATTGCATTTATAGATGATATTTTGATTATGACTGAGACTTTTGAGGAGCATATGAGATTGGTGAATGATGTGTTGAGAACGTTGGAGAGTGTTGGTGTGAAGGTGAAAGTGGTGTGAATGGTTTGCGAAAGAAGTGGAATTCCTTGGGCATATGGTGAGTGAGAATGGGTTTCGAAAATCACTGAAGTATGTTGAGAAGGTGCGAATGTTTCCTAAACTGGTGACTGTGAAGCAACTGAAGTTGTTTTGGGGTTTGATTGAGTTCCAGCGAAAGTTTATACGTGATTGTTCTGGTGTGAGTAAGCCTCTGACTGAGTGGATAGGCTAGAAAGGTAGTACTGTTTGTCAAGTGAATGATAAGATGAATGAGGCGTATGAGAGACTGAAAGAGGCAGCGGCTGAAGATGTTGAATTGGCTTACCCAGATTATAGTGTGAATGCTAAAATGCTTGAATTGTATACAGATGCGAGTGGGTATTGTATGGGAGGTTTTCTGATGCAAGAGCAGCGTTTGAATGGAGAGAATGTCAGGCGAATAATTGGCTATGTATCCGAGGCTATGAATGTTGAAGAACGAAAGTATTCGACTGTGGAACGAGTTGGCTGCGATAAGATATTGTTTGAAAGTGTTGCGTCCGTTTTTGTATGGTGTGAGGTTTGTGATCAAAACAGATCATCAACCTCTTGTGTATCTGCAGCGTATGAAGTGGGCTGATAGTAGGATTGCAAGGACTTTGGAAGATTTGAGTGACTTTGACTATGTGATTGAATATGTGCCTGGTGAATGGAATGGAGTGGCTGATTTGATGTCAAGGTATCCTGGTACGAATGATGAAAATGTGTGTGGAGTGAGTGATCCTGAGTATTTGCCGAAAGGGATTATGAATGGAAAAGAGAGTAAGGGTGGTGGTGATTCCTTGTTTCAGAGTGTATGGAATGGTTTGCAAGATTTGAAGAGTGATGGAGTAGATGTGAGAGTGCCCGATAGTGTGGATGATTTAAGGAAGGAGGTAATGAATGAAGTATGTAGGAAGCCTGAAAGCATTGGTATGGCAAAGGTGCGGAACTTCATGAAAGAATTGAGAGCAATGTGTATGCAAGGGGTCCCGCCATTTCAGGAAGTGTTGATTGTAGTGAGTCGTTTGTATGGAGTGATTGTTTATGTGCACTTTGGTGGTGAGAGGCCGATTGTGTACAAGGATGAGAAGATGAAGGGTTTGAATCCTAATGTGGTACATCTGCAATGTTTGAGCGGTGTGCACTACAATTGGGTGATTGAAAAGTGTTCATATATAAGAGAGAAGAATGATTGTCTGGATGAAGATGAGCGTGTGGTGATGTTGGTGTGCTTGTTCCTTCTTTGTATTGCGAAAATGGTGGACCTGATATGATGGAAGCAAGAGTAAAAGTTGGTGAAAGGTTGTTCTGTGGTTTGATTGATACTGGAGCGCAAGTGTCTTTAGTGAATGAGAGGATTCTGAGTAAGTATGATGAGTTTAGATGTTGCAAGCATAAACCTGTGAAGTTACGGATAAGTGGATTGGGGAATGGCATGATAGTGGCATGGGAACAGGTTAGTCTGAAAGTGAGTTTGGGTAATGGTGTGAATGTGAAGCATGACTTTGTGATTCTGAAAGATGAGCAAATGCCGTGTTGTTTCTTGCTTGGTGTAGACTTTATGAGATTGAAAGATTTGTCTTTGGATGCTGATAAGGATTGTCTTATGAAAGGTGAATGTGAGGTGATGAAGTTGAATGAGTGTGCGAAGAATGTTGTCAAATTTTGTGGCATGATTGAGTTGGTCATGGATGATGAGAATGAGATTTTAAGTGATGATGATATTCTAGAGATGCAAAAGTTGTGTCCTTTTGTTAGTGAGTTGAAGAGGTGTGTAATGATGCGTGTTGATTTCAATGAATGGCCAGAGTGTTTAAGTGATTTTAAAAGGTATGCTGCTAGGATTTTGTTGTTTGTATGGATGTTGTATATTTTGTGAGGCATGTGAAGGGTGGTGATGATATGTATGTACCTGTGATGTCCTTAGTTGGTATGATTGGTCTGGTGAAGGTTGTGAATGATAATTTTGGGCATATGGGTAAGTTTAAGCTGTGGGAGTGTATGAAGGAGCGTGTGTTCCATCCATTTCTGAGAACTGTTGTGAATAATGTTGCAACTACGTGTGAAAGGTGTCAGAAGCGAAAGGTGCAAGGTGTGCAAGTGAAACCACTGATGTTGAAAGTTGATGTGAAAGAACCGTTTGAATTGGTAGTGATTGATTGTGTGTCTTTGCCGCGTACGAGTGCTGGGAATGTTGGTATAGTTGTTATGGTTGATCATAAAAGTAAGTTTGTGTATGCAGCGCCTGTGAGAGATAAAAGGAGTGTGACTGTTGCGCGTGTGGTTGAGCAGTTGTTTTTTCCTATGTGTGTATGGAAACCTAGAAGATGTCTGAGTGATAATGGGCCTGAATTTGTAGGAGAAGTGTTTGAGCAAATGTTTAGAGAGAATGATGAGTACGACAGTGAATGACTGGGATGTATGTCTGGGGAGAGTGTTGTGGGCGTATAATTTGACTGTGCATAGTGCAACTGGAATGTCCCCATGTCAGTTTGTGATGAATTTTGAAAGGCGAGTGATAGGTTTCGTTTGAGTGAAAGTGAGTAGAGTGTATGGCGTGAGGCACATGAAAGGTTCCATTCATTTGAATTAGGTGCGAAAGTATTGAAGGTGAAAGAAGTGAAGGGTAGGTTGAATGTGTTAAAGATGAGTGAGAAGTTTGATGGACCTTATAGAGTTGTGAGAGTTTGGGAAAATGGGGTGACGTATGTTTTGGAGAGTTTGAATGATGGTATGACTGAGAGAGTGCGGGCTCATCAGAGTCAGTTAAAGAGATGGAGAGAACCTCCTGACTAACTGGTGAGCCATCCAGTGTATGAATTGTGCAAAGAGAAGGGTAAAGTGCATGATGATGAGAAGGAATGTGGTAGTATGGATCTGTCTGGGAAAGAGCTTGTCTTGGTCTCGAGGAGTAGAAAGCGTACAAAGAAAAGTGAAAGGAAGAATGCAAGTACGAATGAAAGTAAGTCTGTTCAGAGTGTTTCTGGTATGTGGGATCTTGAAAGGGAGATTGAGATTTTGCGTAAACAGGTGAGTGATTTGGCTGGTATAAGTAGACGAGTGAGTGAGCTGCCTGTGCCTGATTTTTCTGGTTTTGGGAACAGTATGAATGATAGTGTGTTTGGGCAGAATGAACCTAGTGTGGCTGATTTGGGGGGTTTTACGAATGGTAACAGTAGGGGTGAGTTTGATGTAGTGAATGATGAAGTGGCTGATTTTTCAGGTTTCTGGTGGGAACCAGTCGAAGGGGTTTCTGGTATGCCTGTTGAGAATACAGGGGATGTGAGTGACCTGTCTGTTTTGCAAGAATGTACCTTGAGTTGGATGAGAGCTGTGAGTGAGGAGCTGATGAATGGGGGTATGAAGAGTGAAGGTTCTGAGTGGAAGAGTATGAAAGAATTCTGTCGTGAGATGGGAGAACTGGTAATGAGGGCTAAGAGAATGGTTAACAAGATGATCAATAGTGGAGATGAGACTGACAGGATGACTGACAAACAACCCCGACCAATTGCTACGCGTAGAAAGGGACCAGTAGATGAGTGTGAATGGGTGCAGAAGGGTGCGATTGAGTATAAAGGTACCGTGAGTAATGATTGAGAGTGTATTGTGAGTGACTGTGGTCGTATGGCTTAAGGAAGGAGGGGTGTGGTGGAGCAAATGTGTGTGTGTATGAAGGGCCATTCTCCCACCCCCTTTTCCCAATACCCTCTCCCTCCTTCTGTAAGAATGTATGTGTGTGAATAACTGCAATTTAAATTTTGTTTTGATTTTAATTTTATTGATGTTTGTATTCTCTTTTCAGCGATTATATTTTGAAAGAATAGTTTTAAAGATAAATATTTAAAGAATTATTAAATGCTGAAAATTGTTTGGATATACATTTAGAGGTAAGATAGTCGATAAATTTACTCGGGTAATGCCCACTTATTAGTTTCCCTTCCATGTATAGTAAATGGATCATAAACGGAGGATATATCTCTTCTACAGAGAGTGGAAGCTTGAACGGACTGCGAGAGGGGTTCTCTAGACGAGTGCTCCACCCAGCCCTGAGACGGAGGGCTTTCATACCTCGCTAGACACCTGAACTACCACACCCACATTGGCTGACGAGCCTGCCTCCTTTTATATTAGCCTACTACCACCCACCTCCAGCACAAAAGTGATAGCGTGTGGCCCTTTTCGTTCAGTTGTTATTGTTGTTTTTCATTTCATTGTGTAGATATATTTAAGTAAATTTGTTCTATTCACCCGTTATAAAATTCTTTTGGTATCTTGTTTGGATTGGGGAATTTGGCCTCATTTTGAAGTGTGCACACTTCCCTTGTAAATATAAATTTTTATAATTATCATTGTACATTTTTTTTGTAAGGGACTGTATATACAATGTTTCATTCTCCTTCGATTTCTCACGTCCGGATTAGTGTAGGAAGCGGGTTGGATTGATTGGAATAAGAAGATTTAGGAAATATAACAAACAAAACAAGAGTAAAAAATGAACCAAACACAAACAAACTATACAAAACTATAATTGGTGGTACGAGGGGCGGTCAATAAGTTTTGCGAATCGGTAGGTCAAAACAGAGGAAGGGGGATGGCTGTTTGGACAAGTTATGACAAGTCAGGACCTGCAGCCGCATTAACCTGCCTCGTCTATTTAAGAAGCAGTAGCTGATCGCAGATCGTCAGTCACAAATTTTCCAACAATGGAGAAGGTTGAGCACCGTGCAGTGATGAAATTTTTAACCAAGGAAGGCAAGAATGCAAAAGAGATCCATGAACGCATGGTTGCAGTGTACGCCGACACCGCCCCTTCCTATGCAACCATTGCTCGCTGGAATTGGGAGTTCCGCCATGGCCATGAGTCCCTTGAAGATGATCCCTGTCCAGGAGGCCCATCATACGTGACCAATGAGGACAATGTGGCATGTGTGGAGAGGATTATCCTCGAAAATCGATGGGTGAAGGTTGAAGAAATCGAGCAAGAACTTGGAATATCACATGGAAGTGTTATCAACATCATCCACGACAATTTGGCCATGACCAAGGTCTCTTCCCGTTGGGTCCCTAGAAACCTCACGCCCCATGATCGACTTCAACGTCGTCAGTCAAAGTCCACAAGGTCAGAGTTGCGCAAGCTGCCCTGCGCAAGTGCGGATTCAAGGAGCTCAACCATCCCCCCTACAGTCCAGATCTGGCCCCTAGCTACTACTTTTTATTCCACCAGCTCAAGGCTGCACTGCGTGGACGCCGGTTTGGGGATGATGAAGATGTCCAGCTCGCCGTCCACGATTGGATTGAACAGCAGTCGGGAGATTTCTGGTTGTCGGGAATTCGAAGCCTCAGGGACAAGTGGCGGAAGTGCATTGAAGTGGAGGGTAGTTATATTGAAAATAATAAAACACTTTTCCTCATATCTCGTTTCCTTATATCCGAATTGCAAAACTTATTGACTGCCCCTCATACCTTGTACCACCAATTTCTTGTGGTTCATCCTCATCCACCACAAGTACTTCATCCTCCTCATTTAAACTTGACTCATCCAGTGGTAAAACTATTTTTCTAATATCAAGTACATGATAACGCATACCAACTATATTCTATAGCTACATTGTCTGAAATAATATCAGTACTCTCCCCTTTTTCCAAAATCATGAAGGATTTAGGGCTGGATGCCTCCAGTCTATTGGTACGTTGATCTTAGTGAAACAGAGGTTTCATCCTGTGACATTTTAGATGAGATATTATACCAAAGTACAGCTGCTTGTGGTGACATATTACCCCTCTCAAACACTGCTTTTATAGTTCTGTAATGTCTTTCCACAATTCAATTTCCACCTGGATGATATGATATGCAGCACGGAAATAGCTTTGAAAATTCAACTTCCTACACAGTTGCAACATTAATTCTGACTTAAAAACGCTGGCATTATCCATAAGCATTTCATTCACTGGTCCCCTCTCTAAGAAAAGTTCATTAAGTACAGACACTATGCAATCAACAGTTTCCAATCTTAACTGCCACCATACTGCAAATCACCAAGGTCCACAGTCAACTAGGTACCAATAAATAAGCCTTATGCCGGTAATGGATAACATACACTGCTATCTGTGTCCAGTATCCCTTGATGCTAACTTCTTTTTTTATAAACCGCCAGAGCATCAGCAATTATCTTACAATGATCAATTATTTCATCACTTCTCTTGTCATCCCTCATCAACCACTTTTTGTGCACTCTGGATTTACCCAGCTATGTACAGTGGCTGAATCGACCTGCAGTGTAAAGATTTTATAACCCCATTTTAGCGCAAGATTGATGGCCTTCAATACAGCTTCCAGCTCAGCAACATTAATATGGTCAAAATCACCTTAGTATCTTCTCACTCAGCCGAGTAGTATCTTCTCACTTTATCCAGCTTCCATCATTGCAAAAGGTACTAGATTGCAGGATTATATAGGAGAATATGGCTATATTCTCCTATATAATCCTCCCATCTAGTACCTTTTGTTTTTCTTTTAATATATTTGCATAACACTCGGAACTAACTTGCGATTGGATAATGCCTACTAACTTCTCACAAATTTAAAATAATGCCCTTCTGGTACAAAGCACCGGTAGATGTGGTATCTCATTCCCTCTAAAGAATAATAGGTCCCCAGCTTTATTGCTCTTTAACTTTTCAGGCCAAGCACCACTGCCCCATTCAATGATTCAGGGAGTTTTGCTGTAACAAATCCAAAACACTTTAAGCATTCTAGCATCACTGGTAAACAGATGTGATGCATTAACCAGTATATCATCTATATATGAGCTTGATGACTCTTTGATCTTATCACTCTTGGCTAAAACAGTCAAAAATTTTGACATGATTCAGGCTCCACAATTCAAACCAAACCCTAATCTTGTAAGGTAATATGTTCTGCCCTTATAATTTACAAGTTGGTACTTCCACAATTTCTCTTCAACTCAAATTTCTAAATAAGCAGATTTCAAGTCAGCAAGAGCAATATTACTCTCTGATTGGCTCCATTACCTTAATCTTTCATTGCATACATTGGTGATCTTTGAAGCCATTATGCCTAGATAGCTTGTGATTAAATACAAAAACTGAGATGAGCACATTTACCCTTGTTTGACACATCTGAGTAACTTTGAACTAAGTTTCAACTTTAGAAGGAACCAACCTCAAACCAGACAAGAAAAGTAGCCAGCTACCTGACAACAAGAACAACGATATATGCACAACCTATCAACTCTGAGATCAAATATCAAAAAAGTGTCAGACCTTAAATCATAAACCTCAATTTGCCTTCTCTGCAGTGGGAGTCTGGATAGGAAATTTAGTTTTAGTAGTGTTTTTTTATTAAGGTGACCAGATTTATAAGTAAAAATATGGGGACATCTTTGGTTCAGAGGCATAAAAACCTCCAAAACCTGCAGTTTTCATCATGGAAAAACTAAAACAGGGACACTGCCCTTACCATTCATAAAGCAGCAATCAAAAATTTATCTTGCATGATTTATCCTAAATTGCAAAAGAATTGAAGAAAAATTCAATTGATTAACAATGAGTTTTTATTTCTCTGATCAAAATAGCTGAGATCAAGCACATCCATATAATCAGCTGTATAAAACAGGTATCAACCAAACACTTCACCCAAACTAAGGCCTCCTCCTTATTCCTGGCATTCTAAAAGAGTAAAAATAAGAGGTTATAATGATCATAATGAAAAGGGACAGTGTTTGGATTTGAAATATTGAATGTATTCTGATTTGAAGATTTCTGACTGGTATCTGTGAATTTCTCAGAAGAGTGTATCTTTTTAAGAATTGGTTTATTTTTGGTCTGCTTCTCCATAAAATCCTGGCATAGCAGATGGTTGAAGTTGGTCTTCACTGTTAGCAGGGCCTTCATGGTAGAGACTGTGAACCAATTTCTCTCAGTGGTCCACATATCATTCATTAAGGAAAAAACCCTCTCAACAGGGGCATGGCTACCTGGTAGACAGATTACTACAGATGCCAATCTAGCAATATTGATGAGTGGAATTTCATTTAGTTGAAAATGGCTTATAACTGAGCCCCATCTCTGAATGAGAGATGTATCCTCTCTTTTCCATTCCTCCAGTATTCCCCCCTGAAGGAACTCCTGCAGACCAGACACCTAATTAAAGTGGAGGGTATCAGCATGCTTACCCCATGCTTCAAGGTATTTCACTGCAGTATCAAAGAAGCACTTCAATTTCCCCAGGAAGTTTTCTTTTGTGATTAAACCATTTTCCTCTAGGTCTCTAAGAGGAACTCTGACCATGACTGGAAGGAAACTATCATCATGTCTTGCAGTCAGATTTGCTTGAAAATGTCTCAGAATGGCAGTAAACTCAACTGCACAATGGTCTTGGCCTTCAAGTGTTTTAATGGTCTCATTGAAAATACCCAGGTTTCTGTGGACAAAGGTTAGCCACAGCTCGGTGAAGTGATCTTCAAAAAACTTGCAGGACCACAGGACTTTTATCCTCAAGAGAGAAAAAATGATTTTAGGGGGGGCATACATCTGGAGGACTCACTCTAAGGCTGGGAGCATGGATAACCAGCTGACATTACAGTGACCCAAAATATTGTAGTACTCTTGACCTACAAAGTAACAGAATATCTTAGTCTCTCCACACGGACCATAAAGATGTGGAAATATCCGAAGATCTTTGTTAGTAGATATCCCACATCTAAGGGAACCATATCCAGTGCAGTTTGCGCTGTATTGTGGATATGTGCTGGGCAACCAAGGCCAATCACCTCTCATTGAAAGGGAGTCTTTAACCTTGGTGTGGACATTCAACCTTCCTGCCATGTTAAGTCCCCCAAAGTTGGTATTCGTGTTGTCAGTTGAGAATGTTACAACTTTGTCTTCTAGACTGTGTCTCCGGACAGCAATAAGAATCTCCTCGGAAATCTCTGCAGAAGTTTCCCCTTTCATCTCTACAAAATCCAAAAGTTTCATTTCAACACACACACTTTGCAACTTGCAGTACCTGACAAGTATTGGCAGCAGTTTTACATGGCCATGATTTGAACAATCAACAGACAAAGACACAAACTCAGCTTGGTTGAGATCTTCTGTTAATAGTGTCATGGCCCAGGGTGCAAATACATTTGTCACTATGGCATCACATTTTGTTCTTGCACATGAGAACTTTGGCTCATAGAGCTTCCAATTCAGTAATGCTGTGCAGTACATTGATCTGAAACTGTGATTGTGCCTGATGGTGTGGTAAGCAAACACACCCTCCTGTACAGCCAAATCATAATCTGATTGAGAGGGCTGTACCCTCTTGAAGAAGGTTGTAACAGAAGGTATACTTGCATGGGCTGTAAAGGCAGCTTTATATTTTTTTGTCTGTTGGTGTCTACCAGAGACAATCTTCCTCCACTACCCACTGTAAAAGAGGAATTGCATAGAGTGCAGAAAGCAATTGCCTCAACTTGACTTGGCTGTATAAATGGAAATTCTTTCAGAATACTGTCATTAACATGACCTTTCCTTTTCTTGGAGAGAGACATTGTAGTCTTGTCTTTCTATCTTTCCTCACAGTTTCTTCTAAACTTTTTCTTGTCCTCATCTATTTGACTCGTCTTCCTGTCAGTCCTGTCCATTCTTTCAACTCTCCCTGCAAGTAGACAATGACATTTCATTAGGACAAGTGGTGCCCTGAATAAAACCAGCCAGTGTGTTTAGCCTATAATATAAATAAGTATAGTGAAACAATAGACAACTGGCAGCCTACCGTGGGCATAATTGGTTGAAGACAGTTAGTGTAAAAGTATGCTAATATAATATAGCTAGGGAAATATCCTATTCAAGGAGAAATAGGCAATCAATAATAACCTACTCAATGAATGTGAAAGGAGTAGGCTACAAAATCATAGTTTTTTTTAATCAATGGCAATGTGCCGTCGTTTGCTGGCTGAGGCAGCTAGCTAGAGGCTAGTCAGCCAGACAGAGAGTGCTAGTCATCACTGACACAGACAGGCTAGCACAAGTTCGGAATGAATAATTTATAATACGTTTCTAGTCACTATTAGTTTTATTTAATGACTAGTTTGCCAACAAGTTTCCAACTGTTACTACCTCTGACAGACAAACAGATCTGTTATCACAGTAATCACACACATTGTAGATAATAAATACACATGTAAATTAAACGTTAAATGACATATAATAATAAAGGGTCTTTCAACAAGGATACTCGAGCTTTGTCAGGCGATAGTGGCCATGTTGTTAAAGTGACATCTGGCAACCTTACTTTGAACTGTTAAGTAGTACTTGGCAGGTCACAATGAAAGGTTATAGCATTGAACAGCGTGTGCAAATCATCAAATGTTATTATCAAAATCAGTGCTCCATTCTACAAATGTTCCACGAATTACGTGATTTCTATCCTCGCCACAATTATCCTCCTAATCCACTGTCTGACACTTGGTGGCCAAATTTGAGGCAAAGGGGGCAATCAATAATCAGTCAACACCCGTACATCCCCGAAATGCAAGGTCTGCTTAAAACATCGCTGCCGTAAATGAGAGTGTACAGGAAAATCTGAGGCAGTCAATTTCTCGTTGTTCACAAGAACTTGGCCTTTCTGCGACTTCAGTTGGGTGAATTATGTGTAGGGACTTGGGTCTGCACCTGTACAAAATCCAACTTACCCAGGAACTTAAGGTAAATGTCCATAGACAACACCGTGTGTTGACTGATTGGGCTCTAGAGCAGTTGGAAGTTGCCCCAAATTTCTAAAAAAAATCATCTTCAGCAATGAGGCCCATTTTTGGATGAATGGATTTGTGAACAAACAAAATTGTCGGATTTGGGATGAAAACAATCCACATGAGATACACCAGCACCAATTGCATCCCAACAAAGTCACTGTTTGGTGAGGATTTTCATCTAACAGAATCATCGGTCGGTATTTTTTTTGAGAACCAAGATGGGATTGCCATAACTGTCAACACTGAGACCTACAGATCGAAGATAAGCAACTACTTGTGGCCTCAACTGGATTATATGCCTGATATGGATACTGATGACATGTGGTTCTAACAGGACAGCGCTACATACCACACTGCTCACACCACAATAGACATTTTGCACCAGCAATTTCAGGGCAGGGTTATCTCGCGCGGCAGCGACATCAACTGGTCACCAAGATCATGCGATTTAATGCCATTAGACTACTTTCTTTGGGGCCACCTTAAATCGCAGGTCTATGCGAATAATCCACAAACAGTTGATGTCCTCAAAGTCAACATAACGAACACCATCCAGCAAATTCAGCCAGATTTATGTGACAAAGTCATAGAAAATTGGGCCTCCTGAATACATTCCACCAAGCGATGCCACAGCGGACATTTGGAACAACGTCATATTCCACACTTAATGCCATAAAATGTACTTTCAAATTTAAAATAAATTGAGTGCATATATCACACACGACTTGTTTTATTTACATTTAAAAATTGACCAACCTTATTGAAAGACCCTTTATATATGATAAACGATAACACTTACGTCTTTCTCTGAGTGGCACTAGTTCTGAACTGTCTGGCCATCTGGCTTTAGACTGCAACTGCAGGGTTGCCATTTGAGAAGAATTTCATCTGCTACTGAAGATAAATATTGACATCTGGCAACTAGTGTGAGTAGTGCAGCGGGCAACTATATGATATGTGTAGTTTGATAAAAAAAAAATTTCATCTTTTACTTTATTTAAGTTTATTCCAATTTTGGATTTTCAGTCCCAGTGAAAACTGAGGACATTTCTGGGGACAGGTCACTGAAAATGGGGACTGTCCCCAGAAACCGGGGATGTCTGGTCACCCTATTGTTGATGCACTAGCTTTCACTATTCCCAAATCAAAATGAACTATCTGATGATCACTATTTCCCTAATGCTTCCCAGACAGTCAATTCCTTAATGAAATTATCATCATTTGAAAGTACTAGATCCAATATATTGGTACCTATATTAATAAATTGAGAGTAACTCGACTCTGTTCTAGGCCTCACAACATGACGACAAAAAGAAGCTGATTTATTACTCACATCTGTGTAAACACACCATTTTGGATGACAATTAAAATGAAGCAATGCCTTAAGTTAGTATGTTACTGAAAGCAGACAAACCAGCAAGCCTATAGTTTTATAGCTAAAAAATAGGCCCTGGGCAAAATTTTCAGAAAATTTAAGATATAAAATAGTATCCCGTGAAGAGAGTCACTGTTTTCTATAATTAGATATCGGTTCTAAAGCGTAATTGATTTAAAAATCATAAAACAATCATCAGTGTTGCTGAAAATTTGTGTAAGAACTGAGAATTATCAATCAATTATAAATAGGTAGAAGATTATTAAGAATTTTTTAATTACATCAATAGAATGAGCTTTTCAATTAAAATATATTATTTGATTTATAAAAAAGGATTTAAATATTTTCAATAATGTGTACCATTTGTAATTTTGCAGAGGGGAATTTCAACTGTCTCAGATGGCAAACTATTCCAGTAATCTACCACTCTATTGGTGAAAAGATATTTTCTAACATCCAACCTGCACCTGTTTTTTTTCACTTTTTTAAATGGTGATCCCTAGTCCTATTAGTACCTTCCAACTCAAATAACTTGCTAACTCCAACTTATCCATCCCAGAACAGATTTTAAAAAGCTCAATCATATCTCCCCTCACACATCTTCTCTCAAATGAGAACATATTTAGTACCCTCAGTCTATCTTTATATTCAAGTTGCTTCAGGAAAGATATTTTTGTTGCCCTCCTTTGTACTGACTCTAGCAGGTTGATGTCATGTCTAAAATGTGGTGACCATGCTTGTATACAGTACTCTAAGTGTGGCCTAACATATAAGTTGTAAAGTTTAAGGATAATCTCTTTACTCTTGTAGCTAACATTCCTCTTAATGTAACCTAAGAACATAAGAAAAGAAGGAGACTGCAAAAGACCATTCATAGCCTACACTTGGCAGCTCCTGTTCCAGTCAACACACAAAAGATTTCTTACCAGAGAAAAGTCATCAACATTGTCACCCTTTACAGGAGTTTGTCAGATCTAATCTACAATATACATAAAATGCATCCAGAGGATTATGTCCATTCATGCAACCGCAAAATATAATCTCCCCACTCCTTAGAAAAATATATACATATGTACATAAAAAACGTCAGTCCCATCTAGCAGCTTCATCCATATATTTATCTAATCTATTCTTAAAACTACCCAGAGAGGAGGCTTCTATCACATGTCTAGTGAGCCTATTCCATTCATCTACCACACGATTTGTAAACCAATTCCTCCCAATCTCCTTCCTAAACCTATACTTATCAAGCTTAAACCCATTGCTACGTGTCCTGTCATGTTCACTAAGTATAAGAACCTTACCCAGATCCCCTTTATTATATCCTTTTACCCATTTGAAGACTTCAATCAATTCCCCTCTGACTCTTCTCCTTTCCAATGTATGTCAATTTAGTTTTCTGAGCCTTTCACCATAAGGTAAGTTCCTTAACCCACCAATCATCTTTGTCATCCTTCTCTGCACAGACTCAAGCAAATCAATATCCTTCCTATAATATGGTGACCAAAATTGTACTGCATAGTCTAGATGAGGCCTAACTAGCGCCAGATACAGTTTTAGAATGACTTCAGCACTCATATTGCTTACACTCCTCCTCATGAATCCCAATATCCTATTAGCTTTATTCTTAGCATTTAGGCATTGCTTTCTAGGACGAAGGTCTGAACTTACCAAAATACCCAAGTCCCTGTCACAATCGGTCCTCCCTAAAATTTTCCCATTTAATTAATAACTATTCAATGGATTATTTCTACCTATACTAATTACACTACATTTGTCTATGTTAAACTTCATTTGCCATTTCTCGGCCCAATTGGACAGAATGGTCAATTCCTCCTGCATTACAACAGCATCAGAATCAGCCCTAATGGCCCTACCTAGCTTAGTATCATCAGCAAATTTACTCAGGTCACTACTTATACCTATGTCAAGATCATTAATATAAATTAAGAATAGCAAGGGACCCAAAACAGATCCTTGTGGAACTCCATTGCTAACACACGCCCACTCAGATTTAACTCCATCTATACTAACTCTTTGCTGTCTGTCACCAAGCCATGACTGAATCCACCTAAATATACTGCCATCGATCCTGTGTGCTTTAACTTTGCTCAGAAGCCGTAAGTGTGGCACTCGATCAAAAGCCTTACTAAAGTCCAAGTATAAAATATCATAGTTTTCATCATTATCTGCTGCTTCATACACCTTACTATAAAAAGACAGCAAATTAGTCAGACAGGATTTACCCTTACTAAAGCCATGCTGTGATTCTTTTATCCACTTATGCTTATCCAAGTGATCTCTAATATTCCTTGCTATAATAGATTCCATCATTTTCCATACCACTGATGTCAAACTTACTGGTCTGTAATTAGACATGTTTGTTTTATCCCCTTTCTTAAATACAGGTATCACATTGGCTTTCTTCCATGCCACTGGCACAATGCCACTCTCCAATGATTTTCTAAAGATGCATGCTAGGGGCTCACTTAACACATCCTTACATTCTTTCAAAATTCTAGGAAAGACCTCATCAGAACCGGGTGCTTTACTACTTTTGATTTTATCAATTTCCTTTGTCACTATCTCCTTTGTGATCAAGATATCCTTTAATTTCTCTTCATCATTACCCCGAAAAATCATTGACACCTCAGGTATATTTAGAGTATCCTCCTGTGTAAATACTGAGAGAAAAAAGTCATTTAGCATTCCAGCCATTGAGTCCCTATCACTCACTAATTCTCCATTGGAATCTATAAGTGGGCCTATTTTATCTCTAACCTTAGTTTTGTATAATTGATAAAAACTTTTAGGATCTTCCTTTGCCCTATTTGCCACTTTAATTTCATAACTTTTTAACATCTCTTGCTAGTTCATTATATCTCTGCCTTAAGTGATCCTCTCCATTTTTTATTTTCCTATAAATGCCCTTTTTAATGCCAATATAATGCTTAATTTTATCTGTCATCCATTTTGGGTCATTATTTTTAGTCCTAATCTCCTTATATGGAATGTTAATCATCTGACCTGTAATTAATTGCTCAATTATTCTTTCATACTCCTCTTCAATTGTAATCTCTTCCTCCTGGTGATTATTGTCTCCAATAACTGATATCAATGAATCTATTCCTGATTTGATTTCATTGCCTGGTTTCTGTACAACTGCCTCCAGGTAAGTCCTTAGCCCATTATAATTTGCTCTTCTAAAGTCAGGAATTTTAACATTGTTCATGCTACTATCAATACCATTCCATTTCATCTTGAATCTAATTTCACAATGGTCACTATTACCCAAATTTCCTCCAATCTCAGTATCCTTAATAACTTCTTCCCTATTTGTCAGAACTAAATCCAGTATATTATTACCTCTAGTGGGTTCGTTAATAATCTGCCTCAGAAAATTATCTTGGACAACATTCAAAAATTCCTCAGCCTCCTGATCACCCACAAGAGCTTCTTCCCAGTCTATATTTCTGTAATTAAAATCGCCCATTATACACACATGCTTACTTCTACATGCCCGTTCTATCTCCTGCCACAGAAGATTTGAAGCTTCCTTACTAAGATTTGGTGGTCTGTATAATAATCCTATGACAAGCTTGTTTTTACCTTCCTTTAAATTTAGCCATAATGACTCTGTGTTATCATCTAATTTAATTGTACTGTTTACACAACACTGGAGATTATCTTTAATATAAATAATAACCCCTGCTCCTCTCTTCTTATTCCTATCTGTATGGAACATGTTAAAGTCCTCAATCTCAACCTCAGGTTTAAAGTGATTACCTGCCAAATCAAGCCATGACTCTGTTATCGCAATTATATCAAAATTCTCTTCCCTCGCTAACGCTCTTAAGAGATCTATCTTATTCCTTATACTCCGACCATTTGTGTAGTATATTTTTAAGGTTTTTTTATTATTCCCATCTTCATTGCATCGTGCTTTTTTATTCCTAGTTATCTGCTCATTCACTAGTGCACTAGTCCCCCTATAACGCATCAGTATGCCCTCCCCCCTAGCTATTCCTCTATCTCTGCATCCCTTCCATTTCCTACACCTGCCCTCTATTCCTGTTATTCCCTTACCTGTAACAGCTTCTAGTTTCCCGCCCGTAAGGACCTAATCACACTATCCAGCTCCCCCCCATAGAACCTAAACACCTGCCCGACTAAGATGGAGCCCAACCATCGCATACAACCTCCTATTCCTGTAAAACCCACCCCAGGCATCTACAAACACAAACCCTAACTCCTAACACAGTCCTTTCATAAATTCATTCAAACCTATTTGCTCTATTTTTTGCCTCAATACACTGCTTTGAAAACTTCAGCGACCTATCTACTACTAGGCCTAAGTCCTTCTCATCAACTGAATTTAACCAATGCCCATCCATTTCATAGCTAAATTCCCTAAGGTTAAAAGTCATCTGCCACTTCTGAGACAAGCTAGTAACTTATTTAAGTCATTCTGCACTTTAAAGCTACCCTCAACTTCTTTGACTACAGCTGCAAAAATTGACTGATATTTACAGCCTCCCCAAGATCATTTATATAAACTATAAATAATAAAGGGACTAAAACGGATCCCTGAGGTACGCCACTGATAACATCCCTCCACTGTGACCTCACCCCATTCAGCACAACTATCTATTTCCTGTCTTTCAGCCATTCAGTTATCCAATTCAAAACTTTACCACATATCCCATGCATTTTTAATTTGTGAACTAGTCTTCTATGTGGAACCTTATCAAAAGCTTTGCTAAAATCTAAGTAAATTATATCAACATTCTCTCCATTATCTAATTGTTTAGTAACATAATCCATAAAATCCAATAAATTTATTAAACACGATCTACCTCTTCTAAACCCATGCTGAGCATCATTTATTAACCTACCATACTCTAGATGGTCAGAAATCCCCTTCTTAACTATCTTCTCAAGGATTTTACAAATGAAAGAAGTTAAGCTTACCGGCCTAACTCCCTTTTTAAAAATTGGCACTACATTCACTAATTTCCAATCATTAAGTATTTCTCCAAACTCTAGTGATCTAGTATATATCTTCTCAAGAGATACTTGACGCAATCCTCTGGATGTAGTTTTCCTGGGAGTTTGGGTGCCTTAAAAAAAAGAGGCCGTTTGACTTGGATGATTTATTATGAGCCCTTGTGGCTTTTGTCATCTGTTATATTATATTGTGGGGGATTTGATTTTGTCTTCCCCTGGTGATGGATGGTGCTTTTTGTGGGTGGGTTTTGAGGGATGCGGATGACCTTTGATAGGCCCTTGTGGCTTTTGTCATCCGTGAAATTATGTTATGTTACTATCTACACCTTCTTTGAGTAACCTAGAATGAATGTTGTCTGGGCCAGATGACTTACTAGTATTTAACTCCAATATAAACCCTCTAACAGTATTTAACACTACTTCCCTTGACCTAGAATTATCATCTATAAACATGAAGATTGGCGGCACGCCCGGAAAAGTGGGGGGGTTTTGGCGAGTATGTTTTGTTTACCCGGCACCATTTTTGTAAAAAAAAGCCCCAAAACCAAATGAACAAACTGTTTACTTACTTTATTGTGGTTGGGTATACTTCTGAAATAACGGTGAGGAAAGCGCAGAATCTTTCTTTAATTCCCGCTTTGGTAAAAGGGAATTTTACCACTCTTTAATCACTGATACAAGTGTTTCTTTGGTTCGATTGGGAACTCTGACCATAAAAATGTTTTTGGTCCCCTGTTCAAAGCCCCCCCAAAAACAAAAATACCTCAATCACTCTCCCTTTGTTGTATTTTTCTTGCCAAAGTTAGCCTCATCAACTTCCACAACTTTCCCCTCGCCACCAATCTTCTGCCTATTTTGTTCACAATACTGAATAGTGACCTCTCTGCAGAAACTAAACCAATCAATCAAAGTTTTTTCTGAAACCTTGATTTCATGGGATATAACTTCTAATGTCAATTGGTTGACCAAAAACCAATAAATAATTTGCAGAATAGTTTCTACAGAGAGGCGGGACTGAGAAAAAAGTCCCATTCAAAGCTGATTTTTTTAAATAATGGCAATCGCTTGAGTCATGTTTAGTTTTTGTACATCTAAATTCATAATTATCTTTAATCTCTAATGCCTGACCACAAACTTCACAATTGATTTTAACTTTAAGCAAATTATGATTGTCCAAAAATATTAACAACTTTTCTTGATACGAAAATAAAGCAGAAAGTTTGATAATAGACCAGGGCAAATTGCACACAACGAAGCCATATTGAAACTGAATTTGCTGCCTAAAAGTCATCTCTCCTCCACCCAAAAGGCTCTACATTTAAACTAGTTCCTCTAAATGATCTAGCTAAGTATATTTAAATGTATAAAAAGGTAATAAAAATAGTAAAATGGGACAAAATATATTGATAAATAAAAATGAATACAAATGAGGATAATAAAAGACATTAAGTGAAAAACAAAATAAAAATTCACTATTCATTCATTTGCGACGCCAGCCCCCTCCCATTATAATTTGCAAAAATGATTTGGTTGAATAAAAATGTTTAAAAAAAACATTAGAACATTATTCTATAAACAATTATGATTATATACTGGGGAGCTGTACCCCCCTACCCCAATTGATTGAAACTCAGGATTATCATAGGGGAGTCCATGAACCATCCTCTTATATTTACTCAAAAAAGGTGAAACATATTGGAACATTGATGAAATATTTTGCGTCCCATCATTCGCACCGCCGATCTTGATGTTTACTTTATCATCAATTAATCTATCTTGTCGAAAATACTGAAGAAAAATGATCATTAAGAACCTCTACTATTTCATCAGATTCTTTCAAAACCCCTTCATATCTAATAGGCCCTAATTAACACTGTTAGATTTGTTAGTAATTTTATAATAGATAAAGAATTTTCTTGAATCTTTATTATTATTTTGAGCTAAATAAATTTTGGCCGCCCTTTTGCTCTTCTTAATAATCTTATTTAGCTCATTTCTGGTCAACTTATAATGATTTAAATTGTCAAAAGTACTTTCTCTCTGTAATCTATGGTTTGCCTTTTGCTTCTCAGAAATTTTCCTAGCTATCTCCTGATTCCACCACAACAGCTTCCTACATTTCTTCCTAATAGCCTTCATTGGAATACACTGCTCCTGGACTATGTTTAGTATAGTCTTAAAAGTGTCCCACATCTCATAAGTATTCTTCCCCCTGAATTCTATATCCCACCTAATCTGATTTAGCAAGTTTCATAATTTATCGTAATCTTCCCTATAAAAATTTGGACTTATTCCTGTCGATGCAGTTTTTTAGAACATAAGAAAAGAAGGAGACTGCAAAAGACCATTCATGGCCTACACTTGGCAGCTCCTGTTCCAGTCAACAAACAAAAGATTTCTTACCACAGAAAAGTCATCAACATTGTCATTATTGTATATTATAATTGATTTGGATTTTGATGAGTCTTGATAATGATTTTTTTTTTACACATTCCTGTTGATGGTTCTAATTGTATATTGCAGATGCATAATCTGACACAATCTTATGGATTGTTTAAATTGTATATTGTAGATGCATGATCTGATATAATCCTATGGATGCATTTTATGGGTGGGTTTTAACAGATGCGGATGACCTTTGATATGCCCTTGTGAGTTTTACCATCCATGAAATTATGTTATGTTAAGGGTAGCGAATGACCTCTATCAAAGGTACTCCTAGAATATTTTTTAATAACTAAGTATTATAGGATTTAGTAATCTAAAATATATGCAGCATATTCAAAATGACCTGATTTTATTGTTTGAGGAAAAAAATGGTCACTCACTGAGTGAGCACAGCATAGAGTCATCATTAACTGGATGCAATATGTACTTAAGTGTAAGTGAGACAGAAATAGTTATTTGTTGGAAGAATTACACTGAGAATAGGATGATCCTCAATCTTATGTAGATTGAGGATCATCCGAATCTTATGTGGTTGAAACAAGAATTAACTTTTTGATTGTTGTTGTTTTTGAGGGCTTTGATGCCTTGTGGCATATGTGCCCTTTTGCTCGAGTCCCGCTTTATAGTCACGGGAGTTGTTGGGATTTCCTCAGGAATTCACAGGTGAGGTAGATGACGGTGGATCGGATGTGAGGAGAGACAGGGGGGGCAGCAGCCAGTAGTGTGGGTAGGTCAAAGGTGGGGATGTTCAGAGCACGGAGTCTATGCGCCAGTCTATGCAGAGTAGGAAGTGCTCCACTGTTTCCTCTATGTTCCGGCACCAGGGACAGAATGGGTCAGGGGAGAGGTTCATCCAGTGGAGGTGGGCATTGAAGGATGTGTGGCCCAGCCATAACCGGGTGAGGGCAACATCCAGGATCCATGACTGTTGTCTGATCCAGGGTTGTGGTGAGGAGTCTATGCGGTAGCTGCCCATGGAGGTGTTGCAGAGGGAGTCGTGGAGGCTGGTGTCCCATGCTGAAAGGCAGACGGCAGAGTGTGGGAGCGGAAAGGGAGTTATGTCTTCCTGAGTCAGGACCATCTTGGCAGCAGCATCTGCTATATCGTTCCCTCTGATGTTTGAGTGGGATGGCACTCACTGGACCGGGCGATCTGAAGGTCAGTAGTAGGTTCTGCAGGGTGTGAACAAGGGCAGGGGATGACCGTGGGCATCAGGATAGTAGGAGTAGATAATTTAAGACAAAGATAGCACCATCATTTCCAAGGTTTTAGAGCCTTTTAATTAAAAAGTTTTAGAAGCAATATTATTCAGCTCATCAAATTAGATAAGAATACCTATTTATTTGCCCGATTGCTCTGGGAAGGGCTCTGCCCCCCACAGGGCTCCCCTCTCCCTCGGTGGTTCAGATATATTAAGGTTCTCGACGAGGCACTAAAAAGGCCCCTCTCAATTTTAGGTCATTCAAATTTAGTCAAAAAAGGTGAATCATATTGGAATATGGACAAAATATTATGCGGGGAACAGCGGAGGCAAGCACATGGCTAAGACATTGGAAATGACAGCGCATCTTAGTCTTAAATTACCATAAAATGTTCCAAATCCTCTGTCGCCACACACACATCCCCTCCACCAAACCTATGTCTGTCCTCAGGCTCAAAGTGTTGGATCTTGCTCTAAACAATATGGTGGACTCATATATATGTTCCTCACTTGTTATTTCCATTTTATGGTAAACATGAAGATCGGCGGCATGAACAATGGGACGCAAAATATTTCGTCCCTGTTCCAATATGTTTTACCTTTTTGGAGTGGTAATACTTCCCATTCAGGGCGCATGGTAGGTGGCGCTGTTAGTAGGCTACAATATATCTCTTATGAAGTCAGACGGTAGCTTCAGATGTGACCATTCATGGCGTTATATTTTTTTTTTGGGGGGGGGGTATTTGTAACTTTTAGTCTGTATTATTTACTAAATATCTGTACCTCTGCTCGGTGATAGTTTTTTCTAAGTTAGGTAAGGTTTCTTGATGTCTTTTATTGTTTTTTTTTCATATTTTTGGGTTTGCTGTGAGCGATAACAGCTTCTTACTGGCAACATTGTAGCTTCTAAATAGGACCCGTTTTGCAAATGTTTTTGTTTCATTCTCTACCTGTGCTTCTTCGTTATTCGAATTCGGCATTATTTCGTATAACCATGAAACTTTTAGATTATCTAGAGGCGCATATAAACTGACCTTCGAACAGGTAGCACGTGTTTTATAGAGCTCTCAGTCTGTTGATCTATTTTTCAGATTTTTCTATAGTTTGTTTGTTTTTTGTTTTTTTTCTCACCACAATCAGCCAAAGCTAAGTTGCTCTTCTTCTTTTTCTTATTGCTACTTAAATTCTTTCTTTGTTTGAATAAGTGATGGAGTTTGGGGATGAAAGTGAGCATGAGTGTCGGAATGTATGCATTGGTTGTGGTGTATTAGGTGAGGGGTATACATGTGTTGTATGTGGGCTGCGTGAATGCATTGTAGATTTAGAGGGGATGAGAAGGCAGGATTTAGACAGGATATGTAGGCTGGAGGGGTTAGTTGCTGAGCTCAGGAGGGAACTTAGTGTTAGGCCTAGATTTGGGAATAGGTTAGGTGGTGAGGTAGGCCAGTTAGATGTTTCAGGTCAAGGTAGAGGGCCGGTGGAGGAGGTAGGATATGATAGTTCTAGTGATAGTGAAGTTAGCCCCCTTAGATTAGTTAGAAATAGGCCTAGTGAGGATGGGGGACAGTGGAGAGTGGTTAGGAAACATGAAGCTAGGGAGGCTTCTCCTGTTCTTTGTGAGAATAGGGTTGCCTCTGTTGAGGTGGTTAGCCAGGGGGAGAATAGGTGTGTGAGTCAGAGGGACACAGAACCTATTAGCTTGACTAATAGATTCAGTGCCCTAAGAGAGGAAGTAACTGGAAGTGATATGACTGATGGGGGTGGGGGTGGAGTTCGAGTGACTGGTAGTTTGAATGAGAATAGGAGTGGGGATGGAGTTAGGTCTGTGGGGGTTAGGAATAGGAGTCTGACTGAAGTGCTTGTGATGGGTGATTCGCGAGTTAGATATTTAGATAGGAAGTTGAATGCAAGTAGATTGAATGGTTTGAGGGTGTGTTTGCCAGGTGCTGGAGTGAGAGATCTGTCTGATAGGTATGAGGAACTGGTGTCTGGCTGTGCAAGGGATGCGGTTGTGATTACACATGTAGGAGTGAATGATGTGAAGAAAGTGGGTGCATGTGAGTTACATGAGAGGTACAAGAAGTTGATTGAAAAGGTGAAAGAAAGTAGAATGAAAGGTGTTGTGACAGGTGTGCTTCCAAGAATGGATGTTGGGGTAGAATGGATGTCTCGTGCAATTGGTCTGAATGATTATGTGAGGAGGATGTGTGAGATGGAAGGTGTCATGTTTGTGGATGTGTGGGATAGGTTTGTTGGAATGAAAGAAATGTATGCGATGGATGGACTGCATTTGAGTAGGAGGGGGGTAGATGTGTTGTGGGAGGAGTATGATCGTGTTATTAGGTCTTTGCGGGCGGGAAACTAGATACTAATAGTGGTCAGGGAATTATGAGAGGACATTATAGTACTGAAAGTAGAATGGACTTGGCAGATAACAGAAATAGGTTCCAAGGCGATAGAGGTGAGGTCATTCAAGTTTCAAGAGGTGCTTCAGGGATAGGGGGGTTAAATTGTTTCTATACAAATGCTCGTAGTCTTAGAAACAAGAAGGATGAGCTATTTAGTTATATTAGCAATGAGGATATAGATATATTATGCGTTACTGAATCATGGGTTAATGAAATAGAATTTAGTGACACTATAAGTGAATTTGATTTTCAGGGCTATAATATGTACATTAGTCAAAGGACAGGTAGGATTGGTGGAGGAATAATTATCTATATAAAAAACAACATTGTTTCAAGTTTAAATACTTCAATAAAGCAGGATGGAGTTGAGTCACTTTGGATAGATATTAGGTTCAGTAAAAATAGAATGGTGCATTTGGGAGCTTTTTACAGGCCACCTGGGCAGACTGATGATATAGATGAACTAATGATAAGGGAAATAAGTAAGGGATGTGAAACAGATGCAGTTATTATTGGGGACTTCAACTTAAACTCTGTGGACTGGGAAAATATGATAGGTAGGGATAGAACAAGTGGCAGGTTCATAGAATGCTTTGAGGATAATTTTTTGAATCAATTTGTTAATGAGCCAACGAGGGGGGACAATATATTAGATTTAGTACTTTCTAACAGTGATCATTTAGTTCAAGAATTGACTGTTGGGGAAGCATTGGGAAATAGTGACCATCAGATAGTTCGTTTTAACTTGGGAATTGAGAAGGGTAAAATAACTGAGAATGCTGAAAAAGTTCCAAATTTTCATAAGGGAGATTATGTAAAACTTCGAAGCTTGCTAAATTTGGTAGACTGGGATATAGAATTCAGAGGTAAAAATGCTTATGGGATGTGGGATACTTTCAAGCATATAATAAATGTAGTCCAAGAACAATGTATCCCAATGAAGGCCATTAGGAACAAAAGTAGGAAACCATTATGGTGGAATCAGGAGATAGCTAGAAAAATTTCAGAGAAGAAAAGGGCATATAAAAAATTACAGGTAGAAAATAATATTCAAAATTTAAGTGATTATAGAATGGCTAGGAATGAGTTAAATAAGATTATAAAGAAGAACAAAAGGGTGTCAGAAATTAAATTAGCTCAGGATAGCAACAAAGATCCTAGAAAGTTCTTTAGTTACTATAAAACTAATAACAAGTCTGGCAGAGTTAAAATAGGACCTATCAAATATGAAGGGTTTGTGAGAGAAACTGATGAGGAAATAGTTGAGGTACTAAATGGTCATTTTGCATCAGTATTTACAAAAGAGAAACTAAATAGTCCTATGTATAGTACTCATAGGTCAGGAAAAGAGGTGTTTACTAACATTTGTGTGGATCGGAGGATGATAAAAGGACTAATAGGTGATTTAGATACTACCAAGGCCTCCGGCCCTGATAATATTCATTCTAGGATACTTAAGGAAGGGGTAGAAAGTATCTCAATAGCTCTGGACAAGTTATATACTAGGTCATTGGAATATGGAGAAATACCCGATGATTGGAAGAGAGCGAATGTAGTCCCCATTTTCAAGAAGGGTAGTAAAGAGGATCCAAATAACTTTAGACCGGTTAGCCTAACTCCTGTAGTCTGTAAAATTCTTGAGAAAATAGTTAAAAAAGGGATTTGCCAACATCTAGAGAGGGAGGGGTTAATCAGCGATGCTCAGCATGGGTTTAGATCAGGTAGATCATGTTTGACTAACTTACTAGACTTTCTGGAGTTTGTAACAGATCAAGTAGATAAAGGAGAGAATGTAGATATAATTTACTTAGATTTTAGTAAAGCATTTGATAAGGTACCACACAGGAGACTAGTTCATAAATTAAAAATGATTGGGATATGTGGGGGTGTTTCAAATTGGATAGCTGAGTGGCTGAAAGACAGGAAGCAAAGGGTAGTGCTAAATGGTGTAAAGTCAGAGTGGAGGGATGTTATCAGTGGGGTTCCTCAGGGATCAGTTCTCGGTCCATTATTATTTGTCATCTATATAAACGATCTTGGGGAGGCAGTTAATAATAAAGTGTCAATTTTTGCCGATGATACCAAATTAGCAGCTGTAGTTAAAGATATTGATGATAATTTTAAAGTGCAGGGGGACTTAAATAAATTGTTATCCTGGGCACATAAGTGGCAAATGACTTTCAACCTTGATAAGTGCAAAGTTATTAACATGGGAAAAGATAATAGAGAATTTAACTATGAAATGGATGGGCATTGGCTGAGCTCAGTAGAGGATGAGAAAGATCTAGGAGTAGTAATAGATAAGTCATTAAGGTTTTCTAAGCAGTGTATTGAAGCAAGAAATAGGGCAAATAGAGTGCTGGGTTTTATTAAGAGAAATGTCAGTTACAAAAGTAAGGAGGTTATTCTTAAACTCTATAACTCTTATGTTAGGCCACATCTAGAGTACTGTATACAGGCATGGTCCCCACATTTTAGACACGATATTAACCTTCTTGAGTCAGTGCAACGGAGGGCAACAAAGATTATTCCTTCCCTGAGGCACCTTGAATATGAAGATAGACTGAGGGTGTTAAATATGTTCTCGTTCGAAAGGAGGTGTGTGAGAGGGGATATGATTGAGCTCTTTAAAATTTTTTCCGGGATAGATAAATTGGATGTTAGCAAGTTTTTTGAGTTAGATGATGGAAATCGGACTAGAGGTCACCACTTGAAAATTAAAAAGCAAGGGTGTAGGTTGGATTTAAGAAAATATTTTTTCACCAATAGAGTGGTAGACTTCTGGAACAAATTGCCGCAGAGGGTAGTAGGTAGTCCAAATCTAAATGTATTTAAGAGTAGGTTGGATGAGTTTATGGGAAGGGAAGGTTGTGATGGTTCCTAAGTTTTGTATATATTAATATTTTTTGTATATATCTATAGCTGCATGATTTAGTTCTTGACAAGCCTTGATTGGTGATACCCTTGTTTCTGGATGCAATCCTCTGGATGTAGTTTTCCTGGGAGTTTGGGTGCCTTGAAAAAGAGGCCGCTTGACTCGGATGACCTATGATGAGCCCTTGTGGCTTTTGTCATCCGTTATATTATATTGTGGGGGACTTTGATTTTGTCTTCCCCTGGTGATGGTGCTTTTTGTGGGTGGGTTTTGACGGAGGCGGATGACCTTTGATAGGCCCTTGTGGCTTTTGTCATCCGTGTAATTATGTTATGTTATGTTATGTAATCAAGATACCTATAAAATGCCAAAAATGCAGTGTGAATTTACATTTTTCTGAAAATTTTGCTGGGTATCTTGGCAACCGCTCCTTTCGGGAGAAATTTTTGAGTATCAAAGAGCGGTTTTACAAATTTCTGCTAGCTGCAGCAGAATTATACCCGCCCCCTTAAAGTAAGTATTGTTTGTCATTAGGTTGTTTTTTCTGCCAGTAAAAAGCTGCTTGTGGGGGAGATATCACTGCAGGGAGACCACCTTATGATGACCCTGAGTTTCAATCAATTGGGGGGGGTCTGGGGGACTGAGCCCCCCAGTATATACTCCTATACAAAAAAATATAACGCTGTGTTTGTTCACATCTGACGCTACTGTCTGACGTCATGACATATATTGTAGCCTATAAACAGCGCCACCTACCATGCACCCCGTAAACGAAGTGTTACCTTTGGAGTAAATTCAAGGGGACTGCTCATGGGGGGTTTATCCTGAATTTAATCATTTGTAGGGGGTCTGAGGACACAGCCCCCCAGTATATGGTAAATATATAGATTGGCGCCGCGAACGATGGGACATAAACTATTTCGGTAAATATGTAGATTAGCGATTCAAACAATGGGATGTACTATTTCGTCCCTGAGTTTGGGGGGTCTGGGGGCACAGCCCTCAGTATATAATACTAATTTTTTATAGACTAATGTCCTAACGTTTACAGAGGTGAATGATTTAACCAAATCATGTCAGCGCCTTTAATCGTTTTGCGAATTATAATTGGGGGTGGGGGGTCTGGCGTCAGATGACTCAAACACGCATGAATATCCAGGCAGGGGTGAATGAAAATATTTACCTAAAAAAACACTTTTGGGTCTGGGGGGCACAGCCCCCTAGTATATAATCGTAATTGTTTATAGAATAATAATTCGAAAAGGACTCAAACGCGCATGAATATTCCAACACGAGTGAACGATAATATTTACACACCATTTTTTTTTCCTGGCCGGGCCGCTAATCTACATATTTACCACATTTTTATTTAACAAAACACGCATGCATATGCATGCGCGGGTGAAATATATTAAAAAAATACACAGTAAATATATAGATTAGCTGCCCGGCCTAGCCCCCCAGCCCCCCCCTCCAATTTAATGAAACTCAGGATCATCGTAGTGTAGTCTCCCCATTGTGTTTACCCCCACACGAGCCGTCAACTTAAATGTACTCCAAAAACGTGAAACATTTTGGAACACGGACGAAATAGTACGTCCCATCGTTCGCGCCGATAATCTACATATTTACCAAATATACATTTTCATGTGCAGCGCCATTCTTCATGTTTACCCATTTTATATTGTCTGTAGATGTTTATACTCGGCTTTTTACATTCCACTTTACCACTCTCTTGTGTCCCATTTATTCATCTTCCTCCTTAATTTTTTTCTTCATTATCTTGATCTGATCCATCCTTATTCACATCCTCTCCTCATATGGTCCTAATCTGCACTATTACCTACACTTTTTATTGATATAGGATTCTTATTGAGAATTCTTTTATATTTTGAACTTAGGACAGAGTAAGAGCAACGCATAGAAGGTACCGGTAAAAGCCATAAGGCTATGATGCCTTTATTTTACTGTTATATTATCTTAAAGGCCATTAGCAGGAATACATAAGTTGTTTGGCGAGTTTTTTTGTTTCTGTAGATTATAACCAAAGAGGAGCAAAATTCTGTTTTGTTTGCCTTTATTTTTTAAAATATATGCCCCAGAATTGGAATGGAACCAAAAGGAGCGAACAACAACGCCCCGAGCTACTTTGTCTCTCGTAAAATTATCTAATCAACCAACGAAAAATCTTCTTATAAGACTGATCGATTTCCAAAGGCATTAGAGCACCCTACATCTGTATCTGTAAATAGATATAGCGGATAAAAATCCATTGTAAAAGAGTATATGGTTCCATTGTTGTTATTACTTAAATTGAGGAAGCCTAGACCAATAAAAAATATAAACCAGAAAGTTTAGGGGAAATGTGTGGAAGATATGTAGCTCAGATCTACATACGGGAGCTCATGACATCTCACATAAAATGGCAGCAAAGAATCCGCATATTCAATCCATAGCTACGAAATTAAAATTCAGAAACTATTTTCAGCAATATGACTTACATTATATTCAAGCATGAAAGGAGAACAGATTATAATGTATAGTTAAGGGATGCTGTGCTTATCGAGAGTAGAAGAGCAATACTATTTCGATATATCCACTTTTGACATGTTGGGAGCAGCTTATCATCTATACATATTTTGTTAAAGACCAGGTTGTATTTTTATTTATCAATTTTATTTTGGAACGCTCCAACTGGCGAATTCAGTTTTTGTATCTTGTTGGAGATTAAAGATTAGTTGAAGAAGATCCATTTTATCTTTTACAACTAATTTGAGTTTTGGCCGTGAGCTTTCGCCTTTCTTAAGGTCTCTTCAGACGGAAGTTTTCGTTACTGTTGATGCTGCGTTGATTTAGTGTTTTCCTTTGGTTTTGCCTCCTTTACCGGTGAGGTAGCTCATTGCTAGTGGTGAGCAGCAAAGAGTAAAATTGATTTTCGTTCTTTAGGGCCTTTATATGTCAAAGTCGGAGACCATGTTCCTTTAGCAGAAAACGTGAAGTACTCGATCAGAACTGGTGCGTTGTGTGAAATTTATCCATCCAGTGGCAGAAGCCTTCTGCCACTGGATGGCGCCAGCCAGCAACAAATCCGGTGTTAGATTTGAAATCTCTAGGGTGAATAACTATATGTCCCATGATCATATGGACAATGCAATAGCCATAAATGGGTACAAGTGAACTTTATTCGTTTTGAAAAAAAAGCGACTCCTGGAGCTGCCGCTTCGCCGCAGGTAAAAATGAGTTTAACAAAAAAATAATTTAATTCAAACCTGGGGGTAGCGGAAAAGAGAAAAACAACTAAAAGTTTAACATTTGCATTTAATGGTTGATTGATTATATATCGAAGTAGATAAAAATTAAAATGAATAAAATATAATAATTACAAAAGAGAAATTAGTTTGAAAATAAAGTTAGCTAATAATTTACTATATTGACGGATAAGAAATTGGCGACATTGGGCAACTTTTCTCCAAGGGAAAGACGAAATGAGATCAGTAACAAAAGTTATTTAATGAGTTAAATATATAAAATATATTGGTAGATAAATATTTATTATATATGAATTGTAACTTTGATTAAATTATAAATAACCTGGATATATTTATTTCAAGAATATATAAATAATTTTAATCTACGAATTTATGAGTTAATTTTAGGATTAGCTAATATTTGGGGTGCTTTAAGGAATTATAACGATTTGGGTGGGCTTAGGGGTAATTACTAGGTGTAATTAGGTAAAAAATATGAAAATTTGATTTAGTAAGAGTTGGGATACCTAATGGAATGATGTGTAAAAAATATATTATATACGAGGGGCGGTCGATAAGTTTTGCAATTCAGATATAAGGAAACGAGATATGAGGAAAAGTAATTATTATTTTTCAATATAACTACCCTCGACTTCAATGCACTTGCGCCAATTGTACCTGAGGCTTCGAATTCCAGACTGCTGTTCAATCCACTCCTGGACGGCGAGCTTGACATCTTCATCATCTCCGAACCGGCGTCCACGCAGTGCAGCCTTGAGCTGGCGGAATAAAAAGTAGTCGCTGGCTGAGGGCCAGATCTGGAGTGTAGGGGAGATGGTTGAGCTCCTCGAATCAGCACTCACGCAGGGCAGCTTGTGCAACTCTGGCCTTGTGGACTTTGACGACGTTGAAGTCAATCATGGGGCGTGGGGTTTCTAGGAACCCAACGGGCAGAGACCTTGGTTATGGCCAAATTGTCGTGGATGATGTTGATAACACTTTCATGTGATATTCCAAGTTCTTGCTCGATTTCTTCGACCTTCACCCATCGATTTTCGAGGATCATCCTCTCTACACGGGCCACATTGTCCTCGTTGGTGACGTCTGACGGGCGTCCTGGACAGGGGTCATCTTCAAGGGACTCACGACCATGGCAGAACTCCCTATTCCAGCGAGCAATGGTTGCATAGAAAGGGGCGGTGTCGCTGTACACTGCAACCGTGCATTCATGGATCTCTTTTGCATTCTTGCCTTCCTTGGTCAAAAGTTTGATCACTGCGCGGTGCTCAACCTTCTCCATTGTTGAAAAATTGTGACTGACGATCTGCAATCAGCTACTGCTTCTTAAATAGACGAGGCAGGAGCGTGCAGCTGCAGGTCCTGACTTGTCATAACTTGTCCTAACACCCCCAGACTGCGTGGTCAGCTCATCGAAGTTTTCAAAATACTTCGAGGGTTCGACAATGTTGACTACCGGGATATTTTCACACTGAGTGAGAACAGAACGCGCAATCACGGCTTCAAACTTGAACTGAAGCGTTACAACTGCAATCTGTGTGGAATTTTTTTCACCTACAGTATCTGCGGTAAGTGGAACGCACTTCCAATGGAAGTTGTCAACAGTGAATCTGTTGACCAGTTTAAGGCAAGACTAGACAAGGTCTTGAAAAGTGGCCGTTTAGGGACGCAAAACAATTGAGCAGCCTTGTGCCCACTCGATTGCAAGTCCAATGGTACCCTCTTTGAATGGACCGTAAGGTCTCCTAGGGTACCTTCTTTCCTTGTTGTTACTCCTTGTTGTTACTCTGTTTTGCCCTACTGATTCGCAAAACTTATTGACTGCCCCTCGTAACTACATACTATATACAAAATTCGCCTGACAAAATTTATACAAATATTTAGTCTAGGAAACGAATGGGTGTTTGCATACGCCCACCAAAGCGAGTAATAATATCTTGTGGCTAACGGGCACCTTGGGGAAGTAAATTATTAGCAATGCGATTGAAAAAAAAGCGAGACACTCGCACGCGCAATGGCAGTACGGCCGAAGGTGATTCGCTTGGGTCGTTCTCCCGAGCTGACGTTTGCTGAGACCGGAACATCTTGAGGTTGAATGCTCTCTCGACTGCCTACTGCCGCTGGCGACGAAATTCCTGCTAATGAAGAGAAGGCAGTATCATTTTAGATGAAGAATTTGAGGTACTAGAAGTGACAGCAGGAGGTATAAAGAAAATATTATCGAGTACATCTTGACCATTTGCATTTATAATTTTAAGAAGAAAACGAGGATTGTTCAGTAGGGCGTAGGGTTGTAACTATTTTTTAGGCACATTTCAGGTTTTGTAGAGCAGACCATCCAAAATTTGGAAATGAAGTCGAAAAAATCGTAACACCCCCTTGGGGGAGGGGGGGTCAAATTTTGCTTAAAAATAACTTTTCCGTAGGGTGAGGCTGGTTGTATTCAGTTATTATAGTTCTCGTCTCTGAAGCTAGAAATGGATAATTTTCGTACAGGAATAAAATTTGCACTTTAACTCCTTATGTAAACTACTCGTCCTGCATTATAAATTAACCCATGTATGACGAATTTACGAGATATTTATAGAGTATTTCCTATGAAAGGGTATGGCTTCACCTTTTTGAATATATGTTGTAGATTCAATCATCACATGCATTCTTTCTGTTTTATACTGACGGGTCTTTCTATTATTCCTTTTCAGGGCTAAGATGAGTAAAAGAACTAGAACATCAACAAGTCACAGTGTCTTCGGCTCCCCACTTCCAGAACTTTCTCATTGTGTGTTGCCAAAAAAACAAAAGGTTAGAAGATATACACAATATGTAAAAGACAATAAATACAAGAGGAACAAGCATGTTATTCCTGAAGTATCCGAGACCCTTACTGAGATTTGGAGAAAGCCAGTATTCCAGTTCAGCCGACCAAGAATGATAAAACCAAATTGCTCTGATTGGTGGAAGAAGCGTCGTTGGTAGGTAAACAAGGAATGAGTGTCATTAAGAGTGAGAAGTTTATCTCATCATTGTGTAAACTTTTGATATAGCAGGCTGCCAGTGTGCTGATCTCTTGGATTACAAGTGTGAAAAGAACGTGAAAGTGACACGTTGAGAGCATGAATTTCTTATTGACCAAACAACTGGGCGTCACATGCAAATTGAAGGAGTGGATGTAAAAACAAGTCAAATGATTAAAAAAAAGGGAAACCAGAGAAGACCGAATTCAGGAAAGAATAGAAGAAGAAGGGTCACAAAAAAAAAAAGAGGGTGGAGAAAACTACAATTTCAGATGAAGCTTTGAATGAAGAAAACTCATCTTCTGATATTTCTGATGATGAATGGAAGAAAGTCTTTGCGAGAACAGAAAACAACATCATACCAAAACCAACAATTGCTATGGAAGCAGATCGGTATTATGTGCCAAATAGAGCTGCTGCTGCTGCTGCTGCTGCTGCTACTGCTACTACTACTACTATTATTAGTGCATCCCTATTCTACTATGGTATTATATTAGAAATTCAGAAGACCGCTTCCATGTTGAAAAATACATTGAAATTGTCGTTGTCTAAGGTCCATGCCGACAGGATGTCGTCTACCTATCAGAACCAGATAAGAGGTTGGGAATGGATCCTATAGAGGAGGATCATTTTTTAGTTTTTCATAAATAGATTGCATAGGATAGGGGAAAAGGGGTTACCCATACTTAGGCCATATCTTTGGCGAAAAAACAGTTGAAAATACATTATTCGTTAAACATAAGAGCAAGAATTTAATGATTTTAAGGATCGGTAAAGGTAGGTTGATACTCGTATCTAAATTAAGAAGAAATTTCGATAACACGTCAAGTGCTTCATCGACCGGGATTTTTGTAATCAAACTATTTACGTCAAAGCTTAACAGTTTTTTACTACCGAGGTCAAGATTTTTAATTTTGGAAATAAGGACCGATGAGTGGATAATATGTGAGTGAGAGATTTTTTCCACCGCATTTGATAAGATTCCAACCAGCCATTTGGACAGCTTATAACTATGGGAGCCAATACAAGAGATGATTGGACATAATGGGATACCTTCTTTATGGGTTTTCGGTAACCCGTACATATAGGAAAGGGAAGGGTTGATTGTTTTAAATTTTGTGGGGGTTAATTCAGATTTGGTTAATTCAATCTCGATGCTGGAGTTTACAGTATACCATGATATAATGGATATAATTGCAAATTAAGATACATCGGATAGTCAGGCCTCTTTAATAAGAGGATGAAAGAACATTTAGCTGATATCAGAAGGTGTACAAACTCTTCAAGTCTCTTTACGCACATGCAAAAGCACGACCATAAAATTGATTATAACGATGCAAATATCATTCATAAATCAAACAATTATATTGAGAGAAGAATTGCGGAATCCATCATCATCAACAAAGTTGATAATTTCAATTTATCTGAAGGACAATACAAATTTAACAAATATATAATGGATAGAGTCGCCAATCGTATTTATAAGCCCCCGGACGCAATGCGTCCGGGAGCTTATTTGTTTGTTTAGTTTGTCATTCACGCCAGATTCACTTGAGTTATTTTTTTTCCAGATTGTTTCCTGCTGTTTCATTTTTTGAAGGATGTGTCTTACCTTATATATAATGTGCTCCTTGCCTAGTTTCTTCATTATTAGTTGAAAATGACATCTTGCCGAAACTAGTCCGATAGTTATAAATGAAATCTTGATTCAAATATTGTGGTTTACCATTATCTTTCATATATATATATATATATATATATATATATATATATATATATATATATATATATATATATATATATATATATATATATATATATATATATATATATATATATGTGTGTGTGTGTGTGTAAAACTATCATCAAATATTATCATTCAATCAATTACTATGTGACGAGAATAAATTATTTCTACGTAACATCACCACCAATACGACAAAATCCCTTTTATACAAGATTTTTCCTTACACGAACACACATAAAAACCCACGCCTTTCGCCATCTGCCTTTAATCACTGTTCAAGGTCGATTCGTGCACAGCGTGGCTTGAAAGAAAGGTTAGTCAAAATTCCTCTTCCACTTATTCACTGCAAACAATCAACACAGGAGAGTAGTTCCTAATTCCTGTTCCTTCTCTCATTTACAGGCCCCAATTCACATTCCATCATTAGTCGTGTTTTAAATAATTATGGGTACATATTTATATACACCTGTGAACACACCATTCTCGTCACATGCTTTCAGATATTAACTTTCCAAACACATATCTTGTATTCCATTTAAACTTAAATCATTTATGTATTCTTCAATATTCTCTGTATAGCATTCGATTTGTATCCCTTAAATATCCTATCTGTTATTCAATTATTTTTTTTAAAAAAATAATAACTTCAAATCATAGATTATTGTAAGATTATAATATATGCTATTTTTGTTAACTTGAATCATTACATTCCCATTATAACTAAGAGAGTTCAAATCCACGTTATCATTACGGTAGGGGGGGGCCTCTTTATTATAATATTTATTTATTTATCTACAAGCCGTTGTTCTCTTCCTTAACAGGAAGATCTTGGTTACACAGGCACCCCTGCGGGGGGTGGCCTACGGCCTTATTTGCTAATCTTAACCGCCTTTTTTAATCCCCTTTTATAGCCTCTTTATTTTAACACCCTGTTAGCGTACGAGAAGTGCAGGCAAGCTGCTTAAAAGCTTCGTTTGAATGAGTCTTTTTTGAGACTCAGGATTGCCGAGTGGATTCGCCGCTGGCTAACAGTGGTCCAGCAACGCGGGAAGCTGTTCGCAACTCGCCTACGCTATTATTTTTTATTATTTGGCCCCTTTCCCACTCCCCTCTATCTACAATGGTGCCCAGACCCTGGAGGGGGAGCGTTCGCCCTTGGATAGCATTTCCAAACGGGCTCTCTTCATTTCTTCAAAATACGCTCCGCTTCTAGGAGGGGGGTTGTATAGCGTACGAGAAGTGCAGGCAAGCGGCTTAAAAGCTTCGTTTGAATGAGTCTTTTTTGAGACTCAGGAGTCTCAAAAAAGACTCATTCAAAAGAAGCTTTTATGCCACTTGCCTGCACTTCTCGTACGCTATACAATGAAGTGAGGGTTGTTTGGGGAGATTACTGGACCATAAAGGGGTATAGTAGGAGGAGAATGAGGTGATTGGCAAGAAAATAAATAAATTAATTAATTATTAAGTTTAACATAATGATTTGATTTACAATAGTTGAAGTAATTTAATTTGGAAGATTAAATAGACAAAGTTAAGTAAAATGATTAAATTAACAGTTGAAGTAAAATAATTATATGATTAAATTAATAAAGTTAAAGTAAAATAATTAAATGATTAAATTGACAAGTTAAAGTAATGCCTAATGAATTTTACATAATAATGGATGTATATACATATTTAAGTTTCACAGGAGGTTTTTATTATAGGAATGCCCAGAGGCATTGCTATACCCTGAACACCCTTTTCTTCTTCTTCTTCTTCTTGCTTTTCTTCTTCTTCTTCTTCTTCTTCTTCTTCTTCTTCTTCTTCTTCTTCTTCTTCTTCTTCTTCTTCTTCCGCCCGCCGAGTCCTGACTGAAAAGACGTGTTATCTCTGTGCTCCTGCTTAATTCATCCGTGCCCCAAAATTTCGTTTTCTGAGTAACTTAATAACTCTAGATACTTCCTGTGCTCATATAATATTAGTCGCTGTATAAAAATGATTGGCCGTCTTATTCGCTGTGTAAATTTTATTTATCGTCATCCGTATTCTAGAAATCGACAATGCCCGTGATCAAGTTTGAATGTTCGAGTTGTGGGGCTTCCTTTAATAAGGAAATTTACGTTGCTTCTAACATCGAACAAACTAGAATTTGCCGTTTCTGTATTTTAAACGATGCATTAGAGCGTAAGTTTGCTAACGCTATTAGCGAAATTAAATTAGAACTAAATTCCGTCGCGAGGGACGTTATCTCGACCAACCGTAAAGTCGACGAATTAAATTCAGGTCTAAATTCTAACCTTCATGATATGCGTGGGAGGGAAAATAGAAATCGTGACAGCCGACCTACTCGTATGAATCATCAGGCAATTGTTGACCAGCAACAAAGGATCTTAAACTCGTTTGGACCCCAGGATTCACAATATAGACCCCAAGATTCGCAATTTAGGACCGTTAGAAATGGGGCTAGACCATCAAGGGAACAGCATTTCACATTACCATGTTCGAACCCCTTCGCACTGCTAACTCCTATCGAAGGGGAAGAAGAAACCGTCCTAATTGGGGATTCTTTAATTAGAAACCAAGAGCCGGAATTCACAGCGCGTAACCCGTCAAAACGAAAATGATTTTGCTTTCCTGGTGGGCGCATAAATAACGTAGTAAGTGAAATTAAAAAATTGGACCAAACACGTGACGGGCGTACGATCCTCACGCTGGTAGGGGGAAATGATGTCCACAGATACGACAGCACCCCACAGGGAATAGTAAACCGCGCTAAGACTATGATTGATACTGCGAAAGTTAAAGCGGATAACGTAAGAATAATTGGGATTTTACCCCGACTAAAATCCCCGTTGTGTCTGCAGTCCCGAGCTATTTATACAAACGAGTGCCTTAAGCGCTTGTGTCGCGATACTGGAGTTAGCTTCTTTAACGTTTGGGATACATTTCAAGACCAACCTTCACTTTATCAAACGGATGAAATCCATTTAAGCGATGTGGGAAACAGTCGGCTGGGTAGGATTTTAGACCAGTCAGTACGTAGCATGTTAAGTAGGAGAGTTGCAGGGCCACGTGATGCCCATGCGTCGGACCGGTACTCGCTTGAAGGGGCAATGAGTATTGGGGAGCATGGAAACGGAACCAATTCGCGTGTGATACAGGAGTACACTTAAAGCGCAAATTGAAATGTATATATTCAAATGTTCGTAGCTTAAAAAATAAACTTGCCGAAATAAAAGCCGTGATTCTAGAGGGAGACTACGATCTCGTATTCTTAAGTGAGACTTGGATAGATACACATTCGGGGATCAGTGTTTGCGAATTTGATATACCAGGTTATAAAATTCATTATACAAATAGACAAACTGGTAGAGGAGCGGGCGTATTAGTGTATATAAAAAATGACTTAAACGCTATAACGATCGACTTGTCTACGGCAGATATGAGAAGTGAGGCCTTATTAATCCAATTATGTTGTAATGCAAAAAATAAAATTAATTTAGCCGTCATATTTTGTCCTCCATCTCAAATAGAAAGAGAAGATGCTACCTTCTTTGATATGCTTTTATCTTGGGTTAGAAAAGGGACCACATTAGTCTGCCGCGATTTTAACCATCCAAACGTTAATTATAGTAACCTAAGGTCAGATAAAGCTGGGGAGAGACTACTAAACTTTATTCTGGAGAATTTTCTCGTTCAAAAAGTGGAGGAACCAACTCGTGATAATAATATCCTCGATTTAATCACGGCGACTGACGAGTCATTGGTGGAAAATGTTTGTGTAGGAGAGCATTTAGCCTCGAGTGACCATAATGCGATTAGATTCGTAGTAAACACGTGTGTAGAAGTAAAAACGAGTACTCAGCTCATCTCACGTTTTGGTAGCTGTAATTTTGATACTTTCGCGAAAGGATTAAGGATGTAGACTGGGGAATGCGCTTCGAGAATAGGTCAGTAGGAGAAATGTACACTGAGCTTCGGCGTACACTCCTTTGTGTAAATTTCGAATTAGTAAAGTATGTGCGCCGTAAGAGCGGGAATTCGATGAGAGCGCCGTGGGTTAGCCCATTAATATTAAGCTTAATTAAGGACCGAAATAGAAAATTTCAAATACATAAGAACAATGAGTCATTTATAAGTCGGCAAAATTACATAGATTCTCGAAGAGAAGGTAAACGGGCTGTTAGAGATGCGAAGCAGAAATATGAAATAAACCTCGCAAAGGATTCGAAGAAGGAACCGAAACGGTTTTACGGCTATGTAAACAGTAGGATCCCTTAAAAGGTTCAATAGGGCCGATCAAAGACAAAGATGGTCGTTTGACGGAATTTCCGGCGGAAATGTCTAAAATTTTAAATGAACATTTCACAAGCGTCCTTACTGTTGAAGATTCGTCCGAATTAGGATCGTTAGTTGAAGAAGTAGATAATAGTGATATTTCCATATCCGATATAACAGTTAATGAAGAGGAAATTCTTAAATATATTAACCTGATGAAAAAGTCGAAATCACCCGGGCCCGATGGCGTTTACCCCACTCATTTAAAGGAACTTAAGAATGAGCTTGCGAAGCCGTTGCGTGCAATTTTCAATCGCTCATTAGAAGTTGGCGTAGTCCTTTTAGACTCAAGCGTGCAAACGTTACACCAATATTTAAGAATGGGAATAGATACGAAGCAACGAATTTTCGTCCTATTAGTCTAACTTCGGTATTTGGAAAGCTTTTAGAATCGGTAATTAGAGATAGAATAGTGAGCCACCTCGAGCTAAATAATCTGATTAAAGATTCCCAACATGGGTTTAGGCGGGCGAGATCGTGCTTGACAAATTTGCTGGAATTCTTCCATAAAATGATTTGCGTTTACGACGAAAGCAAAGCTGTAGATGTAATCTATCTAGACTTTGAAAAGGCGTTTGACACCGTTCCGCACGAGAGATTATTAATGAAAGTTAAAGCAATCGGTGTGAAGGGTAAAATATTAAATTGGATTAGAAATTGGCTGAAGGATCGTTCGCAGCGAGTAGTTATAAATGGTGAATGTTCTGATTGGGTCAACGTCAGTAGTGGAGTGCCACAAGGCTCGGTTCTTGGCCCATTATTGTTTCTAATATATATAAACGATTTGGATAATGGCGTATTTAGTACGATTTCTAAATTTGCTGACGACACGAAGCTGGGCAACCGTGCTAAACTTGATTGTCAGATGGGCGGATAAGTGTCAAATGCAGTTTAATTTAAGTAAATGCAAGGTGATGCATTTGGGTTGCCATAATTTGAGGGTAGAGTATACCATGAAAGGCCAGGTCCTCGACGTGGTTAAATTGGAAAAAGACCTGGGAGTTTTAGTCTCGGATGACTTCAAAGTCACGAAACAATGCGCGGATGCATGTAAAAAAGCAAATCGTGTGCTGGGTTATATCGCGCGTAATTTCACGTTCAAATCCAAAGATATAATTTTACCGTTATATAAATCACTTGTGCGTCCACTGCTCGAATAAGCGGTTCAATTTTGGGCTCCATACTTAAACAAAGATATCGCGCAATTAGAGAGAGTGCAGCGTAGGGCTACAAAATTAATTCCCGAGCTGAGAAACAGGCCCTACGAGGAAAGACTCAGGGCATTAGATTTGCCATCTCTCGAAGGCAGAAGATTACGTGGCCAGCTAATAGAAATATTTAAAATATTGAAAGGATTTTCAAACGTTGATTATAGGAATTTGTTCGAATTGGATCATAGGAGAAACACTCGCCAACACGGATTAAAATTAGTGAACAAGCGATTTAACACTAGTATAGCCCAAAACTACTTTACGTTTAAAATTACTCAAATTTGTAATAGGCTCTCCACCCACGTAGTAGATAGTAGGTCGGTAAATATGTTTAAAAACCGTCTCGACGCGCACTTAAATGGTATAAATCTAACGTAGTCTGAGCACAGTAAATAAGAACGTCTTTGCAAAAGGAGTTCGGAGCGGAGGAACAACGAGAGTAAAAATGATGCCAGCGATTTCTCTTGCATGTGTAGTTTAGATATCCATTTTATTTTCCGCCTATCCTATAAATAGTCTTACTATCCTAAAATTAGATTTTCACCACTAGCAGTCGAGGGCTGCGGAAGTTAAGAAGAAAAACTTTCTATCACCCCCCCACCCCTAGGTTGAAGTAGTTAATATGCATGACAATGTACACATGTATATAAGTGTGTACAGTAGATTATATATAAAAATAAAAAATAAAATAAAAAATAAAGATATAGCATGTTAGAGATACACTCGTAGGTAAGTGTGTATCGTAGTTATGGATTTAGTGTAGCGGACTAGCCTCGAGCGGACCTTAGGGTCTTTGCTGGTCCTGGATTCTGTAGTTCTGTAGTGCTTCTTCTTCTTCTTCTTCTTCTTCTTCTTCTTCTTCTTCTTCTTCTTCTTCTTCTTCTTCTTCTTCTTCTTCTTCTTCTTTTCCTTCTTATAAAGGAATTATTAGAAATAACTTTGATAAAAAAATTAAATATACTTAGGTGGAAACCGAACTAAAAGAAAAAATCTTATTCAAACACTTTCAAATAATCTCGTACTTAAAATATAGGGTTATGGATATTAGTCTTGCTTTCATTATATTATTCTTGCTTTCATTATATTAGTCTTGCTTTTGTCTTTATCGAATCTATTTACTTTCTTCTAGACTGAAATTCCCTTTTCTTTAAGTTACCCCTTCAACATTTGTCTTCCATTTATATTGACTTAGGTATTCTCTTGTTGGCTGGGTTGGTTCTTAATCTTCGTTTTTCTTTCTTGATGTATCTTCTTTTTTCGTCCAATTATCTTGAGCTGATGATTTCTTCGTGCTTCTTGATGAGTTAGTCCTTCAAGCCGTTTTCTTTCCGTTTTCTTTCTTGGGTCTTCTTCAAAAAAGGTTTTAGGACTGAGTTTCGAAAGCGGTACCGTGAAGGATGTGTCAAAAAAATTAAATTTGTATCCCCATGTACTTCATCGATCATTGGGGCGTGGTCTAGTGGAAACCCCCACTTCTTATATCGTATACTCCGGAATAAAGATAAGATGTTTACTCAGCGTGTTGATAGAATCATTTGGTGTTATACTGTTTGGCAGAAAGATTATGAAGAATTTTAAAACGAAGTGATGTTTCATGAAGGGGTGTACAATTTTTCATCTCTAGATGAAAAAAATCATACCCTCCTTATTTTAGATGACTTAATGCAGAAGATAGATGCAAATATATCAGAGATATTTACAGTTACCTCTTATCATAAGAATATCTCCATATTCCTAGTGGCTCAAAATCTATTTTATAAAAATTGTTATATGCGTGATATAGCCTTAAATTGTTACAATTTAGTTATATTAAACCAGAGGAGAGACATCTCCCAGATAAATATATTTGCTGGACAAATAATGCCTGGTGAACGTAAGAGCTTCATGAAGATATATAAAGAATCAGTCTCAAAATCTTATGGCTACTTGCTCTGCGACTTTAGCCCGAGAAACACTGTACGATTTAGCTTACGGACGAGTATATTTCCAAACGAAATCGAAAACGTATATCTTTTAGAATGAACCATAAAATGAAAAGATACGCGTATCTCTTCCACGCGTTCCCTACACTTTCTAAAAAGATGAAAAAAATCAGTCATAGGAAGCACGGATAGTGATTTTGTCAAATGTGTATGTGAAATGTGTCTTAATCTAATAAAAGGAAATGTTCCGATGACAGAATCACATAAACAAAAGATATCAAGATTCAAACGGTTGATACGTATGTTAGCTCGGAAGCCAGGTTATATACGTCTAAAGAAAAAAATAATAAATTAGCGTGGAGGATCGTTTCTACCAATCTTATTCTCTGCTCTAACACCTCTTCTCTCCAACCTTCTAAGGAAAAAAAAATTATTGTTTATCCAGAAAAAGAGAGAGAGCTACCCTCAAACTTAATACCATCTAAAGAAGGACTTTTATCTTTGGAGAGAGAATTCTACCAGATAAACGTATTATACTTTATCAGAACATGTTGGAACATTATTTAAAGCAGTATGATAAGGTCGTAAACTCACCTGCCGCTAATGTTAACCAGAATACTAGGGATCAAATAAACGAATATGCATATGACTTACTAGGAACACTGGAGCCTAAAGTTTGTGAAAAGAGTAGATTAATTTATCAGACATTAAAAAATACAGAAGGATTCAGTTGGGATAATAATGGATGATTACAATCGAGTGTAAGAGACTTCTACAATCTAACATTATCGACCTCCTTAATGATTTAACTAGAACGTGGAGAAGACCACCACCCCTCTTCTGGGAAGAAGTAAGAGCAAAGTTAATATCCTCCGATTTCCCGAAATCTATTATAAAAAATTCAATAATAAATAAGCGAAACTGGATGAATCAGAAGTTGAAGAATAGAAGAAAGTTAAAAATAGATGATGATGAGGCTGGGGATGTTTTTTTCTCATAATATAAACAATCAGACATTTCATAGATGTTCTCATAAAGATATCAACGGCTGTAAATCTTACACGTGTAAAATAAATTCTTTTCATCCAACAAGTGATATCTGTTCAAAGACAGAACTCGATTTGTTTACTGTTCTACCATTCCAAACTTCCATCGTTGAAAGCAATTATCAGTCTTACTCTCCCCTCAGCAATATCTCTTCCGACCTCACACCGGTTGAATATTGTGTATCTGGTAACGGACAGTATTATGTACACCCTAGTAAGGTTTATCTTTATATTAAATCAAGAATTGTGAAGTTAAACGGAAGCTAACTTCTAGATGGGGAGAATGTTTTTCCTGAAAATAATATTCTCCACACTTTGTTCAGCAATGTTGATATTTATTTAAATTAAACATCTCTAAATTCGATTGGAATTAATTACCCCTATCGGACATATTTAGAGACCCTGTTGAACTATAATGAAGAAGAAAAATCTACTCTTCTTTCCACTGCAGGATATTACTCTAGTAAAGAAAGTATGGAAAAGAAATATAGCAGATCTCAGAAAAAAACTAATTGATGTATATAGAAAACTACACGCTGATTTCTTCTCACAACATAAGCTGTTAATTAATAGAGTCTCAATATAGATAAAGTTATCCAGAGCACCATAATCATTTACACTATTTAGAAGCCAGACCGGCTTAGAAGCTAAAATCGAATTATTAGAGAGTTTTCTTCACATTAGAAAAGTCCGTCTTTCAGCATCAGCTTATCTAGAGATGGAAAATAGGTTGCCTAAATCAAACGCTAAGTAGCCTATCACACAAGTTCGCATGCGAAATTTTATAATTGTGAGTAGAATATCAATGAGGAGTGTGGATAATATCTTCATGGGGCGAATACCTACACACATGGTTATAGGGATGGTTGATCATTCTGCATTTTCTGGTAGTTTTGATGCATCACCGTTTGAATTTAAACCTTATAATGTGAATCGCATCACTATCTATACAGACGGGAAGGAAGTTGAAAGTCCATTTGAATTAGACTATTCGGACGATTCAGATCCAGTTGCCACAAGGGCTTTTTACTCGTTATATAACGGTATAGGGTGCATTGGAGGTGGGCAGAGTATTGGACTTACGTACGAACAATTTATAAAAGGTAAAAATATTTATTGTATTAACCTAAATCAGGACAAGAGTACTACTTGTCTTGGAGAATGCTCCAAGCCTACACAACAGGTAACATTATCAGTACAGTTACAATTTAAATCTCCATTAATAGAACCGGTCTCCCTTGTTATATATGCAGAGTTTCAGTCTGTTATTGAGATAGATAAATCTAGGAACGTATTAGTTTATTCTTAATAAAATGAATGCAGTAGAAATAGAAGAACTATTTTATCGATATAAAACTAGAAAACTAGTTTTTCATGGATGTTTTGCGAGAGACACTGATCTATGTTTACCTTTAAAACTGCCAGCAGCTTATAAAATTAATCTGGACAGCAGCCATAGACCTGGTTCGCATTGGATCGCTTTGTTTGTTAACGAAAAACGTTTGCATTATTTCGACAGCCTATCTCTAGGGTTCTAGAATGATGTTTATATTCGTAAAAACTTAGTAAAAATGAATAAAATTATTATCGTCAATCCATTCAAAGTTCAAAGTTACTTTTCAAACACATGTGGCTTGTTTTGCGTCTATTTCATTCAGCAGATGACAAACGGTTAATCATATCCATCTTTTATTGAGCAATTTGATTTTCCTCATCTTTTCTTGCGATATTGCATTAATTTTCATCATATATATATATATATATATATATATATATATATATATATATATATATATATATATATATATATATATATATATATATATATATATATATATATATATATATATATATATATATATTATGTAACCTGGGTATATAAATTGAATATTTATTTTCAATTGATTAATCTGTAGAAAATATACGCATATTTCTGTTTAAAAGTAAAATAAATCATTATATCAAGCTAGACTTTTTAAAAAACCCATTTAAAAAAGAAAGAAAATCACTTACTCTGTGAAAGGAATTGTCAACTGACAAACGCTGAAATGTTCAAGAAAATCACAAATCTCCCCACAAGATTTCCACTCATCTTCTGTGAGGTCTTTCATTTTCTTACATTTAGTTAAAAAAATTTAAATACTGTACGAGGGAAAAGCGTATTCCCAACAACCTGTGATATATAATAATTAAATGAAGAAGGTCTAGAATGCCCTTTTATATCTCTACAAATGGGGGCGAGGAGAGGGGAGTAAGGGTTGGAAAAGTAAGATTGGTCGATGATCCAGTTTAAACAAAAGATAGCTATCTCTTTACTTCATTATGACTTATTTGAGAAAAAACAAATATGTTTATTCAAGTTGGATGAGGGAGCGGGGTCAAGGTTGGTAAAAATAAGGTTTGATATACGGTCCAGTTTAAACAAAAGATAGCTATCTCTTCATTTTGACCTCTTAGATAAAAAAAAGCAATATTTGTCTCCTTATTTATCGATTAGAAAAACAATTGGACCAATCAAAGATAACTATCTTGTTGATTCATTAAATCTCGTGTCCTGAAAATCAAAACAGAGGAGAGATAAACATCCAAATAAAACAATATCGAAAGGAATCGTAGAAAGCGTTTTAGAGCGAAGGGCCAATCAAAGATAACTATATCTTTGCCTTATTAAATCCTGTGCCCTGAAAATGAAAACAGAGAATGGATAAACAATCAAGTAAACAATATCGATGTGAGTCCATGACTTAGAAAGTCTGAATCCTTCGAAAAAAGGTCACTGACCAAAGTATTGGAGGTGGGGGAGGGACACCTGCATGTCACCAAGGCTGGTAGTGACCAATGCTAGTGTGTGTGGGGGGGGGGGGGGGGGACACCTGCATACAAGAAAAATCCTGAAAATTCCAAACACTTTCAAGTGTGTGTGTGTGTGTGTGTGTGTGTAGACTCTGAATCCTTCGAAAAAAGGTTACTGACCAAAGTATTGGGGGGAAGGGGACACCTGCATGTCAGCAAGGCTGATAGTGACCAATGCTAAGGGGGAAAGAGACTTGAGTGCGAGTCCATGTGCGTGTCTACGTATCTAGATACGTACATATGAGGCCGAGTTTGTGTGCACTCGACCCTCCACCTACAATACTACTCATATAGGGGAGTGATGGGTTGAATGTTTTAAATTTCTTAGTTGATTCAGATTTGGGACGTAAGCTTTCAAGGATGGTTTCATTAAAAGATTTAGATTGTTGTTCAGAAGGTTAGAATTTAAAATTTCATAGGTAGCATTGTCACTTAAGAGGTCATTTTATTTTTTACGAATATTGATTTTTATCCATCACTCTAATTTGATTCGTTTTATCAAATTTGGTTATCACTATGTTTTTGTGTTTCTGCAGGAGTTTTAAAGCATTAGGTAACATTTTGGGTATATTTTGATATTTATCACTAACATTTGAATTAAAGATACCGCAAATATAACCACTGAGAAATTCACTATTGATATCCAGATTTTCACTCCATTTACTAAGGGACGCTAAATGTTGTAAATTTAATGAATCACTATTAGAATAGGAGAACGAGAATCCATATCCAAGAATAATTTGGTCATCATATGCTAATTCACGGGAAGAGAGATTCAGGATGTATTTTCTCGGAGATGAAGATGTGCACTTATTTAGTTTGGAAGTTTTGTTTAACCTAGACGTGGTAAAGGTGGTCTTGGCTGAGACAAAGAAGATGAAAGAGAGAGATCTTCACAATCGGAACAAGTTTCTCTCATTTTCCGCAAGGATTCACGTTGCAGGAGGAAATGATGCACAAATTCTCTCTTCATGCAGTCAATTGCCTCTTGAAGTAGGTGTTCTTCAATGTGTGTAAAAGCAAGCTCTTTCCTTTGCTGCCAGCTCTTCCTTGTTAATGAGGTCTGGATGACTTTGTTATCCGAGCATTCTTTTAGGAAAAAAAGCCTAAATTTACTGAGGTGTGTGTGCGTTGCATAACTTCTTTGCGTAAGAATAAAAGCACGGTCTAAGTACATCAGGTTGATTCATCGTGGTGAGCAATAGATAAAATATATCACATTAACGAGATATATATTCGGTGCAAAAAATAATAAACCACAATATTTGAATCTGATTTTCGAAAAGAACTAGTTTCGGCTTTCGCCACTACACGGTGTAACACTTTTTTTTTGTTTTGGGTAGCAACTGTTATTTGCTTGTGCTTATAATACATGAAAAAACACTGCTATTTATTACAAACTTTGCTTTTGTGTCCAGGATAATGATATTTATAAGAAATTTACCTATTCCCTCTGGAAGGAAGTGGCGAATTTGAACTTTCATTTGCATAAAGTAGAAACAAAACGACACGATACAAAAAAACATTTATTTATTCTAGAATAACACAAGTGAGACAATTAAATTATTAGAAATGAGTAATTTTTCGTGATTTACGCTTATACTGTAAATTACTTTCACGAATCAGCCCCCAAATATAAATATAGTCTCCCATCAGATTTTCATTATTCAATTCTTGAGAGCGGCGTTCAAAGTCCAATAGATCCTTGTGAAAGAGCTCGCCATGCTCCTCGGAGTACGCTCCCATGTTCTCTTTAAATTTATCAAGATGAGCGTCAAGAATATGGACTTTAGTCCGAAGATGGTTGGCGTGCACGACATCGGACTGCAGACGGTGCCGAAGCGGAAGTCGAAGCCGGGAACACCGAAGGGGAGACGGAAGCAGAAGCCGAGGTTTAAATCAACCAAGACTCCCCTGACCTCCGCAAGGGGGGGCCCAATATAACCTTTTTGGGTGGTCTGCCCCGTAGAGCTAGTCACGTGGGCAGCGGCTCTGCTCCTCCTCGGAAGGGGACGTGGAGACCAACCCGGGCCCCACAACATAGACATGTACACTATGCAATAAATACATCACAAATAGACAAACACCCATAATGTGAAAAAACACCACAACACACTGGGTACATCTCAAATGCACAAATACTAAAACCAAACAATACACAAAACACTGGATGTGCCCAAACACCAAGCACCACACCCATCAACGCCCATCCAACCACAACCAACAAGCTCACAACCCACACTCCCAAAAACATCACAAACCTCAAGACAATCAAACAAAAGAAACACAGACAACAAGCACCTAAAAATACTACAAATAAACATAAATGGACTGAACAAGAAGTACGAAAGAACTCAAGCACCTCACAAACAAACATGAAATAGACATAATCACCATCCAAGAAACCAAACTCATAGAAAAACAGAAAACCCCTCAAATCACAGACTACACAGCAATCAGAACCGATATAAAACACAAAGAGGGAGGAGGACACATCACATACACCCAAAACAACATCATCTATACACAGACCCCCTCCCAAACAACATAAACACACAAAAAACTGCAACACAAATCACCAAAATCCACCTAAGCAAAACTAAGCACTTACACCTCACAAACATTTACCCAGAGACACCACGGACCCAAACCACCCAAATAAAGATGCAGACATAGCAAACTTCCGCACCCATGCAACCACTCTCACGAACTCCATAATCTCAGGAGACATCAGCACATACTCAAAACTTTGGAACTCACCCACAGAAGACGACAGAGGAGAACTCATCGCCGACATCATCTAAAACTCAAATCACATAACCATAAACACAGATACACCAACACGCATACCCACACAGCCAAATAAACTACCTACCTCGTCAGACATCACCAGTGCAACAAACTCCCTACACTAGACACTTCACCTGGAACACGACACACGCTCTCTCTTCTGACAATCGCCCCATCTTAATCACATTAAACACAAAAACAAACCTAAGGCTACAACAAAACCTTAAAACATACACAAATTATCACAAGGCAAACCGGACAGCATACACAAAAGAAATTGAACAAGCACTTCCAATATCCTACTCCCCAAAGATGAACACACGGCAAACAAAATACTAACCAACACCATCGCAGACAAACACAACATCCCACGTGGAAAAATACACAACACACAAAAACTACTCCCTGAACCAATCAGAAACCTCATAGCACATCGGAACAACATTAGAAAACAAAACCCATCAGACCCCAACTTTATAGAAAAAACAAATAGATCATGCCATACAAGAACACAAACAAGAATTATGGAAACATCACCTAGACCATCAATGGGACTACAAAACAAATACACACAAACTCTAGAAAACAATTGCTCGCCTGACAAGCAAAAAACAACACAGCCACCAAATAACACTACCACTTTCGGAAACAAAGAAGCCACAACACCCATACAAAAAGCAGAACACTTCAATAAACAATTCACAAACACAATCATACACCAAGCGAAAAATGAAATCAGGGAAATAGACAGACTTACAAAAACCTCTCCAAACCACAATTCACAACCACACCAGAACAGACCATCAGAGCCATAAGACAAGCAAGAGACAACAACTCCACCGGCCCTGATAACATAAACATCAAACGCCTCAAACGTCCGGGTCAAAACGCCATAAATCTCTTCACGCACACTTACAACCTCGCCATAATAACAAACAACATACCTAAACAATGGAAAGTAACAAAAATATTCCCAATACCAAACTAAGCAAAGATATAAACAAAGGAGACTCCTACAGACCAATAGCGCTGCTTTCGCCCATAGCAAAAATACTATAAAAAATCATCCTACCCTACATCTCAAACACACCACACCAACATGGGTTCAAACCTATGCACTCAACCACCATAGCATTACACACAATAAACAATATAATAAAAAATGGATTCAACAAGAAAATTCCACCACATAGTACCACAGCAGTCGCCCTTGACATGTCCAAAGCATTCGACACAGTAGACCTAGACAAACTAATTAACAATATCCACAAACTCACCATACCCACCACCCTCATCAAGTACACAGAAAACTACATCAAGGGACGACTCCAATACACCTAAATACAAAACACAAAATCCAAACACAGACACACAAAATCCAGAGTTCCCCAAGGAGGAGTACTTTCCCGAACACTTTTCAACATCTACACCTCAGATATACCAACTCCCCCACAAACAGTAAAAATTGTCACTTATGTAGACGACATCACAATACTCTCCTCATACAACAAACCAGAAACTGCTGCACAACAGATACAACCTTACCTCAACAAAATGCACACATGGACAATAGAAAACTCGCTAAAGCTAAACGCCACCCAAACAATGACCACTCTCTTCACACCAGACCCTGCCGAATACAACACAACTCTAAATCTAAACATAGAAAACATAACATTATCCACCACCAAAGAACCGAAGATCCTTGGCCTCACTTTCGACCCCAAACTCACATACTCAAAACACAATAATAGTTAATGCCACGACAACACTCAAGGTCATCAAGGCACTTACAACTACACACTGGGGGAAAACCAAGGAAATGCTCATTAACACATACAAGACAATCACAAGACCAGTACTAAAGGGTCTTTAACAAGGACGCTCAAGCTTTGTCAGGCGATAGTGGCCATGTTGTTAAAGTGACACCTGGCAACCTCACTGTGAACTGTTCAGTAGTACTTGGCAAGTCACGATGGAAGGTTATAGCGTTGAACAGCGTGTGCAAATCATCAAATGTTATTATCAAAATCAGTGCTCCGTTCGACAAACGTTCCGCGCATTACGTGATTTCTATCCTCGCCAGAGCGACGAGGCCAATTTTAGGATGAATGGATTTGTAAAAAAGCAAAATTGTCGGATTTGGGGCAAAAACAATTCACAAGAAATACACCAGCACCAATTTCATCCCTAAAATGTCACTGTTTGGTGCGGATTTTCGTCTAATGGAATCATCGGTCCGTATTTATTTGAGAACGAAGATGGGATTGCCATATCCGTCAACGGCGAGACTTACAGATCGATGATAAGCAACTTTTTGTGGCCTCAACTGGATTATATGCCTGATATGGATACTGACGACATGTGGTTCGAACAGGACGGCGCTACATGCCACACTGAGCACACCACGATAGACATTTTGCACCAGCGATTTCAGGGCAGGGTCATCTCGCGCGGCGGCGACGTCAACTGGCCACCGAGATCATGCGATTTAACGCCATTAGAGTACTTTCTTTGGGGCTACCTTAAATCCCAGGTCTATGCGAATAATCCGCAAACAGTTGATGTCCTCAAAGTCAACATAACGAACGACATCCAGCAAATTCAGCCAGATTTATGCGACAAAGTCATCGAAAATTGGGCCTCCCGAATACGTTCCACCAAGCAAAACAGCGGCGGACATTTGAACGACGTCCTATTTCACACTTAATGCCATAAAATGTACTTTCGAATTTAAAATAAATTGAGTGCATATATCATACACAACTTGTTTTATTTACATTTAAAAATTTAGCGCCCTCTTTGAAAGAACCTTTAGAATACGCCAATACAATCTGGTCCCCAATCATTTGAAAAACCAACACTAAAAAACTACAAACACTATAAAACACAGCCCTCCGCACTTGCAGAGGATGCACTCTTGACACAAACACCCAACATCTACACGATGAGATAAACATCCTACCAATCAAAAATAACCTAAAACTACATGCATCACAACTCTCGCAGAAACACAACATCCAAATTATCACCTCCACCACATCACCATACAACCTCTCAATCACCGACACGAAAGACAAAACATTTTCGATAACAACAACAACTACACGACCAACTTAGACATAGACCCCAATACAACAACCGAAAACACAATCAAGCAAAACATGAAAACAATCCACTCTCAGATCACAAGACAATGCTTGACACACAGAACCCACAACTAAATATTAAGTGCACCACCTCCAACCATACACAACTCAGAACAAATACTCACAAAGCAGATCAGAAGAACACTAGCCAAGATACAAACAAACAAATCACTACTCCTGACATCATACATGTACAAAATATCTTCCACCACCCATACAACACTAAACTGCCCCAAATGCCTAACACAGATACACGACACTACATATCTCTTGAACTGCCTACAGATTCACACAGACCTGGGCCCGGTGAGTCTCTGGGAGAGACCCCGGGAGGCGGCGGGTCTGCTCCTGCGATGGTCCGGGGAGCTGGGGTGGGGCTTAGAATAGGTGTGAGGGTCCCTGACCTACTGTCGGGCTGGGGACGGGGTCGCCACCAAAACCAAAATGGACTTTCATGGAAATCCTTCAACCCATCTTGCCGTAGTTTATTACCGAGTTCTTAACACTACATAGTTTTCGGCTTTCTGATTACCCAGAAAGCCCAGAACCACTGCGATAAAGCTATCCCATGCTGCTTTTCCGTTCTAGTGAGAAACTCCTTACACTCTACGATCTTTTTTATTTGTGGACCGACGAAGACCACGGTTTCCACCTTTGCCACAGATAGCTTAGGAAAGAAATCTTGGAGATACTTGAAAGCTGCAGACTCTATATCTAGAGCTCTGATGAATTGTTTCATAAGGCCCAAGACAGGATCGTATTATGGTTAGAATGTCGCAGGAGGATAGGTTGAAGAGTGCTGCTGAGATACGAGTGGCGGTCAATAAGTTTTGCGAATCGGTAGGGCAAAACAGAGGAAGGGTCATGGCTGTTTGTGGGGGTGTTAGGACAAGTTATGATAAGTCAGGACCTGCAGTCGCAAGCTCCTGTCTCGTCTATTTAAACAGCAGTATCTGATCGCAGATCGTCAGTCACAAATTTTTCAACAATGGAGAAGGTTGAGCACGGCGCAGTGATCAAATTTTTGACCAAGGAAGGCAAAAATGCAAAAAAGATCTATGAACGCATGGTTGCAGTGTACAGCGACACCGCCCCTTCCTATGCAACCATTGCTCGCTGGAATAGGGAGTTCCGCCATGGTCGAGAGTCTCTTGAAGATGACCCCCGTCCAGGACGCCCATCAGACCTGACCAACGAGTACAATGTGGCCTGTGTGGAGAGGATGATCCTCGAAAATCGACGGGTGAAGGTCGAAGAAATCGAGCGAGAACTTGGAATATCACATGAAAGTGTTATGAACATCATCCACGACAATTTGGCCATGACAAAGGTCTCTGCCCGTTGGGCCCCATGATCGACTTCAACGTCGTCAAAGTCCACAAGGCCAGAGTTGCACAAGCTGCCCTGCGGGAGTGCGGATTCGAGGACCCTACAATTCAGATCTGGCCCCTAGCGACTACTTTTTATTCCTCCTAGCTTAAGGCTGCACAGCGTGGACGCTGGTTGGGGGAACATGAAGATGTCCAGCTCGCCGTCCAGGAGTGGATTGAACAGCAGTCGGGAGATTTCTGGTTGTCGGGAATTCGAAGCCTCAGGGACAAGTGGCGCAAGTGCATTGAAGTCGAAGGTAGTTATATTGAAAAATAATAAAACACTTTTCCTCATATCTCGTTTTCTTATATGCGAATTGCAAACCTTATTGACCGCCCCTCGTATTCCGCAGGCTCAGTTCCACCTCCGATGTCAACGTATCGCAAAAAACAGTTTCCCCGAGGTTACGAGATTCTGGGTTGCTTGCTCGAGTACCGGGAGAGAAACCTCTGATCTCCAAGAAGAATCAAAGACCCTGTTTTCGTTACGCTCACGAACATGTCGTTTCGACAGAACAGTGGGCGTAGGTTCATTTTAGCGACGAATCAAAGTTTATTGTGATTGGTTCCGATGGCGGGATGTGTTAAGAAGAGAGTGAAATATGGAGGAGGCAGTTTAATGGTATAGGAAGTGATCTCTGCTGTTAAGAAGACAGTGAAATATGGAGGAGGCAGTGTAATGGTATAGGAAGTGATCTCTGCTGCTGGTCCTAGTTCAATTATTTGCCTACAAAGGACTAACAATGCTGAAATCTACAAACAGATTCTTAGACAGCATGCCCTTTCCCATATCCGATCCTCGTCAATTCAACCTCCTATCTTCGTGCAGGACAACGCTCCCTGCTACACTGCGAAGAGAGTCAAAGATTTTTTGAGTGATAAGGGGGTTGATCTCATGGATTGGCCACCTCAAAGTCCCGATCTCAGCCCTATAGAAAACGTTTGGAAGATTATTGGAGATGGGGCGCGAAGGAGAAATCCAAAGAACCAAGATGAACTCTGAGAATTATTGAAAAATAAATGGAACAATATTACCCCATCATTTTGCAAGAAATTAATTTAATCTTATGGTAACAGGTGTCGAGAGGTCATTGCTAGTAAAGGGATGCTCACAAAATATTAATAGTAAGGGTTTCTCTTTTGTTCTTGTTACATTTTGCATTGTTTTTCTAAGTGACCCTTAAATTTTGGAAGATAGTTTGTTTATTTCCTCATAACTTACGAAATATTCAATCCATTTACTTGAATTTTTACGAAAGAGATAGATGTAGATATATCTAAATATGTGTATAACCAGGCAATGGCTTCGCGACTAAGATTAAAATTTTAAATCCTAAAAAAGCAGCCATGGTTAATTTTTTATAAATTTTCCGAACTTCACCATTTGTAATTCTTTGGATTTTAAAAAATTCATAAAATTTCGATACATAACCAAACTCAGATGAAATTATTATTCAAATACTGAAAAAAAATCCCCTTCTTAAATTATAGAGTTAGTGATGTTGATGATGATGATGATGATGATGATGATATATTTAAATACACTTGTTTTTACGCATCCTTATATTATGGCCGCTATTGTATATATATATATATATATATATATATATATATACACAAAAATATTAGTCACCTTTAGTGGACGGCAAAAGCGGAGAGACTGAGGAAAGATTATAGAGGGAACCGATTAGAGATTGGTAGGTTGTGAAAATATTTTGAGTGGTTTATGAAATGAGAAGGGGAAAAGCAGTTGAATCAGAATTTAAACTGGGATTTAGTTGTTTTATAAATAATGATTCGAGAATGCGCAGGGAAGTGGAGTCCTTTGCATGTGCTATAATTTGAAAGTTTTTGTGGGAAATTTCTGTCTTACATTTAATTGAATGATCTCGAATGGGAGAGGTTTCTTTATTGGTCAAGGTGGAGCCAGTGCGAGAGCTAATACCAAGATGAGAACAGACCCTAGCCCTAAGTGAGCGAACTGTGCTGCCAAAGTAGATCCCCTGGTGGCACCTGGGGCAAATGAATATATATATATATATATATATATATATATATATATATATATATATATATATATATATATATATATATATATATATATATATAAGAAGTTTTAAACATTGCTAAATTATTTCCTTAATAACCTTAACTACGTATACGTATTTTTGACGTATAGTAAATTTGTATAATGTTCAATTATATAAATTATTATTAATAATTTAATAAATGATATCAATGTTTGCAAACTATGTTTATATGTAATCTTTACCATTTGGGTGAAAAGAAATCTCCGACTTCGGATATGTGACATCAACACGTTTTTGAATAGGAACCTTATTATCACTCGCTGCAGAAAACATAAACAGTCAGTGATGAAAAAAGCTCACAAAGTGCACGTGAGTCAAAGTTATGCAGCTACACCCACAAAGGAAAAGTGAAAAACGATTCCGAGCGTTTTCGTCTTTATTCTTAAAGACTCTTTCAAGTACGAGGCTACAATTTATCGCATCCTTGCCCAAAATTTGCCCCCCCCCCCCTCCCGATCTGGCATTGTTTATTCGATAGGCTGCAACAACTGCCAAAAATGTTATTATGGACAAACGGGGAAAGAACTAGATGTCCGAGTTAAGCCACATCAAGCCAATGTACGTAATCACAGTGAACAATATGCGCTTTTTCTACATATGTACAACCTTAACCATAGCATTAACTGGAACAGTGCCAAACCAGTCATAAAATGCAGTAATTATATTTCGAGAAATATATTAGAATGTATCTCCATTAACGCGTTCCCAAATTTCAACCTTAGCCCTGTTTGTTCATGCTAGACCCCATTATTACTACATATATAAAATCTCAAATAAAGTTGTTTCGGGATTTTGTATCCCCTAATTAAAGTTCAGAGATGGGTAGTCTAATCCCCCCTTCCACTATTTAAGGCAATGTATGTTCAGCCTCCTGTTCATTCCTTGAAAAAGGTCTTTAAGAATAAAAACGAAAGCGCTTGGAATCGTTTTACACTTTTCCTTGGTGGGTGTATCTGCATAAACAGTCAGTGTTAAACAATGTTACCACCCGAGGTCGCTTGGACAAAAAATAAATGACATTCGCATAGTGGCATATTTATAAGATTGTGAAATTAAAAGTGATCATCAAGATCAAGATCACAAAAAATAAGTTGATCTTAGATCAAGATCACCATAATAAAAGTGAACTTCAAGTTCACCATCTAGTCTTGAAGATCAAGTTCGTGCTCATCTCTGTTTATTGGTATCGCGTTAGCGGCCTCTTGATGTTATGGGTATTGGTAATCACTTAAGATGATCTTTCCTAAATATATCGGAGAAAAGTCGATACATTTTAATTCATCCTATATATCATAAATTAATGATATATAGGATAAATTGAAATTAATAGTTGGTTGCTTTCTAGCAAAATTGTTTTGTCTCCGTTTATTTTCTCTGATGTTATCGTCACAGATATTAGGTCCAATATTATTCTTACGAATACTCTATCAATGCTATTGATAGTAGGATGGATGCTGTTATTGCCATTTTGTTTGCTATGAAATGAACTGTTATCATATGTTGCAACCCGTAGCTCTGTTCCACAGCTGGACTGTAAATCTCTCCAATGCGCTCATCTTGTAGAGACATGTCAAAACCTATCATTGCTTTTTCGCTACTTAAATATGGGATTGTTTTACGGTCATGCAATCGTTCATTAGCAGCAGTAAAGTGAGTAACTCTTGCTATCTTGCATAATGGACGCTTCTGATTATCCAAAAGAACTTAGCGATTTACAAAGAAATTTTGATAAAATGAAAAATACGAACTATGTTAAATCATATTTGATAACTTTCAACAAATACTTTTATGGAGATAGGCTCTGTAGCTCTGTTGTGAGTGGGCTTGATTACCAAGGGTGATTTTTCACAGAGTTTTGGTAACACTCTTGGGTAGCCAGATAGGTTTCTTTGCTCTGATGGGCGGCTACAGGTTTGATTATTATGTGAGTGCCTTGTACGGGAGGCATTGCCTCCAGAGGGGTAGAGAGTTCTCCTCTTTCTTGATTGTAGGCTAGATAAAGGTAATCGGAGATTTCCTCAAGGGAAAAGAAATCTTGGAGCTGGATTCAATATTTTTTTATTCTGCGGGACCTTGGAAAGCTTACAGATGTATTTCTCTTCATGGAATTGAGTCTTTATTTGAGTATTGCATTGTATTGTGGGGAAGTGGTGAGTATATGAGTGTGAGAGATAGTGGTGTACAAGAATAGTGGGGGTGTGGGGGAATTCCACGTGGAATTTCTTTTCCAGCACGGAAGTGATGTTCTTGCGCTGGAGAAGATTCTAGAAGTTGTTTAGGCTTAAATGGGTAAGCCTTCCCCCACCTTCCACAAGCGGTAGCCTCGAACCGCGTCCACCACGGACCACCTTTACACGGGTTAGAATCACCTTTGCGTGAAGATTCGAGGCCATTCGAGAGTAGCGCTGTTTTCCCCACCCCCTCGGGGAGAGCCTCGGATATATATAGGGCTCGTATTCCATGTGGCAGACACAGAGTTGAAGAGTCTCGCCCGGACCCAAGAAGATTCCCCTAGTTCAAAGTCAGGTGCTAACAACAAAGCAAATTGACGGGTTAACTTTTTGTGTGTTGGAATTAGCCCCAGCCAGTGAGGTAATTCCATTTGACGATCGCTACCGAGCGATTTTTCCGACTCCACTCATCAACTCCTGTCGAAGCCCTTCTCGTTCGCCCCTCGTTTTCGGGTGGCTGAAATACCCTCCCTGGACTGGACGTTACCCCCCCCCCCCCTTCCTTCCCTTTTGGAGAACCGTCATAACGTTAACTTCCCGCTCAGAAGCTCCGAGCGCCGTCGCCTCACGTTTATTGCCTGCAGAAGACATCCGTGAAGCCTTACCCTGACGTCTCACCCGGAATCCTCCGTAAGCCAACCCCTCTTCCCCTTCAGTAACCCATTTGAATTAATCCTCCCCATTTGAATAGTCTCCTTCTGTAATACATTAAATTTTAACTTCAGAGTCTGATGCATAACTACAATTCCCCCCCTCGTTTACAGATGTAATGTTGCCCATTAATTCTCTTATTTTTATGTAAATAAAAAAATATATTTTTGTACATGCCTCTTTAAATAACCTTGAGCTTTACCATTGCCCAAATTTTACCTGACCTCGTTGCACTCTTATCTCGTTGTTCCGCGCATCGAAACTCGTGGCGTTCCGTTCCTTGTCGGTTCGCCTTTAAGTTATTGGTCCCTCCCCCATAGATATAATATGGTATTAATATAATGTAATGTCATACCACGACATGGGGTTTGGGAATAGTGGCGAAAATAAGGAAGTCTTAGGGTTGCAAGATTTGCAAAGGTGACTGAAGATCATGCTAATCTCTTTCTTTGTTTATTTTATTAATGTTGATTTTTTATATATGTATATATATGTACACAAATATGTATGTATGTATATATATATATGAATATATATATATATATATATATATATATATATATATATATATATATATATATATATATATATATATATATATATACATATACATATATATACATATATATATATATATATATATATATATATATATATATATATATATATATATATATATACATATACATATACATATATATATATATATATATATATATTAATAAAAGGCGTTCAAACCTTTAGATTCGTATACTAATTTGCTTTTAATGTTAACTTGACGTGTAGTTTGGTTGTTTAGATTCATTTTATGTTTTTTTTTTGTTTCTACACCAATTCTTACGTCTTATTTGGTTTTATAAATGATTTGCTATATTCATCTTTGGTTGTTTAGTATTTGTGTTTTGTATGTTCTGTGATTCATACTTACATATTTTCTTCATTTTTTCTTCATCATCGTCTTCACTAGGTTGTTGTGGTCTTCTTTGGTCTTGAGGTAAAATCGGTTTGGTTCGTCATTATCTGTTGTTTTTTTATCATCACCTTTGGTCGATAGTTTATTCTTATGCCAAAAATGAGACAATTGCGTCTCCAAGCTTGCTGACGTTGCTTGGGATTCTTGCGCGACTCGGACCTTGTTGGTGTTCTGCGATGAGTGCTCTAATTTCCTCGTTGCTATACATTGTAATTTTCTCTTTCATATCTGACGCTATTTCCTTTAAGATAGTATTGAGCGGTTTGATTTCCACAGCTCTATGCAGATCCATTTGCTTCCTCCTATCCCTCCTTCGTGTATTGGTGATGATATAGATATGTACACTTGTTTTGTATCCTCTGCATGTCTTCTTTTGCTGCTTTTGAGACGCTGAACAGAGATGCTGAGGGATAGATGAGGGTGGATCTAACTAGCGCCAGAGAGGGTTTCACTTTATTCCTTTGAATGAGGTTTCTGAAGCTATAGAGGGTTCTGACTGCCAATTTTGATTTCTGGATCCGTTTTGTTACGTGCTTCCTTTACCTGTAGAAGTGACCTTCATCCCGAGTACATTGCACTCGTTCGTGTAGGGATAACGCGTATCCCTCACTCTCACATCTCTTGTCTTTCTTCTTCCCAATGGGACGATCTTGACTTTGTCGCCATTAGTTCGAATTTTCCATTTTGATTCATATTCGTTGAGTTTTCTTATTTCCTCGGCAGTCATTCAAGCTTGCAAAGGCGCGTTTCTATATCCACTAACTATGGGTTGACTTATGTTACCGGCGAACTGGATGTTTAGGCTAGTTGAGTAGCTTGGCTCTGGGATGTCGGCTGTATATATCGAGTATAAGGTTGTACTGAAGCACCCGCCTTGAGGCAATTCAACCTGTAGATTAAAGGTGGGACCGTCCGTGCGCCCTATAGTGATGTAAAAAGGAGTAACAAGGACAAGAAAGAAAGTACCCTAGAAGACCTTACGGTCCATTCAATGAGGGTACCTTTGGACTAGCAGTCGAGCGGGCACATCTCTGCTCAAATGCTTTACGTCGTTAAACGTCCACTTTTCAAGACCCTGTCTAGTCTTGACTTGGACTGGTTAACAGATTCACTGTTGACAACTTCCACTAAAAGTGCGTTCCAACTACAACATATACTGTACGTGAAAAATTGCCCACACAGATTGCGGTTGTAACGCTTCAGTTCAAGTTTAAAGCCGTGATTTCTTGTTCTGCTCTCAACAAGTGTGAAAATATCACTGTAGTTAACATTGTCGAACCTTCGAAGTATTTTGAACACTTCGATAAGCTGACTACGCAGTCCCCGGGTCTCCAACGAGAACAAGTCTAATTCCCGCAATCTGTCTTCGTAACTCTTGTGTCTGATAGAGGGAATCTCTATCCAACTTGCTACATTGCTTGTTCACTAATTTTAAACCATTTTGACGTGTGTTCGCCCTTTCGTCCATCTCGAACAATAGTCTGTAATCAATATTAGTAAATCCTTTTAAGATTTTGAATACCTCAATCAATTGTCCACGTAATCGTCTACTTTCAAGTGATAGTATGTTTAATGAGTGGAGTCTATCTTCGTACGGTTTGTTTCGGATTCCAGAAACTAGTTTCGTAGCCCGATGTTGCACTCTTTCTAACTGCGCTATATCCTTGTTTAGGGATGGACGCCAAAATTGAACCGCGTATTCGAGGTGTGGGCACACGAGCGATTTGTATAGTGGCACGATTATATCTTTCGATTTGAAAGTAAAATTCGGAGTAATATATCCTAGCATTCGGTTTGCTTTTTTTGCACCAACCTTCGACGCATTGCTTCGATATTTAAGGTCCTCCAAGAGTAAAATCCCCAGGTCTTTTTCTAAGTTAACGGATTCGAGAATTTGGTTTTTCATATGGTATTCTACTTTTAAGTTATGACATCTTAAATTCATTACCTTGCTTTTCCTATGTTGAAGCCCATTTGCCATTTCTCTGCACATTCCACAATTTTATTAAGGTCCCTTTGCATTTGCTCGGCTTCCTAGCTTTGTCTCATCTGCAAATTTAGAGATCCTACTAAACACTCCATTATCCAAGTCATTAATGTAAACAATAAATAATAATGGGCCCAGGACTGATCCCTATGGTACCACGCTGGTGACTGGGGCCCAGTCAGAACACGCCCCATTTACAACAACCCACTGTGAACGATTTGATAGCCAGTTTCTAATCCATTTAAGTATGTTACCCCTCACTCAAATTGCCTAATTTTCATCAATAGCTTTTCATGCGGAACTGTATCAAAGGTCTTTTTAAAGTCAAGGCAAATTATATCCAGTTTCATCGTAGATGCAAATCATATTATGAAAGAATTCGAGTAAATTGGTTAGGCTCAAGCGCCCCCGTCTAAATCCATGCTGGGAGTCTGCAATTAAATTATTTGCCTCACAATGGCTCACCAACTTATCTCTAATTATCGATTCTAAGAGTTTTCCAATTACAGAAGTTAGACTGATGGGACGGAAATTAGTAGGCTCAGTTTTATCCCATTTTTTGAATATTGGCGTAACATTAGCACGCTTGAACTCTATTGTAACTAGGCTTTCCTCTATTGATCGATTGAAAATCGTGCAGAGCGGTTTTGATAATTCATTTTTTAGTTCTTTAAGATGGGTTGGGTACACCCCATAGAGCCCGGGTGACTTCGATTTTTTTCATTTTATGCATATATGAGAGAATCTCCCCTTCATTTATATTTATATTGGATAGGGTATTTTGTCTTTCAAAATTTATGTACTCGCCTAGTGTTTATAAATGTGTCAAGTCCTCAATAGTAAAAACACTCGAGAAGTGCTCATTTAATATTTTAGCAAATTGTTTTGGAACGTCCGTCATAACACCGTCTTTACCTCTGATCGGCCCTATTGAACCTTTTTATGGGTTTTCTACTGTTAACGTAACTGTAAAACCATTTCGGATCGTGTTTGAATTTATAGCAAAGTGTTTTTCATATTTCAACTTAGCTTCTCTAATCGCCCGCTTTCCCAGCCTTCGAGAGTCTACGTATTTTTCCCGATTTGTTGTCGTTTCGTTTTTTTCTAAAACTTTGATAGTCTTTATTCCACTCCCGAATTAAGTTAATTATTAAAAGGATAACCCACGGTGCTCTCTTTGACTTTCCATTCTTTCGACTTACGTACTTAACTAACTCGGAATCCACCGTGAGCACATTTTGCTGTATCTCCGAGTACATTCCTTGTACTGTCTTATTATCAAAACATCTTCCTCAGTTTATCCTTTTAATCCGGTTACGGAAGGTTTCAAAATTACAACTCCCAAATCATGAGATTAGTTGTGAACTCTCTTTTGCCTCAAGACTAGTATTAATTTCACCCCCTAATTACATTATGGTCACTCGTCGCCAAAGGCTCACCCACGCAAACGTTTTCTACCAAAGTCTCCTCTGTTGAGATAATCAAATCAAGTATATTTACATCACGCATAAGTTCTTCTACTTTTTGGACAATAAAATTATCCTGAATGAAATTTACCAATCTCTCCCCAACTTTATCTGAAGTATAGTTTGTAAAGTTAACGTTTGCGTAATTGAAATCTCAACAAATTATTGTTTTTCCTTGTCTCACCATGGATAAAAGGCACTCAAAGAGTAGTACGTTCTCCGATTCTATTAGAGATGGAGGGTGATATGTAACGGCTAAGTTAATTTTATTATTTTTAGCACACTCGAGGTCAATTAGCAGAACCTCGCTCTTCATATTTACGGTCGTGGCGGCCATCGTTATCGCATTTATTCCCTTTTTACGTAAGCTAAAACTCCACCGCCTCTTCCATTTAGCCTGTCCTTATGATGGATTTTGTACCCTTCTATATTAAATTCAGCAATAAGGTCTCTAAAAGCTGTATCTAACCACGTCTCGCTAATACATATTATATCGTAATTGCTCTCTTGAATCATAGCTTTAAATTCGGGCAGTTTGTTTCTCAAACTCCGAACACTTGCGTAAATGCAATTTTAATTTTCCCTTTAAATAACAGCGTCCCTCTCTCGTATGGCTGAAGCGTTTCCCTGCTCGCCTAAATTTATTGACTCCTCGGTGAAATCTGGTTGGGCGCATCTATGACTTGGGGGGCAAATAACTTCCGTACTATAGAGATTGCGGAGGCTCTCATTTACAATTCTGCCCAGCTTCGAATTACCAACAGAATTAAAATGAATACCACAATTAAAAAATAAAGTGACGGTTTGTCCTGAAAATCATTCCAAAAAGTATTAAACTTAACTCCCATTTCCTGACATAAACGTTTAAGAAATTCATTTGTGTAAATTGACCTTTACTGCATTCTGAGAGTAGCTGTCAATCTTGGAATTATCCCAATTACCCCCACTGTATTCGCCTTCGCTTTGGCCGCTATAATTAGGTCCCTTGCTCGATGTACAATCTCGGTAGTAGAGCTGTCAAAACGGTGTACATCATTCCCACCCACGAGTGTGAGGATAGCTCGATCTTTACATGGCTCGTTCAGTCTTTTGATTTCACTGACCACATGGTTAATTCTCCCGCCCTTCCGGTAGGCAGATTTTCTTACGCTTAGCTGGGTTTCGTGCTTTGAAGTCAGAATCCTGGTTCTTTATTAAAGAAAGAGTAACCGATTAGAATACTCTCTGTTTCTCCTTCGATTGGAGTTAACAAGTCAAATTGATTAGAGCATAGAATTTCAAAATGGTTAGATGACCTCGTTGGTCTACCCCCGTTTCTAACCGGCCTAAATTGAGTGAGATTTTGGGGGTCTATATGGGTTTAAGATACGCGCTTGCTCATTTATTAGGTTGAGGAATAAGTTCTTGTGTTTTTTATGTTGTGTTGATTTAAGTTTTGTTGACGTGATTTATGCACATATTAAGAAACAATAATAAATAATGAGAGCAAAATTTGCAAAGGTTAGGCTACGTCTCTTAACAGCGTAGACTATTAGGCTTTTGCTTAGGCTACGTATTGAAGTTGAGTAATAAGTCATTGCGGTTTATTTAAAAGTTGTGTTAATTTAATTTTTGTTCTGTAGCCTCAATTTGGATTTTCAAGTTGAAAGAAAGGCGCATTTTCGAAACTTGTTGTTATTCATTTTCAATCGAGACGGGAACAATGCAAACGCAGCTAAAGCTCGTCGCGATATTTGTGCTGTGTACGGAGAAAACGCTTTATGAGAAAGGACAGCTCAATGGTGGGTTTCACGTTTCAAAAACGGTCTTTTCAATCTTAATGACGAAGAACGTTCTGGTCACCCCATTAAGTTGGATGAAGTTCGATTGAACGAACTTCTTCATGAAAATCCTCATCAATCAACTAGAGAATTGGCTGTACAATTAGCGAGTTATCAGAAAACTGTAGTGAATCACTTTCATTCGATGGGCAAAGTTCAAAAACTTGGTATATTGGTTCTGCACGCTTTGAGCGAAAGCAACAAACTTCACCCCTTCACGATTGCCGCAGGTTTGCTTGCTTGTCACAAGACTACTCGTGGATATAAGGACAGATTTCTTCACCGCATCATCACTGGCGACGAAAAGTGCTGTGTTTATGTCAACATGAACCATCGAGAACAATGGCTTAGCCCCAATAAAAGCCACTTCCGCGATTAAAGCAAGGACTTCATCCACGAAAGACGATGCTGTGTGTGTGGTGGGATTGTTAAGGCATCATTCTTTATGCGCTCCTTGCGAACAACGAGATTGTCAATGCAGAAATCTATGTTCAACAAATGTATCGACTTGCCGAAGCTATTCGTGAAAAGCGACCTCATTGACGTTATGGAGTCATTCTGCAACACGACAATACTCGTCATCGCATTGCCCGTACGACAAAAGACGCCATCCAAACGTTTAATTGGGAAATCCTGCCGCATCCTCCATATTCGCCAGACTTGGCTCCATCGGATTTCTATCTGTTCCGATCGCTCTCCAACAATTTGCGCGGCGTTTCATTCAATACTGATGTGGAATTAAGAACCTGGTTAGACTAATTCTTCGAGTCAAAATCCAGAGATTTTTATTGCAGAGGCATCGAAAACCAGTTGAACGTTGGGAAGAAGTCGTAAATAACAACGGAGAATATATTATTGATTAAATTGCATATTGCTATCAATTAAAAATGAAGTTTTTCTAAAATTGTTAATGGTAATGAATAGGTTTGATAAAACCGCAAGAACTTATTCCTCTACTCTCTATACGGCTCGATCGGCGGCTTTGAAGGCGATTTTCCCTCCCCTGAAGCTCATCAAAGGATGCCCGAACGGCGCTGGCCAGTTCCTCAATTTTACGGTTCGTTGCCACTACGTCTCTACCGACAGAGTTAACTTTTGATCTAATTTCATTAATCGCGTTGATTAGTTTTAGCTCGAACGCCGCGTTTAGAAGACAAAAGTGACATATTCTAACGTTAAAGGGTTTGAGGGAACGTATATTTCCTTATTAAATCAAGCACAGCAGCGATCACAATCATATTTGACGATAGGCATTGTAAAACACAAGATTTTTTTTAAATGAATTGAAATTTATGGAGTTAATGGAACGTACGAGTATAACCGACACGGAAAGTAATTGTATCTATTTCACTTTACGACACGAAGGTTTGAGCACGACTCAAACGTGAATTTTTGTAGGAGCACAGAGATGACACGTCTTAGCAGGAGAAGGGCTGGGCGAGAAAGAAAGAGAGAGAGAGAAAGAAAGAAAGAAAGAAAAAAAAGAGAGAGAAAAAGAAAGAAAAAGAGAGAAAAAAGAGAGAAAGAAAGAAAAAGAGATAGAAAAAAGAGAGAGAGAGAGAGACAGTAGGAAGAAGAGAGAGAGAAAAAAGGAGAGAGAAAGAAAGAAAAGGAGAGAAAGAGAGAGAGAGAAAGAAAATAGAGAGAAGTAAAGTGAGAGAGAGAGAAGGATGGAAAGAGAGAGAGAAAGAAAGAGAGAGGGCGAAACAAAAAACAAGAGAGAGAGAGAAAGAAAAGAGAGAGAAAGAAAAAGAGAGAGAGAGAAAGAAAAAGAGAGAGCAAGAAAAATAAAAAAGAGAGAAAGAAAAAAAAAGACAGAGAGCGAGAAAGAAAAGAGAGAGAGAACGAAAGAGTTACATAGACTTACATAGATGATACACAGATCACACGGGCCTTACGGCCCAGACTAAGGTGATCTGGCCTTAAATCTACTGCCACTTACACATAGAATAGTAGAAGTAAAGGATAGAAAAGTTTTAGGCTCTCCCCACCCTCCACTCCCTCCGGAAAAAGCCGTACATGAAATAACTTGGGAAAAGTACCTTGCAGGTGTAAGAAGACAGTACCTGAAGGAAATTTGCATTGAATAGTAATTAAATGAAATGCATGTGAAAACCACTTACATACACCTGAAAGAGTTATATTTTTGTAATATTATTTTATTTTGCAGCTTATGCTAAACAATTCCAATATTTGCTAAGTGTTTGTCTAATCTCATTTTTAATGAGTCTATAGTTCTGCTGTACACTCCCTCGTTTGGCAAATTATTCCAATCATTAATAATCGAGTCAGTGAAGAAGCTTTTTATTACATCCATAGTGGCTCTTTTACCCTAAAGTCTTGAATCATTTCCACGGGTGGGACACTCCCCTGTCAGTGTGAACAAGTTATTGGCATTAACGTTGTTAAATCCTTTAAGTATTTTGAACACTCGATAAGCTGCTCCCTTAGTCTTCGTTTTCTGATGGAAAATAGATTGAGTTATTTTAACCCCTCGTGGTAAGGTTTGTTACGTACTGACGGGATAAGTTTTGTCGCTCTGTCTTGTACAGCTTCTAATTTATCTATGTCTTTTATTAAGTAAGGGGCTCATAACTGCACAGCATATTCGAGATGGGGCCTGACAATACTTTTATATAGTGGCATAATTATCTCCTCGCTTTTATAAGTAAAGTTTCTTTTTATAAATCCTAGTGCTGTGTTAGCTTTGTTTGCAGCAGCTGCGCATTGGTTTGATGTTTTTAAGTTTTTTGTAATTATTACTCCTAAATCTTTAACCTACCGGGTTGTGTTTATTAAGCCGCCTTGCATTGTATAGTTGTATTTTTTGTTTTTTGTTCCGCACTGAAGGATTTAGCATTTGTCGATATTAAATGGCATTTGCCATTTTTCTGACCATTTGGTAATTTTATTTATATCAGCTTGCAGGCTAGCCCTGTCCTCTTCGCATAATACTGAGTTACCTATTTTCGTGTCATCTGCAAATTTAGATATGATATTATTTATTCCAACGTCTATGTCATTGATGTATATAGTAAATAAAATAGGCCCTAGGACTGATCCCAGATACCCAGTCCAATTCCACGCCATTTATTATCACTCTCTGCTTCCTGTTTTTTAACCAGCTACTAATCCATCCGTATATATTACCGTTAATTTCTAGCGTACGCACTTTGTTCAAGAGTTTTTGGTGGGGAATTTTGTCAAATGCCTTTTTGAAATCCAGGTAAATTACAACAAGGAGTAACAACAAGGAGTAACAACAAGGAAAGAAGGTACCCTAGGAGACCTTACGGTCCATTCAATAAGGGTACCTTTGGACTAGCAATCGAGCGGGCACAGGGCTGCTCAATTGTTTTGCGTCCCTAAACGGCCACTTTTCAAGACTTTGTCTAGTCTTGACTTGAACTGGTCAACAGATTCACTGTTGACAACTTCCACTGGAAGTGCGTTCCACATACCGCAGATACTGTAAGTGAAAAAATTTCCACACAGATTGCGGTTGTAACGCTTAAGTTCAAGTTTGAAGCCGTGATTGCGCGTTCTGTTCTCACTCAGTGTGAAAATATCCCGGTAGTCAACATTGTCGAACCCTCGAAGTATTTTGAAAACCTCGATGAGCTGACCACGCTGTCTACGGGTTTCCAGCGAGAACAGATCTAATTCCCTCAGTCTATCCTCATAACTTTTATGTCGGATAGAGGGAATCAGTTTGGTTGCCCTGGCTTGTACGCGTTCCAATCTCGCGATGTCCTTTCGCAATGAAGGACTCCAAAATTGTACGGCATACTCCAGGTGCGGTCGGACAAGTGAGTTGTACAGGCACAGTACAATCTCCTGGTTCCGATAACCAAACTGGCGCTTAATATAGCCTAGCATCCTTTGGGCCTTTTTCTCCGCCTCAATGCACTGTTTCGAGAACTTGAGGTCACTAGTGATAGTAACACCCAAGTCCTTCTCAGTGTCACTCGATTCAAGAGCAGTGCCCTTAAGGATATACTGAGATTGGGGGTTTCTGTAGACGATATGCATTAATTTGCATTTGCCCACGTTAAAAAGGCATTTGCCACGTGTCCGACCACTCCCCAATCTTCCTAAGATCTTCCTGCAGGCGGGCAGTATTTCCATCCTTTGCAACGTTCATACCAAGCTTGGTATCGTCGGCAAATTTGGAAATCTTGGCAACCATGTCACCGTCCATGTCGTTGACGTAGATGATGAATAGTAGTGGTCCCAGGACAGAACCTTGGGGCACCCCGCTAGTAACGGCCACCCACTCAGAAGACTGTCCATTTACCACCACCCGTTGCCGTCTGCCACTTAGCCAGTTCTCGATCCAGCCGGCTACCTTTCCGTCTATGCCAAGCGCTCGCACTTTCCGGAGAAGGCGGCGGTGTGGTACCTTATCAAAGGCTTTCTGAAAGTCTAGGTAGACCACATCCATCGCCTTGTCCCGATCGTGCTCACTGAAAACGAAGTGGAAGAATTCCACAAGGTTCGTCAGGCATGACCGTTGCCTTCGGAAGCCGTGCTGGGAACTCCTCAGTAGCAGGTTTGACTCTAAATACGACGTCACTTTGTCCACCATGATGCTTTCCATAAGTTTACCGACTATCGAAGTCAGACTGATAGGTCGGTAGTTCGACGGCTGGCTACGGTCTCCTTTCTTGAAGATAGGAGTCACCTCCGCCTCACGCCAGTCTCTAGGAACGCATTTGGTCCGGATTGACATGTTAAAGATAGCGCACAGATGTCGTGATACTTCATCGCACACTTCCTTCAACACTTTATGTAGAAACCCGTCCGGTCCAGGGGACTTATTCGTCTTTAGGTCAGCGATCTTTTTCTTTATTTCTCCTTCGGTGAAGTCCATTGCCTCCAGCTTTTCCCCCGAGTAGGAATCCGTCGGCTGGGGAATGGGACCACACTCTTCAGTAAACACTGAAGAGAAGTAGTCGTTGAGGAGGTTGGCATTTTCTGCATCTGAATGCTTTAATGTCCCCTCCTCATTCCTCAAAGGGCCAATCGTTCGACGGATTGGTTTACGGCTGTTCACATATCCAAAAAACTCCTTGGGATTCTCTTTACAGAGTCTCGCCACTCGGAGTTCCTCAGACCGCTTAGCCGCCCTTATACTGGACTTCACTCTCCTGGCTAGCCTCCGGTATTCGTCAAAGTCACCCGAGATCTTCGATTGCCGGTACACATTTCTCTTCTCCCTAAGCAGTTGCCCGATTTCTCGATTAAACCACTTTGGTTGAACAGAAGACCGACGGGGGCATTTCAGAGGAATAAAACGCGATTGAAGACTCATGAATGTGGTTTTGAAACTGTTCCAAGAGTCTTCAACAGCATCGGACTCTTCTAGCCTCGCGTCAGTCAGTCCCGCGCGTAGACCTGCAAAGTCTGCAAATTATATCTAATGATTTAGTATCGTTATATAGGTTGAAAAGGTTATGGTAAAAGTCAATTAGGTTTTTTAAGCACGATCTCTTAGACTTAAAACCATGCTGGCTATCTCGTATAAGGTTATTGCTTTTGAGGAACTCTACTAGTTTGTCTCTAATGATCGTTTCGAGCAACTTTCCAACTATTGAGGTTAAGCTAATAGGTCTGTAATTACTGGCCTTGTTTTTACATCCCTTCTTAAAGATAGGTGTGACGTTAGCTTCCCTCCAATCATCAGGGACGACCCAATGCTCGAGAGATTTGTTAAAAATGAGAGCAAGTGACTCTGCTAACTCATTATGGACATGTTTTAAGATTTTCGGGTAAAATTTATCAGGGCCAGGAGTCTTGTACGAGTTTATTTTCCTTAATTTATTAATTACTAGTTGCGAATTTACTTCCAGACTCCTTAGTGATGGGTGTCTGACCTGTATATCCTCGTTGTTATCGTTATTAGTATATCCTAAGGTGAAGACTGAACTAAAAAAACTCGTTTAGGATATTAGCCATACCCATATCATCTGAAATAATTTCACCCAACTGGTTTTTCAAAGGGCTAATCCCGCTTCTTATTTGCCTATTTCTAGTTTTGGGGATTAGTGGTGCTAGCTTTTGCTATCTCGATTTCGTATTGACGTTTCGTTGATCTTATGAGTGTTTTAACCTTTCTTCTGCTAGTGTTATATTGTTGGTTAACTTGATAGCTTCTATTGTGTTTTCATAATGTGTGGAGACGGTTTCTATCTCTAATTGCTCGTTTGGTGTCATTATTAAACCACGGCGGCTGGCTTCTATTCGCGTTACCATTTCTTGTCTTAAGAGGAACATGGTTTTCTTAGGCTATAAAAAATAGTTCTTTAAATTTATTCCAAAGTTGATTTACATCTTCTATTTCTATCAGTTGTTCGTGAATATTTCCCAAGGCTTTTCTGAGGCCCTCTAAGTTAGCTTTACTGTAGTCTGGTACTTTTGAATAGTTATTGGTAGTTGAATACCTGGCATTTAGATCAAAGCGGATTAGTTTATGGTCACATGTACCTATATGTTCCGCTACGGCCAGAGTTGATATTAAATTTTCCTGGGATGCAATAACTAGGTCTAGTATATTATTTCCTCTGGTTGGCTCCCTTACGCATTGGTGTAAATAATTAGTATCGATGAAATTTGTCATTAATTTTTCTTGTTGGCTAGTCCCTATATTCAAGTCCCAGCAGATATAAGGTAAATTAAAATCTCCCAGTAATAGCGTTTGTTTCTCGTGTAATGTTTCTTGTAAGATTCTATATAATTCCAAGTCCTCATTAACGGTAGTATTTGGGCGACGGTATACAGTGCTTATGTTTATTTTAAAATCTCGGAAATGTAGTTTAACACAGATCAGCTCCACTTCATTATTTGTAAGTTCTACCTCAGTTACTGGTAACACTTCAGATTCGGGGCGCACGGTAGATGGCGCTGTTAGTCGGCTAGAATTTTCAGCTACAGCATATCTCTTATGACGTCAGACGGTAGCGTCAGATGTGAACAATATCTGCGTAATATTTTTTTGTATATGAGTATATACTGGGGGCTGCACCCCCCAGACCCCCCCCCAATTGATTAAAACTCAGGATCATTGCAGGGTGATCCCCCTGCAGTGATATCTCCCCCACGAGCAGTCCCCTTGAATTTACTGGGGTTTTTTTCTCCCCAGCAGCTTTTTACTGGCATAAAAACCTAACCTAATAACAAACACTTCTTACTTTTATAGGTTTCTTGATTAGTTTAAGCGCCTCTAAATAATCTAAAAGTTTTTCGCGATCATACAAAGTAAAGCCGAATTCGAATAACGAAGAAGCACATGGAGAGCACGAAAACACAATAACGAAAGAAAAACATTTACAAAACGGGTCCTATTTTTAGCTACGATGTTGCCAGTAAGAAGCTGTTATCGTTCGCAGTAAACAAAAAATACGAAAACAAAACAAAAAACAATAAAAGACATCAAGAAACCTTACCTAACTTAGAGAAAAAACTATAAACGAGCAGAGCGCAGATATTTAGTAAATAATAGACTAAAAGTTACAAATCCCCAAAACAACAAAAAAATATAACGCAGTGATTGTCACATCTGACGCTACCATCTGACGTCATAAGAGATATGCTGTAGCCCCAAATTGTAGCCGACTAACAGCGCCATCTACCGTGCGCCTCGAATCTGAAGTATTACCATAATCTATAGCCTTCTAGCATGTATTCACATATTAAGTCTTTTATACCAATTTGTAGATGGGTCTCAGTTATGGCTATGATGTCAACCTCTTCCGTTGCTATTAGACATTTAAGTTTTGTAATATGTTTTCTAAGGCTACGTGCATTAAAAGTTATTATTTTGATTTTACTCATTTCTTTTGGAGGTGAGGAGGTGAGACTATTCATTAGTTTCCCTGTCTGTGGGTAGGGGTGGGGTTCAGGGCCGGGAGGATCGGGGAGGGGCGGCAGCTGCTTGAGCGTAGCAAGAGAGAGAGAGAGAGAGAGAGAGAGAGAGAGAGAGAGACAGAGTGTGTGTGTAACAAGGAGTAACAAGGAAAGAAGGTACCCTAGAAGACCTTACGGTCCATTCAATAAGGGTACCTTTGGACTAGCAGTTGAGCGGGCACATCTCTGCTCAAATGCTTTACGTCCTTTCACGGCCATTTTTCAAGACCCTGTCTAGTCTTGACTTAAACTGGTCAACAGATTCCCTGTTGACAACTTCCACTGGAAGTGCGTTCCAACTACCGCAGATACTGTAGGTGAAAAAATTTCCACACAGATTGCGGTTGTAACGCTTAAGTTCAAGTTTGAAGCCGTGATTGCGCGTTCTGTTCTCACTCAGTGTGAAAATATCCCGGTAGTCAACATTGTCGAATCTCGAAGTATTTTGAAAACCTCGATGAGCTGACCACGCAGTCTACGGATTTCCAACGAGAACAGATCTAATTCCCTTAATCTATCTTCATAACTTTTATGTCTGATAGAGGGAATCAGTTTGGTTGCCCTGGCTTGCACGCGTTCCAATTTCACGATGTCCTTTCGAAATGAAGGACTCCAAAATTGTACGGCATACTCCAGGTGCGGTCGGACAAGTGAGTTGTACAAACACAGTACAATCTCCTTGTTCCGATATCCAAACTGGCGCTTTATGTAGCCTAGCATCCTTTGGGCCTTTTTCTCCACCTCAATGCACTGTTTCAAGAACTTGAGGTCACTAGTGATTGTTACACCCAAGTACTTCTCAGTGTCGGTGAATTCAAGAGCAGTGCCCTTGAGGATATACTGAGATTGGGGGTTTTGGTGGCCGATATGCATCACTCTGCATTTGTTCACGTTAAAAGGCATTTGTCACGTGTCCGACCACTCCCCAATCTTCCCAAGATCTTCTTGCAGGCTTACAGTATTTCCATTCTTTGCAACGTTCATACCAAGCTTGGTATCGTCGGCAAATTTGGAAATCTTGGCAACCATGTCACCGTCCATGTCGTTGACGTAGATGATGAATAGTAGTGGTCCCAGGACAGAACCTTGAGGCACCCCGCTAGTAACGGGCACCCACTCAGAAGCCTGTCCATTCACCACCACCCGTTGCCGTCTACCACTTAGCCAGTTCTCGATCCAGCCGGCTACTTTTCCGTTTATGCCTAGCGCTCGCACTTTCCGGAGAAGGCGGCGGTGTGGTACCTTATCAAAGGTTTCTGAAAGTATAAGTACACCACATCCACCGCCTTGTCCCGATCGTGCTCACTGAAGACGAAGTGGAAGAATTCCACAAGGTTCGTCAGGCATGACCGTTGCCTTCGGAAGCCGTGCTGGGAACTCCTCAGTAGCAGGTTTGACTCTAAATGCCACGTCATTTTGTCCACCATGATGCTTTCCATGAGTTTACCGACTATCGAAGTCAGACTGATAGGTCGGTAGTTCGATAGTTGGCTACGGTCTCCTTTCTTGAAGATCGGAGTCACCTCCGCTTCACGCCAGTCTCTAGGAACGCATTCGGTCCGGATTGACATGCTGAAGATTGCGCTCAGGTGTTGTGACACTTAATCGCGCACTTCTTTCAATACTTTAGGTAGAAACCTATCCGGATCAGGTGACTTATTCGTCATTAGGTCACTGATCTTCTTTTTTATTTCTCCTTCGGTGAAGTCCATATCCTCCAGCTTTTCCCCCGAGTAGGAACTCGTTGGCTGGGGGATGGGACCACACTCTTCAGTATACACTGAAGAGAAGTAGTCGTTGAGGAGGTTAGCATTTTCTGCATCTGAGTGCTATAATGTCCCCTTCTCATTCCTCAAAGAGCCAATCGTTCGATGGATTGGTTTACGGCTGTTTACATATCTAAAGAACTCCTTGGGATTCTCTTTACAGAGTCTCGCCACTCGGAGTTCCTCAGATCGCTTCGCCGCCCTTATGCTGGACTTCACTTTCCTAGGCTAGTCTCCGGTATTCTTCAAAGTCACCCGAGATCTTCGATTACCGGTATACAGTTCTCTTCTCCCTAAGCATTTAGCCGATTTCTCGATTAAACCACTTTGGTTGAACAGAAGACCGACGGTGGCATTTCAGAGGTATGAAACGCGATTGAAGACTCATCAATGTGGTTTTGAAACTGTTCCACAAGACGTCAGTCAGTCCCGCGCGTAGACCTGCAAAGTCTGCTCTTCTCAAATCAAGTTTACTCGATTTACTAGTTGCAGGCTCTGCCTTGGGGACTTTGACTAAAAATCTAATTAGTCGGTGATCACTGCCACCGATCTCTTCGCCAACAGAGAGGTCCTCAACGATGTCATCCTCAGAGGTGAAAACCAAGTCGAGGATATTGTCTCCTCTCGGTGGCTCTCTCACCACAGGGTTCTCTGGTTTCCCAGTCAACTTGTGTGTTGAAATCCCCCATGACAATACACATTCTGTCTTTCAAATGTTCTCCTAGTAGCTGGTACAAATCTCTGTCTTTTTCAATGAGTTGGGCAGGAGGTCAATAAAACACCAGGGTCCTGTATTTGGCAGGACCTATCTCTAGGTCAACACCTAGTAGTTCATGGTCGGATATGATGTTGCAATCCATCGATTTGAGAGTATCCTTGACATACAACATCACACAGACACCCTCTCTGTCTGGCCTATTTTTCAGGAAGAGATAGTAACCGGGAATCGTGAATCCACCTTCAAAATCTCGGCTTGAGCTTTTTATCCACGACTCCGTTATGGACACCATCTCAGGTTCTTCTGTTGCTACGAGGCCACGAAGTTCAAGAAACTTGTTTCTGATAGACCTCGCATTAAACAGAAGAACCTTCAGGGAGTCCCCGACTGTAGGACTCCCTACGCTCTCCCGTTTTCAGCTTTCTTTCTCTGTGGCGAGGTCACTCCCCTCTTTGTGACCTCAGAAAAGGTCGTTCCTGGAGTAACACGGGTGTACTGGCGTACGTCCGCCTTTACTTGGGGCCTGACACTTCTTTGGGTCCGCTCCACAACATCCTGAATCATGTTGGCGAGTACAGCTTTCCCTTTAAAGGAAAGATGCACTCCGTCCCTTTTATACAGGTTTTTTCTCCAGTAAAAGGTGCGGTAGGTGTCTACAAAGAAGACTCCTTCTGTCGTGCAGAGATCCGCCAACCATCAGTTTAATGCAACGTTTCTCTCGTGAGTGGTTCAGGGTGGACCTCTTCTCGGAAGCATCCCAACCACGACACGTTTTCGTGTTTTAAGCCCAATGTCACCCACGGCTCCTATCACCGTTTGGATGCTCTGGCCACTGAGGCCAACCTTACCCCCTCTGAGGTAGAGGTCGTTGCCACTCACCATCAGAGCGACAACTGAATTCTCAGAAATCTGAGCTTTCTCTGCATCTACTCTGATGTTGTGGTTACACCGTCCTGGCAGACAGCTTACCTTCACGCTAGTGCGAAGGCGGGCCGCGGCAACGGCTGCAGATTTCCTGTTTGCGAGTCACCAATGAGGGTGACCTTCGGACACTTGGTTTCTGAAGACGGGGTCTTTCCTTGTGGAAGAGGTCTCTCCTTTTTCTCTTCAATCTCCCCATTCCTATCCATATTTTTCTTATTCCCCTTTTTCTTCTTGTTTATGCGTTTTTCTTCTATTTTTGGTTCTTCTTCTTTTGTTTCAACTTTATTCTCTCTCTTATTTTTCTTCTTTTTCCTTTCTTCTTTTTTTCTTTTTCTCTTGCCTCAGCTGGCTTAACCTCGGATGATGCCGGAATCTCCGCTTGGGTAAGAACTACACCAGAAGATTCCGACACGTCATTGGGCGATGCCTCTTCTAGTCATCGAATATGAGCTGCGTGAAGGGTTTCGAATTTCTCCACCTTTCTCTCAAGAATTTGAGCTCTCTCCTCTGAGGCTCTATAGAGGTCTTTTAGTTTCTCCACCTCTCGCGTCAATATGCAAGCAGTGCAGATACTTTCAGGGCTGCATTTTGAGAAGCAGCCCTCTGGAAAGTCAACGCACCACTTTTCTAACTGGCACGTTGCACAGTTATGTTTAAGACGAACTGGTCCTTTTTTTGCTTGTCATTTTGAGCGCTTTCTCTTTCTCTGAAAACTCGTGACAAATCAATGATAAAAAAGGGGCGTTGGTGAGTTCTCCCCGCGTGATTCGCTCGCGCCTATCCATCGGAGACGTTTTGGATCTTTTAGAAGGCACGCCCCATGTGCTGCTGTTCGTCCGACCGAGTCATCAAACCTCAGCGTGCCGTGGCTCCCAACCAAGCAGCACTGACGGTTTCCGAAAGGGCCATCAATTTCTCACCAGGTGAACAACGGAGCACGCCCCGTACTAAACTCCTACTAGTTCTCTTCACGATGACCAGGATCGTGGAGTAGCGTTCAATGGATATCCCGCCACACCAAGAGACTCGACCCAAGGCTTTTTATTGCCCTAGCAACCAACCTGGGAACAAAGGGCCGTCACCTCGGACCGATGCTACCAGAGGCACCCGCCAACGGTCACTGGGAATGGTCAATAATTACGCGCCAGGGAAGGGGTTAACGAGGCACTACCCTCATCCCATTCATCGTGCCCCAACGCCTAGGACACCTCTAGTCCTAGTTTCTCGAAAACAGTAAGCGTCGATTGGCGTTGTTTATAGAGGTTCCAAAGCCTCTCTTCTGACGCATGAGGTAGCTGCCAGGTCCTTATATTTAGAAAGTGGAAAAAAAGGGTGAGAATGACTTGATAGTAGTAGGGTTTTTTTTTTCTTTTTATATACTAAGTGGAAGAGATAGGATAAAAGTGAAAAAGGGGAAGGATAGAGTAGAAAAAAAGAATGACGCACTTAGTCTGGAACCTCGTTTTCGACCAAATCGACAAGGGAAGCCCGACCAGGGGTACCAAAAGAGAGGTACCCCCGCCGACATAGCTCGAAAAGTCAAAGGTACACACAAGCTCTCTTCCCGCGACAAGGAGGCGTCATCTATCCCTCTACTTGAGAAAGAGAGAGAGAGAGAGATGCCATTCTCGCATACCATATGGTCCTATATGGCCCGATTTTGTACGGCAGAGAGGAGTAAGTGTGCATGCTATTAATGTGGTCAGGTGGGACATATTTCAACTTCCAGCACCTATCACCCCGTCCAGGGAAACGAATAGAGGGGAACTTTTGGTCTGGTAGTTACCCCCTCAAAAGAGTTAAGGCGCACTTATCTGAAATATTAGTCATTGGGATTAAAGTTGGAGACAGAACTGTAACGGCTTTGGTGGATACTGGGTGCAGTACAACAACTGTTACTGTTAATTTGTTAGCTGACTGTGAAGGAGGAGGAAATATTGTTGCTTTGGATGGATGTGAGATTAAGTATAAGGTAATGAAAGTTTACAGTTCCAGTTATGATTTCTCAGAAGATAATTAATGTCATTGATGCAATACTTGGAGTGGATGTGATAGAGATATTAGGATGGGCCTATGTTGGAAAGGGCAGGATTGCATTTGGTGCTCTGTAGTGTGCTGCAAGTTTGAAGCCTCTTGTTAATGCAATTGAGTATAATGATAGTAATGAGTAGTGATGACCATAGCTGCCTTACAAACCTTTTATTGTAATGATAGTAATGAGTAGTAAGGTATATTCAAACTGTTCCTTTTTATAGGGTCTAATCAACTATATTCATAATAAATCTAGAAAAGAAACGAACAAAATATTAGTAACATGAATATATATGCACAAATATAAATAAGTGCAACATATAAATGCAACATATAAGTCGCCTCCACCAAAAAGAATTAATTCCTTTTCAAAAGTACAAAATATACAATACACTAGATAAAGAAAGCTAAAGTAAGGCATCAAAATGAAATAGAAATCGAAAAGTCTACAAATCTAAATAACACAGGTTTATGAGCGCGTAAAAATCTTATAGGACCAGGCAACTGTATTGTCAGATTGTCGTGACTATTCACACTGTTATCAGCATCATGAACAGGATCTTGTTGTGTCTGTCTGGAAAAATTTTCTTGCTCATTTCCCAATATTTTCAAGTTCGCTTGAGGAAAGTTAGTAGTTATAGATGGGAAGCTAGATCGGAAAGGACACCTGGATTTCGTGATTCGGAATCATTAGGCGGAATATTCCTAGGACATGGAGCTAAGTTACGCAGAGCAAAAATACTCTCTCTCTCCCACTAGGGAATTTCACACCAACACCTGTAGGGTTAGTATCAATAAGATCAACGGCGTCCACAGTTGGTTCGTATTCACTGCTATTCCCAAACCGTTTGAGGATGACTTTTCCAGGTTCAATATGCCAAGAAGGTAGAGCGGAACCACTAACTGAACGTCTCTCAAAAGCAAAAAGTCATTTATGATGCGTAGTATTTGTAGAGGTACAAATTAGTGAACGTATGGTATGTAAGGCATCAGGTAACATCCTGCCATGTCATTAATGGCGAACCTCGAGATTCAATAGCCAACTTCACAGTATTCCAAATAATGCCGTTATAGCGTTCACATTGTCTATTTCCACGGGGTTTGTATAGAGATGTAGGACTGCTGTTTACGCCCCCTCCCTGTAAGGGGCGCGGCGATTTGCCTTCCTGGGCGCCGTGCTGGCGGGACTCAGCGCCCCGTTCGGCCACAGCTTAGCCTCTTCTCCTTCTTTCAGACAGCCTGTGTTTTTCCTCCACTTCCTCACCTCACCTACAACCTCTCCCACAACTTTGTCTGGTCGGCCTATATTTTCACAGGGTAGATGCTGACCTTCTTCTCAGCCAACTATCCCGGATCGGGGCTAAAGGGACAATGTTCCCTAATTCCTGAGCTTCGGTTTGGGATGGTAGGTTTGTAACAACCTGCTTGATCTTCACCCATACCTTCCTCACATCCCCTTTCCTTCTCACTTCACACTCTATCCTGTTTACGCCATGCCCAAGGTGGAGCCGCCATGACGAAAGGGGAGCCAGGTCACCAGGCGGGAGGGGTGGCCTTAAATGGCGGTACCTGGCTCTGCCAGCCCCTTACGCCCCCCTTGCAGGGCGGGCTACCTCGAGGGGTGATTAGCGTCTGCATCTCGTTAAAAGAATAGTCCCCATGCCCTATGATGAAAATTGAAAAAAAAACCCTCTTTCCCTTTCCCCACCACCATCGACGGAGCCGCCTTCAGGCAGCTTCACTAAAAAAATGGAGGTACCCCCCTCCCCTCTGCTTTAACAGGCAAATCTCCAAAATTCTTTGACCGGAGAGGAGGCTTATCCTCTACTTTGCCTACGGGTGTAGGGGACTCCCCCTCTCCCCCTTCTCTAGCGGTGCCCTCAGGTGCCTCCCCCTTTCCAGTGGCAGTCCCCCCTTTACTTTCCAAGGGGACTGCCAAGAAAGTAAGCAGGTAGCCCATAACCGACGGGGAGAGAGGGAAGACTGGACCCATCGGTTGCCTTCCTCAAAAGACATGCTAGCTCGAATATTAAACCTAGCGGGGGTCAAGGCACGTGCCCCCACCCATAACCCGACTAGAGAAACCGCTCTCAATGGGACCAGTGGTGTCATGGGGGGAGGACACATGGAGGCCCCCCCAAGATAGACATGTTCCTTGAGGCAACACAGCCCCAGACGGTAGGACTTTCCATGGGGGCGAAACCGGGCTCGACGCCAAGCACCGAACCCGAGTATACGCGTATACAAGGTCCTCCTCAAACGGCTCATCTCTCCAAGGCAGTACAAGAAGGGGAGGGAACTCATCCTCCGGCCGGTGCCCCTGCGACCTCCAGGACCTTCTGCATCTCGGAGAAGGAGCTTACTGATGCCGGTTCTTCTGGCCTGGGGGCTCCTGCCGGCGGAGAGGAGAAGCGGGTTCATTCCCCGCTCTCCTCTCCTAGAAAGAAAAGAAACAAAAAAAAGGACAAAAAAGACTCGGGGTTCCTCTCTATCCGTAGGTGCTGCGGGGACGGATGGGTATGCTCCTTCGGTAAGCGATCAAACCAAAATCAGCTCGTCCGGATCCGCTGCCGTCCCCCCGGGTGCGGAGTCCGCGACAAAGACCAAAAGTACAAGTGCACAAAGTGGAGCCCCTCATTCAAAGACTACCTGGCGTTTTCGAGCCCACTGGCTTCAAACGATTCCTGGTTATTTGCTCCACTGATGGCAACATGTTGGCTAAGGGCAACGTGATCCATTAGAGGAGAGCATTAGCTAGTGTGATTTGTGGAGAGCCGAATGTGACCCGTTTCTCGGGTGGCAGACTTTTGGCGAATGCGTCGAATCCCTCCGAGGCGGCCATGATTAGTGCACTTCGGACACTTGATGGTACTCTCCGTGAGTGTGACGCCTCAGTCTACCATGAAGTTTGTTAAAGGAGTAGTTTATGCGAGGGACCTCATTGACTACTCCATAGAGGACATCACCTTAGAGCTGGCCAACCATGGGGTGGTCAAGGTCGAACGTGTGATGAGAAAACAGGAAGGGACCTCGAGACCCACCCCTACACTCGGCACGTTCAACAGTGACAAGCTCTCAGAGTCGGTGCGTGCCGATTAGTATCGCTACCGCGTGAAGACATCCGTGCTACTGCCGTGGAGGTGCTATTACTGCCACCGATTCAGCCATACTAATCGCTCCTGTCGTCGTGCAAAGTCGGGGTTACCAGAAATCTTGTTTAAGTTGCTCCAAGGCCGCACACGATAAGTCCAAATCTTGTGTGGCCAAGTGTGTCAATTACGGAGAGCCTTAGCCCGCTTCTTCGAAGCAATGTGGTGCATATCTCCTTGAGAAGGAAATCCTGGCCGTTTAAGCTCAGGATCGTCTCATTTCGCGAGGCTAAGCACTTGGTCCTGGCGCGCCTGGCGATGCCTGGGACGTCCTATAAATCAATATTGAAAAAGACACCCTCTGCTTCTGACCACGCTAGGCCTGCGAGTACCGTCGTTTGCGCGCCCATTCGGAACCTTTATGCGGGTTCTACCCACCCCGGGCGCTCTCCTGGTAAAGCTGGCGGCACAAAGGGTCCACACCCAGCCCCGGCTAAAACCAAGGCTCCTCCCTTCCCTTCCCTCAGCTTGACCGTTTCCCGTAAGGTGAAACGGCCACGCGTCTCCCCCCTCCACCGAGCCGTTAGACTCACAGGAAACTACACCCCTGAAGTTGGTCGCCAGGCCATCTTCCTGGGTTTTTAAAGCTGCCCATAAAAGGAGCTTTGGCTACTTCGCCCAGGCTCAGTGGTAGGCTGGGTGGCTCGGAGACAGTGGATCCTCGAAAAGAGGGCTCTTTGCCTCCGAAACCGCAACGCCCACCTAAGGTTTCGAGGCGGAGGGAGAAAAGACTCCCATGGAGAGCCCAAACTTCCCCAATAAGCCCTCGATGGCAACAGCGCGTTCAGCGCATTATCCGGCCAACATCGACCGGAGTTCTGCCTCTGAGAAGCGTACGGCCATTCAGGTGAGGGTCTTCTCTTCGAATAGGGCCCTCACATCTCATCCCAGCTAGGCCTCGAGGGTATATTCCTTTAATGGAATTGCCGCGGACTCCGGGCAAACTGGGAGGAGCTGCACGGGCTCGTCCCCTCCCGTTCCCTGTTAGCTATCTTTTTGCAGGAGCTCATGCTGGATGTATGCCCCCTGCCTACCCTCGTGAGGTATAAGGATTTTGCGACCCCACCACGAGGGGATGAGGGTGGGGCGGGTGGAGGTGCGATTTACACCCTGCATGATGTCTCCGTTCTTCTCTTCGCTTTCGATAACTCCTTTCAGGCATTAGGAGGTATAGTTATTTCCGCGTACATTCCACCGTCAACCGACTTCGACCGCGAGGACTTCCGCCGCGTCGTGGCACGGTGGCCGAGGCCCTTTCTCTTCATTAGAGATCTAAACGGTAGATCTAATGGGTGTCCTAAATGTGGATGAGTTTACGCATCACTGCCCGAGAACCGCCTCATTTTCGTGCCTCGATCTATCTTTGTGCTCTCCGGATGCACAGCCTGATTTTGATTGGAGGAGGGGGGTCGATAACCTCCATGGTAGTGATCACTTTCCCATTCAAATATCATTTGCTTGGCCGCTGCCTCCCGGTACTTGTCCCAGTACCGGGATGGGCAGGGTCGCTACCGCCTGTCCCTTGTACTCGGGGCGAATTCGTGCACATTGACTGTTGGACTTACCGACTTTGGGGGGGGGAGGGCGAGGCCGGCCTTCTTCCTCTTTATTTAACCACTTGTTGTGTTTTTTTGTTATTTTTATAGGTCGCATGTTCCTGTGCCAGGAGGAGGCGGACCTCCCCCGAAGCTGGAGCTTTTCTCCTGCCTCTTGCCTTCTTCCTTTTTTATTTTATTTTTGTTGCTGTTTTTTATTTTTCCATTTTACTATTTTAAAGTAGTCTAGTACTAGGCAGTCGTAAGTACAGCGACTTATGCCCAAGGAGACAGTCGCCAGATGAGCTTTTAAAAAAAAATGCTGTTTACACCAAGACGTAGTAAAAGTTCTGTCACTTCCTTTGAAATGAATGACAGACCTCAGTCTGAATAGATATATGCGGTAGACCAAATAACTAAAAAAGATTTGTAAGACAGTCAATAACTACTTTGGATGATATATCGCGCCATGAAAACGCAAAAGGAAATCGGCTAAACTCATCAATGGCTGTAAGGAGATAACGCGACGAGTGCGAGGAAACTGGAAGCGGCCCCTTAAAATCAATCGGAAGACATTGGAAAGGCGCAGTCGCCCGTATTAAAGAAGTATTTTCTGGTTTAGAGAAACACGGTTTAATTTTAGCACATACCTGACAATCAGCAGTATTCCAGCGGATACCATCGATGGAGTAAGGAAGGTGTTTAACACGAACGTAATGTAGCATTCGCTGGACTCCAGGGTCAATGATACTCTCATGAAGCAATTTTAAATTTGTAATATCCGAAGTGGCGTTACAATACGACCGTGATAGTGTATTAGCAACAACGTTTTCGTGACCTTGACGATGATGAATATCGAAGGAAAATGGAAGTAATTACATATGCCAACGCATGATCTTATCATCATTGATTTTACCTTTTACAGTGATATCAAACATGAATGACACAGCTCGTTGATCAGTTGCTACGTCAAAATGTCTCCCAGCCAAAAAAGGTTTTCATTTACGTATGTTCCTTTTTACCACATACACATCTTTTTCAACGAGGTGGTGTCTCTTCTCTGATCGGTTTAGTGAGCGTTAGAAGAAAGCCACTGGTCGTCCACACTGCGATAAGGTGGTACCAAATGCATTATCTGATGCATCTGTTTATATGAAAAGGGGGGCGTCTTCATTAATAACTTTCAAAGCTTGAATAGCCTATAAAGATAAAGGAAATCTGCAGCAATCTACAAGAGGCCGTACGTTCTCTGAATATTTGCGAACCTACTTGGGGTAGTGTGCAAATAACATTAAACAATGCTATGGGTTTTTACTAAATGGTACGGGTAATTCTAACAAAGGTCTCATTCGTTCAGGATTGGGTTTCAGATTGCCGTCAGAAATTTGGTAACCGAGAATATTAATGCAGGTTAGAGAAAACCTAGATTTCTCAGAATTCAGGGAGAGATTGTATTTAGAAGCATCTTCCATGAAACAATTTATATTGCTGTCATGTTCTTTCGTTTTTCTGCACTGTTATATCGTCGAGATAGGCGTAAATGTTTCATAATTTTTTATCGGTTATAAACTAATTCATAAAGCGTTGAAAAGCGTTTACTACATTCGTAAGACCCAAAGGTATGCGCCTGAATTAATAATGACTGTTATCGGATTGTGAAAAGCAGTATGAAGTCGGTCCTCTGAGCATATTTCTATCTGTTGATATCAATTTGATAGTTCAATAAGGCTGAAATAGTGATTTTTAACGATATTTGCAACTATTTCTTCAATACTGGGTATCGGGTAAGCGTCCAAAGGGGTGTACTTATTTATCGTTCTAGAAATGTCTACCACCATTCGTTTTTTTCTTATTTGCGTTTGATGTCACTACCACTTGTACGCGCCAAGAGAATTTCTATGTTCAATAATCCCCTCATGAAGTAGACGTTTAACCTCATTTTCGAAGAAGTCAGCGTCTTCGGAACTGTAATGGCGATACTTGGCAACAATTGCAGTGCAATCCGAGGATAAGTTTCTTAACAGTTTGACTGGGGGAATCTTTAGTTTAATCAATCCACACACAATTAAGGGTAGTTCTGTGCCCCCATAATTTAAACTAACGCTTTTATGCACTCTTATAAATGGTAAGCAAAGAATAATATCAGTACAAGCATTTGGAAGTACAGTAGCTTCGACATTCTCATAATTTCGACGATTCATCGAAACGTTAACAATAGAGTAACCTTTAAGATTTACTGAGAAAGGAGAAGACGCCATCAAAACAACAGACATGTAGCGTAAGATAAGTTCAGGCGAGCGTCTTAAATGTTTTACTTGAATTTTGAGGAACTCGGGATGGCCGAGTGGTTTAATACTCTCGCTAACGGCTGTCCAACGACGCGGGAAGCGTGTTCGAAATTCTTTCGCTACTTTTCTTTCTTTATTTTTCTTTGCCCTCTTTCCTACGCTAAGTTATCTACAATGCTGCACAACACCTGGGAAGCCGGGGAGGAAGAACATTAGTCCTCGAATAACATTTCCTAACGCCGTTCTCTTCAATCCCCTCAAAATATGCTCCGCTTCAAGGAGGGAGACTGTGTAGCGTACGAGAAGTTCAGGCGAGGGTCTTAAAATGCTTTGCTTGAATGAGTCCTTTTTGAGACTCATGATGGCCGAGTGGTTTAAGGCTCTCGCTAACGGCTGTTCAGCGACGCGAAAAGCGCGTTTTAAACTCGTTTCGCTACTTTTCTTTCTTTATTTTTCTTTGCACCCCCTTTCATACACAAAGCTATCTAGAGACATTCGTTCATAAAGTGGGAGATGCATAGCTTGTATAAAGCCTCATTTATAAAATCATCTGGACTTCCACTATCAATCATATCTTGAACTAGCTGAGGATCTCCGTTCAAGTGAACAGGAACAGTAGGCAACGGCAAGCCACTGGTAGTGCAGGTGGAAGCAAGCGTGGCAGAAGATAGTGAAACAGGACGTTTGAATTTTGACTTACAAACTTTTGCAAAATGCCCAAGCTTCCCATATTTACGACAAATTACATCGCGAGCTGGACAAAGTGTTCGGTCATCCTCATGATGACGACGACCACCACAATTGTAGCATGTTTGTTTCATTTTTAAAATATTTTTGAAACAGCTGCTGTAAGTGGAAGGCTAATTTCTTCACATTCTTTTTCTTTACTAGAGGTCATATATATATATATATATATATATATACCAGGAACAGCCGCCACACTAGTAAGTACATAACCGAGAGTAACTAAGTATGATTCAGATCTCAGTAATGCTTGCTCTAATGCTCGAGCTTGTTCAGTAACATCGGGTTAATGTAAGCTTTTGATTCTCAAAAGATTCGTGCACAAATATTCGAAGATTTTAACCCACGTATGAAAGAATCCCTGATACTCTCATCACTGTAAACTGTAGCAGTAACATCCTGAAAGTTGCCATCCATAGCAAGACAATTGAGAGCTTGAAGGTACTAGTCAGTCGATTCTTCTGGACGTTGAATTCAAGTAGAAAGCAAATGTCTGGCGTGAATTTCACTGGGAGCCTTGATATAGGCAGCTTGTAACAATTCGATAGCCTTTGAATAATAAGCACAGCCCTCTATTACATCCGCGACATGAGGACCAATGTACAAGTAGAGCACTTCTAACTTGTCTGGAAAGGAAGTAGCAGAAATTTCTATACCAAAGCTTCCATAGTTTGCCAGCGTGAGGATCCGAGGTAGGCACATCAAACTTCTAAAGTCGTATGACTTTATCCATAATATTTGATTAAATTGTAATAATAGTAATGAGTAGTGGTAAGAATAGCTGCTTTACAAGCTTTTTATTATAATGATAGTAATGAGTATTAAGGTATATTCAAACTGTCCCTTTTTTAGTGTTTAATCAACTATATCTATAATACATCTAGAAAAAAAGCAAATAAAATATTAGTAGCATGAATATATATCAGCAAATATAAATGAATAAATGCAACATATAAATGCAAGAAATATAAATGAATAAGTACAATATATAACACTGAGGAAAACAAAGGGATTACGGATGAAGATACCTTGTTAGATAATGATTTCAAAACTGTATTTAATGGAAATTTTTGGACTGTTGAATGGGCATGCAACAATTATCAGAACCTTGTTCTGAAGAATAAGGTACGTCGTTATGATAAGCAGTTGGGGGGCAAAAGGAGGAGGAATTAGAAAGAAATAGAGAGGTGGATGAAGATGGTATTCTAGTACCATGGAAAGAGAATGTGGAAAGTGGAATTCTGCCTTTAATGCCTGTGGAGCAGCCCATTAATAATAAAGTAGGGCCTGTGATTGATTATAGAAAGCTAAATACTCATGCAGAGTGTCATACTGGGGATGACTTCACTGTTGTATGCAATGGAAGATTATGGAAGTGGAGAGAAACGGATAAACGGAGGGTAATGTTGCTGTTGTCAACTTGAAATCTTCTTATTTACAAATTAGAGTTGAATAGAAATGGAAGTACCAACTTGTACATTATAAAGGCATAACATATTGCCTTACAAGATTATAGTTTGGTTTGATTTGCGCACCCCGAATCATGACAACAATTTTGAAGACTATCTTAGCCAAGAGTGATAGAATCAAAGAGTCAACAAGCTCATATATAGATGATATGTTGGTAACTGAGTCATAAGTGTCTATCAGAGTGTTTTAGGAACAGTTAAAGCGTTTTGGAATTGTCACAAAACCCCCTGAATCATTGGATGGGGGAGTGGTGCTTGGACTGAAGTTAAGGAGGAATAAGGCTGGGAACCTTTTATTCTTTAGAGGGAATGAGATACCACATCTACCAGAGCATTGCACCAGAAGGACATTATTTCCAATTTGTGGGAAGTAAGTAGGGCAATTATCCAATCGCAAGTTGGCTTCGAGTGTTATGCCGCTATATTAAAAGAAAAGCAGAAGGTACTGGATGGGAGGATTATATAGGAGATATGGTTTTCGCATTGATGAAGGAGACTTTGGATAAAGTGAGGAGGGAAGATCCAGTGAAGGAAATGCGGTTTATGCAAAAAGAAGGAAGCGCAAATGTGTGGTGTGATAATAATAGTATTGCTGTTGGCACTTAACTTGAAGTCGATTGATTTGGAGTGGAAGATGCTACTTGGCTAAGAAGAAAAATGTGATTTTGACTATTTTAATGTTGCCGAGCTGGAAGCTGTATTGAAGGGCTTCAATCTTGCGCTAAAATGGGTTATAAAACCTTTACACTGCTAACAGATTCAGCCACTGTACATAACTGGGTAAATATTATTTTGACTGAAGAGATGAGGATTAAGACAAAAGGAGCAGCTGAAATGGTTATTAATCGTCGATTGGTAATGATGAAAAACCTAATTAAAGAATTAGGTATAAACATGATTGTAAAGCTGGTATCAAACACTAAAAGTAAGGCTGATATATCGACCAAAGTGCGCAAAAAGTGGTTGGTGAGCGATGACATGAGAAATGATGCAAAAAATTATCGTTGTTGTGCAAGTGTTATAAATTTGAAGGAAGCTCATGACATACATCATTTTGGAGTTGATCGTTCTCTTTATTTGGCTTGAAAGTTAGACCTCGCTGTGACTTAAACTGCTGTGAAGAAAGTTGTTCAGAGATGTGAGAGATGTCATATGATTGATCCTGTTCCAGTGGTTCATAAAAAAAGGAGAAGTTAGGATCGAGGAAAGCTGGAGACGGATGGTAGTGGATGTTACCCATTACCGGCATAATGCTTATCTATCAATAGTTGACTGTGGACCTGGGCGATTTGCAGTATGGCGTGAGTTACAATTGGAAACAGCTCATTGCATAGTGTCTGTACTTAATGAACTTTTCATAGAAAGGGGACCGGTTAATGAAATGCTTATGGATAATACCAGCGTTTTTAAGTCCGAATTAATGGTACAACTGTGTAGGAAGTGGAATGTTCAAAGATATTTCCGTGCTGCATATTGTCCAGGTGAAAATAATTGTGGAAAGACACCATAGAACCATAAAAGCAGTGTGTGTGAGGGCTATATGTCGCCACGAGAAGCTGTTTTTTGGTATAAAATCTCGCCTCAAATGTGCTAGGATGAGACCTCTGTTCCACAAAGATCAATATACTAGTTTGACTGTAGGCATCCAGCACTAAGTCCTTTATTGAAGAAAAACGCAACAGAGGTTTCACTTAGAGTGGGGAAAAAATGTATGTGAAGCCCCCGCAAGCCCGATGCACATCGCGTTGGAAAAACGGGGAGAGAGACTGATATTATTTCAGACAATAATATAATTATAGATGGTGTGCCTTGTCTTGTGCTTGATATTAGAAAAATAGTTTACCACCGCAGGGGTCGAGTTCTAGCGAAGCAAGTGAAGATGAAGTACTTGTAGTGGATGATGAGGATGAACCACAGGAAATTGGTGGTACAAAGTACCCTCGTAGAACTAGGGAGTCACCCGTCTGGGCTGATGATTTCAGTTTTTTATAGTTTGTTTGTGTGTACATTTGTTTTGGTTTGGTTAATTTTTGCTCCTGTTTTGTCTGTTATATTTCCTATTTTTTATTACAAATGTGTATCTTTTGATGTTCCTTACTATGTATGGGGATATGATCTTGAGAT